>JALAZF010000537.1:0-1200000 GCA_022829125.1 Lathyrus tuberosus
ATCGGTATAGTCAATACACATTCGCCATTTGCCATTAGATTTTTTCACAAGTACAACGTTGGACAGCGAAGTGGTGTACTTGGCTTCCGAGATAAATTTTGCCCCGAGGAGGTCTTTTACAGCTTTTTCTGCAGCCTCCGTTTTCTCCAAAGACTACTTCCTCCTACGTTGTGCTACTGCTTTGACGGCTGGGTCAATTGTGAGTTGATGGCAGGCAATGGATGGGTCCAAGTCGGGCATCTCGGCAGCGCTCCAAGCGAACAGATCAGTGTTCTCACGGAGGTAATCTTTGAGTTGCTTCCTTGCGATGTCGGGGAGATCGGCTCCAATCTTTACTCCCCGCTGGGGGTCGTCTCCGAACAAGACGAGCTCGAAGTCGCCGTCCAGGATGGGACGCATCAGATGTGAGCTATTGCTGTTCGGGGCGGATGAGCTGCTCGAGGCTGCTTGGTCCTCCTTCTGGTCCTCTTCGGGGAAACAGCTGTCGAGGTCGATGGAGTCGACCTGAGGTAGTGGCTTGGCTTCCTCGGAGCTGCTGGGCAAGGCTGGCTTGTTAGATACCTTTAGCTTAGACGCGTTGGCGTTGAGCCCCTTTGTGGTTGCTTCGAAGCATCGTCGTGCGACTTCGATGTCGCCGTAGAGGGTGGCGACCATCCCCTTTGACATGTAGTACTTCATCTTGAGATGGACGGTTGAAGGCACATCTATCAACTTGGCCAAGGTTGGTTTTTCGAAGATGCACTATTACAGAGACGGGCAATCGATTACCAGAAACTGTACTTTAACAGACTTAGCCATCTCCGGTGATCCAAAAGTTACGATCAGTTCGACGTATCCCCAGGGTTTGGTCACTGACCCATTGAATCCTTGCAAATTAGAACCCACATAGGGGGTGTGGTGTGACTCGTCCAGCTGGAGCGTTGAAAACAGCTGGGAGTACATAATGTCGACCGAGCTGCCTTGGTCGACGAGAATCCTGCGAACATCGAGGTTCGCCATCCGAGCTCTGACGAGTAGGGGGATGCTCGAGTTTGGAGATCCTCCGAGGAGCTCTTCCCGGTAGAAGGAGATGGGGACAGAGCCCTTCTGGGCTTGATCGTGTGTGGTCACCTTGCTGGAGCTTGTGCTAATTAGTGCTCGAATTTTCTTTTCACGGAGCCCACCGTGACTTTATTGAAGCCTCCCCCTGAGATGACCATAGCGGAGGGGAACGTCTCCCACGGGTTGTGGGCCGCGAAATAGGCAGGAGCGATGAGCTCATCTGGGAAGTAGAAGTCCTCTAGTCGCGATACAGACATGGCGACTTGGATGTTGGCCTCCTCCGAGGAAGGTGCCATTTCCTCTACCTTCTTTGACTCCCGGGCGTCTTGCCGGGGAACATCCTTCTTTTTTGTGAACTGTTTCATGTGGGCATCCCTGATCAGTATTTCGATAGCATCCTTCAAATAGATGCAATCTTCGGTGGTGTGGCCGTGACTCTTACGAAAACGGCAGTACTTGGATTTGTCGGCGTTGGGCTTGGCCAGAATTTGTTTGGGGAAGCAGACCCCTACTTGTGTGAATTCCGAATTCACGCATTCATACATTATCTTCTCCCTGGAGACAGTTAGGGGGGTGTAGTCGTGAAATCGTCTGGAAGGTCCCTTGCTGTCCCGGGAGTCCTGAGGACGATCTTCGCGCTTCATTTCTCCTCGACGAGATGTCGAGGGCTCTTTGCCTCTGGAGGCCCGGGCGGAGTTGGCCGCTTCTTTTTCCTCGTACAGGATGTACGACTGTGCCTTGAGGAGGAAGACGTCCAGGTTCCTCGGAGGTGCGAGGCCGACAGCTTTGGAAAACTCTGAGTATGGGCGGAGTCCCTGTTCGAGTAGAAATTTTTTCATGTCGTCAGTGGTGGGGACTTGGACCGCTTCTTTGTTGAACCTCTCGATGTATGCCCGGAGAGGTTCATCCTTCCCTTGGATTATGGCCCGAAGAGAGGCTTCAATATTGGGGTGGCGGCGCGACGCCGTGAAATGCCTGGAAAAAATTCTGCCTAACTGCTTCCATGAAGTGATAGACTCTTCGGGCAGCTATTTATACCAAGTCATTGCTCTTTTTCAGAGCATGGTTGAAAACAGACGGCACTTGATGGCGCCCCGAACGCCACGGTAATCCAACAGTGCATCGATGATTTTGATGTGCTCGTCGGGGTCAGTTGTTTCGTCGTATGTACCCAATGCCAGGGGCTTCTCCAAGCCCTTGGGGAGGCGTGTCACCAAGATTTCTTGGGACAATGGGCCGTGAGGCTCATCATCGCTGCTGGAACTGGTTAGTGACATGGACTGGACGACTCACTCGTGACTGCGACTTCTTCGAGGAGAAGGTGTACGGGCCCGACCTTTTGACCTGACCGGGGGTGATTGTTTGTCCCTCTGGGTTCTCTTGTGACCGGGAGAGTGCTGGTTTCATGGGGAAACATGGTCACGTTTCTGGACAGCATGAGATTCTGGTTTTTGGCGCAGCCTTCGGTCGACTTCTCGTCGGGGTTGCGGGCTTTTGGATCGTCGATGGCTTTTCCTCGGAGGGGGGATCTTGAACGGGCATATTCCTCCAATGCCCCGATCCTTTTGCTCTGCTTAAGGATCAGGAGGCTGGTCTTGTTGATCGCCTCAAGAAGGGCCACCACAGCCGGGTCGACGTTGGGTGGAACAGGAATGGGCTGAATGGCCAGTGAGGGCTTATCATTGTCGCGATCAGCAGGAGTAGGGGAAGGAAAGGTCGTTGCCCCGTCTCTTAGAAAATGGGGGTCTCCGAGAAGGGATGAAGGACCGTCAACGTTAGTCTTGTTGACAGGGAGGACAGCGGACTGGAGAGCACCTTTGACATGATCTTGAGAGGCCATGGTGATAATCTTTGACGAAAATATTTTGGTCTTAGTATCTGAGGTAGATGTTAAGACGGGGAGAACAGTATTCCCACATACGACGCCACTGATCGTGAAGGCTTGATCAGATCCTGTGATGGGTCACCACGAACATCTGTGATGTTGGGCGTGAGATGAGGAGGAGGGGGTGTACCTGCAAGGGACTCTGACGCTCAAGTAAGAAAGGGTCAGAGAAAAGGGGAAAGTACAAAGTATGAGTTCTTAGGGTAATTATTGGATACCTGACCCTCTCAAGTGAGAGGGTTTATATAGTGCCCCCAGCGCGTGGCCAACGGTCATATTTTCGGGGCGAAATAACCGTTTTCCCGAAGAATAGGTAACTGCCCAAAACTAGCCGTTATGTCGGGCAGGGTGCCCAAAACTAGCCGTTATGTCGGGCATAGGCATAGTTTCGGGCACATGCCCTTAGCTGTTCAGGGACTGATGAAGCCGTGCGGAACGGACAGCAGTACCAGGGAGGAGCGATGCAATCCTTGCCCAGTTGGAGGGGCAGAAAGGTAACTTTTGCCCCTTTGTGGATTGGACTTAGGCAATTGGGCCGTTCTGGGAGCAGAAGTGGATTGGGCCATGCCTAGCCATTGGTCCAGTCCAGAACAAGTATGAATAATTACGAAACTTTACGCCCCTAATTTTAACTATTAAAAGATTTTTGTTGTAAAAAATATTATTTTTATCTTTTTCTTTTTTTAAACCTATTTTTTTAAGTAAGGCGAACTTTTGTTATTTAGTTAAGGGATCAAAATTGATCGGAAATCAGAGGTTGCAGAGAAGGGGAGAGGCGGACCGACTTGCATGGTTAGAACTCCAACACTCAAGTCATTATCTGTGTTAGTTCTTCAAATTCTAGGATTGGCTTAATTTTGTAAAACAAATAATAACAGCAATAATGTAATAGAGAATAGGATGAAGAACAGGTACAACAAGAAGTCCTATTGTGCAATGGAACATGTTGTGTTGAAGTTATTCAACAACTGGAACAACATGTCCTATCGAGATGTCCCATGCAGGTTCATTCGACATCGCGCCAGAACTGAAGTGGTTTGTTAATTTTGTTAGGTTTTAACTGATGCAGAATATTCTGGAATATTATGCAATCATGTGGCGCTGATTTACAGGTCTGAAGATTCAAGATGGAGAGAAAATATTGAAGAACTGACACTTTCTAAATATGGAGATATTTTAGGAAGTTAATGATTTGATTGAAGACCTGATTTGTAGCAGAAGTTTCTACTGATTTGTAGCAGCTCATTTGCTGTGATTTTGTAGTCCCAAATCCAGTTTGGGAGTAGGTTATATATAGATGTTTTGTAACCTAGTTTTGCAACCGAACCAAAGATGTAAAAGTTCTAGTATTAGGGTTGGTTCCTGTACCACTCAACCTGTGAGTTGGACAGTTTGTTAGTGTGATCCTCGAAACTATTAAGTAAGAGGAGTATTGTTCTTGGAGGAAGCTTTTAAGTAACTCTAAGTTGTGTCTTGGAAGGGTGTCTTCCGTGCTGAACTATTGTATAGGTAAAGAGCCGTTGATGCAGTGGCGGGTTGTCAACTGCTAGACATCATTGTGATGATTGGGAGTGAGAATGGTTTCTCATATCTAGAGAGGATTTAGGTAGAAGGGTCATTGGGTAGTGATTAAGTGATAAGCTGTAAACGGGGAGTTTAGCTTTGAATTGATACTGCTGATAGTGGACTTCATCCCTGGCTTGGTATGCCCCCAGATGTAGGATAGTTAGATCCGAACTGGGTTAACAATTTTGTGTGTCTTGCTTTTATTTCTTTTCAGTACAGTAAGTGTTACAATATACCTTGCCCTTTGTAATCATGTCAGACCAGATGTCGAATGGCATGTTCTAGGACATCTGAATTCTGTGCATGTACCAGAATTTCAATTGGTATCAGAGCAGGTCATTCTGTTCTGTATCTGGATGAGATCCGAGGGAAGATACTTTCTGGTTCATGGTCAAGGTAGAAGCTTTCTACTGAAAAGTTGTTTGGACTTGGAGAAGTTCATATAGTTGTGAGAATGGTCCCTAGAAGTGGAGGATGGACTGTTCGTGACAGGCAGTGGCATGTGCTGAAGGCTTGGAGTTTTGGTTGAAAAGCTGCGGTGTGTGGTTTGATTTATTTTCAAACCTATGTTGACCCATTGCACATGGAGCGGCGTGGGTTATTATGTTTTGCCTGAAGGCTGAAGAGGAGTTTTCTGGAAAATTCCTGGGTGTTCATATTGCTGAGGGAGATTCTACAACATCTACGAAAGAAGTGTCTAGTTCTTTTGTTGATGTGTCTTATAAGATGTTCTGACATCTTATTAGGGCAAGCAGGATCTGTTTCCTTGGTAGTTCCGCTGCTTGAGGTTCTGATTGAAGAGCTTTAGAAGTATGGGATTCTGGAGTTATGATTGAAGGAAGATTGTAGCTGTCCTTACTCGTTTTCTGTAGATGTCAACCGGTGAGATGTCACATAGCATTTCGAAGTCGGGAGCAGAGGGGTGTCTTTGTGATGGTTGAGTCTTGTATGACTTGGTACATGGGTGAGTGGCTTCATCATGTAAGCTGAAGTCAGATTGAAGGGTAAGATGAATTATCAAACTCATGCTCTAGGGGTTTGGTGATTTCTTGTTGATTAAGTTGTTGAAGACACTTGATATGATGATCAAGTCCAATCAAGGCAGCTGAGTCATGTTCTGGAGTCTTCTAGTTATTCTTCAGACTAGGAGGTGCTTCCTAGGAAGCATAGGGGTGAAGACCGCGGAGGTGATTTATTTTCACCTTTCACAAAAACAGCAAGGAAGGATGCATCTCTCTTAACCCTAAGAGTGAATCCAATCTGTTTGAAGATTTGTTGAGGTAAAGAAGACTTGTTCAGAGAAAGTCTTAGTTACTTGAGTCAAGAGTGGCAGCCTTGGTATCTCAACATTGTCATTGAAAAAGATACTTGCAACAAGACTGAATACTTTATAAGTGTTCATGACATGATCTGGTGGAGCTCAGCTACAGCAGTGAAGAAGGGTTATTGTATAAGGATTTAAGATCAATTGCTATCTGTGAAATCCACAAGTATTTAATTAATTATCCTTGAGATTCAAGAGTTGGGATGTTCTGTCAGATGTTCTGACATCTTTTCATCAGAGGTTTGAAGAATCATGGGAGGGGTTCTACATTCACTCACAAGTCGCCTAGGTGTTGACCTGGGATTATTGCTTAGCATCTGTTCCTAGAAAGTATTGTGGATGACTTGTCCAGACGGTGGTGCTGTTGAAGATGAAGATGGAAGACTACGAAGACATCATAATCTTGATGGTTACAGTTTGGATCAGTTTATTTATGATCTAAGTGGTTTGGAGCATGGTGTTTGCTCTGGTTGTGAAGGTTGAGGATAAGTGGCAGTTATCTCTGACTTTCTACTGATGGCTCTACTAAGGGAAGTGACATTCTTTAGTATTGCTATGGGGTAGTCTTGGACTACTTATTTTCTGAAGATTCAGATGTGGTAGGTTTGAAGTTTTTGGAGTTTCTAAGCAGGATGGAGGTTGTCTACTCAAACTTGATTGTTGAATCAAGTCTATGAGAGCATGGAAATCTGTTTCTGCAAAGGGAGGAGGTTCTTCTGAGTGGCAGAAGGAAGAGCTGAATTTAACAGTTGGATGTCATAATATTCTAACATCTAGCTTAACATCAGAAGTCTCAGTTGGTGATGTGGCACATCAGCTTAAGATAGGATGATCTACAGGAATGACAATTGAATGCTTCAAGAAGATTGCTCTCATGGCAGTTTGCTGGAAGAAGAAGAAGATATTACATGACTTAGAAATTCTAAGTGTGTTTGATAGTAAACAAGTGGAACATGTGATTTAAAGATCAATTTCAGTGGGTAGATCAGGATATCTTTGTGAGAATTTTGACACACGTGAAGAAGACAATTTGTGGCAGTTGGCTTTTTCATATGAGGATTCATGAATGAGGTGATCAAACTGTGGCATTTAGTTGATCTCAGAAGTGGATTCGAAGAATCAAGATAATCAGAGTGTGGCAGTTGGTTATTATTGAGGACTGTCTTGGAACAAGTTACTCTTGGGCAGAAGGGTGATGAGTTGAAGACTCAAGGAGATTATTCTTTTTGAAGGTGGATGAGAGTTTATCTCTCTAGTTCTTTGGATTACTATGCTATAGTAAGTCCAGTTGGTGGAGCATATCAAAAATCATGGTGATGATGTCTTGGTGTTGGAACATTATCCTGGATGGATATTCTTGGTGAATGATGATTTTGCTCTGATTCTGGAGCTTGGTGCCTACATTATGCCTAAGGAGCATCTACATAGTCATACGGGAGAATGATGAAGTAAAAGGTCTGCCTTGGATGGAGAATGTAGAGAAGACTGAAGCAGATCAGGTGTTGATTGCTTGAAAGTCTGAAGGTAAAGATACTCATCAACTGATCAGGAGAATTCCAAATTATCATACGGGAGAATGATAGGGAATGATTGTCTTTGGAGAGTTGGGTGAGAGAATACTGTACCTGTGATCTTGTGATCTTCTGTGATGCGATGGGTTATGATGTGTTTTTGGTCTGGGTGTTTCTGGTCCCTTGGCTTAAGGGGGAGCTTGGTGATTCTGTGTTGGAATGTGGTGTTTTACTTAGTGCAGCTGTATTATGTTCATGATGTCAAGACTGATGTCTTAACATCTGTTGACAAAACATTCTGTTCAGAATGCTATGGTGTGTGTCTCCTCTTGATTTATGGACTGTTGTGAGAGTCAAGCAGTAGGTGAATGTGCTCAACAGGTGTGTTGAACAAAGAGTGCTCTCTTGAAGACATAAAGATGAGTCTCATGTTCTCCATTCATTTAAGGCATTCTTCTTGCAAAGGAGTACTGGTAGTCTTATATAGAGAAATGTTGATCAGTTTTAGATCATGTGAGTATTGGTACAAGTGATGATTGTGTTCAACTTGTAAGTTGAACAAAGAGTGAGCTCTTGAAAACAGGAAGATGCGTCTTATGTTTTTCATTCTTCAAGGTACTAAGAAGCACATGATAGGGGGAGAGTGTTACAATTCAATGCAAGCTGACTGTGGTACTTGCAAGAGTGTAATGTCGGATGCAATGTTTCGACATCATTGTTCTGTCTCAGTTGAGAATGTTGGTGTCAGGGAGACTTGTATGGTTGGGCAAAACATGTCTTGTGGGAGAATGAGAAATACTGCAACATTGTGTTAGGTCATGTCATGCAGTATTCCATGCTAGGCTGTGCATTTATGAGTTGTTTTTGCCAAACAAGGAGCTATGCTGGACGGTGTTGACAGGAGGCTGTAAAACACGTGGGTTTTGACCAGTCTTGCATGTTTATTGGCACGAGAATAGGTCTATTAAAAGCAGTCAAGGCTAGGGTGGACGGTGCGCATTGAATCAGGGTGAGTTCTGCTCCTCAAAAGGCGTTACCTTCCAGGGTCGTTAATACCAAAGTAACGGGTCAGCTATTTATAGGGGGCAGTCGTTTCTCCTCTTCAAAACTGTGAGTGTTTTTCCGGTCTCTAATGGCTTTTGTTTGTACTTGGGTGAGCATTTCCGGGATCTGGTTTTGTGATGGTATTCCTTGCCAAATTTTGGCTAAAAAGGGGGAGAAAGGGAGTTTTGCGCAGATGCTGAGAAATGGTGTATGGGGTCTGCAGTACAAGTGCATTAGATATGTCAAGAAGGAAGTCATAACCATCATGATGATTGGAGTGTTGTTGTGACTTGTGTCCTGAGTTATGAACACAGTTGTGACTTGTGTTCTGAGTTACCCAGGTTGGCAAATTGGCGCTTCTGTCAACTAGGGGTGACTGATCAATCAAGGTGGACAGATCTCTTATGCCACCATTGGTCCTTCTATGTAGCTGGATCCTTCTTGGAAGGAAAAAGAAATGTGTAGAAGAAAGTTCCTCAGATTCCTGATTTGAGGGGGAGTATTGGATATCTTCTTCCTCATGTACACCAAGTGAGTTCAGGACTTTTTGAAGGTGTCAATCAAGATCTGCTGCTGCAAAAGGAATGGTCAGAAAACTGAAGTGAAGATGTCAAGCAAGATGTTATGACAACTTAAGACCCTTTCCTTGTTAATGTGTATGAAGCTACTAATGGCTTCTGTGTAAGTTTAGTAGTTACTAGTAGTCGGGTATTGCTGTAAACTGTGATTTTTTTTAGTTATTTGTTTTAGTCAAAATTTGCCAAAGGGGGAGAATGTTAGTTCTTCAAATTCTAGGATTGGCTTAATTTTGTAAAACAAATAATAACAGCAATAATGTAATAGAGAATAGGATGAAGAACAGATACAACAAGAAGTCCTATTGTGCAATGGAACATGTTGTGTTGAAGTTATTCAACAACTGGAACAACATGTCCTATCGAGATGTCCCATGCAGGTTCATTCGACATCGCGCCAGAACTGAAGTGGTTTGTTAATTCTGTTAGGTTTTAACTGATGCAGAATATTCTGGAATATTATGCAATCATGTGGCGCTGATTTACAGGTCTGAAGATTCAAGATGGAGAGAAAATATTGAATATCTGACACTTTCTAAATATGGAGATATTTTAGGAAGTTAATGATTTGATTGAAGACCTAATTTGTAGCAGAAGTTTCTGCTGATTTGTAGCAGCTCATTTGCTGTGATTTTGTAGGCCCAAATCCAGTTTGGGAGTAGGTTATATATAGATGTTTTGTAACCTAGTTTTGCAACCGAACCAAAGATGTAAAAGGTCTAGTATTAGGGTTGGTTCCTGTACCACTCAACCTGTGAGTTAGACAGTTTGTTAGTGTGATCCTCGAAACTGTTAAGTAAGTGGAGTATTGTTCTTGGAGGAAGCTTTTAAGTAACTCTAAGTTGTGTCTTGGAAGGGTGTCTTCCGTGCTGAACTATTGTATAGGTAAAGAGCCGTTGATGCAGTGGCGGGTTGTCAACTGCTAGACATCATTGCGATGATTGGGAGTGAAAAGGGTTTCTCATATCTAGAGAGGATCTAGGTAGAAGGGTCATTGGGTAGTGATTAAGTGATAAGCTGTAAACGGGGAGTTTAGGTTTAAATTGATACTGCTGATAGTGGACTTCATCCCTGGCTTGGTATGCCCCCAGATGTAGGATAGTTAGATCCGAACTGGGTTAACAATTTTGTGTGTCTTGCTCTTATTTCTTTTCAGTACAGTAAGTGTTACAATATACCTTGCCCTTTGTAATCATGTCAGACCAGATGTCGAATGGCATGTTCTAGGACATCTGAATTCTGTGCATGTACCAGAATTTTAATCTGAGTAAGATGAGTTAATGAAATTTGAATTTGAATTGTGTATCTAAAAAATGGCGCGCCTCTTATTTATTTATTGGAGCGGTTATTACAAACTACTAATCTTCTGAAGTAGAATGTGGGGAGCCATTTAATGGATCTTGGATATATATTCCCTCTATTGTATTCAGGGCATTGTTCTTGTTCTGCACGAGATATGACAGATTGCTCCTTCTTCAGGCTACGACTCTACGACCAACCGGCTGACTCAAAATGATTGTCTCCCAAGCACTTGTCTCAACTTTATAGTGTGAGGGTTTTGTCGTGTTCGTCCATTTGGATCGGCTGCATTCCGAATAGAATAGGAATCCAAGAGGTGATGTTGATGTCCCTAGGTATTCACACATTAAATGTGCCTCATGCTACAAATGTATTTTTGTAGGTTATATCATCATAATCTTTGGAAACAAAAAACTTGAGTGCTTTTCTGAGGCGATCTAGGACTTTGATAATGCTTATTACTTTTGGTAAGTCACCAAGAATACTCTGAAGAGTCAGTTTTACAATCTCTCGAGATGTTATCTTTTCTTGTTTCTCATCTTTGTCTTTAAAACATACTACTTTTCTATAGCATAAGGAAGTAACACCTTTCATGGGTAAAAAACTAAAAGAAGAGGTTTATTCTTCTATAGTTAACCATTTCGTTTCAGCAAACTCCTTTACTTTTTCTCGTGAAGGTAGTCTTGATAAGGCTTTTCTAGATGTGAGTCCACATTTTAATTGGGGTGTACTAACCCCTGAGGCTGACTAAAGGATTTGTAGTGGATATGGTGGATGCACCATTCCTTTTTATGAGTGTATTTTTTTGATTGTGGGTCTACACCCACCCTTCAACATTTTTGAGGTAGAGGTTTTGAACCACTTAATGATCTCTCCTTCGCAGCTAAAACCTGTGACTTGGGCGTACTTCAAGGTCTTTCCATATTGGTGTGAATCCCTCTATGTAAATTTTCTTCCATCAAGGTTGTGGTAGCATGAAACTCGCTTGATGATGGACACTCGTACCAAGGAAGAGAGAAATGTCATATTTGGCGAGCTTCTAGTATTTTTTCCCCCTTCTTTCAGTTTTGTTATTTGTAATATCTTTAAATTTTGGTAATTGTTATTTGAGTGTTTGATGAAGAATGAGGAATTTATCCTCCAAATAAGGAGGGGAGTTAGAGTCATTCTGACTGTTACTAGTTCTTCAAATACTTCAAAGATGGTTACCAATTCTACTCCATCTAGGATGGCGAGGAATTTACCCTAGCCTTCTCAACCGAAATCTTAAGGAGTAGATATTTCGGGGCCTGCTGAAAATGTTGGTATTCTTGGTGATTCTCTAAAAGAGTTGTGTATGCTAGGTCCCCAACTTCATGTATTCTTGGCTATTTAGGGACCTTGTACTCCAAAAAGCACCAAGCATCCACTTGGGAAGAGCATTGCTCTTATCTTACCAATCTGAACAGTGAAACTCTCAAGGAGGAGTTGTCAAAACTAGCATATTATACTCGCCAGGCTTATACTTTTCTTGCCATTTGTGGGGCTGGTTGTTGGGATGCTCTCTTATTCTATCATTGATGTAAAGAGAGATGACTATAATAGGAGAGTATCTTTAATCTTATGCTTCAATGTGATATGTACCTATAAGAAGTGCAAAAGGATTATGTTTCTCTTACTAGGATATGTGATGCTTAAATGCCTTTAATCTCCCTAGTTTGTTGGTTTAGCAGGTAAATTTCTTGGAAAGGAAAATAGCAAGGAAAGATAAAGCACTGACTTCCGCGCAGACCACTTTATCTACTACAAAGGCATGTCTTTCTGTTGTTCAGGAAGATCTTGAAAACTTGTGCCTTGAGAATGCCTCCCTGGCCAAGATATTAAATAAATCTTCCATTTTCAGTCTTGTGACTGTTTATGAGTCCTTTGAGAATTCATTTATGCAAGTAGATCATTTTTACTCAGCTCTGCGTATTTCGCGGGAGCAAGTATGGTCGAACTAGATGCTTAAAGATTATAAGGCCATCTCACTTAGAGATTAGCCGTGTTTTTCTTCATCATGTTCCCTCTTTTTTATGTGAATGTGATACCCTGCACTGGTGAATGTGAGTACATGAAATATTGAGATATTTCTTTTATATGTTTAAGGTGCACGCATTTGATCCTCAATTAATTGCTTCAGACATTGCGTTAACTTATAAGGTTGTTGTTCGATGTTTATTGGACGTCTCTAGGACAATTGTCAGCTAGGGGTCAGTGCCCTCCCAAGGTGAAAACCTGGTCCGAGATTGATGTGTGGTAAATCCACAATGATCTTTGTATTGTCTAGCTACTTAGAGGGGGTGGGCCGCTTATAGCTAATTTAGTGTTTTTTCCACTTTATGTGTGTGTGATTTGCATGTGTTTTTTTAATTTCTTTAGTCGTACGCATGTATGGTTTATGATAATACCTCTGAGTCTTTATGTTGGGGCTTGTATCTCTTTGGCCATACCTCAAACTCGTCATTTCCTTACACGGTCTCAAAGAAAACATGTATTTCATAACTTGTGTTTTGTTCATTAATAATAGAGGTATCACGATACACTTTGGTAGAGTAATCAATTGTACAAAGAAATAACATAATAACGAAGTTGTAAACATAACCAAGTGGGCTTGCCACCACTTATTCTTCCTGATTTATAGCTTGTTGGGTCAATCACTCCTACTCAAATAGTCAGCATAAACTGCAGTTGTTGCGATTTGAAGCGTGCCCCTTAATTAGTTTCCCCTCGGTTATTTATACAAACTGAGAAAATAGATGATATTTATCAACAAAAAAATGTACCGTATCCATGGGTTATACATTAGTTTTATTTTAGCTTAGGTGAAAAACTAAACCATAGACCTAAACCAGAAACATGCTTGTTAACATAAATTTGTGAAAATCGACATTTGTGGTGGTTTAAATTCCTAGTCTTCAGACTAGGGACCTAATCAACAACATATTCACTTAGTTCATATTTGGTTTTTTTCTTTTACTGTTTAGCTATTGAGTTTTCTTCTTTGAATTGTAGATTTTCATCCCCATTCTTCTTCTTTTTCACAATGATCAACCGAGACAATAAAGATAGAGGCTGGGAGGAGGTCAAACACAAAAGGCATGGAAAAGGTAACATTAGAAGCTTAGTATGGATTGAGAGGAGTGGGAAACATACATGGGGAAACAACGATAATATATCATCTTTCTTTTTTACCGAATTTCCTGAATCGTATGGAGCAAAAGAGATGGCTGAAATATTCAAAGAACATGGTATTGTAATGGAGGTTTTTATTCTAGCTAGAAGGGACAATAGGGGGAAACGATATGGTTTTGTACGCTTTAGAAATGTGAAGGAAGTAAGGATCATGGCAGAAAAACTAGACAATATTCAAATCCAGGGCAAAAAGATTTTCGCAAACGTTCCTAGATTCAAGCGTGATAGTGTGATAAATGCCACTATCAACAGAAATTTGGAAAGAAGATATCATGATAACGATAACAAGTCGTCGAACACCATTGCGGCTGAGAACTCACATGGGAAGAATTATGCTTAGGTGGTGAGTAATCTTCAAACTGGAAACAAAGGTCGTGGTGAAGAATGGTTCGAAAGGAAAAGGAACAAATTGATGGAGAAACCAAGTTTTGCCTATCATATGTTTAATGTTGGGAAAAAAAAGATAACTAGATTTGAGAATGCATACGCAGGTGTAGTAAAAAAAAGTGGGTTCAACTTACAACATTCAAGATGCACTCAATGCTGAAGGATATTTTCTACTCAAAGCTACATCGCTCGGAGCAAACCTTTGCTTACTTGAAGAACATGATGATGGTGCTCTAAAGCTACTAATCAAAGAAGAGGAAAAGTGGGTTTCACACTGGTTTTGGGACATCCATCCTTGGACTCACGATGATATTGACAATGAAAGGTTAACTTGGATAAAATGTGTTAGTTTACCATGTCATGCATGGTTCTAGGAGTTATTCAAATTGGTCGCAGGATGCGTGGGTGCTTTTGTCTGTTGTGAGGAGGAAACATTGAAACAAAAACATTTTGACGTTGTTAGGTTCTTAGCAACAAAAAGTTCGCCATCAATCTCAACGAAAGTTTCAATGTTGAGATCAATGGTAGAATCTATGGTATCAAGCTGGTTGAAGACTAACCTGGACAAAAAAGGATAGTCGTATCGAGAGCAGAAGTTTCAGATAGTGAAACATATGAGGAGGACTCCGATGGGGATGATGAGGAATACGGTGGTTCTGCTAGCTCTGGGGATAGAGAATCCAGGAATCATGAATTGTAAGGCGGTCTGGGTGACTCTCTAGTTCGTGTTAGTTCCAAGAAGTTGACAATGGAGGGATCCGCGAAAAATGTCAAATCGGCTGGAAAAAGGGGGGCACTTGTACAAAAAAAAACATGGCTGATTGTTCTCTAGGCCATAAAGTGGGTGAAAAGGTGGTATTTGGAAATAGTATGGGTGTCACATACTCCGAAGATCTCGTAGAAGTTCACGCAACAATTAATGTTGATGGTGAGGGGGAACATCAGATGGGACACGCGCCTAACACACGTGGGAATACAACGTTGGTGGTGAATACATTAGCTCCCAATCATTAAGTCAATAATATATCCAAACTTATGAGCCTAGATCTGAATCTTTCTGACCCGATCTCTTGCTCCCCTTGTAGGCTTGTTGGGCCTCGCATTGGGCCAAGTAGTAGAAAGAAAAAATTGTTGAATGACATATACGATAGTATCAGGATACCGTTTTCACCTTCTTACTTTTCTACTCTGATTCACACATCAAACAAATTAACCACTACTCTTAATGTCTCTGATGGTATGAGAACCTGCTCGAAGATGGAGGAGGAAAATTCCTCAAGGTATTCAGGTGGATCCACATTGTGTTGTGACTTAATTAGCGACGCTGATGTGGGCCAAGGCAATTCAAGGATAAAAAAAACTCTAGAGGATATCCCGACGAAGGTCTATCAATCCATTGAAGATTTGGGTATCGAAGGGGATGAAGATGATGAGGTGTTTGAAAGAATAATAAGAGAAATGAAGTCAAGGGATAGGAAAATTTTCTAAGACAAGAGGCCGCAATAAAATAGGGTCCCATGAATCTCGTGACCTTTAATATCCGCGGTGTGATTCTTCCTTAAAGAGAAGAAGAGTCTGTCATTTAATCTCTAAAGGCAAGGCAAACTTTTGTTTGCTGCAAGAAGAAGAAAAATTAATGTAATGAATGATAATCTAGTAAGGAGCATTTGGTGCAATGTTGATTTTGATTGGTTTGCCTCAGGTTCGATTGGCCAATCTAAGGGCATTCTAACTGTCTAGAAAAAAAAATGCATTTTGTCTTTATTTTATTTTCTCAGGGAAAGGCTTCTTGGGAGTATACGGTGATTGGAGAGACACCAATTGTTACGTGATTAATGTTTATTCACTGTGTAGCATTGGGGAGAAGAGAATCTTATGGGCTGAGTTGGTATTAATGAAAGTCAAATTACCCAAGGGTGAGTGGTTGATTGCTGGGGACTTTAATGGATTCAAATCTGTTGAGGAGATAAAGGGTAAGGGTAGGATGTCTCTTGTTGAGATGGATGCTACTTTGTGTTTCATCGACGTTTTAGAGCTTGTAGATTTACCTGTCTTGGGGAACTACTTCATCTGGTACAACTCGAGTTGTACTTGCAGAAGTAGGCTTGATGGAAGGTGGTGGCTTAACATGTGGGGGATCGCAATGTATCAGATCATAGGCTTGTTTAGTTACATTCAAACAACGTAGGTTAAACCATTCAAGTTCTTTAAATGCTGGTTTGATCACCCATATTTTGCAACCTTTGTAAAATATTCTTGGAGCTCAACTCATGCTTATGGTAATTCTTGCAACATCCTTTTGGTTAAATTAAAGGTCCTCAAGGAAAAACATCGGTTGTGGAACAAACATGTTTTTGGTTGGGTGGATTTAAACATTGACAATAGCGTGGATGTTCTCAACGAGATCGAGGCAGACATGGCTGTAGGTGGAGGGATTATTTCTGAAGAAGATTTGAAGAATAGAAGTGCAGCACAAGGGGAAATTTGGAAGAAACTTATTCTTAAAGAAAGCATCCTTATCCAAAAATCTCGCTTGGAATGGATTACCGAGGGCGATTTAAATACCATATTTTTTCACTCCTTGGTCAAGTCCAGATCGAGGCAAAATTCCATTTCTTCACTGAATTTGGGTTTTCATGTCTTGGAAGATGTTGGTATGATCAAGAAAGCAACCAAAGACCATTTTGCTGCTAGATTTCGTAGTTCCATTTGCATCAGACCAGCTCTAGATTTGTCTAAGCTTCCCAAATTAAGTGTTGCTGATTGTACAAGATTACAAGAGCTATTTATTGTTGAAGAAATCTTTGAAGCTATTAATTGCTGTGACCAGAATAAAAGCCCCAGGTCTGACAACTTCAACTTGGCTTTCCTCAATAAATGTTGCGGGGTGCTAGGGTGCGATGTGGTTAATTGCATTCACGAATTCTATCATTCAGCAAGGCTTCCCAAAGCATTTTTCTCCTCTTTCATTGCTTTGATACCCACAAAATCTAACCCTAAAAAACTTGATGAGTTTAGACCTATTAGTTTAATAAGTTCTATTTACAAGGTGTTGTCCAAACTGCTTGCTGCAAGGTTGAGTTTGGTAATTGGTAAACTAGTTTCTGCTTCTCAGACAACTTTTATTCTGGTGCGATAAATTCTCGGTGGAGTTGTTGTGGTAAATGAATTAGTTGATTTTTTCAAAAGATCGAGAAAAAGTTGTTTATTGTTTAAGGTTGATTTCGCGCAAGCTTATGATTGTGTTGACTGGAGCTTCTTAGAAAAAGTGTTGGAGGCAATGAATTTTGGTGAAAATGGTTGAAATGGATGAAAGGCACAATTTTCAATAGCTTTCTATCAGTGCTAGTCAAGGGAAATGCAACAAAGATTTTAAGGCTACTAGAAACCTCAGACAAGGAGATCCATTGTTGCATTTTTTGTTCGCATTAGTGGCGGATTCCTTGGCTTATTTGGTTCAGAGGGATAGAAATAACAACATGTTGATTGGGGTTCATATCAATGGTGTTGTTTCCATAAACTTAATCCAATTCAAAGACGACATTATCACTGCGTACGAGAAAAATTAGTCAAGTTTGTGGGGTTTAAAGGCCATCCTTAGAGGGTTTGAACTCATTTTCGGTTTGCAAATAAACTTTTGGAAAAGTTGTTTATTTGGTGTTGGTGTGGAAGATGATTTTTTAAGGGCTTCTTCTCAATTCCTGGCCTGCAAACACGGACAACTTCCTTTCAAATTTCTTGGTTTAGTTATCGGGGGCAACCATAGGAGGGTTTCTTTTTGGAATCATATCATTTCGTGCATCAAATCGCATCTGTCATCATGGAAAGGCAGACTACTATCCATCGGTGGTCGAGTAACATTAATTAATTTTTTGCTTACAAACATGCCAATTCATCACCTTTCGTTTTTCAAAGCACCGTCAAAGGTTATCAAAGAGGTTATTGCAATTCATAGGAGATTTATGTGAGCTGGGACTTGCGATAAAGGGAGCATTACTTGGGTTAAATGGTCTTTGGTTTGTAAGCCAAAGGATGGTGGTGGTTTAGGAATTAAACATGTAGGAGCTTTCAATCTCGCACTGTTAACTAAGTGGCTTTGTAGGGCCACTCATGAGCCTAACGCAAATTGGTCAGGATTATTGGAAGTAAAATATGGCAATGTGAAGACTAGAATTCACTACAAGAAAAAAGATGTTTTGCGACACATGAGTTGCGACGGTTCTATTAAAACCGTCCTCATCCACATATTGCGACAGTTCGCGCGACAATTTTTCCCAACCGTCTCTAAACTTTTAAAAAATGAGAAAATTTTACGATGGTTTACTCTTTTGCTGCCCTAAAAAATGATCTGCGACGGTTAGAGCACCTGTTGTTATCCTTTAAACATAAGAGTCCGTTACATTTGACTCTTTAACCACCCTAAAAAAAGTTTAGCCACATCCCACATAAATTTCTCAAATTTAATCCTATTTCGTTAATTTTTTTTAAAGAAAACTATATTCCTTAACTTTTGTCAAAAATTCGTTTCTTCATTACATTCTTCTTCCCTTCATTTTTATCTCATATTGAAACCCTAATTTTCTCTTAATTCTTCATTCTCCTTTAGTTTCTCCATTTTTATTCTTTAACCCTCAATGTTTCCCTCTCGCATAAATCATTTTCCCAATTTCCTTACCTCTCTATGAAATCGCATGCTAAAAGGTCTACAGATATCGTATCCATAACACCTCGATTGAAATCGAAAGATCATTCCATTGTTCATTTCTCAATTAAAATCGAAACACTGTTTTTTGTTACAACTTCTAAGGTTCCTAATTTGAAGCTCCAAATTCCTATTCAAAGATCCCATGGAAGAACTAAGCTCAAAGACAATGGAGAAGTTACTGGAAAATACTTACAACAGTGGAATTGCCCTTTTGTTAAGGGGAAAATCGCTGGAAGTAAAATTGTACCGACTTCTTTGTGTAAGTCTAGTAAATCAGTTGACGAATCATTCAAGTCTCCTGAAAAGTCAAAATCTCAATTTGTGAATCGAGGGTTTTCGGAAATTTTAATTTTTTTTGTGATTTATTTTTTATGGGGGATTTTATGTAGGTATGAAAATTTGAAGTTTTTCCATAACTTAGTAATTCGATTTGATTGTTGTGATTGAAAGGGTCGATGATTTCATTCACTAATGTCAGATCAACGTTTGAAACTTTAAGTGGTATCAATCCATTGTTTTTAATCTCCATTATTTTAGCCTAAATAGTTAGAATTGCTCCTATCACTGAAACTATTCAGCATTAATTATTTGATTCTCAATTGCTTTACCGCAAATGTTTTATCCAAAATCGTTTGAATCTCAACCATTGCAGCTCCTTCGAATTGCTTAAATTATTCGACATCCATCATTCGAATCTCAACCATTACAACTCTCTTGAATCGCTCAAACCATTTAGCATCCATTGTTCAAATCTTATCTATTCCAACATTAATCCTTCTAATCTGAATGTCGCTCAATGGTTTGAAAAATGTTTGTTTATAGCACTGCTTTTAGTTGCATTTGACTTCTAGTTAGTTTTAATAAATTATCCTTTTCTAAATTATTTTCTAATTTTTATTTTTATTTCTATTTATAGATCTAAACTCATTGCACCATGGTATCAATCTCATCACAGTTACATCAATATGGTTTGCTTTCTGTTCATGTCAATTAGTTAGTTTCTTGTATCTTCTAACTTTTAATGATAATTATGGCTTTTTGTTCATGTTTTAACCTGCGTTTGGTGTATTTGCTTCCATTTAGTGTCAATTTAGATTCTGTTGTGATTCTGATTTCATTATGATTATAGGGATATAGTAAATTTCTGGAGTTTAGAGCCTCTCAGAACAGAGTTGGATCTTGAGGTCTGACAGTTCTCTAAATGTGTGTAAGATAATGCTATAGTTTGGTACACTTATCAACAATGCTACTCTTATTCTTGGCATAATATTCTTCCTGAGTTGTTGCTATTAGAGTTGGTAAGGAATATGGTATAATGTTGAATACTATTTTAACATTTTAGTTTTCTTAATTCAGTTACTTTCACTACAAGAAAATATCCAAGTAACGACACTTAAGCTATGACGGTTCGGATTTTACTGTCCTCATCTCCGACCTACGGTGGTTCTCACGGAAGTGTTGGACAACTATCCTTGATTTGTGACACTATATAACTGCCGTTGCCCCCAAAACACAACAGCTAAGCCACATCAAGGGGCCACGGAGGTTCATCGACCCGCGTTCCCATAAAAGACACGCCAAGTCAACATATTTAAAAGGATGCGGCTCAAAGGAAAACGCAAAGGAACTTGGAACTTGGATGCAGCCTCTTTGTAACTTCCCCCTAAAAACCATCAAAATACCTCCTCTAATTTAACTTTTGAAACACCGCTGAAACAGAAATGCAGCTCAAAGGAAAACGCAAAGGAACTTGGATTCACCGCTCTCAATCGGAAGACGCAAAGGAAGTTGGAACCACCACTCTCTACTGCAAAATGAAAATTAAAATTTTCAAGGATACTCAAGAGGTTAGCCTAAGTTCCTTCTCCTTTTGCCTCTGAAATCCTAAGTCCCTAAAATTTCTAACATTATGCTTCTTACTCTGAATCGGGTTCCTAACATTATGTCACTCGAGTATGAGGTACTCTGAATTGCCTCTGAAATCTATTGGATTCTTCAACTCCCTGAATTCAAATTATATGTTAATTTATGTTTGTTATACACCTTGTGGTTACTGATTACTTCATGGATATTGTTTATTATTAGTTGTTGAAATATGTTGCTTAAGGAATTGTGTTAGGTTTAATATGTTTGATAATTAAGAGTTTTTTTGTTGGTTCTTTAATTGGGCATTTCATTAAATGGTTAGTGGTTTGGTTTTTCTACCATAATATGTTTTCTCTCTTTATCCCTGAATTTGTTTTGGTTATTTTTCTATTATATCATCATTCTTCTCAATGCTTAGGTTGGATTACCTGTTTACTGGTTGCATTTGTTATAGTTTTTTTTTATCAAGGATCAATATGGACACAAATAACATTTCTTATAACATGTTATGAGGCCTGTGAAGTTATTCAATTTGTGTCCATAACTTTGAAACTCTATTATCTATTATTTATTGGATAATTGTATCACTTGGTAACAATTTATGATATGTGATATGTGAAATATATCTTTGGATGTTATTGTGAGTTTGTTTATATTTTGTGAGTTTATATTTTGGTATAAAACTTGTGAGTTTGTTTAGATTTACGACATGTTCAATATTGTCAACTTATTTCCATAACCTCTCTAGGATAACTTACAAAAGAACCTATAGCTTATATGAAAATAGTTGATACAAAGTAGTTATATGATAACGACTTTAATTAAGTTTTTAATCCAACTATGACCCATTTATCCCATTTGGAAAAAGAATCTCTAACTAAGATTAGTTGACTTTGATAAAACTACTTTAGCATTTATATAGCTCATTCCTAACATAGAAATATTCTTAATGACCAGAAGATAAGTCAAGTTAAAAAAAAAAGAGGAAAAAAGGAAAATGAAACTTTATCATAAGGAAAAGGTGGTTTGGTTGTCGAAGATCAAAGCAAATACCTGGGGAATGACGGTTTTGAAGCTGGAATTTTCGCTCTCTACAGGAGTTGGGGGAACTTGCTCGACAGGATTTTTGAGGGGAGTTTTCTCCAAAATTCTAGAAGCAGGGGGTTTTTGTTGTTGAGGCTTCGAAACTTTCTTGTTTTTCCTTGAAGGTTTCACCTGGTCAGGGGATTCGTCACCAGATTCAGCAACAGGAGCTTCAGTTTCTTTTTCCTTCCACTTCTTTGGCATCGAAGGAGGTCTTCGATTTACCTGAAAATAACAATAGATTGCGTTAGTATTCCAAAAAGTAAAATAAAGAGATGTTGATCGAATGAAAAGTGAAATCAACGTTGATCTGGGCGAACGTATGAAGGTAGTTTAAACTCATGCAGTTTGGTCATAAATTTTTCTTTCAAAGTAACGACTGCTTCACTTATGGTTCGACTAAGTTCGTTGGGCCTGTAGGCAGTTTCAAAGTACTTCTGGAATGCTTGGATTTCTTTGATATGTCTTGAAGTACCTTTCTTTGTCTTATCCTGCATAAGTGCGAAAGCTCTAGTCAGTTGGATGGTAAAAGAAGGCACGTCAAAAAAGTGGGTACTGTAGTAGTCCTTCCTGAAAGCTCCAGTGGTTTGACGAAATTTTGGTAAAACATGAATATGACAAAGATGAGGAAATCTGCTCAAGATTAATGATGTCAAAGAAGACGTCCTAACATCTTACTGATATAGCAGGTTTAATTATCTATCAAATCTGTCAAAGATTTGGTGCAAATTTACAAAGTGGATAAAGGAGAAAAGATTGAAAGCCCAAAACAACTGAAGATTATATATGAAGACTTAGACCTAGGGTTTACAAAAATTGTACGTTTGTATCACTTGTAACTTTGTAACCTAGTTCCTTTGTGTTGAATAAGGGTTTAAGGTTTGAGAGTCGTTGGCTCTCTTAGGAGTTGTAAGTCTCCACTCTGTATTATGGGATGCAGGGTGGAAGGCATAGGTACAGGGACACAACCAGAAACCCGTAGGTAATGGTTTGTGTATTATTCTTGGACGAAGCTTTGAAGCAAGTCCAAGATAACTTGAAGGTCAAGAAACCGCAACAGTTATGAATTGGCAGAAGACAGAGATAACACAAGTTGTCATTAGGGTGTGAGTGGGGTATCTCATATCAAGGTTGTAAATCATGGAGTTTAGCCTTGGTAAAGACGTTCATGGGGTAGATGTTAGCGATAAAGTTGTAAACGTGGGAGTTTAACTTTGTAACAGTCTACACAATAGTGAAATCTTCATCCTGGATTAGTATCCCCCAGATGTAGGTGATTTGCATCGAACTGGGTTAACAATTATTGTCTTATTTAATATTCTGCAATTTACAGGTTTGTTAATGTTCTTGACTGACATGTTGGATTAGATGTCGTGACATCTGTGAGGATGCAGTTCTGATATTCAAGGTATCAGTCTGCAGGTGCGCCTCTGAGTTTAAAAGATTATGTAGCACAATGTCTTAACATTTCTTAGGACATCTGCTGTCTGCATAGGCCAGAATTTCAATTGGTATTAGAGCAGGCATCCTGTCTTGTTCTGGATGAGATCCATGGGAGATACTTTCTGGCGTTTAAACAAGGAGGAGTTTAAAGATCAGATCAATCAACTCAGACATACTCACGGGTATTAATGGATGAGATGGATGAGATGGATCTGTGGGAACAACCCGGAGGTTGTTCATGTTGCTGAGGAGGTTCTACAACAACTACAGGAGAAGTGGCTAGTTCTCTTGTTGGTGTGTCTTGTAAGATGTTCTCACATCTTATTAGGGCAAGCATGATTTGTTTCCTTGGTGGTTCCACTGCATGTGTTTCTGATGGAAGAACTCTAGAATTATGGGATTCTAGAGTTGTTACTGAAGACAGTTGGTGGAAGGTCTCAATCGTCGGCGTCTATAATTTTAAAGGTATCTGCATTCTTTTATTCTAGAGTCGGGAGCGATGGAGTGAAGGAAGTTGTGATCAGATATTTGGTATGATGACTGGGTACTTGGAAACTTGGTTTCCTTGTGCAGTTTGGAGTCAGTTGAAGAGGAGAAGTGTTGAGTTAAAAAGTTTATTAGGTTCTTGCTCTAGGAGTTTGATAAATGTTTGGGCGGCTAGGTTGTCAAAGATACTTGAGAATTCTCTCAAGTCCACTCATAAAGATATCTATGTCGTGTATCTGGAGTCTTCTAGTTACTCTTCTGACTAGAAGGTGTTTCCTTGAGACACAATCTGAAGAACGTGGGGGTGATTTATTTTCACCATCCAAAAAAAGAAAGGAAGGATTAATCTCTCTTGACCCTAAGAGTGGATCCAATCTGATTAAAGAATTGTTGAGGTAAATAAGACTTGTTAAGAGAAAGTCTTAGTTACTTAAGTTAAAGGTGGCAGCCTTGGTATCTCAACATTGTCATTGAAGAAGATACTTGCAACAAGATTGAATACTTTAAAAGTGTCCATGACATGATCTGGTGGAGCTCAGCTCACTACTATGAAAAACCCATTTAACAACGGTTGGAAATGACATATAATGACGGGGGCGAAGGCGTTGTTATGTAGAGTGTTGTTGTATATGAGGTACGTACAATGACGGTCCTGGAAACGTTGTTGTATTCCAGTATGCGCGCACCATTTCACGACGGTTAGTTTAGTCAACCGTTGTGATATACTAAATTGTGATCTGGTTCGATTCTCAGCAACAACATTTTTTATTTATATTAGCGTTTGACATAAAACTACGGATAGGTTTATAACCGCTGCCAAAAACAGACTGTTTTAAATATAAAATTTATCTGCTTATCAAATTGTTCCCATAATTTATCCTGTCAAAACAGCTTCTGTTTACATGCAAACACAATATGTGCATCAAACACAATTCTTCCTATATTTTATCCTTATAAATGAATCAGAGAATTTACATCAAAAGAAATTTACATCAAAAGCTAAATGAATCAGAGAATTAAATTGCTAACATAGTTTAAATCAAAAGCCAATATTATTGATTTCATTATGTGCATCAAAAGCCAAAACTATTGTTCACATTATGTGCATCAAAAGCAAAAAATATGTGCATAAAAAAATGTTGTTGATATATCATACAGCAGGAGCAGAACCCTTAAACTCATTGTGGATATACGCCCAACGTTTACGAAGATCCACAAAGTCCTCAACGGGGAATGGGGTTTCGTCGTTAAACATCTACATATGAGCAAAAAACTGAAGATCATGCATGATAATAATTCAATAGTCAACTTATATATTAATATATGTAAACATTTTATGGCATATATTACCGTATCCCATGAATCAACAGTGCCGGCAAGGACGATGTTTAACGTGTGTTTCATGATAAAATACCCACACTCGTAACTCCCGCGTTGTTTCCTCGTCTACAAATTACATGAATATAAAAACATGAATACAACCACGCATGCATGAATGTAAATGAAATAAACAGGTAATCGGGCCACTTACTTTAGGAGCAAGGTATGTGGACTTTTTTCTAACATTATTCAATATATTAACTTGCTCCACAATACTGCACATTGAAAATTGAATTAAACATATTACATGATAAACTAATTGTTAGTTCTGCAGCTATGCAGTATGTATGTTGGCTAAATTTTGTTAAAACCTTTATGTTAGCTCTTATGTCACTGAAGGTGTTTTAACATGTTGTATGTGTATCTGCCATAATAGTTTAATTGCAGGTTGTGATATGTCAAGTGGGATGTCGTGACATTGTGCTGCACTGCATGGTTATTTTATGGTGTGGCAGAATTCCATTCTGCAGGAGTTTTCTGAGATGTCATGACAGATGTCATGACATGTTGCACTTCACTGAACCTGAAGGTTAAGGTTCTGTGACGTGGCTGTTTATGCAGGGATGCTTCAGGATTTCTGTGATGTATGATGCGCATTTTCCAAGATTGAAGCAGCTGCGCATCAGATAAATACAACTCTCAACCTATGTAACAAGTGGGGATTTTGGACTGAATGGTTTTATTGTGTGGGAGATTGTTAGGTCCTGACTTGGTTGATCAGACATTAGTACAGATGTGGTTATAATCCTTGACAGAATGTCGAGTAAGATGTTGAAGCATCATCAGCTGTCATGGCAGTACTACTGTCTTATGTCATAACATCTTGATCTGGTACAACAGTATGTGGTTCAGACAGATGTCGAAGACATATGTCATAACATCCTAATTTGGTACAACAAGTGTTGTTGTTTTGCTGTCATGTGATGGTTAATCAAGATGTTAAAGGAGATGTCACAACATCATTGTCTGTTACAGCAGGTGCTGCTATGGTATATCTCTTGACATATTTGATTTGATCTGATGAGATCTTTTTGGATATACCTCATCATTATACACAGGTCAAGGAGATTTATTAGGAACAAAGTGCAGATTTAATTGGATTTCATAAAAAGGATCTTGGAGACTTTTTAGGAAACTATTTGAAGATTTGTTCCTATTTTTATGGAGAAGATCTTGCAGCTGAATGTGGTACATCAAGATGTCTTGACATGTGATTCTAACATTCTGCAGGTGGTGTGTTTTTAGTATTGCAGGATTTGTGCATGATGTCAAACACGATGTTCTGACATCAGTAGACAGAACTTCCAGTTTAGATTTTTAGGTTTTATTTGCTGCGCTATTTTTAGCAATCTTTTGTGTGTTTGTGTTGAGTGATTGCATGCGTAATTCTGGGAGTAAAATTATGTTGGAGTGATATTATTTGGAAGCAATCTGTTTGTGAAGAATAGGGTTGGCTATTTTCATGCATAAAGATTTGGAGAATAATTAGTTTTAATTATTAATTAAAACTAAGATCTGCTAATGCCCAAGCCCAATGTAAGGAATGTTTCTGGGAATATTATGTTATCCTATGTGGCGCTGGTTTATAGGTCTGGAAGATTCAAGTCAGAATCAAGAAGATTATTGAAGAATAATGACTTTCTAATTATGGAGATAAATTAGGAAGGATTTGATTGAAGACATATTTTGTAGCAGAAGTTTCTGCTGATTTGTAGCAGCTGATATGCTGTGATTTGAAGCCCAAATCCAGTTGGGAATATGTTATAAATAGAATGCTTGTAACCTAGAAAATTGACGAGTCCAAGATGTAGATCATTAGGGTTTTGTCTAAGTGAACCACTCGGGTTGTGAGATGGTCACTGTGTTCTAACTCAGAAACCTGTAGGTAATGAGTTTTGTATTGTTCTTGGCGGAAGCTTTGAAGCAACTCCAAGGTGTGTCTTTGAAGTGTGTCTTCTACTTTTCTGTGATTGAAGAGTTGTTGGAAATCAAGCTGTTAATGCAGTGGCTGAGGTGTTGACTGCTAGACATCATTGCGATGATTGGAAGTGAGATAGAGTCTCTTATCTAGGATGGACTTAGGTAGAAGGGTCATTGGGTAGTGATTAAGTGAGTAGATCATCAACGTGTGTGTTGATTGTAGGGTCTATGAATTGATACTGCTGATAGTGAACTTCCTTCCTAGCTTGGTATGCCCCCAGATGTAGGTTGTTAGACCGAACTGGGTGAACAATTCTTGTGTTGTTTATGCTTTTCAGTACTCTTAGTGTTTATACCTTGCCATGTTATCTGTAACAGACCAGATGTCTCGACATCCTGTAGGATGTCTGGGATCTGTCATACCAGAATTTCACTAATTACAATTAATGCCAAAGAAAATGATATTAAACAAAGACACTTACGTTAATACAAGATATTTCATTGGTTTGTGGAGTGGATCGTGCAAGGAACACAGTAATGTCACCGTATTTGTCCTAAACGATATTACGATCAATTGCCAATGACCACTGAATGAACACGAGAATATATATATATATATATATTATTAGTTGTTACTAAAACAAAACTAAATATAGAATATAGAAATAAATTACAACAATACTAACCTACATAGGAATGGTGCAAGGTAACATTCTTTTCCTCCGTCATTTAGCCGGCTTTTCAAGTACTTTTCTCTGATATTTTTATCATTATACACCCAAGCAATAAAACTTGGGTCCAAGATTCCATAGGTACTTGATTTACTCAATTCTCTACAAACACGGTGAATGTACCTAAATGGTCAAAGAAAATGAATAAATTAAGGGAGAAAATACAAATAATTATAATGTTCTATAATGACATGTATATTCGACTATATACTTACGTGCACCAAACTTGCAAAATAGATATGTCAAGCCACTTATATCCTGCGAGAAAATCCCTCACATCTTCAGGAGTGTAATACACTAAATCCAATTTTGGACAATGTTTTAGCGGGAGAGCTTGCGCAAAGTCTGTTGTTGAAATGGAGTAGTATAAACTTGTTATTTCATTTGGACTAGGGTCCAATATCCCATTGCGGTTATCTACAGGTGGGGGAGGGGCTATACAATTACTCCCTTTTGTAGAAGCGTGATTTACGACACTTCTACTTGGAGTTTGATCATCACCAACGCAACAACGATCCTCATTAGTTCGTTGTTCGAGGCTTTCACTTAATCTCTACATCATAACATTCAATTAGAACATAAAACAAAAATAAGCACAATATATTCAATTAGAACATACAATATATATCATACAAAAATAAGCGCAATTTACGACACATACCGAATACATCTCTTGTAACCTTTCCACTTCTTTCTCCCTTTTTTCCCTCTCCTCTTCAAACAGCCTCCTTTGCTCCGCCAATTGCTTCTCAACATTATCAATCTTTTGTCGTTGAGCAAGAAATTCAGCGGTTTCGGTGCTTCTTCTTTGAGATCCAAAGTATGACCTCAAGCCGACACCATCTCCAACACCAAGGACACGACCTCCATGCTCAGGTGTTCCGATAGCTTCGACTAATATGTCATGTCGTGCTTTCGGAACAAATGTGCCTTCACGGGCCGCCACAACCAAATTATCCTACACAACATGATCAACTTACATAAGCAAACACATTTAAATAACAACGAGCAACTTACATAAGCAAACACATTTAAGAAAAACATATACTTACAATTTTCTCAGCAACTACTCTTGAAGCCTCAGAGGTGTACTCTCCATTAGGTCTTAATCGAGCCCTCTTCCATTTCTCATGTCTTGAAGGTGGAGATGGAATGTCACCATCTCCTCCTTCTTGTAGTTTTTCCTGCAGGATCCTCTTCTCAAGTTTCCTATAACCCCCACGAGACAATCTATGGGGGTACATGTTTTTCGCCTTGTTCTGAATTCCTACTTAGCTTTTATCCTGTTATTAACATAGTGAAAAATGTGTATGATTAGTATCTATAACTCATTAGCATAACATTATAGGTTACATAAGACTAGTACTAACCTTGAATTTCTCAGAACGGCGTTTCTTCGCAAACTTGTGCCACACCTTCTTCGATAAAAAACTATACCGAATCCATGGAGGTTGAAGACCGCTCTTAGGCTTCGTAATGTAGTCAGCCGTGAGCCATGATTTAAATCCCCTCCAACGAACACCGGCATAAGTTATCCACTTTCTTTTCAATTTTGAGTCATCGGTAAACTCAAAATTCAACTACATTAAATCAATATATAAGTATGAATTAGAAACTATAGGTAGTTGCAACACCCCCCCCCCCCCCCCCCAATCTATACCCCCAAGCTAATAAGCGATAAATAAAAATTCGAAATTTCATTAGAGTATAATTAGAAACACGGCATAGACAGGGAGCATCACATCAATTTGAAGCAAAACAAAACATACAACACCTGCTCATAAAGATATGCAACAGTGGGGTAGCAATCAAAAGAGGAACTCAGTTCCTTACACCCACATTTCAAGTTTTAGAATAAAAGCAGAAAATCTAAAACTGAATATCGTATATATATATATATATCACTAAAAAAGTTTGTCATACATCAAGTTATACAGGCACAAGCCAAAAGATATATATACATAATACACAAATAATCACAAACGGCCTCCCTAACTACCCGGTGTCACATATCAGAGCCGACCGACAAAAAAATGAAGACGCAAAGCTTCACAAAAAGACCTCCAGCAACTCTAATCTGCAATACCTCATAGAGCATTATAAAACAGCAGAAGGGTGAGAAAAACAATCATAATACAGTTGCATATAATTATATATCATAGCATAAAAATACACATATTCCACATTCTCACCACAATTCATCACAACTCACTCATATACATCACAATGTATATATATACAAAACCAAGCATATACATCATGCATACTTTCACAATTAACCTACACAATTAATCCATGATTATGTAAATGCACAGAGACCGACACAACGACTCTATGCACATGCCATGCGGTACCGACTCCAATGTCTCATGTCTCATCACCAGTTCACTCAGGAACTATTGGAACCATCGCTCGTTACTTAGTGTAACTCCCCGTCGGGCCTACGATGTTCACCCGTCGCTTTAGGTCCCCACATGGGCACACGACGTTTGTGGATTGCTTTAGGTCCCCACATGGGCACACAATCCGATCGCTTTAGGTCCCCACACGGACACACGATCGTTTATAACCATCGCTTTAGGTCCCCACATGGGCACACGATGTTATAGCAGATTCCCTCTAGAACCAAACCGTCACTCAGGACGTCACAACAATGCATATCATGATGCTTGGCATACAATGACTCATGACATTTAGTATGCACACATATATGCAACCATCACACTTAACATAATTCATGCTTGCAATTTAAGCCCAAAACAATGCATTTTATACCATACAACAGCACGCGATCATACCATATCCATATCAACAGCACATTGCATAAAACACACCAATTACACAATTATAATGGCAAAGGTCGACAAAACGACACTATTCCGAATTCCCGACAAAATAAAATCGGCTAACAATTTCAAAATCATCATAATAAGAAAATACAGCTCAATAGCTTTCCAACGATACCAAGAATGTAAGAATCAGATAAACGGAACAAAAGTTACGAAAGAAAACGAGAACGACATTTTGAAAAATCCCATTTTTACACTTGGCCTGACCATACGCGTATCACCATTCTCATACGCGTATGGCCCCAATTCCTCGCCATTCCCATACGCGTATCACCAATGCCCATACGCGTATGGACATAATCATTTTCCTTCACAAATTTCACGTTTCAAAGCCCATACGCGTATGCCCAACACCATACGCGTATCACCAGATGGCCGGGAAAAGACACATTTCATACGCGTAATGACCAAAACACAGGCCAATGATACGCGTAACGCCTAGGCTCATACGCGTATGGACATGCCCCTTACGCGTACGACCAGGGCAAAACTAGAAAAATTATGCAGAACGAGTTTATGCGTTTTCCACTCCAAATCCACCAAAATCATCATCTAAACTCAGAAAAAAAAACCAATACAATGCCTAACAACATGTATCTATCATGTATCAACAATAATGAACATCAAAAACATGATTTCAACCACATTTAATCGATTTCTAATCAATTTCACATAATATGGGTTTTACTAAATTTTTCCATTTCAATCCAACAACAACCACAAACACACATACATAATCATACACAAGCATACAATAATTGAGTTTCGCACCCTTACCCGATTTAATCGATTCTAGGAGTTGTTTTCTTGAATTTTCCAAGTTTTTCTTACTATTTCTCTTCTTCTTCTCTTTTCTCCTCTTTTTCTTTCTTCTCCTTTCCTTTCTCTCTATTTTTCTCTCTTTCTATTTTCTATTTTCTAACTTAATGAAAAATATTATGAAATGACCAAAATACCCCCACACTCAAATATCTCACAAACGATCCCAAAACCCGATAAAATATCACAACATTGAAAAATAACATATTTCCAAATAAAAGTCGAAAATAAAATAATATAATAATAAAATAATCAAAAACGACTCGATTAAATAAAAATACTAAAACTGGGGCGTTATAGTAGTGATATCAAATATATGAAAATTATAGTATGAAATACCTTAACGTCTGTCCATATGCTGTCTTTGACATTAACATCCACTTCTCTCCAATCATCAATCAGTATACTGACTTTGCTACGTGCAAGGAACGCAACATAACTTCTAAAAGTAGCGTAATGTGGACAATCCACTAATCTGTAGTGCGAATCAAACTCGATCAGAATTTTTGCACCAGATGAGTTGCGAACTGATGTAAATTGGGGCATCATTGTGACACCTCTTTGTGATCTTTTCGTTTGACTTTCAGTTGTTTGAGTTTCATTGGCTAACCTTTCATTTGTTTGAGTTTCTTCGCTGGTTTCTGATGAAGAACTCGACAAGGTCAACATCTAAGTTCAAAAACAACAACAACAACAACATGAACAACAATGGCAAAAGAGTTTACTGTAGATGCATGGGGAAGATATTTTACGTACCCTAAACGTGACGGCGAAGTAAATGATGTTGGTGTTGGTGTTGTTGTTGTCTTCCTTCCTTACGACAACGACGGTGTTGTTGTTATCTTCCTTCTCGACGGTGACGATGATGACGAAGGTGTTAGTATGTGCGTAATCTTCTATTTTCTTCACGAACGTGACGATGATGACAAAAATGACAACAAATGGATACTGATGATGCAAGCTTTGGTGGAATCGTGTATTGTTTCACAGTATTGAACGTTAGGGTTTAGGGTTGAAATCGTGTAACGACTCGTCTGGTTTCTATTTTCAATGGAAAAAAGGATATTGAAGAGACAATGAAACTAGCTAGCTTGGATAATATTGAAAAGCTACTGCGACGGTCAAGAATTTACACCGTTATGATATTTTATTTACATAATGAAATTTCATATTAGAGCGCCAGAGTTATTTTTAGAATTAAAAATTAAAAAAACATACAAAATATATCACAACGGTGTATATAAACAACCGTAGTCATAACTTTTAATTTTTTTAATTAAAAGTAAATAAAAAAGTAAAGGCGCGCTTTAACATAAAAGGAATAATATATATGAATGCGCCGAGGTTCGAACACATGAAAGCTTGAAGGTATCACCACGGTTGATTTATCAACCATTGTTATATACAGATAATCACCATGGTTGGTTTATCAACCGTTGTTATATACAGATAATTTTTATTCAATAAACAAATAAAATACAACCGCGCCTTAGTTTAGATATGTCACAACGGTGTAGGGATGAAGCGTTGTGAGCATGGCGTCATTGTTTACACGTTTTGTAGTAGTGGCTACAGCAATGAAGAATGGTTATTGTACAAGGATTTAATATCAATTGCTATTTGTGGAATCCACAAGTATTTAATTGATTATCCTTGAGATTCAAGATTGAGGATGTTCTGTTAGATGTTCTGACATCTTTTCATCAGAGTTTTGAAGAATCATGGGAGGGGTTATTGGCTTTGCGTCTATTCCTGGAAAGTATTGTGAAAGACTTGTCCAGATGGTTATGCTGCTGAAGATGGAAATGGAAGACTATGATAACATCATAATCTTGATGACTACTTGGATTGGTTTATTTCTGATCCAGGTACTTTAGGGCATTCCAGAATGCTCATCATGGAGTTCAGATAGGTGGCAATATCAGCAACTTCGTGAAGACGGCTCTACTCAAGGAAATGTGGCATCCTTGGTATGGCTATGGGGGTAGTTTCTAACTATTCCTTCTGAAGATTCAGACAGTGGCAGGTTTGAAGTCTTTGGAAAATCACTGGCAGGTATTCATCAGGGTGTGAGCTTGTATGGAATAACTGCAAAGTCTACAGAATGGAGGTTGTCTACTCAAACTTGGTTGGTGAATCAAGTCTATGAGAGCATGGAAATCTATTTCTGTAAAGGGAGGAGGTTCTTTCAAGTGGCAGATGAAGGAGCTGAATTCAACAACTGGATGTTCTGACATCTAGTTCAACATCAGAATCTCAGTTGGTGAAGTGGCACATCAACTTAAGATAAGGTGATCTACAGGAATGAACAATAGGATGCTTCAAAAAGGTCTATCTCATGCAGTTTGTCGGAGTTGTGGATGGGAAGATGTTACATGACTAAGAGGCTTGGTAGATCCAAGATGTCTTGCTGTGGGGCAAGTAGTTCATGTGACTTGAAGATCAAGTTTCATTAGTAGATCATGGTATCTTGTGGGAGTTCTGAAGATGAGTGAGGTCAATCAAAAGGTGGCATTTGATTGGTTTCACAATGTGCGTTTAAGCACAATGCTTGAAACTGATTTCTCTATTGTAAAAGAGTAGTTGGTTGAATTTATCTGAAGGTTCTGGTTCTCTGGGAGCTTGTGGCAGAAGTTATGGGTTGAGAATGGAAGCATACCTTCTTGGTGGTTGAGAGTTTATTTCTCTCTGGGTTCCTGAAGTCTTCTTTGTTCAAGCTGGTGGCTCAGTGTTGAGTGAAGATCTTCAGTGTGGATTACTATGCTGATAGTATGTCCAGTAGTGGAGCATATCAAGAACCATGGTGTGTGGTGTCTGTGATGTGCAGAAGATGTTCTAACTGATGTTAGAACATCCTTGGGTTAGACATCCTTGGTGAAGGATATCAGGTTCTGTGATGAACCATTTACTTGCATCGTGTCCAAGAAGTGTCTACATGATCATCCAGGAGAATGATGGAGTAGAAAGGTTCCTTGGAAGGAAGATGTGAGTGTTTGAAGACTGAAGTGGATCATGTGTTGATTGCATGGAAGTTTGTTTCCTGGATGCGTTCAGAAGTGGAGATTCACCATAAATCAGAAGTATTCCAGATTATCATACGGGAGAATGATAGGAATGTCTGTCTTGGATTGAGGGTTTATCTCTAATGCTGGCCTGGTGAGGTCAGTGGAAAATCTTGCATACGACATTTTGAGCCCTTGGAGCAAGTCATGCTAGTAGTGGATCAGTTTAGTCATTGTGAAGTTTTGGAGCATGCATACCATAGCTGACACCGTGATAACAAACTAAGGGACCCTGCGCATCTCTTTGAGGAATGGAAGCATTCTAATTCAATTAGTTTATGCCTCAAGCAACGTGATATCTATACATGAGAATTCAAGAGGAGTTCGTTAGGTGTACAAGATGGTTGTGGAATGAGGGGGATCAATGGGAGTTTGATCTCAAGCCAAGAGTTTGTTATGATTTGTTTACACCTACTCATGGGATGCATGACATTGATCATGTGTGAGTAATTATTGTTTTTTTGTCAGAGGGAACAATAATGAGTTAATGGTTGCATTCAGCAGGTGTGTTGAACAGAGGGTGACCTCGTGAAGACATGAAGATGCATCTTATGTTTTCCAGTCATTAGCTTGGGTGTTCGGTGGAGGAGCACCAGTTACATTAGTCAGGGGGAGAGGCCCCTTAGTCTAAGATGAACTGATGCGAGGAAGTAGTGGAAATTCCAGTTTGCATTTGCGTGTCAAGCAAACTGAGATGTCAAGGAGGACGTCTTGACATTAGAGTGTTGTTGCAAGTTGTGGGAAACTTGGCAATGCATACTTGAATGGGTCTTATTGGATGCTTAAGAATCATTGAATGAGTCTGGGAGAATTTATTTTTCTCTGCAGACTGTTATCACATAGTTGTGAAGAAATCTCTGGAAGACCAAAGCAGAATAGTTTCTATGAAGAACAGACAATGTCTGACACGATGTCAGGACATTGTTATTAAACTTGTTGCATGTAATGGGTTTGCTGGTCGGTGTTCTTAAAAGAAGAAACAGTCAATATTCTTGGCCGGTGAGCATTTAGTGGAGTGATTTTCTTGATTAATGGATCTTTGAATTTGACCAGAGTTATATTCTGCGGTTCGTTACTTCCTAAGGAATTTGCTTGGCTATAAATAGGGCTGTATTGATTCTCCTTAGTCTCATCTTTCCTGTTTAGTGATTAATGGCGTGCTTCAAAATCAGGATAAGTTGTATCTGGGGTTGGAATTGTCTTTGTCACTTTTGCCAAGTTTTGGATAAAAAGGGGGAGAATACTAGTGTTCTGGTGGTGTTTGGGTTCATTTGAGCAGTGGTAGTGCAAGAATGTTGGAGGAAGATGTTCTATCATCTTAACTTCTAATTTCTTTTTTTTTTGGTTTTTGTCTTGTGATCTGAGTTGAAGAACAGGTTGTGACTTGTGATCTGAGTTACATATTTTATGAACTCCATGTCACGACTGTTTAAGCTCTTTTTGGAATTCAGGAAGAAGATATCAGAAGGGAAACACTCTAGATGAAGACTCAAGGTCCGTTATCCTCTTCACTCATCCAGCACAGAAGAGAATGTTTTAGCCAAAATTTGTCAAAAGGGGGAGATTGAAAGCTCCTGTGGTTTGACGAAATTTTGGTAAAACATGAATATGACAAAGATGAGGAAATCTGCTCAAGATTAATGATGTCAAAGAAGATATCCTAACATCTTATTGATATAGCAGGTTTAATTATCTATCAAATCTGTCAAAGATTTGGTGCAAATTTGCAAAGTGGATAAAGGAGAAAAGATTGAAAGCCCAAACCAACTGAAGACTATATATGAAGACTTAGACCTAGGTTTTACAAAAACTGTACGTTTGTATCACTTATAACTTTGTAACCTAGTTCCTTTGTGTTGAATAAGGGTTTAGGGTTTGAGAGTCGTTGGCTCTCTTAGGAGTTGTAAGTCTCCACTATGTATTATGGGATGCAGGATGGAAGGCATAAGTACAGGGACACAACCAGAAACCCGTAGGTAATGGTTGGTGTATTATTCTTGGACGAAGCTTTGAAGCAAGTCCAAGATAACTTGAAGGTCTAGAAACCGCAACAGTTCTGAATTGGCAGAAGACAGAGATAGCACAGGTTGTGATTAGGGTGTGAGTGGGGTATCTCATATCAAGGTTGTAAATCATGGAGTTTAACCTTGGTAAAGATGTTCATGGGGTAGATGTTATGGATAAAGTTGTAAACGTGGGAGTTTAACTTTGTAACAGTCTACACAATAGTAAAATCTTCATCCTGGATTGATATCCCCCAGATGTAGGTGATTTGCACCGAACTAGGTTAACAATTACTGTCTTATTTAACATTCTGCAATTTACAGGTTTGTTAATATTCTTGACTAACATGTTGGATCAGATGTCGTGACATCTATGAGGATGCAGTTCTGATATTCAAGGTATCAGTCTGCAGGTGCGCCTCTGAGTTTAAAAGATTATGTAGTACAATGTCTTGACATTTGTTAGGACATATGCTGTCTGCATAGGCCAGAATTTCACTTCCACCATTCATCAAATTCTTGAGTACAAAGGAAGGTGGGTTTAAAAACCACTGGTTGAATTTCGAACAAGTTTGAATTTTTCTCCAGCAGCTTTGAATGCTCATCTTCAGTGTGAGTCATGTTGTAGTGAATTAAGGAACCTTTCCTTGAGAAGAGGGGTTTTGGTTTTATCTGAATTAACCAAAAATGTCGAGAGACAAGGTTGGGTTGGTAATTTACAAGAGAGATCTTTAGCTCTGCAGGACTAATCCTGGAGGCTAAGAGTCTAGGTGTCAGAAAGGATTCCCAGACGTTGAGGAATTCATCTTCTTCAGCTTTCGACTCTAAGGGAAGCTTTCTAGTAAACCACTCTAGTCCAATCTTTCTGTTGGCGAAAGGGGCCATGTTGGAGGTGAAGTTGTGACGTTTAGAAAACATCATGACGTAGCCAGTGAAAGTTTGTTGAAGGCTTAGACCTTCATCAGTGGGTGTTAGTTGCACCAGTCTGGTCCCTTCGACTCTCCTGTCCTTCAAAGCATCTTCATCCACAGAGTTTTTGTTGGGAAGGGAAGCTTCGAAAGTGGCATTAAGCCACAGTTGTAGAAGCCAAAATGGTCTTGACAATAGGAGATTGCCTTTGTCCTTAATGGTCTTCAGAGAAATAACCCCCTCGCCTAGAGATTCATAGAGATTCACCAGAATCATCTCACTAAGGCACAATTGATGTCCAGCGTGAAGCTGATTCACCATGGTAATATAGCGTTTCGCCACTTGAAGTGATCTAGAGCAAAAGACACATCTCGACAACCAGAGGGCTAAGAAAGCTACAAGCTCTTGGTCAGATACTTCTTGGGTTTCTTTGTCATGGTAATTGGCAATATAGGTTGTGAAGGTAGCTTTATTTGTGTCGAAACCTATGGAGTCATCACTACGCCAAAATTACTCTTTGGCAGCACTACATAGGCAGCGCTTTATTACAAAAGCGCTGCTATAAGTTAAAAAATTTAGACAACACGGAAACTGTTCACTTAGAAAAATAAAAGCGCGTCTAAATATAAGACCTTAGACAATGCTTTTGAGGAAAGCGCTTTCTATGGTCTTATAAATTAAAAAAAAAATTAAAGGAAAATATTAGACATCGCTTTCCTTAAAAGCGCTGTCTAAGGTCTTATAAATTAAAAAAAAAAAATAAGACCTGAGACAACGCTTTTGAGGAAAGCGCTTTCTAAGGTCTTATAAATTAAAAAAAAAATTAAAGTAAAATATTAGACAGCGCTTTACTCAAAAGCGCTGTCTAAGGTCTTATAAATTAAAAAAAAATAAAATCAAAAGCGCTGTCTAAGGCCCATATAAGACAGCGTTTTCAGAAGCGCTTTCTAAGGCCCACCTAAGACAGTGCTTTCATTCAAAGCGCTGTCTAAGGTCCTTTTAATTAAAATAAAGATTGAAACTGTATCAGTATTCTATACTTTTTCATATATTTCATTCTTTCCCTCTTTCCCTCTCTTTCTGCGAACAAGAACGAACCAGCTGAAACCACCGCCGTCGTCCGTCCTTTCACCGCCGTCGTCCGTCCTTTCTCGCCGTCATCCGTCCGGCCATCGTCCTTCCTACATTGTCCTCCACCATCCTCCACCATACTCCACCATGCTCCACTGTTCCGGTAAGAGTTTTTCTTTTTATGTTAGAAGTGAGTTTCATATTTTTCTGTTAGGTTTTGTTCTTGTTACCATATTTTTGGAGTTCTTTAGATATAATGATGTTCTGTTAGGTTTTGGAGTTCTTTTGATAGAATGATGTTCTTTTGATAGAATATGAGTAGTTTAGATTAGTGTTATTGTAGTTTAGGTTAGTTTAGGTTAGTGTTATTGTAGCTGCTTGTGTAGGTACGTTGTGGGGTCATGGTTGTCGCTCCAGGTTAGTTTTTGATTCATGTACGTTGTTGGCTTGTATCATATGTGTGGAAAATGGTTGGAATTGTTTTGGCTTGTGAATGAAATTGGCTAGAGATGTGTTTCCATTGGCTTATTGAAAGTGGTTCGTGAAGGTCGGTTTGGAAGGCTTGGTGATGTTTTGAGGGGAAGTTGCGTGTTGTTGGCTGCCATGAGCTTGTTGTTCATTCTAATTTTTTTGTTTGTTGTTTTTTTGTGTGATATGGTCTTGGTTGAATTTTGTAATGTCTTTGTAATGTATTGGACTCTTGTTAATGGGCCTTGGAATTTTAACTTGGACTTGGTTATTGAAATATTGAATGGAATTTGCAATGTGATTGAAAACTTGAAATTTTTAGAAAAAGACTTGAATGGAACTTGATATTTGAATCTTGATTGGAATTTGACATTGATTTTGGAATGAATAGTAAATTGGATCTTTGAATGGAATTTGTGACTTGAGTTTTTGAATGGAATTTAAACATGGTTATGATTTGAACTTTGTATCTTGGAGTTTTTATCATGAATTTGAAATTTAGAATGAACTTGTAATTGACAAGAAATCGATTCTTGGAATTTGGTTATGACACTTGAAATCTTAAATGGAATGAGGTTTGATTATGGAACTTGGATTAAGATTGGAATTTGAATTGGATTAGCAATTTGAATTTTTGGAATGGAATATTGAAATGAACTTGAACTTGAATTGAAATTTGGAATAGAATTTAAAATTGGATAAAAATTTGAATATTGGATTAGCTTGATTTCTTTATTATATTTGTTATATATTATGTCAAATTATATTTGTTATATAATATATTTGATATCCTTGATTTCTTTATTACAGGTTAGATGGCTACTAACGATGATCACCCACATGATGATGATCACCCACATGATGATGATCCTATTCAGGATGAAAGTCAAAAATCTATGGAAGAAGAGATTAAAAGAGGAATAACCGTTATGAAGAAAGTGATCCGTGCTAGAGATCAAGGCATCATTTTAGATGTGCATTGGAGCCCTTCAGGCACTCTTGTTGAGCCTAACAGTCATACCTTGACAAGTTTCATTGGTGCACTTGTAAGGAATGCGATTCCTATTACTTGTGATGATTGGAGAAACAAACAGTTGAAGGAAGTCAAAGAAAAAATTTGGAATGAGATAAAGGTACCATAATTATGTCTTTAATTATGCCAACTAATCATGTATTTTAAATTATTTGTACTAACCAATGTGTATGGTTTTTTTAGAGGTGCTTCAACGTTGAGGAAGAAAGAAAAGCTTATTTGATCAGATTGGCAGGGAAGCTCCTAAGAGGGTTTAGGACATATTTAAACCGCACATTTCTTAAGGATGCTGAAGGTAACTTTGTTGATGCAGAGTATCCATCTAAATATGCAAGTTTGATTTCACCACAAGAATGGGTAACGTTTAAAGCCAAACGACAAACCCCGACATTTAAGAGTTTAAGTGCAATTAATCGGGAAAGAGCATCAGCTCCCCAGTATCGATACAGGAAAGGACATGTTGGATATGGACGTTTGGAGCAATCTTTGGTAAGTATCAATAAATTGCAATGATATAATAATTGTTCATCATGAGTTATATTTGATCATATTATTTGGCTTTATATGTAGTTACAAAAGGCGAATAGCTCTGAAACATCTCTTCCTGCACATGTCTTGTGGAAGGAAGCCCGTGTGGGCAAGTCTGGAGTTGTTGCAGAAGAGGTTCTACAAGTATTTGAGAAATGTGTAAGTATAACAATATTTCTTTAATTAAATCAAAACTATATTAACAAATATTTGACAAATATTCGATATTCATCTGATTTTCAAGAGGCGTTATCTCAGTCTGTATCTCCAGATGATTCCAAGAGCATACTTAGTCGGGCATTAGATGTCCCTGAGTATTCTGGTCGGGTGAGGGGTAAGGGATTTGGGATCACTCCGACCTCCTTGAATATTAAAAAAGGAAAGACTCCTAGTAATACAGAACTTCAAGCTAAATTGGAAGCACTGGAAGCTGAAGTTCGGGAATTAAGAAAGGAGAAAGAAAGGGATAACGCTTCAGGTTTTAGAGATGGATCGGAGAAAGATAGTATCAACTGCAGCTTTCGACCGAATATTCCAGAGGTAATTATATATATTTTTATAAAATTAAATTAGTAGCTTAAATTATTTAAATGACATATATACACATTAACAATGTCATATTTATTTTTGGTTTTAGGTCGTTTCCCATTGTCAGCTCTTCTTATCTTCACCAACTTATCGGAAGGTTGGCAAGGGAAAAGTGTATAACACTTCGGTAGAATTACTTCACAATAACCCACTCCCTACTGGATGCATGAAAGTATCGGTTGATATTGCTACAGAGGCGGGTGCATTATTACCCTATCCTGACGATGTTTCAGATGCAACATTGGTGGGAGATGCTATAGGGTCGTATGTTGCATGGCCGTCAAACCTCATAGTCGTAGGATATGAGGTATGCTTAAAACCGTTATGAACCTTTGTTAACCTTAATGTGTAGATTCAAAGATTTTACGAGCATTTTATTTTCATTTTTTACATGGTAATGTTATTTAGACTCCAACAAGATCCAAAACAAAGGATAAGGGGATTCCGGAGCATACCGAGTTCGTTGTCTCAAAAAAAGAGGTACATCACAATTATATGATATTTATGCATGGAAAATGTTAAATTGGATATCTTATACTTCATCTAACAAATTATATGATATATAGCTGCCTGGTAAAGAGATTAGCAACATTTCAACACAGAAAAATGTTGGTGCTAAGAAGAACAGGGCTAGAAAACAACCTATCTCCAAGTTTAGGTCGTGCCTTCAGACGTTTCTACAATTGACAGATATTCCGACCGGAGGTGTTCGTCTTATACATATGGAGAAAGGTATATATGGCTTTGAACATGAACAAAATATTGGTAATGAAGACTTCGAGCAAGTTTTCAATCATGAAGAATTGGGCGTCAGTGTTGTCAATACATACGTGAGGAATATATCCGATCTACTTTGGTATATTAATTGAACAACTTATTTACTTTATGTTTCAAATGAATAGTCTAATGTTAATGATGTTTTTATTTAAGGTTTATGTATGACAAAGTTATGCGCCCACGTGGATTGCAGCAAAGATTTGCATTCTTATGCCCCACGTCTGTCAACTTATCCTTAATAATAAATAAACCAGATGAGGTCCTGGCGTATGTACGCGACGTCTTTATGGACAACCAAGAAACGGAAAAGTTGTTCCTTTTACCGTTTAATACTGGGTTAGATTTTCATTCTAAATTCATCTATTATAGTTTTTTTGTATTTTGACGTCGTGTAGAAAGTTTCCATCTAACACTTGTTTAATCTTACAGTGGACATTGGTTGTTGGTCACAATTAATCCTAGCAGAGAAGTGGTGTATTATCTGGATTCGTTAGGAAATGATTGGACAACATACCCGGATATGAAGAAATGTATTGACACGTACGTGAGATTGTTCTAAATATGAATGTGTATATTTATTTGTTTGTTTATTTATTTATGTGAATTGTTCTAAATATTCATTTATATTTTATTAGCGTTATACAAGCTTTCCGAGCACTACGAGATGGCCAAGTACCAAAGAGGAGAGTCAACCCCATTACATGGAATAGAGTGTAGGTATATTAATTATCACATGTTTTATTATATATTAGTGATGCTACTTGATAAAACTTAGGATTTATCCATATTTTCTTTTCATTTGTAGTGTCCTCGGCAACGTAATGAAATAGATTGCAGATATTTCATGTTGAGGTTTATGAGAGACACTTTTATTTTGGATCGAATAGAGATTCCATCCGATGTATGTATTTCTAACTTATGAGTTATTTAAATATTTAACACATATCTCTCATATAATGAAATAGTTAAAACTAAATCAAACTATGTTATATTATTATGTAGTACTTTGAAGAATGCAAGTGTGCTCATTACTCAATTTCTCAATTGGATGAAATTAAAGAGGATTGGTGTCAATACATTATGGAGCTCGGAGTTTTATCAGGTATAATATTGTACTCTTACTTTAATTGATGAGAATTTAAATATGTGTAACTTTCTAACTATAGACATTGTTGATGTATTCTTTTAATTGAATTACAATCTTTGTGTTCTTTCAGGACCTATGTAGATTTGAAGCAATGCTTTGGTTGGATGCAAAAGTACTAGTATAAGTAATATGTACATTTGTCTATATATATATATATATATATATATATATATATATATATTGGTTTGAATTGCCAATTGTTTTGGATATATAATTTTGGTGTAAATTGGTACATTTAAATAGGCCAAATTGGATTGATTTGAATCTCCAAATTGTGGTATTTTTCTGGAAAAAAATTGGTTGAAAAACAGGTCAAATTCTAGTTGAAAAACCTGGTAAAAATTGTGGTTTAAAAAAATTTATATAAAAATTTTCGTATACCTTAGACATCGCTTTATACTAAAAGCGCTGTCTAAGGTGGGTCTTAGAAAGCGCTTTCACCAAAAGCGCTGTCTAAGGTATGCCTAAAAAAGTTCAAAAAGGTGGGGCTTAGAAAGCGCTTTCACCAAAAGCGTTGTCTAAGGTATACCTAAAAAAGTTCAAAAAGGTGGGTCTTAGATAGCGCTTTTTGTGAAAGCGCTGTCTAAGGTATACCTGAAAAGTGTCAAAAAGGTGGGGCTTAGACAGCGCTTTTACCAAAAGCGCTGTCTAAGGTATACCTAAAAAATGTCAAAAAGCGCTGTCTAATGGTACCATAGACAGCGCTTTTCATTAAATATACCCCCCTTTAGACAGCGCTTTTGGTATTACCCAAAGCGCTGTCTAAACCTTTAGCAGCGCAGGTTTAGACAGCGCTTAAAAGCGCTGTCTAAGGCCAAAAAAAGCGTTGTCTAAGGTCTTGTTTGGCGTAGTGCATCAAACAAAAGGTTGGGGTCATAATCCACTCCTAGTGAGCTAAGGCCAGTGATGGCAGCCACGTCGAAAAGGGTGGGGGTGATCATTCCGCAGGGAAGATGGAAATTGTTGTGAGTACTATCCCAGAAGTAAAGAGAAACTAAGAGCATATTTGGACAATAGCCTGGTCTTACTTTCGACAACTGAATTAAGTCGAAAATGCCTATGGTTTTCCAAGTGTCAGCTTTGACTGCCTCAATTTTCGCTAGCCAGGCTAAGTAATCAGACGGGTCCTTCGACAAAGGACAAGACCTAAAAATTCTAGCATTGTTCATATATTCTAAATTTATGGCTTCTTCAGAAGGTAGTCCTTGGCCATCAACTATGGATTTTTCATCTATGGCTTTCTCCTTATCAGTTCTAGGCCTAACCCCTTTAGCTATGGGTTTGTAACGGTGGTAAGCTGGAAAGAATTCCTTTACCTTCACCGGATCTAGAGATAAATCAGGTAAAGGTCCTAACATTGCATGTGATTTTCCAGAAATAAGAAGGGGAATAAGTACCTGTGATTGGTAAATGCACCTCTTTTCCTTTTCATTGGGAGGTTCTGGCACGTATTGTTGGTTTCCCACCACCTTTGGGCCCAGAATCTTGTAAACAGGTGACAAGCCTTTGGAATTCTTGGACTCTTTGCTCGTAGTTTGTGGAGCTGTAGAAGATGCCATGGTTGATCGTGGAAGAGAAGTATAGTGAGAGAGATGAAGAAGATGAAGGGGCGATTTAAGGAAGTTCTTGTTCAGAAAAAAGAAGTGTAAAAAGTGAAAGAGAAAATTTTCAACTTATTTATAGGTGGTCAGAAAAAGGGACTGAAGTGGTTGAAATTCAAGAATTTCTTCATCTAATGGAGAGATCGTGGGACACATGACAGGTGTGAGTGGATGGATTAAACTGTAGCAATTAAAAGTGTAACCCACTATTTGCTAGGAACTAGGGTAGTGATGATGAAGGATCTCAAAACGTGGACTGAAGAGAGGTTTCAGAAAAGTGCAATGATGACTCTGACGTCACAAATGTCTAGTCATATGAACAGTCATTTTGGCGAACTAGTGAAGGCGTCGAATTGTATTGGCAAAAAATGATTTTCTCATTCTTATCGAAAATGCATTTCTTGGGGGGCAATTTGTAGGTTGCTATTTTCGACGCCTAAATGTTTGTTCAAAAAAGAAATTTAAAGAATTGCTAGAACATTTCGACAGGGGTCTCCATCCTGAAAAGAGAAAGCTAGTAGAAAGAGGGAAAGCTAGTCGAGAGAGAGATGTTGAATGGAAGGGAAACATTGGGAGATTTTCTCTAAGTATTTGGAAAAGTTTCGACGGTTTGGTAAAAAGATTTATTTGACTGGCATTTTGAAGTTCAAGTTTAGGAGGGAAATTCAGTTTGAAGGTCAGACGCGTGGAGTACATCCAAGATGTGAAGGCATGCAGGATGCCATTTGTCACTTTTATAGGAAATCGTTGTTATCGACAGTTATTTTATTTTGTATATAAATAGGGAGTCATAGTGTTAGAGAAAGGTGCGCATTTCAAAATTTGTACAAGTTACTCAAGAATACTCAAAGTAACCGTGTGAGTGAAACGAGTAGTTATTGAGAAAATGTACGTTTGAGAGACACCAATTTTATTACTTGCATTTTAATGAAATTTTAAGTTCTTCATTTACAATTCCCTTTACGTTTCTGCAACTTTCATTCTTGTAATTTACTTGCATTTCGCCAGTTATTTCAAAAGCAAAGTCTTTATTTATTTCTCCAGTCGAAAAACACTAGTTTGAGATAACAATGATAAATTCCACACCCGAAAGGTTTAATTTTCACTTAAATTGTCAATATTTTTGAAGCACAGTGTCCTAGGATTTGCATGGTCGATCCTGCTAGTAAACTAATTCTCATAAATTAGGAGACCAGCGGTTGTTTGTTAATTTTCAAGGCAAACGCAAGGCTTACTCCATACGCCATGTCTAGCCTCATACAGAACATAGCATGCATCAAAGAACCTACTATACTAGCATATGGAATGCTACTCATATAGATTCTTTCAGCTTCGGTAATCGGACTTTGAGTAGTACTAAGCTTAAACAGAGGATTTGTGTGAGTCACAACATTCTTTGAATTCAACATACCAAGCTGGTCGAGAATCAGCCGTAGGTATGTCTCTTGAGATAAGCATAATTTCGACTGATTTCTATCTCTCAGGATATCAGTCCCAAGAATCCTGGTGGAAGCTCCCAGATCCTTCATTTCGAACTCCTTACGGAGTTTATCCTTCACCTCCATTACATCCTTGACATTGTTGCTAGCTATGAGGATATCATCCACATAATGCAACAAAATAACAATTGAGTTTTCAGGTCGAAATCTGAAGTAAACACAGTAATCGAACTGACTCCTCGTGAAACCAATGTATGCCATGAACTTGTCGAATCTCCTATTCCACTGTCGAGGAGATTGTTTCAGGCCATACAAAGACCTATTCAGCTTGCACACATAATCTTCCTTATCATTTTCTGCATATCCTTCAGGTTGCCGCATCAGGATCGTTTCATCTAGATCACCATACAGGAAGGATGTCTTCACATCCATTTGTTCAAGTTCTAGGCCGAACCTAGCTCCTGCAGGTATCTCAAATAGCTCCCAAGTGTTAATATCATGAAAAGATTTCATCTCGTCATCCATGGCTTTTCGCCATTCAATCTTATTTCGACTCCTCATAACTTTCTTGTAGTCTCTAGGTTCTTCCTCAAGTACCTCACTTGCAAAGATTAAGGCAAAAGATATAAGATCTGCATAACCAAGTCTCTGAGGTGGCTTGATGACTCTTCTCGACCTATCTCTTGCCAATCGGTAGTCATCGACAGTTTTCTCAGTCTTTTCAACATCTTACTCTTCTTCTTCGACTTCATCTAGGTTATACACTTCAACATCATTATGAAAATTGTAATATTATCTCAAATCAACACCAAAACAAATTATACTCTTGAAATAATAAGTTATAAGAATGAAAAACTTTTTAATTGCCTTAAAAATTGTTTAAAATAATAATTTTTAAATATTTTACAAATGATATTATTTATTAGAATAACACTATTCAATAATGATCACAAATGTGGACCTATAATATTTAGTATGAGATTCTACAAAATTGAGCCTAAATTAATTTTCCAATTACCACACTTAATAGAAAAATAATTTACGGTTCTTCTATAGAATTTCATTTTACTATAAATATTTTAGGTTTAAGTATTAAGAATGCATCATTTAAAATTAATACCAAATATTTATAGAATTCAAAAAAGTTTTCAACATTTGGAATCAAGAATATTATATTAAACTTCCATCTAAACGATTAAATGAAAATAATATCGACATAAGATGATTTTCAATACATTTCAAGATAATAAAATATAAATTTGATTAATTAACAAGAAAAAAACAAACAAAAAAATAATAAAATTTATATCAAAATAACCTAAATACATTTTTTTAATAAGCAAAGATCTATTCCAGAGGATACAAAAAGGGTATCCTGCCCATGTACATGAAGAATATCAACTAACCAAAGCGAGAACTACAAAAATTCGCACGGGAAGTTGATCCAATCATAGTAATTACAGGTATAAAGTGTATTAAATCTCTTACCCTCCCACTACTGGTGAACAAAATGGTCCTACTTACTAACAATTCGCCATCCCAAAATTCATCTTTAAACATAATATTATTTCTACATAACCATAAACACCAACCAATTGAAAACCATAAAGCTACTGCATTTTTGACAGCGACTTTCTTCACTAACAGCATCTCAATCCAATATCGAAGATGCGAAAATAGGTTCACATGAGAACCCACATCCATTCCCAGCTAACTACCAATTGATTTCTAGACCACACCACTATTACCCCAACTAAATAATAAGTGAAAAGCATTTTCTTCCACCCTAAAACAAAAAGGGCACGTAGTTTCAAATCTGCTCGAAAGAACTCTGTGTTTCCACAAGTTGTCTCTAGTGGGAAGTCTGTCTCGCAAAAGCCTCCCACCAAAAATCTTGACTTTCGAAGGAGATGACGATAACCATAGAAGTTTAAATGCTGCCCTAGAATCTTTGTTTAAAATTTGATCATGATGACTTTGCTCCAACATAGCATATCCAGACTGAATTGAATATACCTCTGCATTACAAAACTGCTAAATCATGATGTCGCTCACTTAAGCATTCAAAGTATAACCTGCAAGAAAAACCAATAAACTAGCCAATTCAAGAGTGCAGTCATGATCTAAGGAGATATCATCCAACACCGGCTGCCAATTCCAAGAGCTGCCATCTCTAAAATCAAACTCCACAACTCTACCATATTTGTTATTTGATACTTCCCATAACGCCGGAAAAAGGGACGTAAGAGTTTGATCCCCACACCACTTAGATATCCAAAATAAAGCTAACTCTCCATTGCCAATATCGTATTTAACCATATCAAAAAATCCAGTGTTCCCATAAGCTTTCAAAATCTTGAAGAGGTCTCTCCACTACAAGGATGGCGCGATAGTGTATTTAGGTAACTCGCACATTTGAAACGCAGCAACATGCTAAGAATATCTGGCCTCCAGAACTCCACTCCACATTCTGTTTTTAAGTACCATCAACTTCCAAAGCCATTTAGATATCAACACAATATTGAATAGATGAATATCTTTAATCCCGAGTCCGCCATCCTCTTTATTTTTGCAAACATCTCTCCACCTTATCCACGAGATTCCTCTTGTATTTGAAGAACCGTGCCAGAGAAACCGTCTTTGGATACCTTCTAAGATTCGAACCACTTTGACAAGTAATAAATATGTAGACATGTAATGCAGAGGAAGGTTAGAGAGAACTGCATTGATACGAGTTTCCCGTCCTCCCATTGATAAAAATCTCTCTTTCCAAGTTGCAAGTCTTGCTTGAACTTTCTCAATCATAGGTTTCCAGAAGGACACGAGCCTATGGTTTCCCCCAACGAAGACACCAAGGAACTTGTACGGAAAACCGTCAATTTTACATTCTAAAAAACTTTCAGCCGCTTTTAAAAAATCTTCCTCCACACCTATACCATATAAAGAACTCTTGTTGTAATTGATCTCTAATCCAGAAACAAGTTAGAATCCTTTGAGCAAAGCTTTAACAGTCCAAATATTGCCCTAAGATTCTTCCCCAACAATAACCATGTCGTCAGCATATTGTAATAATTCATATGCGACGCCTTGATTGAATCCAATGCCACGAAAATCAGATGTTTCTACATCCCTCTTCATTAATACTGCCAGTACTTCCGCCACAATAGCAAAATGAAACGGTGAAATTGGGTCACCTTGACGAATTCCTCTCGTCACTTCAAAATCACGTGTGGGACTCCCATTGACAAGAACGAACATGAAGTTGTGCATAACAGTCCCTTCCAACCAAGCCATCTATTTCTTCCCAAATCCCATTATATTCATGATATCTCGCAGGTAAGTCCACTCCACGCAATCATAGGCCTTGGAAAAATCTACTTTAAGCAACATGATACTAGTCTTACTTCTCTTTGCGTAATCAATTATTTTGTTCAAAACGAAAGCCCCATCAAGAAAATTTCTCCCTTCAATAAAAGCTGTTTGAGAGTTTGAAACAATGATGTCCATAACCTTCTTAAGCCCTCCCACCATTAATTTTGATACCACCTTCTAAATGCATCCAATCAAACAAATCGGTCTTTACTCATCTAAGCCACTCGGATCTTCCTTTTTAGGAATCATAGCAAGAAATGATGAATTAAAGACCTTTTGGAGGTGTCCCCCCTCAAAGAACTCTAGGATACTGAAATTCTGGTACAGATGTGTGATGTCAAGTGCAATGTCATAACATCGCAATCTGCTGTATGAACAAGGCAATAATAGTAACAGTAAACCAACACAATGAATTGTTCACCCAGTTCGGTCTAACAACCTACATCTGGGGGCATACCAAGCCAGGAAGGAAGTCCACTATTAGTAGTATCAAATTACAGACTCAACAAACCAGTTGACAATCTACCTAATTTAATCACTACCCAATGACCCTTCTATCTAAGTCCTCCCTAGATAAGAGACTCCATCTCACTCCCAATCATCGTAATGATGTCTAGCAGTCAACATCTCCGCCACTGCATCAACAACTTGATTTCCAACAACTCTTCAATCACAGATAAGTAGAAGACACACTTCCATGACAATACCTAGACATGACACACAAGACTAAGAACACTACTTAGAGTTGCTTAACAACTTCCTCCAAGAACAATACATCTCTTACCTACAGGCTTCGAGATAAACACGATGACCATCCCACAAACCGGGTGGTTCATCAACCAACACAGCCCTTATCATCTACATGATGGCTGGCTCTCTAAAACTAGGTTACAATGCTTCTATTTATAACCTTTTTCCCAACTAGATTTGGGCCTTCAAATCACATCAAATCTTCTGCTCCAAATCTGCAAAAGATTCTGCTACTAAATAGATCTTCAATCAAATCTTCAATTAAATCTTCAATTAAATCTTCAATTAAATCTTCAATTATTATCATATCTTTCAGCCCTAAAAATAGTAACAAGATCTGCTCCACATTTGATTGTAACAGAATATATCTATTCCATGATATTCTCCTGCAATCTCTCAATCAGATCTTATCCTTAACAAACTTGCACACGCGCAGCCCTAAAACTTACCAAACTGATGTTCTGTCATCTGATGTCATGACATCGGGTTTGACATCAGCACAAAACTGCATCCCTTAAAAACTTAACATAACCAGAATGTTAACTAAACATAACAAGGCTGTTAAAAACTCATGTTGAAACATCAACCATGACATCAACATTGTTTTACCAAAATTCTAGCCAATACAAGTACTAACAGATACAATTCGTGAAATCACTCTCCGCCACCTCCCAACAATGTTTGATGAACCGCAAATTGAATCCATCAGGGGCAGGACTCGTATCCCCAACATTTGCAAATACCACATTTTTAACATCTTCAGGGCCAAAAGGTAATTCAAGTGAAGTTCTCTTCACTTCATATAGAACTTTGAAACCATCACTGCCAATATACGGTCTGACCAGACTATCCTTCTGAAATCTCTTTTCGAAATTGTTCACTACTGCACTTTTAATTCCAACTAAGTCTTCAATAAGTTGACCATCCACTTCAATAGACCGAATCGAATTAATACTGTTACGTTGTCTAATAGCAGCATGTAAATATTTGGTGTTTAAATCCCCTTCGTTGATCCATTTCAAACGTGCTTTCTGTTTAAGAATACTCTCCTTAATTCTCAGATTTTTCCAAGGTTCGTCCTCGACATCCTTTCTAGTCAACAATGTTGAATCATTCGTTTCGCCATTGCTACGAGCTATCAATTCCTCGACATCATTGATAACATCAATACTTTAACTGTGCATGATTCCCACACTTCTTTCACAAACGGTAAAAATTATTGATGATCGAACCAACAGTTAAGCGCCTTGAACGGTTTCGGACCCCAATTAATGTTTCTTCCAGATATCAAAACAGGCCTATGATCAAATATGTCTTTGATGCCAACTTTCTGAGTTACAGAATTCCAATTGTTGAGCAGCCCAAGTGAGACAAGGAACCCTTTCAACCTACTACATGACTTCCCCGACGCATTATTTAATGTAAACTTATTTTCGCTGAGAGGCAAGTCCAAACAACCAGACAGTTCAATAAAGTCATGAAAATCTTCAATGATCTTCCTACTTTGAACTTTACTACCAATCTTCTCACTTTTATTCTTGATGGCATTAAAATCACCTCCTATTACCCATTCCCCCGCCACCAAAGTGTCTTTAAGATGTAAAATGTTGCTCCAAAGCTCCCTCTTGTCATTGTTAGCACAAGAAGAATAAATGTTGAGAAAACAACAATTGATACCTTTCCAAAATGCATTCACTCCAATATACCCCCGACCTTTGAAGCTACTTAACGGTACCATTATGTTTTTTCTCCAAATCGTAAGCATTCCTCCTGCCTGACCTATAGAATTTGATGAAGACCATAGACAATTCTTCCATAAACTAACCACCATCTCTTTAGTCATCGGTTCACATTTAGTTTCTTGCAGAAAAACTAAATCCACCCCTTCTTTTTATAACAAAGCTCTGATTCTTCTTCTTCTTTTAATACTATTTCCACACCCTATAATATTATAAGTAAAAAAATTTATGACTTACCCTTAGTCGCCTCCTTCTTTCCTTTGACTCCTCTTCTTTCTGAATCTTCAATGTTTCGAATAATACTTTCAAATGCTTCATCATCTTCGTTGGCTTCCACTCCTAATCTTTTAATAGTCTCCCATATCTTCACAAGAAGTTTCTCTAGTTTTCTTTTGATTATTGAATTACTTTTTAAAACCTCCTCATCACCAATAGAATCTACTCCAGATAATGAATTCCCCGAAAAGCTGGATATTTCCTCTTCTTCTACTATGTGTGGATGAACTCATTGAAAAGCCTCAAATCTGGTTCAACTACGAATACACCTTTAGGTTTTTGTGCTTTTTTACCGTTATCCAAAGTATTTTTGAGAGAACCTGCCCTTGGGTTTACTTGGTCAGAAATCTCTGCTACCTTTAATGCCTTGTCAACATCATTTCCAAAAGCTTTCTTTCGTGCCAGCTCAGGGTTTTTTGGACTTTGAATTATTTTTATCCTTTCTTGCATGTTTCCCACTCTATCAGCATCACCTTTCTCTGCATTTTGAGCCTTGGGCCCCACAATACAGTTTTTGAAACCGTCTTTTGCGTTATAATTTCCTCGAGAAACGGAATCCCTACCACCTTTCACCTCGGCCCAAGAATTAATTTGATTCTCAAATTGCTCTCCATCTTCATTTTCCATCAATCTTATGTTCGATTATTCCACTTCACTTTCAGAGGAAGAGATTCTTGAACTATCCTCTGATGAATTTAGCAATCTATTACTTGGCCTTCTGACACTGATAGAATCCTCAATGACTTTGATCTTGTAGATATTATCATTCACTTCAATGTTGAAAACTTCATTGAGGTTTAATCCAAACACTACTACGAAAAACCCATTTAACAACGGTTGAGAATGACATATAATGACGCGGGCGAAGGCGTTGTTATGTAGATTGTCGTTGTAAGTTCACTGTTTCTACAACGGTCTGGAAACCGTTGTTGTATTCTAGAAAGCGCGTGTTATATTGCAACGGTTAGGTATTTCAACCGTTGTAATATATATTAACTATCACAACGGTTATGAGTCTCAACCGTTGTGGAATGTACCCTTAGTTTATTTAATACAAATGTATATTGCTTGTTTTACCATACACCTAATTAAAGAAATACAACCATTAAAATTGGTAAAGAAATATATAATCTGAAAATTAAACTGTTCTTGAAAACCAACTTAAACACACCACTGTTTTCCGAATTGCATCCATTTCATTCCGCACATTTTATGTTCCTTAACACATAATATATGATTCAATGGTCTGATTCCCTATACTCATCGATATCTTTTATTAAAGTTTACCTCTTCATCGCCAAAAATCATCGCGATTTTATCATCATAACAATCATGATCTTAACAACCACGATGATTAGTGACGATGATGAGGTAAACTATAATAAAAGATTTCGATGAGTAGAGGGAATCAGACCATTGAATGGTATATTATGTGTTAAGGAACATAAAATGTGCGGAATGAAATGGATGCAATTCAAAAAATATTGACATGATAAAGGTTGGTTTTCAAATACATCTTAATTTTCAGATTATAAGTTTCTATATCAATTTAACTGATTGCATTTTCAATAAAAGGATAGTGAACAAACAATATACATAGTATATAATAAATTAAATTTCATATATATACAATATCAGAATGAATTCATATATATGTACCTTTTCAGAATGAATTCATATATATGTACCACCATGTGAAACAAACCCTAAGAAGTGGGAAGCAATGAAGAAAATTAGTTAGTATTCAAAACAAAACAAGCAAAAGTTGAAACAAAACCCTAAGAAGTGGGACTGTACCATTACAATGAAGTTCACCTTGCTTGTGAAGCATTGAAGTCGAATCTGCACAAAATGAGAACAATCAACAAAAACAACATGAATCAAACGAGATAATGGGAACTATCTAACAAAGAGATTGAAGTAGAAGAATACTTTATTTTCCATAAACAATATGTACATTACGCTTGCTACCGCCAGCTTCATCACCGTGTTCATATAGTTTTAGACTCTGCAAGAAGAAATAAAAGGAGGAAGAAGCTTAAATCAAAAGCTTCATACTTATTTTATTTCTTTTCGCAGATTCTAAAAAAAGATGAAGTTTGCTGCCAAAAATGTAGAGAAAAAGTGGGTGCTAGGGTTTCGTTGTGAAGGAAACAGCGCTACTGTCAATAAGGGAAAGTTAAATCCCTTATATAAGTAAATACTTCACAACGATTTTCTAAAAGAACCGTAATGATAAGTATATATTATTTTAATAATTTCACAACGGTTAGTTATATTAACCGTAGTCATACCCCTTTTACTTGGTACAAGGTTCGACTCCAGGCAACAACATTTTTCTATAATTTCGTAAAATAGAAAAATGTTGTTGCCTGGAGTATAAGGGGTATCACTACGGTTAATATTACCAACCGTTGTAATATTATAACGGTTGCTCTTCCCAGAATAGAGAACAATCTGGAATGATTTAAAATTTTCTCCGTTTTTCAAAAAATATCGTTCCAGAATATCAACCATTTACAAGATATCATCATTGCAAGCATTAAACTATCAGACTTTTCATCTTCAACCTCATCTATAAATAGACAATTTTACATTTCTTCATAATATATTCTTCGTAACAATGAGTTCTACAAATGAGAATGCTAGAAAAATCACCAATCAGAAACGTCAGCCGCCAAATAAGGAGGTCCAACCAGCGCCAACGCCAGGGATGCATTAAGGGTGAGGAAGGATAAAAAGAAGAAGAAGAAGAAGAAGAAGCTGAAGAAGAAAAAGATAAAGAAGAAAAGGAGGACTGTTTATTATGATTCCGATGAGGGAAGTGAGGAGAGAGTTCTGGATTATGAAGATGCATTTGCAGCTATGGGCTCTAACATTGATAAATATATGTAATATGATTATCAATGTACTATTCTTAATGGAATCTTAATAAAGTTTTCTTTTATATATACTCATCTTTTTCAGTTTTATTTTTAAAAAAGTTATATGATCAAACTATTCTCTTGCACTTAAAAATAGAAAAACAAGGATGAATTTTGAGTTTTGAGGTTAAATACCCGTAACACTAACAAAAGAAATCAAATATATGTTTAAAATCTAAAAATATGGAAAAAAAGTAGTTGCTGGGAATCGAAGTTTGTTACATGTATTACAACGGTGTTTTAATACAAGCGTGTTTAAAATGTAAAAATATGAAAAAAAAATGTAGTTGCTGGGAATCGAAGCTTGTTACACACCATGTATTACAACAATTTTTTAATACGACCGTCGTTAAATATGGCGTATTAAATCAGCTGCAAAATTTTTAACCTATTACAACGGTGGGATACGAATCCGTGGTAAACCTGGCATCGCTAAATGGGTTTTTCGTAGTAGTGAAACTTCGTTCTAATCAGTATACGGGCCACATCCAATTTCAACATGTTTTGCGTATCTTCATCCGCTTTCACAAACACACCTGTAACGCCCCAGTTTTGATCATTTTATTAAATTGAGTTGATTTAATTATTTTGAGTATTATATTATTTTTTTTACTTATGACTTTGGTGTGATAATATGTTGTTTTGCATTGTTATTATATTTTATCGCGTTTTGGGAACGTTTGCGGGATAATTGAGAGTAAGGGTATTTTAGTCTTTTCCTAATTATTTACTAAGTTAGAAAAGAAAGAAAATAGAAATATAAAGGGAAGAGAGAAAATAGAGGGAAAGAAATAGGAAGAAGGAAAAAAAAAGAAGAGAATGGAAAAAGAGAGAAAAGAAGAAAAAGCTTGGAAATCAAGGAAAACAACTTCTAGGAATCGATTTAATCGGGTAAAGGTGCGAAACTCGATTATACTATGCTTGTATATGATTATGTATGTATGTGTTTGGATGATTCTCTTGAGTTCCATGTTTTTCACTTCTAGGTCGAAAACGATAAAATGAGTAGAATCGATGGTTTAGCGGATGGAAATCGATATAATTTGTGTTGTATGATCTCTTTATGTTTATGAACCATTGCTATTAACTGTTTTGCTTATGGAAGTGATTTGGGGAAGAAAATGGAATTTTTGGCGTTTGGAACAGTGCCAAAAACGAAGCAGAAATTCTGCTTCTGGTGTGAAGCGCCAGGCGATGTGCCTGTTTCGCCGGGCGGTTCGTCCTTTCGCTGGGCGGTTTTGAGAGGCGCAGAGGTGCCAAGTTTCTGACTCTTTGAGTCATTTTGGTGGAATTGGCTTCGCCTGTGTTTTGCCGGGTGAAGTAGAGGCGAAGCGTGTTTCGCCGGGCGGTTGGCGTGCTTCGCCGGGCGGTTGGGAGTTTTTTTTTATAATTCTTTTCCTTAAAAAAATTCATAACTCTCGAACCGTATTTCCGATTTAAGCGTTGTTTATACCGTTGGAAAGCCTATAAAATGTTCTTGCTTGTTATGATGATTTGGAAATTGTTAGCCGATTAAATAAGTCGGAAAAGTCGAGAATAGTGTCATCTAGCGACTTTTACCGTTTTGAATGTGTGTTTGGATGTGAATCATACAATAGTGCATTGATGTGAATGTGTATAAATTGTATGTGATTGAATGAGATGAATGCATGATTATATTGTGAATACATATGCATTTCAAGAATGTCTTGAGTCATTTGCATGTAAAGCATAATGATGTACATTATTGTGTTGTGCGATTTTAAATGAGAAATCCGTTGTAACATCGTGTGCCTATGTGAGGTGTGAGCGATGATTACAAATGATTGTGTGCCTAGGTGAGGTGTGAGCAATCGGTATGTTGTGGTGATGAATGGTGGCCGAAAGGCAAATAAATGTAATGTGTTGTATTTGATCATATATGCATGTTTATAGTTGCATATTTGTGTGAAGATGCATTGGTTGTCATGAGTCATTGTATGCCAAGCATCATGATATGCATTGTTGTCGCGTCCTGAGGGAATCTGCTATAACATCGTGAGCCTCGAAAATATGAGGTAAAAATAGCCTGAGGACCTAAAGCGATGGTTATAGACGATCGTGTGCCCGCCTGTGGGGTGTGAGCGATCCATAAACACCGTGTGCCCGTATGTGTGGTGTGAGCGGTGGGTGAACATCGTAGGCCCGACGGGGAGTTACAGTGATGTAACGAGCGATGGTTCTGCAGAGTTCCTGAGTGAACTAGTATTGTGATTTGATGGAGTCGGTACCGCATGTGCATTTGCATAGAGTCGTTGTGTCGGTCTCTTTGCATCTGCATGAATTATGATTGCATTGTTTATATGTGGAAAATCATGATTTGACTGATTATGTGTGAGACATGGTGATATGCATTTGTGGTAAATGTATTGGGCATGATTAATATGCAATTGGGAATGGAGTAATTGTGTGATTGAGCTTGTGATAGCATTTGTGAATTGTTGGGCATTCGTGTTAAATACATTGAATTATGAATGATATGTTTTGTGTATAAACATGTGCATGATGTGTGAATAGGTGATTATGTGAATATAATCGGTATATGCTTTATGTGTTGGTATTTGATAATTGTGGTGAGAATACTTGATATGTGTATTTTTATATTGGTATATATAATTATATGCATTTATATTATGGTTGTTTTTCTTACCCTTCTGATATTTTATAATGCTCTATGAGGCATTGCAGATTAGTTGCTGGAGGTCTTTTTGTGAAGCTTAGGACTTCATTCTTTTGTCGGTCGGCTCTGATATGTGACACCGGGTAGTCGGGAGATCGATTAGGACTATTTTGTGATGTTGTGTATATGCATCTTTGTCCTTTGTAGTTGTATATTTACATGATTCTGTTGATAACAGATAAACCTTTATGTGATATATATATATATATATATATATACGTTATTCAGTTTTAGATTTTCCGCTTTTATTCTAAAACTTGAAATGTGGGTATAAGGAACTGAGTTCCTCTGTTGATTGTTACCCCACTGTTGCATATCTTTATGGGCAGGTGTTGTATGTTTTGTTTCAATGTAATGTGATTCTCCCTGTCTATCCCATGATAATTGAAATATACTCTGATGAAATTTTGAATTTTTATTTACTGCTTTAATAGCTTGGGTGTATAGATTAGGGGTGTTACATTAAGTGGTATCAGAGCCAATCCGTGTCAGTTGTGTCAGTCCTTGTTGGTCTTTGTGGTTCGGCGAGCTGTTTGTTTAACCATAGTTGCTGCTATTGGAAATGAACAGAATATGGCTCGGGCTGTGCAGGGTGTACCGAATGTTACGGGTAATGATGAGTTCAGGAAGAACGAACCACCTATCTTCAAGGGAAGATATGATCCTGATGGTGCACAATTTTGGCTTGAGGAGGTTGAAAGAATCTTCCATGTGATGGATTGTGCTGAAGAGAATAAGGTGAGACTGGGTACTCACATGCTGGAGGAAGAAGCAGTTGATTGGTGGGTTAGTTTGCGCCAAGTGTTGGGAGAGGATGATGCAGAGCTTACTTGGGAATTATTTAGCCGAGAGTTTCGGAGGAAGTATTATCCTGAAGGTGTGAAGGAAAAGAAAGAGATTGAGTTTTTGGAGTTGAGGCAGGGTAATATGTCTGTTGTTGACTATGCTGCTAAGTTTGTTGAGCTGGTGCAGTTTTATCCTCATTATGCTGAAGCGACTGCTGAGTTTTCTAAGTGTGTGAAGTATGAGAACGGATTGCGTCCGGAGATTAAACGGGCAATCGGTTATCAGAGGATTAGAAGATTTTCTGATTTGGTGGACAGTTATAGGATTTACGAAGAGGATCGTAGGGCGCGTGCTACTCCCTATAAGAGTATGAATGACAGGAAAGGGAAACAACAGCCTCGTAGTGGTCCTAATGTCACACCAGCTGATAAGGGTAAGCAAAAGGAGAATTTTGAGAAAAAGCCAAGTGGAAGAGGTATGTCTAATTCTCCGAGGTGTTTTAGGTGTGGTGAGTGGGGACACCGTCGGTCCGATTGTAGGAAGAATTTGGTTAAGTATTCTGATTGTGGAGGTTCGGGACATGTCGCAGCTGATTGTAAAAGGAAGAATGTGGTGAAGTGTTTCAACTGTGGTGAAACAGGTCATATTAGTACGAGGTGTACGAAACCGAAGAAAGCTCAGACTGGTAGGAAGGCTGTTGCATTAGCAGGAGATGAGACTACTAGTGCGGATCGTTTGACTCAAGGTACTTGTTTTACTAATAGTACGCCTTTATTTTGCTATTGTTGATACTGGAGCGACTCATTCGTTTATTTCGTCTGAGTGCGCGAAGAGTTTGAATTTGTGTTGTCTTTTTGGAGTGGTGAGTTGGTTATCGATACTTCTGCTTAGGGGCGGTAATTACTTCTTTGGTTTGTTTAATTGTTCTTTGACCATTTATGGTAAAGGATTTGTGTTGGATTTTGGTGTGTTTACAGTTGGAAGGATTAGAATGAGATAAGTGGGGGAGAAGCTGGTACTTCTCCAAGTTGCTTCAGGTGTGGAGCATTGGTTCAATGTGTTGTGAATTGCAAGATTGTAAGTGCTCTTTGGACAGTGTGGATCCCGGTTCCGAAGGGAATGAGAAGGTAAGGTTATGTCAACTAAGGATTTGTGCCTTATATAGTTTCGGGCACGGGATGTAAAGAATGCTATTATAGTTTGGTGGAGACGATTTGTACCCCATCATGATTGTCGGCTGTTTATTGACAAATTGAGGAACTGATCACCCTTAATCTCTTGTTGATAGCAGACGGAAATTATGTTGGATGGAATGGACGTGTCTTTTCGGATTTGATAAGTGGTGCGGATTGGATTATTTGAAATTTAAGGAAATGATTGTGGATTATTTTGTTAAGTTGAGGAAATTTCATATCTGACGGTGAGGCGGAATCAAGACTTTTGGTATGATGATTAAGTTGGGAAGTTATTGAGATTAAGTGTTCACTTTCAAGATTAGATGATTGGAATGGTTTGGTTGAGTTTGATAGAAATTACAATTGTTTGGAACATTGGTAAGGATAGTGAATTTTGTGAGTAACCAGTTACCCAGTGGAAAGTTTTGCAAAAGCTTTAAGAGTTGGTGTCTTTTGGATTTTGGTGGGGCAGTGATGTCATTTGGTGTTAGTAATGCGTCAGGAATGTTTGTAGAGTAGGTGAAACGTATCTTCTATATTTAATTGAATGAGTCGTAATGGTTTTGATTGAGGATATTCAGATCTATTATAAACTCAGAGGAAGAACAAGTAAAGTGTTTGAGATTTGAATTACAAGTGTTGGAAAGAGACGAAGTTTTAAGCTAAGTTATTCGAGTGAGAATTTGGTTGAAAAAGGTTAGTTCTTGGATATGCCATTCGGTTGAGAGTTAAGTTATGGATTCATCGGAAGTAGATGCAGTTCTACTATGAGAGGCTCCGAAGTTGGTTAAGGTGATTAGAAAATTTTTGGACTTTTGTTGGTTATTACCGGAGGATATGGAGGGTTTTTCCAAGTTAGCATTTTCGTTACTTCAATTGACTTGCAAAGGAGAAGTCGATTGTTTAGGAGGCATCTTTGATGAGTAAAGTCAGTGTGTTAAGACAAGAAAGTTAAGTCGTGACTTATGTTCTTCGACATTTGAGTAATCGTGAAAGGATCAGTACTATTGTGGAATTGGAATTGGTTGCAGTGGTATTATGTTGGAATATTGGAAGTATTATTTTTATGATGCTAGATTCGAAATGTTTAGTGTGGTTGGATATATTGGCAGTGAACAGTGATTTTTGGCGAATATGAGAAAGAGTTAGGTTTTGGACGTGAGATTGATAGTCTTGATGGTTTCGGGTAATCAGAGTGCGCAGCGGAAGCGTGATGTGGCACATTTTGTATTTGAGAGTGAACCAGTGAGTTTCTGTTGTGTTATTTGTGGTGTGCTTTTGGTTGATCTAGTGTTTGTTGGTCGGATGCGAGGGCCGTGTCTGGAGTTGCTGGGATTGGTTATATTTTCGAGGACGAAAATTTTGAAGTGGGGGAGAGTTGTAACGCCCCAGTTTTGATCATTTTATTAAATTGAGTCGATTTAATTATTTTGAGTATTATATTATTTTTTTTACTTATGACTTTGGTGTGATAATATGTTGTTTTGCATTGTTATTATATTTTATCGCGTTTTGGGAACGTTTGCGGGATAATTGAGAGTAAGGGTATTTTAGTCTTTTCCTAATTATTTACTAAGTTAGAAAAGAAAGAAAATAGAAATATAAAGGGAAGAGAAAAAATAGAGAGAAAGAAATAGGAAGAAGGAAAAAAAAAGAAGAGAAGGTAAAAAGAGAGAAAAGAAGAAAAAGCTTGGAAATCAAGGAAAACAACTTATAGGAATCGATTTAATCGGGTAAGGGTGCGAAACTCGATTATACTATGCTTGTATATGATTATGTATGTATGTGTTTAGATGATTCTCTTGCTTTCCATGTTTTTCACTTCTAGGTCGAAAACGATAAAATGAGTAGAATCGATGGTTTAGCGGATGGAAATCGATATAATTTGTGTTGTATGATCTCTTTATGTTTATGAACCATTACTATTAACTGTTTTGCTGGTGGAAGTGATTTGGGGAAGAAAATGGAATTTTTGGGGTTTGGAACAGTGCCAAAAACGAAGCAGAAATTCTGCTTCTGGTGTGAAGCGCCGGGCGATGTGCCTGTTTCGCCGAGCGGTTCGTCCTTTCGCTTGGCGGTTTTGAGAGGCGCAGAGGTGCCAAGTTTCTAACTCTTAGAGTCATTTTGGTGGAATTGGCTTCGCCTGTGTTTTGCCGGGCGAAGTAGAGGCGAAGCGTGTTTCGCCGGGCGGTTGGCGTGGTTCGCCGGGCGGTTGGGAGTTTTTTTTTATAATTCTTTTCCTTAAAAAAACTCATAACTCTCGAACCGTATTTTCGATTTAAGCGTTGTTTATACCGTTGGAAATCCTATAAAATGTTCTTGCTTGTTATGATGATTTGGAAATTGTTAGCTGATTAAATAAGTCGGAAAAGTCGAGAATAGTGTCATCTAGCGACTTTTACCGTTTTGAATGTGTGTTTGGATGTGAATCATACAATAGTGCATTGATGTGAATGTGTATAAATTGTATGTGATTGAATGAGATGAATGCATGATTATATTGTGAATAGATATGCATTTCAAGAATGTCTTGAGTCATTTGCATGTAAAGCATAATGATGTACATTCTTGTGTTGTGCGATTTTAAATGAGAAATCCGTTGTAACATCGTGTGCCTATGTGAGGTGTGAGCGATGATTACAAATGATTGTGTGCCTAGGTGAGGTGTGAGCAATCGGTATGTTGTGGTGATGAATGGTGGCCGAAAGGCAAATAAATGTAATGTGTTGTATTTGATCATATATGCATGTTTATAGTTGCATATTTGTGTGAAGATGCATTGGTTGTCATGAGTCATTGTATGCCAAGCATCATGATATGCATTGTTGTCGCGTCCTGAGGGAATCTGCTATAACATCGTGAGCCTCGAAAATATGAGGTAAAAATAGCCTGAGGACCTAAAGCGATGGTTATAGACGATCGTGTGCCCGCCTGTGGGGTGTGAGCGATCCATAAACACCGTGTGCCCGTATGTGTGGTGTGAGCGGTGGGTGAACATCGTAGGCCCGACGGGGAGTTACAGTGATGTTACGAGCGATGGTTCTGCAGAGTTCCTGAGTGAACTAGTATTGTGATTTGATGGAGTCGGTACCGCATGTGCATTTGCATAGAGTCGTTGTGTCGGTCTCTTTGCATCTGTATGAATTATGATTGCATTGTTTATATGTGGAAAATCATGATTTGACTGATTATGTGTGAGACATGGTGATATGCATTTGTGGTAAATGTATTGGGCATGATTAATATGCAATTGGGAATGGAGTAATTGTGTGATTGAGCTTGTGATAGCATTTGTGAATTGTTGGGCATTCGTGTTAAATACATTGAATTATGAATGATATGTTTTGTGTATAAACATGTGCATGATGTGTGAATAGGTGATTATGTGAATATAATCGGTATATGCTTTATGTGTTGGTATTTGATAATTGTGGTGAGAATACTTGATATGTGTATTTTTATATTGGTATATATAATTATATGCATTTATATTATGGTTGTTTTTCTCACCCTTCTGATATTTTATAATGCTCTATGAGGCATTGCAGATTAGTTGCTGGAGGTCTTTTTGTGAAGCTTAGGACTTCATTCTTTTGTCGGTCGGCTCTGATATGTGACACCGGGTAGTCGGGAGATCGATTAGGACTATTTTGTGATGTTGTGTATATGCATCTTTGTCCGTTGTAGTTGTATATTTACATGATTCTGTTGATAACAGATAAACCTTTATGTGATATATATATATATATATATATATATATATATATATATATATATATATATATATATATATATATATATATATATATATATATGTTATTCAGTTTTAGATTTTCCGCTTTTATTCTAAAACTTGAAATGTGGGTATAAGGAACTGAGTTCCTCTGTTGATTGTTACCCCACTGTTGCATATCTTTATGGGCAGGTGTTGTATGTTTTGTTTCAATGTAATGTGATTCTCCCTGTCTATCCCATGATAATTGAAATATACTCTGATGAAATTTTGAATTTTTATTTACTGCTTTAATAGCTTGGGTGTATAGATTAGGGGTGTTACATTAAGTGGTATCAGAGCCAATCCGTGTCAGTTGTGTCAGTCCTTGTTGGTCTTTGTGGTTCGGCGAGCTGTTTGTTTAACCATAGTTGCTGCTATTGGAAATGAACAGAATATGGCTCGGGCTGTGCAGGGTGTACCGAATGTTACGGGTAATGATGAGTTCAGGAAGAACGAACCACCTATCTTCAAGGGAAGATATGATCCTGATGGTGCACAATTTTGGCTTGAGGAGGTTGAAAGAATCTTCCATGTGATGGATTGTGCTGAAGAGAATAAGGTGAGACTGGGTACTCACATGCTGGAGGAAGAAGCAGTTGATTGGTGGGTTAGTTTGCGCCAAGTGTTGGGAGAGGATGATGCAGAGCTTACTTGGGAATTATTTAGCCGAGAGTTTCGGAGGAAGTATTATCCTGAAGGTGTGAAGGAAAAGAAAGAGATTGAGTTTTTGGAGTTGAGGCAGGGTAATATGTCTGTTGTTGACTATGCTGCTAAGTTTGTTGAGCTGGTGCAGTTTTATCCTCATTATGCTGAAGCGACTGCTGAGTTTTCTAAGTGTGTGAAGTATGAGAACGGATTGCGTCCGGAGATTAAACGGGCAATCGGTTATCAGAGGATTAGAAGATTTTCTGATTTGGTGGACAGTTATAGGATTTACGAAGAGGATCGTAGGGCGCGTGCTACTCCCTATAAGAGTATGAATGACAGGAAAGGGAAACAACAGCCTCGTAGTGGTCCTAATGTCACACCAGCTGATAAGGGTAAGCAAAAGGAGAATTTTGAGAAAAAGCCAAGTGGAAGAGGTATGTCTAATTCTCCGAGGTGTTTTAGGTGTGGTGAGTGGGGACACCGTCGGTCCGATTGTAGGAAGAATTTGGTTAAGTATTCTGATTGTGGAGGTTCGGGACATGTCGCAGCTGATTGTAAAAGGAAGAATGTGGTGAAGTGTTTCAACTGTGGTGAAACAGGTCATATTAGTACGAGGTGTACGAAACCGAAGAAAGCTCAGACTGGTAGGAAGGCTGTTGCATTAGCAGGAGATGAGACTACTAGTGCGGATCGTTTGACTCAAGGTACTTGTTTTACTAATAGTACGCCTTTATTTTGCTATTGTTGATACTGGAGCGACTCATTCGTTTATTTCGTCTGAGTGCGCGAAGAGTTTGAATTTGTGTTGTCTTTTTGGAGTGGTGAGTTGGTTATCGATACTTCTGCTTAGGGGCGGTAATTACTTCTTTGGTTTGTTTAATTGTTCTTTGACCATTTATGGTAAAGGATTTGTGTTGGATTTTGGTGTGTTTACAGTTGGAAGGATTAGAATGAGATAAGTGGGGGAGAAGCTGGTACTTCTCCAAGTTGCTTCAGGTGTGGAGCATTGGTTCAATGTGTTGTGAATTGCAAGATTGTAAGTGCTCTTTGGACAGTGTGGATCCCGGTTCCGAAGGGAATGAGAAGGTAAGGTTATGTCAACTAAGGATTTGTGCCTTATATAGTTTCGGGCACGGGATGTAAAGAATGCTATTATAGTTTGGTGGAGACGATTTGTACCCCATCATGATTGTCGGCTGTTTATTGACAAATTGAGGAACTGATCACCCTTAATCTCTTGTTGATAGCAGACGGAAATTATGTTGGATGGAATGGACGTGTCTTTTCGGATTTGATAAGTGGTGCGGATTGGATTATTTGAAATTTAAGGAAATGATTGTGGATTATTTTGTTAAGTTGAGGAAATTTCATATCTGACGGTGAGGCGGAATCAAGACTTTTGGTATGATGATTAAGTTGGGAAGTTATTGAGATTAAGTGTTCACTTTCAAGATTAGATGATTGGAATGGTTTGGTTGAGTTTGATAGAAATTACAATTGTTTGGAACATTGGTAAGGATAGTGAATTTTGTGAGTAACCAGTTACCCAGTGGAAAGTTTTGCAAAAGCTTTAAGAGTTGGTGTCTTTTGGATTTTGGTGGGGCAGTGATGTCATTTGGTGTTAGTAATGCGTCAGGAATGTTTGTAGAGTAGGTGAAACGTATCTTCTATATTTAATTGAATGAGTCGTAATGGTTTTGATTGAGGATATTCAGATCTATTATAAACTCAGAGGAAGAACAAGTAAAGTGTTTGAGATTTGAATTACAAGTGTTGGAAAGAGACGAAGTTTTAAGCTAAGTTATTCGAGTGAGAATTTGGTTGAAAAAGGTTAGTTCTTGGATATGCCATTCGGTTGAGAGTTAAGTTATGGATTCATCGGAAGTAGATGCAGTTCTACTATGAGAGGCTCCGAAGTTGGTTAAGGTGATTAGAAAATTTTTGGACTTTTGTTGGTTATTACCGGAGGATATGGAGGGTTTTTCCAAGTTAGCATTTTCGTTACTTCAATTGACTTGCAAAGGAGAAGTCGATTGTTTAGGAGGCATCTTTGATGAGTAAAGTCAGTGTGTTAAGACAAGAAAGTTAAGTCGTGACTTATGTTCTTCGACATTTGAGTAATCGTGAAAGGATCAGTACTATTGTGGAATTGGAATTGGTTGCAGTGGTATTATGTTGGAATATTGGAAGTATTATTTTTATGATGCTAGATTCGAAATGTTTAGTGTGGTTGGATATATTGGCAGTGAACAGTGATTTTTGGCGAATATGAGAAAGAGTTAGGTTTTGGACGTGAGATTGATAGTCTTGATGGTTTCGGGTAATCAGAGTGCGCAGCGGAAGCGTGATGTGGCACATTTTGTATTTGAGAGTGAACCAGTGAGTTTCTGTTGTGTTATTTGTGGTGTGCTTTTGGTTGATCTAGTGTTTGTTGGTCGGATGCGAGGGCCGTGTCTGGAGTTGCTGGGATTGGTTATATTTTCGAGGACGAAAATTTTGAAGTGGGGGAGAGTTGTAACGCCCCAGTTTTGATCATTTTATTAAATTGAGTCGATTTAATTATTTTGAGTATTATATTATTTTTTTTACTTATGACTTTGGTGTGATAATATGTTGTTTTGCATTGTTATTATATTTTATCGCGTTTTGGGAACGTTTGCGGGATAATTGAGAGTAAGGGTATTTTAGTCTTTTCCTAATTATTTACTAAGTTAGAAAAGAAAGAAAATAGAAATATAAAGGGAAGAGAAAAAATAGAGAGAAAGAAATAGGAAGAAGGAAAAAAAAAGAAGAGAAGGTAAAAAGAGAGAAAAGAAGAAAAAGCTTGGAAATCAAGGAAAACAACTTATAGGAATCGATTTAATCGGGTAAGGGTGCGAAACTCGATTATACTATGCTTGTATATGATTATGTATGTATGTGTTTAGATGATTCTCTTGCTTTCCATGTTTTTCACTTCTAGGTCGAAAACGATAAAATGAGTAGAATCGATGGTTTAGCGGATGGAAATCGATATAATTTGTGTTGTATGATCTCTTTATGTTTATGAACCATTACTATTAACTGTTTTGCTGGTGGAAGTGATTTGGGGAAGAAAATGGAATTTTTGGGGTTTGGAACAGTGCCAAAAACGAAGCAGAAATTCTGCTTCTGGTGTGAAGCGCCGGGCGATGTGCCTGTTTCGCCGAGCGGTTCGTCCTTTCGCTTGGCGGTTTTGAGAGGCGCAGAGGTGCCAAGTTTCTAACTCTTAGAGTCATTTTGGTGGAATTGGCTTCGCCTGTGTTTTGCCGGGCGAAGTAGAGGCGAAGCGTGTTTCGCCGGGCGGTTGGCGTGGTTCGCCGGGCGGTTGGGAGTTTTTTTTTATAATTCTTTTCCTTAAAAAAACTCATAACTCTCGAACCGTATTTTCGATTTAAGCGTTGTTTATACCGTTGGAAATCCTATAAAATGTTCTTGCTTGTTATGATGATTTGGAAATTGTTAGCTGATTAAATAAGTCGGAAAAGTCGAGAATAGTGTCATCTAGCGACTTTTACCGTTTTGAATGTGTGTTTGGATGTGAATCATACAATAGTGCATTGATGTGAATGTGTATAAATTGTATGTGATTGAATGAGATGAATGCATGATTATATTGTGAATAGATATGCATTTCAAGAATGTCTTGAGTCATTTGCATGTAAAGCATAATGATGTACATTCTTGTGTTGTGCGATTTTAAATGAGAAATCCGTTGTAACATCGTGTGCCTATGTGAGGTGTGAGCGATGATTACAAATGATTGTGTGCCTAGGTGAGGTGTGAGCAATCGGTATGTTGTGGTGATGAATGGTGGCCGAAAGGCAAATAAATGTAATGTGTTGTATTTGATCATATATGCATGTTTATAGTTGCATATTTGTGTGAAGATGCATTGGTTGTCATGAGTCATTGTATGCCAAGCATCATGATATGCATTGTTGTCGCGTCCTGAGGGAATCTGCTATAACATCGTGAGCCTCGAAAATATGAGGTAAAAATAGCCTGAGGACCTAAAGCGATGGTTATAGACGATCGTGTGCCCGCCTGTGGGGTGTGAGCGATCCATAAACACCGTGTGCCCGTATGTGTGGTGTGAGCGGTGGGGTGAACATCGTAGGCCCGACGGGGAGTTACAGTGATGTTACGAGCGATGGTTCTGCAGAGTTCCTGAGTGAACTAGTATTGTGATTTGATGGAGTCGGTACCGCATGTGCATTTGCATAGAGTCGTTGTGTCGGTCTCTTTGCATCTGTATGAATTATGATTGCATTGTTTATATGTGGAAAATCATGATTTGACTGATTATGTGTGAGACATGGTGATATGCATTTGTGGTAAATGTATTGGGCATGATTAATATGCAATTGGGAATGGAGTAATTGTGTGATTGAGCTTGTGATAGCATTTGTGAATTGTTGGGCATTCGTGTTAAATACATTGAATTATGAATGATATGTTTTGTGTATAAACATGTGCATGATGTGTGAATAGGTGATTATGTGAATATAATCGGTATATGCTTTATGTGTTGGTATTTGATAATTGTGGTGAGAATACTTGATATGTGTATTTTTATATTGGTATATATAATTATATGCATTTATATTATGGTTGTTTTTCTCACCCTTCTGATATTTTATAATGCTCTATGAGGCATTGCAGATTAGTTGCTGGAGGTCTTTTTGTGAAGCTTAGGACTTCATTCTTTTGTCGGTCGGCTCTGATATGTGACACCGGGTAGTCGGGAGATCGATTAGGACTATTTTGTGATGTTGTGTATATGCATCTTTGTCCGTTGTAGTTGTATATTTACATGATTCTGTTGATAACAGATAAACCTTTATGTGATATATATATATATATATATATATATATATATATATATATATATATATATATGTTATTCAGTTTTAGATTTTCCGCTTTTATTCTAAAACTTGAAATGTGGGTATAAGGAACTGAGTTCCTCTGTTGATTGTTACCCCACTGTTGCATATCTTTATGGGCAGGTGTTGTATGTTTTGTTTCAATGTAATGTGATTCTCCCTGTCTATCCCATGATAATTGAAATATACTCTGATGAAATTTTGAATTTTTATTTACTGCTTTAATAGCTTGGGTGTATAGATTAGGGGTGTTACATTAAGTGGTATCAGAGCCAATCCGTGTCAGTTGTGTCAGTCCTTGTTGGTCTTTGTGGTTCGGCGAGCTGTTTGTTTAACCATAGTTGCTGCTATTGGAAATGAACAGAATATGGCTCGGGCTGTGCAGGGTGTACCGAATGTTACGGGTAATGATGAGTTCAGGAAGAACGAACCACCTATCTTCAAGGGAAGATATGATCCTGATGGTGCACAATTTTGGCTTGAGGAGGTTGAAAGAATCTTCCATGTGATGGATTGTGCTGAAGAGAATAAGGTGAGACTGGGTACTCACATGCTGGAGGAAGAAGCAGTTGATTGGTGGGTTAGTTTGCGCCAAGTGTTGGGAGAGGATGATGCAGAGCTTACTTGGGAATTATTTAGCCGAGAGTTTCGGAGGAAGTATTATCCTGAAGGTGTGAAGGAAAAGAAAGAGATTGAGTTTTTGGAGTTGAGGCAGGGTAATATGTCTGTTGTTGACTATGCTGCTAAGTTTGTTGAGCTGGTGCAGTTTTATCCTCATTATGCTGAAGCGACTGCTGAGTTTTCTAAGTGTGTGAAGTATGAGAACGGATTGCGTCCGGAGATTAAACGGGCAATCGGTTATCAGAGGATTAGAAGATTTTCTGATTTGGTGGACAGTTATAGGATTTACGAAGAGGATCGTAGGGCGCGTGCTACTCCCTATAAGAGTATGAATGACAGGAAAGGGAAACAACAGCCTCGTAGTGGTCCTAATGTCACACCAGCTGATAAGGGTAAGCAAAAGGAGAATTTTGAGAAAAAGCCAAGTGGAAGAGGTATGTCTAATTCTCCGAGGTGTTTTAGGTGTGGTGAGTGGGGACACCGTCGGTCCGATTGTAGGAAGAATTTGGTTAAGTATTCTGATTGTGGAGGTTCGGGACATGTCGCAGCTGATTGTAAAAGGAAGAATGTGGTGAAGTGTTTCAACTGTGGTGAAACAGGTCATATTAGTACGAGGTGTACGAAACCGAAGAAAGCTCAGACTGGTAGGAAGGCTGTTGCATTAGCAGGAGATGAGACTACTAGTGCGGATCGTTTGACTCAAGGTACTTGTTTTACTAATAGTACGCCTTTATTTTGCTATTGTTGATACTGGAGCGACTCATTCGTTTATTTCGTCTGAGTGCGCGAAGAGTTTGAATTTGTGTTGTCTTTTTGGAGTGGTGAGTTGGTTATCGATACTTCTGCTTAGGGGCGGTAATTACTTCTTTGGTTTGTTTAATTGTTCTTTGACCATTTATGGTAAAGGATTTGTGTTGGATTTTGGTGTGTTTACAGTTGGAAGGATTAGAATGAGATAAGTGGGGGAGAAGCTGGTACTTCTCCAAGTTGCTTAAGGTGTGGAGCGTTGGTTCAATGTGTTGTGAATTGCAAGATTGTAAGTGCTCTTTGGACAGTGTGGATCCCGGTTCCGAAGGGAATGAGAAGGTAAGGTTATGTCAACTAAGGATTTGTGCCTTATATAGTTTCGGGCACGGGATGTAAAGAATGCTATTATAGTTTGGTGGAGACGGTTTGTACCCCATCATGATTGTCGGCTGTTTATTGACAAATTGAGGAACTGATCACCCTTAATCTCTTGTTGATAGCAGACGGAAATTATGTTGGATGGAATGGACGTGTCTTTTCGGATTTGATAAGTGGTGCGGATTGGATTATTTGAAATTTAAGGAAATGATTGTGGATTATTTTGTTAAGTTGAGGAAATTTCATATCTGACGGTGAGGCGGAATCAAGACTTTTGGTATGATGGTTAAGTTGGGAAGTTATTGAGATTAAGTGTTCACTTTCAAGATTAGATGATTGGAATGGTTTGGTTGAGTTTGATAGAAATTACAATTGTTTGGAACATTGGTAAGGATAGTGAATTTTGTGAGTAACCAGTTACCCAGTGGAAAGTTTTGCAAAAGCTTTAAGAGTTGGTGTCTTTTGGATTTTGGTGGGGCAGTGATGTCATTTGGTGTTAGTAATGCGTCAGGAATGTTTGTAGAGTAGGTGAAACGTATCTTCTATATTTAATTGAATGAGTCGTAATGGTTTTGATTGAGGATATTCAGATCTATTATAAACTCAGAGGAAGAACAAGTAAAGTGTTTGAGATTTGAATTACAAGTGTTGGAAAGAGACGAAGTTTTAAGCTAAGTTATTCGAGTGAGAATTTGGTTGAAAAAGGTTAGTTCTTGGATATGCCATTCGGTTGAGAGTTAAGTTATGGATTCATCGGAAGTAGATGCAGTTCTACTATGAGAGGCTCCGAAGTTGGTTAAGGTGATTAGAAAATTTTTGGACTTTTGTTGGTTATTACCGGAGGATATGGAGGGTTTTTCCAAGTTAGCATTTTCGTTACTTCAATTGACTTGCAAAGGAGAAGTCGATTGTTTAGGAGGCATCTTTGATGAGTAAAGTCAGTGTGTTAAGACAAGAAAGTTAAGTCGTGACTTATGTTCTTCGACATTTGAGTAATCGTGAAAGGATCAGTACTATTGTGGAATTGGAATTGGTTGCAGTGGTATTATGTTGGAATATTGGAAGTATTATTTTTATGATGCTAGATTCGAAATGTTTAGTGTGGTTGGATATATTGGCAGTGAACAGTGATTTTTGGCGAATATGAGAAAGAGTTAGGTTTTGGACGTGAGATTGATAGTCTTGATGGTTTCGGGTAATCAGAGTGCGCAGCGGAAGCGTGATGTGGCACATTTTGTATTTGAGAGTGAACCAGTGAGTTTCTGTTGTGTTATTTGTGGTGTGCTTTTGGTTGATCTAGTGTTTGTTGGTCGGATGCGAGGGCCGTGTCTGGAGTTGCTGGGATTGGTTATATTTTCGAGGACGAAAATTTTGAAGTGGGGGAGAGTTGTAACGCCCCAGTTTTGATCATTTTATTAAATTGAGTCGATTTAATTATTTTGAGTATTATATTATTTTTTTTACTTATGACTTTGGTGTGATAATATGTTGTATTGCATTGTTATTATATTTTATCGCGTTTTGGGAACGTTTGCGGGATAATTGAGAGTAAGGGTATTTTAGTCTTTTCCTAATTATTTACTAAGTTAGAAAAGAAAGAAAATAGAAATATAAATGGAAGAGAGAAAATAGAGAGAAAGAAATAGGAAGAAGGAAAAAAAAAGAAGAGAAGGTAAAAAGAGAGAAAAGAAGAAAAAGCTTGGAAATCAAGGAAAACAACTTATAGGAATCGATTTAATCGGGTAAGGGTGCGAAACTCGATTATACTATGCTTGTATATGATTATGTATGTATGTGTTTAGATGATTCTCTTGCTTTCCATGTTTTTCACTTCTAGGTCGAAAACGATAAAATGAGTAGAATCGATGGTTTAGCGGATGGAAATCGATATAATTTGTGTTGTATGATCTCTTTATGTTTATGAACCATTACTATTAACTGTTTTGCTGGTGGAAGTGATTTGGGGAAGAAAATGGAATTTTTGGGGTTTGGAACAGTGCCAAAAACGAAGCAGAAATTCTGCTTCTGGTGTGAAGCGCCGGGCGATGTGCCTGTTTCGCCGAGCGGTTCGTCCTTTCGCTTGGCGGTTTTGAGAGGCGCAGAGGTGCCAAGTTTCTAACTCTTAGAGTCATTTTGGTGGAATTGGCTTCGCCTGTGTTTTGCCGGGCGAAGTAGAGGCGAAGCGTGTTTCGCCGGGCGGTTGGCGTGGTTCGCCGGGCGGTTGGGAGTTTTTTTTTATAATTCTTTTCCTTAAAAAAACTCATAACTCTCGAACCGTATTTTCGATTTAAGCGTTGTTTATACCGTTGGAAATCCTATAAAATGTTCTTGCTTGTTATGATGATTTGGAAATTGTTAGCTGATTAAATAAGTCGGAAAAGTCGAGAATAGTGTCATCTAGCGACTTTTACCGTTTTGAATGTGTGTTTGGATGTGAATCATACAATAGTGCATTGATGTGAATGTGTATAAATTGTATGTGATTGAATGAGATGAATGCATGATTATATTGTGAATACATATGCATTTCAAGAATGTCTTGAGTCATTTGCATGTAAAGCATAATGATGTACATTCTTGTGTTGTGCGATTTTAAATGAGAAATCCATTGTAACATCGTGTGCCTATGTGAGGTGTGAGCGATGATTACAAATGATTGTGTGCCTAGGTGAGGTGTGAGCAATCGGTATGTTGTGGTGATGAATGGTGGCCGAAAGGCAAATAAATGTAATGTGTTGTATTTGATCATATATGCATGTTTATAGTTGCATATTTGTGTGAAGATGCATTGGTTGTCATGAGTCATTGTATGCCAAGCATCATGATATGCATTGTTGTCGCGTCCTGAGGGAATCTGCTATAACATCGTGAGCCTCGAAAATATGAGGTAAGAATAGCCTGAGGACCTAAAGCGATGGTTATAGACGATCGTGTGCCCGCCTGTGGGGTGTGAGCGATCCATAAACACCGTGTGCCCGTATGTGTGGTGTGAGCGGTGGGTGAACATCGTAGGCCCGACGGGGAGTTACAGTGATATAACGAGCGATGGTTCTGCAGAGTTCCTAAGTGAACTAGTATTGTGATTTGATGGAGTCGGTACCGCATGTGCATTTGCATAGAGTCGTTGTGTCGGTCTCTTTGCATCTGCATGAATTATGATTGCATTGTTTATATGTGGAAAATCATGATTTGACTGATTATGTGTGAGACATGGTGATATGCATTTGTGGTAAATGTATTGGGCATGATTAATATGCAATTGGGAATGGAGTAATTGTGTGATTGAGCTTGTGATAGCATTTGTGAATTGTTGGGCATTTGTGTTAAATACATTGAATTATGAATGATATGTTTTGTGTATAAACATGTGCATGATGTGTGAATAGGTGATTATGTGAATATAATCGGTATATGCTTTATGTGTTGGTATTTGATAATTGTGGTGAGAATACTTGATATGTGTATTTTTATGTTGGTATATATAATTATATGCATTTATATTATGGTTGTTTTTCTCACCCTTCTGCTGTTTTATAATGCTCTATGAGGCATTGCAGATTAGTTGCTGGAGGTCTTTTTGTGAAGCTTAGGACTTCATTCTTTTGTCGGTCGGCTCTGATATGTGACACCGGGTAGTCGGGAGATCGATTAGGACTATTTTGTGATGTTGTGTATATGCATCTTTGTCCTTTGTAGTTGTATATTTACATGATTCTGTTGATAACAGATAAACCTTAATGTGATATATATATATATATGTTATTCAGTTTTAGATTTTCCTCTTTTATTCTAAAACTTGAAATGTGGGTATAAGGAACTGAGTTCCTCTATTGATTGCTACCCCACTGTTGCATATCTTTATGGGCAGGTATTGTATGTTTTGTTTCAATGTAATGTGATTCTCCCTGTCTATGCCATGATAATTGAAATATACTCTGATGAAATTTTGAATTTTTATTTACTGCTTTAATAGCTTGGGTGTATAGATTAGGGGTGTTACATTAAGTGGTATCAGAGCCAGTCCGTGTCAGTTGTGTCAGTCCTTGTTGGTCTTTATGGTTCGGCGAGCTGTTTGTTTAACCATAGTTGCTGCTGTTGGAAATGAACAGAATATGGCTCGGGCTGTGCAGGGTGTACCGAATGTTACGGGTAATGATGAGTTCAGGAAGAACGAACCACCTATCTTCAAGGGAATATATGATCCTGATGGTGCACAATTTTGGCTTGAGGAGGTTGAAAGAATCTTCCATGTGATGGATTGTGCTGAAGAGAATAAGGTGAGACTGGGTACTCACATGCTGGAGGAAGAAGCAGTTGATTGGTGGGTTAGTTTGCGCCAAGTGTTGGGAGAGGATGATGCAGAGGTTACTTGGGAATTGTTTAGCCGAGAGTTTCGGAGGAAGTATTATCCTGAAGGTGTGAAGGAAAAGAAAGAGATTGAGTTTTTGGAGTTGAGGCAGGGTAATATGTCTGTTGTTGACTATGCTGCTAAGTTTGTTGAGCTGGTACAGTTTTATCCTCATTATGCTGAAGCGACTTCTGAGTTTTCTAAGTGTGTGAAGTATGAGAACGGATTGCGTCCGGAGATTAAACGGGCAATCGGTTATCAGAGGATTAGAAGGTTTTATGATTTGGTGGACAGTTGTAGGATTTACGAAGAGGGTCGTAGGGCGCGTGCTACTCCCTATAAGAGTGTGAATGACAGGAAAGGGAAACAACAGCCTCGTAGTGGTCCTAATGTCACACCAGCTGATAAGGGTAAGCAATAGGAGAATTTTGAGAAAAAGCCAAGGTGAAGAGGTATGTCTAATTCTCCGAGGTGTTTTAGGTGTGGTGAGTGGGGACACCGTCGGTCCGATTGTAGGAAGAATTTGGTTAAGTGTTCTGATTGTCGAGGTTCGGGACATGTCGCAGCTGATTGTAAAAGGAAGAATATGGTGAAGTGTTTCAACTGTGGTGAAACAGGTCATATTAGTACGAGGTGTACGAAACCGAAGAAAGCTCAGACTGGTAGGAAGGCTGTTGCATTAGCAGGAGATGAGACTACTAGTGCGGATCGTTTGACTCAAGGTACTTGTTTTACTAATAGTACGCCTTTATTTTGCTATTGTTGATACTGGAGCGACTCATTCGTTTATTTCGTCTGAGTGCGCGAAGAGTTTGAATTTGTGTTGTCTTTTTGGAGTGGTGAGTTGGTTATCGATACTTCTGCTTAGGGGCGGTAATTACTTCTTTGGTTTGTTTAATTGTTCTTTGACCATTTATGGTAAAGGATTTGTGTTGGATTTTGGTGTGTTTACAGTTGGAAGGATTAGAATGAGATAAGTGGGGGAGAAGCTGGTACTTCTCCAAGTTGCTTCAGGTGTGGAGCGTTGGTTCAATGTGTTGTGAATTGCAAGATTGTAAGTGCTCTTTGGACAGTGTGGATCCTGGTTCCGAAGGGAATGAGAAGGTAAGGTTATGTCAACTAAGGATTTGTGCCTTATATAGTTTCGGGCACGGGATGTAAAGAATGCTATTATAGTTTGGTGGAGACGGTTTGTACCCCATCATGATTGTCGGCTGTTTATTGACAAATTGAGGAACTGATCACCCTTAATCTCTTGTTGATAGCAGACGAAAATTATGTTGGATGGAATGGACGTGTCTTTCCGGATTTGATAAGTGGTGCGGATTGGATTATTTGAAATTTAAGGAAATGATTGTGGATTATTTTGTTAAGTTGAGGAAATTTCATATCTGACGGTGAGGCGGAATCAAGACTTTTGGTATGATGGTTAAGTTGGGAAGTTATTGAGATTAAGTGTTCACTTTCAAAATTAGATGATTGGAATGGTTTGGTTGAGTTTGATAGAAATTACAATTGTTTGGAACATTGGTAAGGATAGTGAATTTTGTGAGTAACCAGTTACCCAGTGGAAAGTTTTGCAAAAGCTTTAAGAGTTGGTGTCTTTTGGATTTTGGTTGGGCAGTGATGTCATTTGGTGTTAGTAATGCGTCAGGAATGTTTGTAGAGTAGGTGAAACGTATCTTCTATATTTAATTGAATGAGTCGTAATGGTTTTGTTGAGGATATTCGGATCTATTATAAACTCAGAGGAAGAATAAGTAAAGTGTTTGAGATTTGAATTACAAGTGTTGGAAAGAGACGAAGTTTTAAGCTAAGTTATTCGAGTGAGAATTTGGTTGAAAAAGGTTAGTTCTTGGATACGCCATTCGGTTGAGAGTTAAGTTATGGATTCATCGGAAGTAGATGCAGTTCTACTATGAGAGGCTCCGAAGTTGGTTAAGGTGATTATAAACTTTTTGGACTTTTGTTGGTTATTACCGGAGGATATGGAGGGTTTTTCCAAGTTAGCATTTTCGTTACTTCAATTGACTTGCAAAGGAGAATTCGATTGTTTAGGAGGCATCTTTGATGAGTATAGTCAGTGTGTTAAGACAAGAAAGTTAAGTTGTGGCTTATGTTTTTCGACATTTGAGTAATCGTGAAAGGATCAGTACTATTGTGGAATTGGAATTGGTTGCAGTGGTATTATGTTGGAATATTGGAAGTATTATTTTTATGATGCTAGATTCGAAGTGTTTAGTGTGTTTGGATATATTGGCAGTGAACAGTGATTTTTGGCGAATATGAGAAAGAGTTAGGTTTTGGACGTGAGATTGATAGTCTTGATGGTTTCGGGTAATCAGAGTGCGCAGCGGAAGCGTGATGTGGCACATTTTGTATTTTAGAGTGAACCAGTGAGTTTCTGTTGTGTTATTTGTGGTGTGCTTTTGGTTGATCTAGTGTTTGTTGGTCGTATGCGAGGGCTGTGTCTGGAGTTGCTGGGATTGGTTATATTTTCGAGGACGAAAATTTCGAAGTGGGGGAGAGTTGTAACGCCCCAGTTTTGATCATTTTATTAAATTGAGTCGATTTAATTATTTTGAGTATTATATTATTTTTTTTACTTATGACTTTGGTGTGATAATATGTTGTTTTGCATTGTTATTATATTTTATCGCGTTTTGGGAACGTTTGCGGGATAATTGAGAGTAAGGGTATTTTAGTCTTTTCCTAATTATTTACTAAGTTAGAAAAGAAAGAAAATAGAAATATAAAGGGAAGAGAGAAAATAGAGGGAAAGAAATAGGAAGAAGGAAAAAAAAAGAAGAGAAGGGAAAAAGAGAGAAAAGAAGAAAAAGCTTGGAAATCAAGGAAAACAACTTCTAGGAATCGATTTAATCGGGTAAGGGTGCGAAACTCGATTATACTATGCTTGTATATGATTATGTATGTATGTGTTTAGATGATTCTCTTGCTTTCCATGTTTTTCACTTCTAGGTCGAAAACGATAAAATGAGTAGAATCGATGGTTTAGCGGATGGAAATCGATATAATTTGTGTTGTATGATCTCTTTATGTTTATGAACCATTACTATTAACTGTTTTGCTGATGGAAGTGATTTGGGGAAGAAAATGGAATTTTTGGGGTTTGGAACAGTGCCAAAAACGAAGCAGAAATTCTACTTCTGGTGTGAAGCGCCGGGCGATGTGCCTGTTTCGCCGGGCGGTTCGTCCTTTCGCTGGGCGGTTTTGAGAGGCGCAGAGGTGCCAAGTTTCTGACTCTTTGAGTCATTTTGGTGGAATTGGCTTCGCCTGTGTTTCGCCGGGCGAAGTAGAGGCGAAGCGTGTTTCGCCGGGCGGTTGGCGTGCTTCGCCGGGCGGTTGGGAGTTTTTTTTTATAATTCTTTTCCTTAAAAAAATTCATAACTCTCGAACCGTATTTCCGATTTAAGCGTTGTTTATACCGTTGGAAAGCCTATAAAATGTTCTTGCTTGTTATGATGATTTGGAAATTGTTAGCCGATTAAATAAGTCGGAAAAGTCGAGAATAGTGTCATCTAGCGACTTTTACCGTTTTGAATGTGTGTTTGGATGTGAATCATACAATAGTGCATTGATGTGAATGTGTATAAATTGTATGTGATTGAATGAGATGAATGCATGATTATATTGTGAATATATATGCATTTCAAGAATGTCTTGAGTCATTTGCATGTAAAGCATAATGATGTACATTCTTGTGTTCTGCGATTTTAAATGAGAAATCCGTTGTAACATCGTGTGCCTATGTGAGGTGTGAGCGATGATTACAAATGATTGTATGCCTAGGTGAGGTGTGAGCAATCGGTATGTTGTGGTGATGAATGGTGGCCGAAAGGAAAATAAATGTAATGTGTTGTATTTGATCATATATGCATGTTTATAGTTGCATATTTGTGTGAAGATGCATTGGTTGTCATGAGTCATTGTATGCCAAGCATCATAATATGCATTGTTGTCGCGTCCTGAGGGACGGCGGTTCCGGAGGGAATCTGCTATAACATCGTGAGCCTCGAAAATATGAGGTAAGAATAGCCTGAGGACCTAAAGCGATGGTTATAGACGATCGTGTGCCCGCCTGTGGGGTGTGAGCGATCCATAAACACCGTGTGCCCGTATGTGTGGTGTGAGCGGTGGGTGAACATCGTAGGCCCGACGGGGAGTTACAGTGATGTAACGAGCGATGGTTCTGCAGAGTTCCTGAGTGAACTAGTATTGTGATTTGATGGAGTCGGTACCGCATGTGCATTTGCATAGAGTCGTTGTGTCGGTCTCTTTGCATCTGCATGAATTATGATTGCATTGTTTATATGTGGAAAATCATGATTTGACTGATTATGTGTGAGACATGGTGATATGCATTTGTGGTAAATGTATTAGGCATGATTAATATGCAATTGGGAATGGAGTAATTGTGTGATTGAGCTTGTGATAGCATTTGTGAATTGTTGGGCATTCGTGTTAAATACATTGAATTATGAATAATATGTTTTGTGTATAAACATGTGCATGATGTGTGAATAGGTGATTATGTGAATATAATCGGTATATGCTTTATGTGTTGGTATTTGATAATTGTGGTGAGAATACTTGATATGTGTATTTTTATGTTGGTATATATAATTATTTGCATTTATATTATGGTTGTTTTTCTCACCCTTCTGCTGTTTTATAATGCTCTATGAGGCATTGCAGATTAGTTGCTGGAGGTCTTTTTGTGAAGCTTAGGACTTCATTCTTTTGTCGGTCGGCTCTGATATGTGACACCGGGTAGTCGGGAGATCGATTAGGACTATTTTGTGATGTTGTGTATATGCATCTTTGTCCTTTGTAGTTGTATATTTACATGATTCTGTTGATAACAGATAAACCTTTATGTGATATATATATATATATATATATATGTTATTCAGTTTTGGATTTTCCGCTTTTATTCTAAAACTTGAAATGTGGGTATAAGGAACTGAGTTCCTCTGTTGATTGCTACCCCACTGTTGCATATCTTTATGGGCAGGTGTTGTATGTTTTGTTTCAATGTAATGTGATTCTCCCTGTCTATGCCATGATAATTGAAATATACTCTGATGAAATTTTGAATTTTTATTTACTGCTTTAATAGCTTGGGTGTATAGATTGGGGGTGTTACAACACCAATTCTAGCTGCCAAGAACTTATAGAACTTTTCTCCCCATACATGGCAAGGTAATCCATATATACTCACCAAAGTCAACCTTTCTTTATCAACTTCTGCCGGAGACCAATGATGAATGTCGGAAAACCATTTGGAAATCCATTCCTCATCTTCAGTTACCATTTTATTGATACCCCATTTTACCTCATCTTCCAATAGACAAAGATTAGCGCCTAAAGGAGTAGCTTTGATCTGAAAGTATCCCTCTATGTGTAGAGCTTCTTGAATCTCAAACGATGTTCTTGGTTCTTCCATAACACCGACGAAGACATTCTCAAACCTAACCATGTATTTCTTATCCACATTGAACATGAGGTGGGCAAAATTAGGTTTATCTCCCAGGAAAACTTGATTTTGTATCTTCTTGTAAGGTTCCCGATCTGACCAACCACCTTTAGTTACTTGTGCATACGAATATTTCTTAGTTAAACTGTTCTGATAGTGAGCAGGTTGAAACTTGTTTTCCTTCCTTACCTCCTTCCCCAGCCTCTGCTTAAATAGTTTTCCCTGCTGGTTTCTCTTTTCTCCTCTTTGGAATCTAGGTGTATTCGCAAATATTTTGTTGCCATTAATGACAATATTGTCCATTTTAATGGCAAGAAGATGTTCATCTACCACCTTCTTGAACCTGACAAAACCAAATTTCTTCCCTCTCTTATCTCTTCTTGGAGGGATGTAAACTTCCACCACCAAACCATGATTTTTGAAGACATCAAACATCTGTATGTCATCATATGATTCAGGGAATTCCAAAAGAAAAAAGAAGATGCTTCCATCAGATCCATGTCATTGCTCTTACCACCATTTGCTTTCCATATCGACCGCTTTGCAATACCAACTGTAGTCCTCTTATTCCTCTCAATGTTCATCCATTCCTCAAGTTTTTCGAATGCATTCTTAAACCAGATATTTTCCAATAAACAAAAACCCCTAAAATCGTTGCACCAGAAAATGGATCAAGAGGGAAAAAGAATACTGAGTCAAAACTTAAAGGGACGAAGGTCCCTAATCTTAGATTAGGACTTTAAACCAAACCCTCCAAGCTTTACAATGCCCTTCTCCACTAAAATGATCTAATACGGTGCAAGCGATCACTAACAATTTGAAAAACTATAAAGCTAATGAACCTAATACATAGTTGAATGAATGTTGAACTAGAAGAGAAACGAGTCGAAAAAGTTGAACAGGTCCTAGAGAAAAGGCAGAGAGTATCTCTCTAAAACAATTGTTAAATTTCCTTTTTCTCAACTTCTAAAATGGCTAAACATTTTTTTAAAGCAAAAGATATATAATCAGAGTACTAGTGATACTCTAACCAGATTACAAATATCTAATAAAACTGAAAACATTAAATTGGAAACAGAAAAACTTCCAAACCAACAACACCTTAAGCTAGACAAGAAATTGAATCCTTATAAAAATCATAAAAACAAAAGTTGGTATAAGAATTATTTCCAAAACAATACCACATCCAAAGCAATATTTTAGTCTACCAAACTAAATCTGAGACATTAGCTTTCAAACTCTTGAACACAATAACATTCCTATGTATTCATAAACTTCAAATAACAGCCATCCAAACACCCCTAACTTGCCTTTAAGAAGTTCTTTACTACCAAAACTATTGTAGCAGACAACAAAACTCTTCCTTACCGTATCGCCATGCCACAACCTGGATCCTAACCAAATCTCAACTTCCCTCCACACCTTTTTGGAAAACCCACATTAGAACAGAAAACACAGCAAAATTAGTTAAAACCAGATAATATACCTCTTCTAAATCTAAATACTTATTTTTAATTAAATGCTTAAAAACAAAAATTTAGAAATAGTCTAATAGATAAACTAACTCAATTCCTAGCCCCATCCCTGGTATTCACTGGAACATTTGGTAACTTTGAAAGTAGATTCTAATTTTCCATCTGAAATCAAAGGGTTTAATATCCACCATCGCACATTTATGTTCAATATCATTATGAGAAGAAATTACAGGGATCTTGCTCATATCCATATACTTACTGTTGAAGTCCCGGTTTCTTGCTGTAATATTGAGCCTAAAATTATAGTATAAGGTGTTGTCATTTGTGAAATTGAACTCTGTGATAGAGGCATCGGCTATGACGAACTCCATTGGTTTATAGGCTTCTAAGAAGGCAAAGATAGTAAAATATAGTACTAGAGAGCCTAAACCTAACGTAAGTAGAATACAGTAAACATCTCGGAGGTTGAAGCACCTATTGACTTGTAATGAGGTAGGAGGAGGTTTACGGGGCATTGTGGAGTTATAAGGATTTCTGATTCAGATTGATTGGATATTTGAACAACAATCTATAACTTAATCCTATTAATAGGATCTTTTATAGTTTTAAATTTATATGATTTACCAGGTCAAAAAAACAAATTTGAATCATTCCAAATATATTTAGTTTAATTTTTACATCAAAGTAACAGAATCCTAAATGATAGGATTTTTTTTTTACTTTTAAATTTAAATCAAATCGGATATAGATGAATCTTCTAAATTGTGTAGGATCATAATAAACAGTAAACTATCCATAAGTTATATTAATATGTTTTACAAATAAAGTGATCTTGTATCTTATAAAGATTAGAATTCAAAATATTAATGATTAAACATTTTTGTAAAGTGAATAGTATTAACTAATTTGGAAAGCAATTTTGATAAAATCTTAGAATTAATAAATTTTTGTAAATGTTTTTTTATTCTTTTTATTAATTATAAAAAAACTAAATAAAATGTTTAAAAAATCAAATACATGTAGAAATGAAAAAAGTATAAAATATTAGGAAAGTCTTATACATTTTTAATAGGCAATGATATAATAAAAGAGCACAAGAGGTGATCAAAAACCCGATACAACAATGAAGCGGGAATATTACTTTGGCTTGATACAGTTAATAGGAGAGGAATACCAACCGTAAAACACAAAACTAGGAAAGATAGGTCCAGTTAATAGGAGAATTTAATCGAATTAATTGTTTCTTCTATTGACAAAATCTTATCCTGAAATAAGATTGTTCATACTAAACCAAAAAAATCAAACAGTAGCAGCCCAAACAATGTTCCCCAAATGACTACTTATAACCTTCTTAGCAATTCTGACAAAACAAGAAAAAAAACTCTAAACAACTCACATTTAACTTCACTTATAACCCAAACCACTTGACTACACCATACCAAACCTTACCACTAAATTCACAACAAGAAAAAGGTGAAAAGGAGACTCATCTACACTCCCACACAGAGGACACAACAAGTATGACCCACCTTGACCAATCATTCTCTTAGCCAGCTGATCCTTAGTAGAGATACGGGCCCTAAACAGCCTCCAAAGGAACACCTGCATATTAGAAGGAATATCTTTGAAGCCCAGACCACGTTGAAAGCTTCACGAAGAGCGGAGTCAAGCCCGCACCCTAACCGATCCTGAAAATCAAATCATAATAGGAAGACACCGAAAATAAAGAACACTCCTTAGAATCCCAACTGAAGTTATCTTCACAGTTAGCAACTAGTTGGACATCATGCAATAAATCCCAAAAATCAACCAACTCCCTTTCCATGATAGAGCCGCTAGGGAAGGGAGGAAAAAAGATTTTCCAGCGCCACCTTGTATCGCTCTAGAAACCCGAGTCAGCCACAGAATAATTCGAGCCAACACGCAAAATAAACAAATTTGGGAACACCTTCTTCAAGGAATAGTTAAGAATCCACTTACTGTGCCAAAATGATAATCCCTTACCATCTCCTAAAGAGCAAGACAAGAAGTCAACAAAAAGATCATATGATGATACCTTATCAAAGCTCAAGGAAGATATGTCTCTCCACAATATTGAGTTTGCCTTGTTACCACGAGATCTGTCATAACTCTTAACCTCCAAAGCCAAACAAGACATAGAATATCCCTGATCTATAATACCTTTCCAAATCGCTTCTTTCTCCATCAAGAATCTTTATTTCCATTTGAATAAAAGTGACCTGTTGAATGAAACTAAATCCTTAATACCCAATCGACCTTTCTCCTTTGGATCCCAAATAGTCTTCTAATCGACCCAATGAACCGACTTGCGAGTTGAGCAACACCCCCCAGGAAATTACTTTGGATTCCTTGAAGATCCTTGATAACAACCACAGGGGATTTATGGAAAGATATATTATGAATAGGCAACGCATTGAGGGCCGAGTTAATTAACACAACTCTACCCCCTATAAATATATTCTCCCCTTTCCAAACATATAGCCTTCTCCTAACATGATCCACCATTTCTTTCCACAAACTGGCCTTCTTATGGCTGTCCCCGACGAAGATTCCCAAGAACTTGAAATGTAACTTAGATATCTTATAATGAAGAAATATAGAGGCGGCTTTAAGGAGCTCAAGTTGATCCCTTCAAAACTTCTCTTGAAAAAATTGACTCGTAGGCCCGACACCAAATCGAATGCCCTAAGAACAACTTTAATGCTCCAAAGGTTGTCCCACTCACCCTCCCCAATTAAAAGAGTGTCATCCTCAAACTTAACTAAGCTCACTACTAAAAAATCCGCTTTTAGTGACCGAATTAGACACCGAAAAAAGCCTAAAAATCGGTCACTATAACGTGTAGCAACCAATAACGTGACTACCAAATTTCGGTTGGTAAAGTGCTAGTCGCTAACTTTTAGAGATGAATTTAGTGACCGATTTTAGCGACTAAAATTAGTGATCATTTTCAATTGTTTTAAAAACTTAAAATAAAACTAAAGTTTTGTCTCTAGCAAGAATAAAACCAATGCACTTTCCTCTGCGAGGCTTTCGGGTGTCCACTAAGCCATTTGGTTTTTGTTGTATAATTTACATTTGAAATGTATATATTATTAATGAAATAGAACTTTCAAATATTATTTAAAAATATTTTTACACTAATTGTCATTAAAATTATATTTTATCTAAATTATTATTTTATTTGTATAAACAATAAAAATGTAAAATATATATATATTTTACACTAATTGTCATTAAAATTATATTTTATCTAAATTATTATTTTATTTGTATAAACAATAAAAATGTAAATTATTATTTTACACTAATTATTTATATAAATATATATTTTATTTGTTAAAACAATAAAAATGTAAAATTTTGACTAAAAAATTTAAAATATAAATTAAAGGAGAAAATTGGGAGGGAATCAAGTTAATAATGAAAAAAAAACAAAAAAAATAGTGACCAAAATTTCGGTCACTAAAATTTTTTATGAATGAATTTATCTAAAAACGATTATTTGAGACTGAAAATTATAGTCACAAAATTTCAGTTGCTAATTCGGTGACTAATTTTATTTAGTGACCGATTTAGTGACTTTTAAAATTTTACTAACATGATGTCTAATTTTGGTGGTTAATTTGGTCACTAGAGTGACAGAAATTTTTCAGTCACTAATTTAGCCACTAAAAGCGAATTTTCTAGTAGTTGTATGATACATCTTCACTCACCTTAAAACCCTTGAATAATCTTGAATCTATTGCTTTCTTCATAAACCGTGTTAGCCCTTCCATTACTAGAATAAAAAGGAACAGTGACAGCGAATTATCTTGCCTCAACCCTTTGGCAACCTTGAAATCTTTTGTTGCGCTGCCATTAATGAGAATAGATGTAGCCCTGTGGAAAACTAATGACTTCATCCATTTCATCCATCTATCCTCGAAGTTCATATTTTGTAAAAGAGACCTTAGGAACTCCTAACAAACACAATCATAGGCCCTCTCAAAGTCTATTTTTATAACCATACACTTCTTTCTTGTACGCTTCGCTAAATCCAAAACCTCATTAACAACCGCCACCCCCATCTAAAATACTTCTACCTGGGATGAAGGTAGTTTGTTCAGTTGCAAATAAACTTCCAAAAACCTTCTTCATCCGACCTGCCAAGATCTTCGCAAGCACCTTCTGAAAACAGTTAACCAAACAGATCGGCTTATAATTAACAAGAGATTGAGGATTTTCTTTTTTAGCTACATGGGTAATAAAGGAGGCTGAAGAAGCTTAGGAAGGAGAAGGAATGAGAAATAAATCTTTGACAAAGCACACCACATATTCTTTAACTGTACCTTAGGAGGTCTAAAAGAAGCCGAAACTAAACTCGTCGGGACATGGGCTCTTGATTCCATTACAACTCCACACCGCTTCTTTAATCTCTTCCTCTGTAACAACATCTTCAAGACTTTTACTATCCTTAACAGATAGCTTCGCAAACTCCACTTTCTCAAGGACTGGTCTGTAGAAATAACTTTCACTAAAATTATCCTCAAAGTAGCTCATCACTTCATCTTTAATCTTTTCCACCTTCTCTTTTCTACCACAAAAAGTGTAGATGAAAGATATAAAGTTTCTTCTACTCCTACCTTTCATCACATTGTGAAAGTAGCCTTAATTTTTGTCGCCTTCCTTCAACCATAAAGATCTTGAATTTTTCATTAGCATACCTTCCTTCTAGTTAAGATGATTCCAAACTTTCGATGACGTTGTCTCCATCTTCTTAGCCATCTCAACAAATTTAGAGAAACCTAATCTGCTACCCTAAGAATCTAAACCGTTAAGATCCCGCACCACCCCTTGCACCTTCAGATCTACCCAGCCAAAAACCTCCATATTCCACTTCTTCAAGATAGCCTTAAGGAATCTGAGTTTCTCTTTCAAAACAAAGTCGCCTCTACCCCTGACCACTAAAGAATTCCATTCAAACTCCATAAAACTCAAGAACCAAGAATGGTTAATCCAGTAGTTGTTAAACTAAAATGGCTTGGGGCCCTAGTCTTTGTTGTTAGCTTTCAACTATATGGGAAAATGGTCGGACAATTCCCTCATACCAATGTACTGCCCCCACAATCTTCCATTCTTATATCAGATTATCCGACAACAAAAACCAGTATAACCTACTCATCGAAGAGCCAAAACTGTTAAACCAGGTTAACGAACATCCCACACAAGGTGCATTTATACAATCAATGTCGCCTATGAAATGATTAAAATTCTTCATCTCCCTTCTTCTCCCTCCATTACTCACCCTCTTTCTTTCTCTACTATGAGATACTACGTTTAAAACCCCTACTATCCAACCCACCTACCAAACTTATTTTTCACTTCAACATGCTCCCTCCATATCTTCCTCTTAAGATCCATCTTGCACAATGAATAAACATTAACTAAGAACAACTCTTGCCCCTCCATACGAAGTTAACACCCATAAAACCCTATCTCCTAAAACTTTAAATAAGATTGAGCGAATCCTTCCTCTAAAGAATAACTATCCCCCTTGCCGAGCCAAAAGCACCAAGTTCAGACCACTCAACATCAGGACTCCCACACAAATAGGGGTGCTCAAATAAACCGGTTATTTAAATAATCCATATCCATATCTAAATCCGGTTATTAAAAACCGGTTAATTATTAGTATGGTTTTAACCAAATCCATATTTTGGATATATTTTTAATATGGTTTTAACCAAATCCATAATTTGGATATCCATATCCAAAATAAAAACCAAATTAGTCAAAACTTTTATACAAAAAAAATTTTGAAAATTTTTTCAAAAAAAGAAATTTTTTTTTTTTTAAATATTTTTTTTAAAAAAAAAATATTTTTTTTCATAAAAAAAAATTTCAAAAAAAATATTCCAAAAAAAAAATATTTTTCTCAAAATAAAATAATTTTTTTTTCAAAATTTTTTTATTTATTTTCGATTTTTTTTTTTTGAAAAAAATAATTTTTTTTTCTGAAAATATTTTTTTTTCAAAAAATTAAAAAAATATTTTTTTTTATAATTAAAAAATATATTTTTTCCAAAAATTTTAAAAAACTATTTTTTATTTTTAAACATCAATATTTTTTCTTAAAAAAATTATTTAAAAACATGATTTTAAAATAAAATTAAATCAAAACTAATTATAAAATTGGTTACGGATATAACTGATTATTAACCGGTTTATAACCATTTTACAAAAATAAAAATCAGTTATGACAATTGATTTTAATAACCGGTTATGACATATGGATTATTTATGATTATGGATTGGTTATGAAAATTAACCGTCCATGAGCATCCCTGGCCACAAAGATGAGGATAACTTGCTGTCCTGAGAAACGATCTTGGTTTCTTGAATGAACTAAACATCCACACAACCAGATTGAATTAAACTAGCTAACATTTTCCTCTTGACTAAGGAACCATCTCCACTGATATTGATAAATAAAAGATTCATTGCTCAACCATTTTTGCTGACGCCCTCAAAGATTTTACTTCCTTATTTCTCTCCTCTAACAAGCCAATTTCTTCCTCAAATTATTCCTTCCTTCCTTCTCCACTGATGCCAATAAAGTTGATAATGTCCAATACTTTATTCGAAACCTTAGACTCCATCTCGGCCCAAAATCTCTTGTTTCCTTAAACCACCTCTGAATCGGTTATGGAGTGGCACCTCGACACCATCTCATCAGACATAGAAACCTTCGACATCTTCTTCTTCGATGAGAGAAAGAGACTCCCAGATAAGCTGATACTATCATAAATGGGACAATTTACTTAGAAAGTAGGGATCTTAGCAGCCTCACAAGACGGGACAGGCAATGAGGGATTAGGAACCGAAAATGAACGAGAATCGTTAGAAAGACCTAAATTATCCCCTAAATTATCAGGTAAACTGATAGAGTACTTTCCTCCCACATTACGCCATTTTTTATCCCAACCCTTTGGCCCACACCCAAAGATGAGAATTGGGCCAATTGGGCTTAAAAAGGTCATCAAAGGAAACCCCTTTGTCCTTATCTAATAAAGAAGGATCCTCCAAATGACCTGAACAATTGTGTACCACACCATTAAATGATTTTGCACGGGCCACTACTCCCCTACCAAAGTGAGACACGTGATTCAACATAGCTCCATCAGACTTAAAACTTTTGAGCGTTGACTACAGCCCCACACTTTTGCATGGAAATGAAAACGGCTTTATCAGCAGAGATGACACCATTAGAAAAAAAATACATCCTGATCCGCTATCGCGCACTGATCAAAAACAAGTATTTTTAGAAAAGTAGTAAAGGGAAGCGACACTTGGATGTCATATCGCCAGGATTATTGTATTATTTCAACCAACTAAAGAAAAGGTTTATGGGAGGTTTTGGGTTTGATTAAAATAAAAATAGTGCAAATAGTGATTATAAAAATAAGTCAATCTACTGTTTCGGTTTCCGGCTAATCACTGGTTTTTTTCCTTACCAATTCCCTAAGCGGCTTCGATCTCTATTTGATTTCAATATCAAATGACAAGTGCACTAAGATATCAAACAGATTGACATTCCTATATTCCGAATTAAGCAAACGGATAAAGACAATCGTGAATTAAGCAAAAACAAGATATAGAAACGCGATTTAACGACAAAGCGATGTATACAACGATTAAAAGTTAGGAATACAATCATACGAATTAAATCAAAACATTCCACAAAATAACAAATTAAGCAAATGCAATTTCATAAAATTGAATTGAAAGAGAAACGAAATTGAATTGATACAATAAAAACCTCAAAGCGTTGGAAACGCGATTACAGTATATCAACTCTAAGAAGTTAGTTTGTAACGCCCCGATTTGTTTTATGGTATTTAATTATTTCAAATATGTGAATTTATGGAATGTGTGAATTTATTTTATTATTTTCATTTATATGAATTAAGTGTTTTACCCGCTAATTGGTTAATTTCATTGATAGGTAAAATATTTGCATCAAATTATAATTTCTTTTCAACTTTTATTTCCCGAAGTATATTTTTATCGTTGTTTATGTTTTATCGCGTTTTGAGAGCGTTTGCGAGATATTTGAGCTGAGGAGTATTTTGGTCTTTTTGAGGGGTAGATATTTGTTATAATAAGAAAAGAGAAAGAAATAGAGAGAAAAAGGGGAGAGGAAGAAGAAAAAGAGAAAAAGAAGAGGAAGAGGAGAAAAAGAGGGAGAAGAGGAAAATCATCAAGAACAAAGCGTGATCTTCGATTAATCGGGTAAGGGTGAGAAGTTTCAATTATATCTTGCTTGTATATGTATATGTGTATGTTTTGTGTGTTGTGTGGATCGTTTCGTATATTTTCCGTTTAGGTCGCAATTAGGGAATTTGTTAGAAATCGATGTTTTCGCGGATAAAAATCGATATAAATCGTGTTGTATGAGCACCCTGTGTCTATGAACCTTTGTTGATACTTGTTTCACTGTTTGGAATGGATTTGGGAAGGAAAATGGGATTTTTAGAAGTGATAAACAGTGTGCACGCAGCAGAATTTTTCTGCATCTGGTGCAGAGCGTCGGGCGAAAGCTTTGGAGCGCCGGGCGGTTCGTCCTTTCGCCGGGCAATTTTCAGAGGCGCAGAGGTTCCAAGTTTCTGCCTCTTTTGAGTTTTAGGGGAGGAAGTTTCGCCGCTGCTTCGCCGGGCGATGCAGAGGCGAAGGGAGCACCGCCGGGCGGTCTTTGGGTAGCGCCGGGCGCTGCTGGGGAATTTTGATTGTTTTGTTTTCTTTGAAAATGCATAACTTTTGATCCGTAACTCGGATCGGGACGTTTTTTGTACCAATGGAAAGCTTATAAAATGTACTTTCTTATGATGATAATTTTGGGATTGTTAGCCGATTAAATTTTGTCGAGAAATTAGGAATGTGTCGTTTGGTTGACTTTTAACGTCGTATTTGTGTGCGACTTGTGTGTTATCGTGTTATATGTTGTTGAGGCGTACCAAATGACTTGTATGACGTTATATGATGTGAATGTACATGATGAAATGTTGTGATGATGAGTGGTGACCCTATGGCTAATATATGCATTGTTTTGGATTAGACCTCGATGCGTGATTAATGATGTTGTTGTGAAGTAAAATACATTGTTTGATTGAATATCAATGTATGCCGTTATGATGGGTATTATGCTATGTGCTGTCGTGTGATGAAAATACTTGTGATAACATGTGTGGTGATGAATTGTGGCCGAAAGGCAAATGAATGTGTTATGTTGCAATTGATGTTATATGCATGTTTATGATTACATGTATGTGTGAAAATGAATCGCTCACGTGAAGTTCAATGTATGTTAATTGATGGCCGTATGGCAAGAAAATGCATGGTTGGATCGATTTCTAACGCATGAATAAAGATGGTGAAGTAACTATTATTGATGAATTGTACGTGATTGTAAGAGATGAATGCATGACAATGTTTGTATGCATGTATGCATTATAAGAATGTCTTGAGTCATTTTGCATGTGAAGCATAATGAAGTACATTCTTGTGTTGAGCGGTTCTAAGGAGAACCCGCTATAACGTCGTGAGCCTCTCTCGGTGGAGGTGTGAGCGATGGTTATAGACGATTGTGAGCCTCTCTTGGTGGAGGTGTGAGCAATCGGGTCGTGAGCCTCTCTCGGTGGAGGTGTGAGCGATGGTTATAGATAATTGTGAGCCTCTCTTGGTGGAGGTGTGAGCGATCGGGTCGTGAGCCTCTCTCAGTGGAGGTGTGAGTGATCCATAAACATCGTGAGCCTCTCTTGGTGGAGGTGTGAGCGGTGGGTGAACATCGTAGGCCCGACGGGGAGTTACTTTGGTAACGAGCGGTGGTTCCAGCAGAAGTTCCTGAGTGAACTTGAGATGATTGAGTCGGTACCGCATTGCAATTGCATAGAGTCGTGAGTCGGTCTCTATGATTTACATTTCTCATCTTTAATGATGCATTGGTGAATAAACATTTGTGCATGTTTATGTGGAATGATAAGAATTGTGAAAGTATGCCTGATGTGTATGCTTAGTTATATATATATATATATATGGATGCATTGCGATGTATATGAGTGAGTTGTGGTGAATTATGATTGCATTGGTTATATGTGGAAAATCATGGATTGATTATGTGTGAGAATTGTGAATGGATGCATTATGTGTGGAAAATCATGATTTGATTGATTACGTGTGGAAATTGTGCATTGATTTGTGATGTGTTGAGATTGTGATAGCTTTGGTAGATCACTATGCATAGGTGATAAATGCATTGGTTGTGAGTGTTATGTTTTGTGTGAAAACGTATGATATGTGATTATATTGGTATAATCGTTATATGCTATGTGGTTGAATTGTTAGGGATATGTTATGTATTGGTGGCATGCTATATGTGTTAGTATGTGATGTATGTGGTGAGAAATATTATATATGTGAATTTATTTGTGTTGTGGCATATTATTATGCAATCTTGGTTTAGTTGTTATTTCTCACCCTTCTGCTGTTTTATAATGCTCTATGAGGCATTGTAGATTAGAGTTGCTGGAGGTCTTTTATGGAGATTAGCCCTCCGTTCTGTTGTCGGTCTTGGTGTCTGCTCTGATACGTAGCACGTGAGTCGGGGAACGATTATACATATATGTATATATATTTGTTGGATGTATTTGGTAGTACTTTTGTATATTTAGTGGAGGTTCTAAAATGATTTATTTTGTAAAACAAGCCAGTTATGGATCTTTCCGTTTTATTCCATAATTGACCTTTCCTTTTGTTGGAAAAAGTTTCCCCTTTGTGGGCATTATATTTTGTGCTATGTATTAAAAAATTATTGAGCAGAGATTGTATTTTATTTCTTTTTAGTGTGGCATCCCTGTTTCTGTCGGAAAAATAAATTTTTATCCACTCTGATTTATTTAGGTATTATTTATTCGCGATGGGAATTGGGGTGTTACATAGTTCTCCATAAGATTCACTACGCCAAAATTCACTTTTGGCAGCACTACAAAGACAACGCTTTTATCACAAAGCGCTGCTTTAAGTTTTGAAAAAAAATAGCTAAAAAAAAGCGCTGCTAAAGGCTATTTTTAGAAAGCGCTGCTAAAGGCCATACATAGACCCCACCTTAGAAAGCACTTTTATAAAAGCGCTGCTAAAGGTATAACCTAAGAAAGCGCTTTTAAAAAGCGCTGCTAAAGAGTAACCTTAGAAAGCGCTTTTAAAAAGCGCTGCTAAAGTCCTGAAATTGGCCCCACATTTGAAAGCGCTTTCTGAAAGCGCTTCTATACACCAATGAAAAGAAAGCGCTTTCTAAGGAAAAAGCGCTGCTATAGGCTAATCTAAGAAAGCGCTTTCAAAAAGCACTGCCTTAGGTCATTTATTAATTAAAAAATAAAAAAACACCCAATTTTCAGAAGTCCTAATCATTTGTTTCTAATCATTTTCACGTCTTCTCCCTCCTTTCTCTCTGGCGATTTCTCCACTGTTCTGTTTCCGACCGCCGTTGTGTTCTCCGACCGCCGTTCTGTTCTCCGACTGCCATCATTCTCCGACCGCCACTGTACTGTTCTCTCTCGCGTTTTCGACCAACAGAAGAGGAAAACGAAGTAGAAGAAGAGGTACGTTTTTCGTTTTCGTTTCCGGTTTCTGAATGTGCTTCTGCTTTCGATTTCTGAATGTGCTTCTGTTTTTGTTTTCGTTTTTGTTTTCGATTTCTGTCGTTTTCGTAGAAGAAGATATACAAATTTCTTCATAGCTGGGAACTTTTGCATATATATTTCTTCATTTGCATATATATTTCTTCTTTTGCATATATATTTCGTTTTCGATTTCTGTCGTTTTCGTTAAACTCAACCTTAAGATTTTAAGGTTGAGTAGTGTGTTAATGTTGAAGTTCATGTGATGTTAGAACGAAATCATTAGTTATTTTACTGTATTCTGCAGGTAATCATTGTTATTTATTTTATTATTGTTGGAGCTTTTAAGGTTGATGTTTCCCCTTGATTCCTGTCGTTTTCGTTAAACTTTTAATTCTACCCACAATTTATCTAACACATTAAAAAACATCAAATATATATTTCTTCATATTAATATATAATATTAAGTGTGATTCCTGGCTCATTTCTCACTGAGTAATGTTTGGCATTATTTGATTAATCTTGATATTATAATTAATAATTGTGCTTAAGGACTTGAATTTAGTATCATTTTTGTTAGAGTCACCTTTAATTTTCACACTTATATTTTTCATTGTTTATGGTCAATTGTCTGAGGTGTTATTAACTTATTGAATTTGCTATATATAGGGGTTGCTTGTGAAAAGTGAAAGTCGGATTGTTTCTAAGAATCTTACAATGTGTGGGTCCAGAAGCTGCTGACTTCCCTACAGGTAAATAGTTTTTATTTTTTCTTTGTTTAGCTTAATTAGTAAAACCATGGATAAGAAATGGATGTCTTCAAGTCGATTGTCGAAAGAGTACGAGAATGGGGTATCAGAATTCGTTAAGTTTGTTGTTGCGCATGCCAAAGATTCCAGTCGAATGACATGTCCTTGCTTGGATTGCTGTTATGGGAGTCGGGTTGACGCGGTTCAGTTGGCATCGCATTTAAAGAGGCATGGAATTGATCGAAGTAACATGTTGGAATTTGCATGGTGAGAAAAGTAACGAGAATGTTGAGTCGGGGTTTCATACTACCTATGTTTCAAATGACAATGGCACAGATACATACGATTGTGATCGAGTCGAAGAGATTGCAGAAGCACTTGAAGAAGATCTTAAGGATTGTCCCAAAATGTTTGAGAGGTTGGTAAGCGATGCAGAGAAACCGTTGTATAATGGTTGCACTAAATTCACAAGATAGTCTGCGGTATTAAAGTTGTACAACGTAAAGGCGGGCAATGGATGGTCGGATAAAAGTTTCACAGAGTTATTAGCCCTTATGAAAGATATGCTTCCAGAGGATAATGTTCTTCCCAATCGAACATATAAGGCCAAAAAGATGTTGTGCTCTATTGGCATGAGCTATGATAAGATACATGCATGTCCAAACGATTGCGTTTTGTTTCGAAATGAGTATGCATCGTTAAATGAGTGTCCTAAATGTGGTGTATCTCGATATAAGAAAAAGTTGTCTCCAACAAAAGCCTTATGGTATTTTCCTATAATTCCGAGATTTAGACGCATGTTTCGTAGTGAAACTGATGCAAGACACTTGACTTGGCATGCAGATGAAAGAATTATTGATGGAAAGTTTCGACATCTAGAAGAATCATCACAGTGGATGAAAATTGTTAATGATTATCCTGAATTTGGAAAAGAAGCAAGAAACCTTCGCTTGGCATTATCTACTGATGGAATGAACCCACACGGTCTTCAAAGTATCTCACATAGCACATGGCTTGTGATTATTATTATTTATAACCTACCTCCATGGCTATGTATGAAACGTAAGTACATGATGTTATCTATGTTAATTTCTGGGCCTAAACAACCAGGGAATGACATAGACGTATACTTGACACCCTTAATCGAAGATTTAAAAATTTTGTGGGAGAACGGTGTGGAGATTTATGATGGATATAGGAAAGAAAGTTTCAACTTGAGGGTGATGTTGTTTGGAACAATTAATGATTTTCCAGCATACAGAAATCTATCAGGGTATAGCATAAAAGGTCAATGTGCGTGTCCTATTTGTGAAGATAAAACAGATTGGAAGTGTAACGCCCCGATTCCGATTTTTCCCATTTTGTTGAGTCTTTTATTTAAATTGAGTGATAAATTATTTTATTTGTGAAATTGGTGTGTTAATATGCTATGTTGACATATTATGATATTTTACCGTTTTTGAGAGTTTTCGGGGAAATTAAAATGGAGGGTATTTTAGACATTTCTCAATTAATGATAAGTTAGAAATTTAGTGAAAATAGAATTGTGTGAGAAAATGAATTAATTTAGTTTGAGTAGAAAATAAGAAAATAGAAAAGAAAAAGAGATAAGAAGAGGAAATAGGAGAGAAAGAGAAAGAAAAGAAAAATAGAGAGAAAAAGGAGAGAATGAAAGAGGAAGAGGAGAAAAGAGAAGGAAAAGAGGGAAAGGCTTGGAAATCTTCAAAACAACTTCTAGGAATCGATTAATCCGGGTAAGGGTGTGAAATCTTATTATCTTATCAATGTATATCATTATGTATGATTGTGTTGTTGTTGTTGATGATTTTTATGAGTTTTGGTATAAACCCATTTGTGTAGAAAATGGTAGAAATCGATTTAATCGTGTTGAAAATGATGTTTTCGTGTCCCTTGTTGTTGATACACGAATGATACATGTTGTTGTACATCAAATTGGTATTTTTCTGAGTTTAGATGATGAATTTGGGTGTGGTTGGATGAAAAGCGCAGAACCAAGTTCTGCAGAATTTTTCTGCATTTGCCCTGGCCGTACGCGTATGGGGCATGTTCATACGCGTATGAGCCTAGGCGTTACGCGTATCATTGGCTTGTTTTGGGCCATTATACGTATGGGTTGCATGTTTTCCCGGCCATCTGGTGATACGCGTATGGTGTTGGGCATATGCGTATGGGCTTTGAAACGTGAAATTTGTGAAGGAAAGGGGTTCTGCCCATACGCGTATGGGCATTGGTGATACGCGTATGGGAATGGCGAGGAATCAGGACCGTACGCGTATGAGAATGGTGATACGCGTATGGTCAGGCCAATTGTAAAAATGGGATTTTTCAAAATATCGTTTTCGTTTTTCTTTCCTAACTTGTGTTCCGTTTATCCGATTTTTACATTCTTGGTATCGTTGTAAAGCTATTGAGCTGTACTTTATTATTATGATGATTTGGAAATTGTTAGCCGATTTAATTATGTCAGAAAATTGGGAATAGTGTTATTTAGCGACTTTTACCGTCTTGAATATGTGTTTTGGATGTGAATCATACAGTAATGCATTGATGTGAATGTATATAGATTGTATGTGATGGTATGAGATGAATGCATGAATATATTGTGAATATGTATGCATTTCAAGAATGTCTTGAGTCATTTTGTATGTGAAGCATAATGATGTGCATTCTTGTGTTGTGAGATTCTAATGAGAATCCGTTGTAACTTCGTGTGCCTATGTGAGGTGTGAGCGATGATTACAAACGATTGTGTGCCCATGTGGGGTGTGAGCAATCAGATTGTGTGCCTATGTGAGGTGTGAGCAATCCATAAACATTGTGTGCCTATGTGAGGTGTGAGCAATGGGTGAACATCGTAGGCCCGACGGGGAGTTACATTGGTAACGAGCGATGGTTCCAACAGAGTTCCTGAGTGAACTAGTGATGATTGAGTCGGTACCCGCATTGCATTTGCATAGAGTCGTGAGTCAGTCTCTATGATTTGCATTTATCATCTTTATAATTGTGAATTGATGAGTAAACATAAATATGAATGTTTATGTGGATTGATAAGGATTATGAAAGTATGCATGATGAATATGCTTGACTTTGTATATATATACATTGTAATGTATATGAGTGAATTGTGATGAGTTGTGGTGAGAATGTGGAATATGTGTATTTTTGTGCTAAGATATATAATTTTATGCATTGTTATTATGATAATATTTCTCACCCTTCTGCTGTTTTATGATGCTCTATGAGGCATTGCAGAGTAGGTATGCTGGTGGTCTTTTTGTGAAGCGTGTCTTCATTCTTTTGGTTGGTCGGCTCTGATATGTAGCACCGGGTAGCTAGGATGTATATGATTCTTTTGTGATACATTTGTACATGTATCTGGTTGATGAATGTTTATGTAAACATGAATTATGTTGGTGGATAATACTTGATGATATATATATGTATATATGTTTGATGTTATTCAATGTTTAGATTTTCCGCTTTTATTCTAAATATTGAGATGTGGGTGTAAGGACTAAGTTCCTCTGTTGCAAAGTTACCCCACTGTTGCATATCAATTGTTGAGCAGGTGTTGAATGTTTTAATTTCATGTATTATGTGACATACCTCTTTTATACTATGTTTATAATTATACTCTGACGAAATTTTAAATATGTGCCTAAATGATTATGTGATTATTTGGGGGTATAGAAAGGGGGTGTTACAGGAAGCGATTGGAGTTTGATCAGAAGAATGTCTTTCTCGGTCATCGTAGATTCTTAAATTCTAATCATCATTACCGTGGGTGGAGAAAATCCTTCAATGGAAAGCTAGAACAAGGTAGAGCTCTACCTATATTAACAGGTGATCAAATTTTTGAAAAGGTGAAAGATGTGAGTACTCAATTTGGCAAGCCTTTTGCACATACGCTTGTTAAGAGTGGGTGGAAGAAGATGTCAATTTTTTTTTAATTGCCATATTGGAAGTCGTTGTATGTAAGACATTTTCTCGATGTTATGCATATTGAAAAAAATGTATTTGACATTGTTATTGGTACGTTACTCAATATACAAGGAAAGTCTAAGGATGGCCTTAAATCAAGAAAGGACTTGATAGCGATGGGGATAAGAACTGAATTAGGACCCTTGAAGAAAGGAAGTCGAACATATCTACCACCTGCTGACTATACTCTATCTAGAAAGGAGAAAAAAAATATTGTGTAAGTTTCTAAGTGAAGTTAAAGTTCCAGAAGGATACTCCTCAGATATTAGAAGACTTGTGTCTATGAAAGACCTCAAGTTAAAGAGTTTAAAGACCCATGATTACCATGTTATAATGGAACATTTTCTACCAATAGGTATACGTTCTATTCTGCCAGAAAAAGTAAGAAGCGCAATAACTAAATTGTGTTCTTTCTTCAAGTCAATTTGCAGTAAGGTGATCGATCCTGCGATCTTACCAACATTACAAAAAGAAATAGTTATTACTTTGTGTGAGCTTGAAATGTATTTTCCTCCCTCGTTTTTTGACATAATGGTACATCTACCTGTATATCTTGTGAAAGAGACACAATTGTGTGGACCATCTTATATGAGTTGGATGTACCCTACTGAATGTTATATGAAAATATTAAAAGGGTATATAAAAAACCAAAGTCGACCCGAGGGTTGTATTGCTGCACGATACATTGTTGAAGAAGCGATTGAGTTTTGTACTGAATATCTGTCCAATGTTCCATCAATTGGACTCCCCAAATCTCATATTGTCGAAAAAAAGAAGGAAAAAAGTTAATTGGAAATAAAGTTGTGACAGTATCAAGGGTCGAACGGGATCAAGTGCATTTGTATGTTCTGCGCAATGAGAATGAGGTTGAGTCGTATGTTGAAATGCACAAGGATGTTCTCCGAGGTTTAAATCCGAATAGAAATGAAAATTGGATAGTACGAGAGCACAATCGAAGTTTTATACCTTAGTTTAAGGATCATATTTATTCAAAGTATTATTCAGATCCCGCTTCAATAACAGAAAGGTTAAGATGTTTAGCATATGGTCCAAGTATGGTTGTGTTTTCTTATAGCGCATACACAATTAATGGATACACATTTTATACCAAAGAACAAGATGATAAAAGTACTATGCAAAATAGTGGTGTCACCGTGGTAGCTGAAGTAATGCACATTTCAAGTGTGAAGGACTTAAATCCCAAATTTGCAAATCTGTCATATTTTGAGTTTATCGAGCGCATTTGGGTGTTTGATTATGAGAAGTTTCAGATTCCTATATTTGGTTGCAAGTGGGTTGAAAATAATAATGGCATACGAATGGATAAGTCAGGATTTTTACAAGTGGATCTTAATAGGGTGGGGTACAAAGATGAGCCTTTTATTCTAGCCTCTCAAGCTAAACAAGTGTTCTATGTCACTGATCCGATAAGTACGAAATAGTCTATAGTGTTTTTATCTAACAAAGTAATTGATGAAAACATTGGAGATCAAGGTGTATTGATGTTGAGATTGAATCGTTTACTATAAATGATCAAGATGAGAATATTATAGAAAATGAATCATATACTAGAAATGATCATAATGAGGGTATTTGGATCAATCCAACCATCCGTGTTGTTAAGAGACGAGTAGAACATATTCCAACCAAGAAAAGAAAGAGACGTTAGTGAAAAAGGTACTATTTCGTGTCTATTATTTAATTAATTGAACAATTTATGTACACATTTCAATGAAAATAGTATAATGTTTATTATGTTTTTATTTAAGGTTCTTGTATGATAAATTGATGCGCGTGAATCAATTGTCAAACAAATTCTATTTCGTGTCTTCCGCCCGTATAATACTGGCAATGGGTTAGATTTTCATTCTAATTTCATTCTAATCTTTGTATCTTTTGCGTAGAAAATTTCCATCTAAACTTTTGTTTTATTTTACAGTGGTCACTAGTTGTTGGTTGCTATTAATCCTACAAGAGAAGTAGTGTATTATCTGAATTCATTAGAGATGGTGATTGGACAACATATCCGGATATGAAGAATATGGTTGATACGTAAGTGAGATTGTTCTAAATATTCGTGTGTATTTGTATATTTAATTATTTCTGTGAGATTGTTCTAAATATTTGTTTTTATTTTGTTAGAGCAATACAAGTATTCCGATCACAAAGAGAAGCTCGAGTATCACGGTATGGATTTATAACTTAGGATTTATTTTAATATTTATCGAATATTTCATATAATTTATTACTTTTACCTAAATCATGCATATTATGTTTTATTATGTAGTATTTTGATGAATACAAGTGTGCTCATTACTCGAAAGATAAATTGGAAGAAATCAAGGAGGAATTGTGTGAATACTTTATTTGGAAAAGAATCATATAAGGTATGGAAGTTGTTGTGTAGTTGTGGAATTTTGTATAATTTTGGAAGTTGTTGTATATTAGAAATCTTTAGAAGTTAGAGGATTTCTAAATGGACAAATTGTTATTAGAATTATGGATTGGTGTATATATGATGCATGTTTGTGTTGATTTATATCAAATGGTTTATGTGTTGAATTATAATGGTGTATATATTTTGGGTTATAATGGTATATAATGCCTATGTTTAAATAAAGACTTGTTTGTTGAAATAAAGGCTAAATGGTTGAAATATAAGGCCTATGTGTTGAAATAAAGGCTTGTTGAATGTCATATAATGCCTATATGTTTGAAACAAAGGCTTGAATTATATAGGTTTATGGTATTATTTCCAAAAATATGCTTTCTAAAAAAGAAAGAATAGGCAGCGCTTTTAAATAAAAAACGCTTCCTAAATTTGAATTTTTAAAAAAGTGCTTTTAAAAAGCACAATTTACGTGAAAAAAAGAAAGCACTTTTTAGAAAAAGTGTTGCCTATAGTACACAATAGAAAGTATTTTCCATTAAAAGCGCTGCCTTAAAGTGAAATAAAAAAATACATTAGACAGCACTTTAAAAAGCGCTGTCTAAAAGGGGACAATAGAAAGCGCTTTTTCCTGAAAAAGCAGGAAAAAGCGCTGCCTAAAGATGCCAATAGAAAGCATAAAAGGCCAGAAAAAGCGCTGCTAAATGCCCACTTTAGAAAGTGCTTTTCCAGGAAAAAGCGTTGATAAAAGCCTACTTTAGAAAGTGCTTTTCAAGGTAAAACGCTGCCTAAAGTATACATAAGGCAGCGCTTTTGCATAAAAAAAACGTTGTCTTTACCTACAGCAGCGCCACCTTAGGCATCGCTTTTGAGCACTGTTAAAGGCTAAAAAAAACGTTGTCTTCTCCCTTCCTTGGCATAGTGATTCGTACAAAAGCAACAAGAATTATTCATGAACAGAAGGTCCGTAATTTATTTTACGGCTGAAAACCTTATAAAAAAAATAAGGTTTTTCACCACTAACTCAAACTGGGTCGGAAACATAAACCAGACCCATAAAACAACCCGAAACAAAATGTTTTCTAAAATCAGAATTCGGTCTCTGACTTCAACGACTTATTTGACCATCTTTCACTCCGGATCAGCTTCTGCATAAAACATGAAAGTTGTAGCTCTCTGTCTTAGCTTTCTGTCAACTAGTATAACACACAGAACGTCATCCCGTAGCTCAAGTTATGACATGCGCAGAGAAATGTATCAATTAAGTGTTAATGCTGAAAAATAAGCCGCGGAAATAAAATAGAGATAAAAACAAAAATAAATATGAAAACACATTAAAATAGTAAAAATACTCAAATAAACTGTAGGAATGCCTAAGTACAAACATAAGAGAATGTGCATTAAAATGCACTGATCAAATTCCACCACACTTGAACTTTTGCACTCCGAGCAAAATGATAACTTCAAAAATTTAAAACAAAATAAAGCAGAGCATGCATTTCCAAAGGTATTCAATATACAAGATACAAGTAGAGTCCTAAGTCTAAGTTTCAAGAATATGGTGTTAGTGAGCAACTCTTTTGTGACATTCAAAACAAATACGAAAACAGCTTACTGAAGAGTACATCAAAAGTAGCAGGATCCTCACAAGATATAATTCACTCAACTCTCAAGTGTTTAGGCTAACTGTTTACACTCAAAGCACAACATGAAAGTTAATACTACTATAAGCGTGAAAAGACTCTAAATCCACACTTGAAATACATGCACACAAAGATCAAAAGGACTTTTATTTAGGTTGTAATGTGGCCAAGGTAAGGGTAGGATAAATCCTAAGGGGTACTAGGCTAAAACTCAAAGGGTCAAAAAAAAATTAAAGGAAAATTAGGGAGTTGAACTAAAAACACTTTAATAACCTTCAAATAGCAATCTTCCTATATTTTCTTCTTTTTATGTTTTTTTTAAAAAAAATTTTTCAGAAGAAAAATATATTGACATCCTTTTTTTTTCTTCTTTTTATATATATTGTGAGAAAATAAACTATTCAAATTATTGTGCATGCTCATTAACCGTTCATAATGTTTTCTCCAACTCTAATTGTTTTCTCCTCATTTCATTCTCCATCCCTAATTGTTTTCCCCAATTTCATATTTTTTTTTTTCCTTTCTCGCTACTGTGCGTGTTGTCTCATGTTATGCTAAATTTCCCACAGCTTACGTCATTTTCAGTGGTTAGAATTGGTCGACGATATGATCCTACTCCAACTCAGGCTCAAACACATATCCCCATGACGTGTAACTTATGGACAAAGGCCTAACACCATACATTCTCCTATTTCTCTTCTTCCCTCCGGTTATAGCATTTCAAGTAAGCAATGATACAATAGGATCAATAGGATATGACCATGTTGTTACCTCAATGTTATATATGTGCATTAATATATTTAAGTTATTTGATATTTATAAATTATTATTTTTTAAATAATGTAAAACAATAATGTGATATTTATTAAAAAGATTGAATAGTTAAAAAAAAATCAAATAATAAGCTTTATGGTGACAATATTATTAATCCAAACTAAGTTGAATAACATGAATACAATTATGAGACTTAAAAATAACAAATATTAATTATCATACATCTATGAAAAATATATAGTTTAAGAGAAAATGGGTGATACACTGACAGTTTAAATTATTTTTATACAGTCAACCAATAACAACCATGAATTCTGCCACATCACAGAGATATTTTAAAAAAAAATTTAATGACATGACAGACTATTGATTTTTTATTGGATGACAGTGTAAAACTATTTTATACTGTTAGTGCATATGAATTAAATCCTATAGTCTAAATATTAAAATTTTAATTAATCCAAAAAATAACAAATTGTTCCTTATATACAGTAAGGACATTTTTTTATAGGCAAATCAGAAAATATATATTAAGGGAGTATTAGGGGTACTCCAACCCAATAAACATAGTCTAAACAAAACCCCTCCATCACCTACAACTTAGATTACAAAAAATCAGTCGGGCATTTAAGCCAGTCATAGAAGGTGCAATTAGAACTATGTTTATTTCTAATAGGAAACCACCGCCAAGATGAGAGGATAATTCTATCTACGATCCCTTCAACATCGCCAACCTCATCACTGAGTATGATGTGATTTCTAGCTCTCCATATGTTCCAACACGTCGCAAACCAAATGATACAAGCTGTGGCTTTCGAGGAATCTTCCAACATAGACATCGCCCAATGAAGTAAATGGCTATGTAAATCAACTTCCGACGTACATGGAATTCCTACCCAGGCTGATATTCTCCTCCAAACCTCCATAATCTTGGGACAAGATAAGAATAAGTGAGAATTGTCCTCGTCACACCGAAAACAGAATACGCATACCTTGTCGTGCACATTCTGAATTATCCCTCTTCGAGCCAAGATTAACCTAGTAGGCAGCCTATCTAACAACAAACGCCATGCGAATATCTGAAACTTCAATGGGATTTTTGATAGCCAAACTAATTCTAACCCAACTTTGAGCTCCTCCTCCATAACAGCAGTGTCTGGATTAAAAGGTAGTGAGCATAACACGTTTTGACTGAAAAAATTCCGTTGGAGTTGATAGGCCACATCACAGAATCCTCGCCATTCTGCACTGGTTGAATGTCTTGCAACAACAAAAGCATATCTGATAATTCGATATTAACCTCCTCCGACACTGACACATTACTCCCAATGATATTCCACTTCCACTTTCTATCCACCCAACTGCCAAACTCTAACACAGACCCACATTTGTTTGGAGAAGCCTCGAATATAAAAGGAAATAATGTTTTTAAATTAATACTGCTAATCCATCTTCCCAGACAAAACGGAATACCACTTCCATTTGCCAATTTCCATGTAACATTATTAGCAAAACTGCATGCACAAGTCGAATCTCCAATAGCCATCAAATCCCGCCACCACGACGATTGTTGACTATAAGGCGTTTGTTCCTGGTGAGAAAGCAGCCTGATCATCAAATTCCCATACCGAGCCTTTAGTAGATTACTCCAAATCGCTTGTTTCTCCGACATGAACCTCAATAACCATTTCTACAGCAATGATATGTTAAAAGCCTTAACATCTTTAACACCCAGGCCGCCTAATGATTTTGATTTGCAAACCGTGTTCCAGCTTACAAGAGTAAGGCCTTTCTTGTCCACTAAACCTGACCAGAGGAATCTCATCTGTATCCTTTTAATTTGTATCAGAAGCTTGGAGGGAGCTTTATTAAATGATAGGAAATATATGTGCATGTTAGTTAAAACAGAGTTCAACAAAGTGAGCCTTCCACCAATAGACAATAACTTTCCTTTCCATACTGACAAGCGAGCTCTCAAACTGCATATGACAGGTTTCCAAAAGTCGATACGCCAGTGATTCGCTCCAATTGTAATGCCAAGGAACTTGCACGGTAGTGTTAGATTTTGACAAGCCAAGAATCTTGCTGCCGCAACCAAAAATGACTCCTCCACATGAATTCCATATAAATTACTCTTGGAAGCATTGATCTTCAAGCCAGATATTAATTTGAAAGCACGTAATACCGTCTTCAGTCCCCAAATATTATTCCATGTGGCATTGCAAATAAGAATTGTATCGTCGGCGAACTGCAACAAATTATGGGATACCTCATTGTTTACATTAAAACCAGTGAGAATCCCGACCTTTGAAGCCTTGTTCATAACAAAAGGAAGACCTTCCGCCATAATTGTAAATAAAAAAGGGGATAAAGGATCCCCTTGCCTGAGGACCCTACTAACCACAAAGTCCTTCGCCGGGCTACCGTTCACAAGTACTGACATGAAACTAGAATAAACACCACCATTGATCCATTGCATCCATTTTTTGGCCAAAGCCCATAGCCACTAGCATCTTATTCAAGAAACCCCAGTCAACACAATCATATGCCTTCGCAAAATCAGCTTTAAGCAAAATGCAATTTCTCTTGTTCCTATTCACGAAATCCACCAATTTGTTTGCCACTAGAATCCCGTATAACAATTGCCTTCCAGGGATGTAGGCAGTTTGAGATGGCAATATAAGTTTACCAATAACCTTCCTAATCTGAGCAGCCAAGATTTTTGCAATAATTTTATAAATGCATCCTATAAGACATATCGGACGATAATCCTCCACACTTTGGGGATTTTCCACCTTCAGAATTAAATCTATAAAGGAGGAATGCATAGCCTTCGTCAGAGTGGCAGTACCGTGGAACTCAAAAATACAGTATAACACATCCTCGCCAATGATTTCCCAATAATGCTTTATGAAGTGCAAGTTGAATCCGTCTGGACCAGGGCTTTTATCCCCATCACAGTCAAAACCAACATCTTGAACTTCTTCCAACGTAAACCTTTCTTCCAAAACAGAAGCTTCAAATTCATCAAGCTTGGACATATCAGATAAATCAATCGTAGGTCTTTAAGTGTTTTCCTGCGAGAACTTGGTTTCAAAATGGTCTTTGAAAACATTTTTAATATTCTTTACATCCTCCAACCAAACAAACCAAACCTTTATAGAAGAGATTGTATTTCGTCTGTTCCTACATTTTAGCATTGAATGGAAGAATCTGGTGTTTAAATCTCCTTCTTTGGTCCACTTTGATCTAGACTTTTGCTTTATAATGCTCTCTTTCAGTCGAAGAGAATTCCACATTGATTCTAATGGAGCACTTCTAGCAGGCAGACCATCACCCTGTAAATAAACTTCGCAATGAATCATGTCAGATTCGATTTTATTCAGGATTTCCACTTCTTTTTCAGTTTTGATGTCTACCCATCCAAAAACAAACTTGTTCCACCACCTAAGCTTAGACCTAAGTAATTTAAGCTTCAAGCTTAGCACAGTGGCAGCAGATCCCTGGACCTTGAAAGAATTCCATGCAGTCCTAACAAAATCCTAGAACTATGGATGCTCAAACCAGCAATTGAACGCCTTAAAGGGTTTTGGTCCCCAGTTCGTTGTGTTAGAACTAATCCAGACTAGTCGATGGTCAGAGATGTCGTGGTCATTAATTCTTTGAGTTGTCACATTCCAAGTGTTAACAAGATTTTCTGACAATAACACATTATCCATCCTGCTGCAGCAACTCCCGTTCGCTTTATACCAAGTGAAAGACCCCCCAATCGTAGGTGGATCAAACACTTCCATCATGTCTATGAAAGTGCTGAATTCTTCCATCTCCACATTGTCCACCGCATATTGACCCTTTCTTTCTCCTTCAGCCTTGATCGCATTGAAATCTTGTGCGATCACCTAATCTCCTCTAGGAACATTATTCTTCCGATTGATAAGCTCAGCCCACATACTACGTTTATCTCTAATGTTACATTTAGCATAAATTTTGATGAAGTAGCAATTGATTCCATTCCAAACCACTTACAAACCCAGGTACCCAATACCTCGGAAGCTATATATTGGTTCAAAAACTCCTTTTCTCCATATCGTTAGAAGACCCCCAGATTGACCATAAGAGTTAGTAGCAGACCAATCACAAACAGAATTACCCCATAAACTTTGCACCATGATACTATCCATCTTTTGATTCTTCGTCTCTTGAATAAAACAGAGATCTGTCTTACCAGAATTTAAAACCTTCTTGATCCTGCATCTTTTCAATGCATTTCCACTCTCTCGTATATTGTAGGTTACTATATTCATGGATCATAGTTAGCTTCCTCCCTCAAATCATCAAATGCCAATCTATCCCTTTTCTCCACGTCTCTAATTAACTCTTCTAAAACCTCATCATCTTCCTCTCCTTCTATGCCTAACTCCTATATTGAATTCCAAATTTTGGCTAGAATATCTTCAATTGAGTTCCTAAATCTAGAATTTCCTTGATTGATATCAGAATCGTTGATAGAATCGCAGCAGAGAATCGATCCCCCCGAGTACCTTGATATTGAATCTTCGACCACCTGAATTGATCTGTCTAAACTGAGTGAAGTTCCAATCCGTACATCCACAATAGGTTGTTTGTGCTTGGAGTGAATGAGTTGGGAATAGTATGAGGGAGAGAATGGGATCTTTATGATTCCACAAATGTCTGCTAATAAATTTTTTCTTCCTGATTTTAGAATTTTGCTTGGGCCCAGTACACACTACTTTTCGGGCCTTACCACTACAAGTGATTGGATCTAAGTCCACCTAGTTCGGCCTCAAAAAACCTTCAATATCTTGGATCTTCCCAAGTAAATCCTCTCTTTCACTTATAATATTAACACTACCTTTTGAAGTCGATTTGGTAGGTCCCACACTTGTTACCAACTTTTCTGACAATTCCATATTAATATTACTTACTTCAAGGACTGCACAATTATGAATTTTGTCTGATACACAACTTCCAACTTTTAGCTTTTCCGGCTGCACATCCGACTTATTCAAACTCATCTCCCCCACGTCCATAGGCAGAGCTTTTACTGCTATGAGCTTGTTGTTTTCCAACGCAACCCCTTTCCCACTGCTACACGCTACTACATTCCCATGATTAGACATTACCTCAATAGACTGATTAGACCCATCAGCATGAGTTTCTTCTTCTCTCTCTATGTTGTCCCATGCTCCGTCAACTTCATCTTCTTCGTCCTCCGACCACTCTATCTCGTTATCTTCTTCTGAGTTTTTTGTGATAGTAATACGTTTAGGACCATATGCAACCTCCATCATCTTAATCATGAATGTTGCGACATCCAATTTCTCCATCTTCTCTGTTTCTTCGTCACTACAAACATACTCACCTACTAGCAGGATAGAAATCTGAAGCACTTTGGTCCCCAAGCATGGCAAGGGAGACCGTAACAGTTTATCCAAGTCAATCTTTCATTATCAATACAAGAAAATTTGCAGATTGCGACGATTATTTTTGAAGGTTACGACAGTTAAAACCGCCGTAATTTTCAAGTCACGATGGTTGCTGCACTGTTGCAAAAATGTGCGTCGCGAGGCCGTATCGCGTGGGTTGTGATAACCGTCACACCAACTGTCGTTATCTCTCACGACGGGTAGGGAACTGTCATAATTTGCATATTGCGACGGTTCCAACCTTCGTAAATTTCCATTTGATTTTTGTTTTTATTGTTGATTACGACGGTTCCAACTATCGCAACTTTCTATTCCATAGTTACATCTGCAGGTAAATCCATAGAAAATTTCTTTTCCACAGGTAAATCCGCAGGTAAATTATTTTTACAATTAAAAAAAATTGTTTGAAAAAATATGAACATAATGGGAAAGAAAATCACATATATTCTTCATTCAACTAAACATATATATCATATTACATTTATACAAGCATCATATCACTTTATATGTTAGAAGCATATCATATTACAATTACATTCAGATAAAAAATCAAATACATTGAAGAATATTTTCACGCTAAGATGCATTATTGGCATGACTTGAAGAATCCCTTGTCCTTTCTCCAATATTAATTATTCCTTGCTGCATTTTCATCCAAAGTGCTTAAACTAATTTTAAATAGATTTGAATTCATAAAATAGATAAAGCCTTCCAATCTCATACGGAATTGGTCCGGTTATATTATTGTCCTGCAACAGCTTGCAACACAATTTTAAATAAGAAAATTTTTAATACCATGATAAAATTTCTCACAGAAATAACTATATCAGGTTGTTAAATACATACCACCCACCATCCCCAATCACCTAATTACAATAAATAGTTGGACTTAAAGACACGTTTCAAGTTTCGATATATTATGTTTCTCATTATCTTTATATATAAAACAAATAAATAAGAGGCAAACAAGAATACATGTGACTGATGATGGAATTCGGAAAACACACTATTGTTGTTTGGTCCACATCAAGGACACTAGTGGGTAAAAAAGAACACAATTGTTGCATAAAATATACATAAGTAAAATAGTAATAGAGAACTTGCCTGCAAAAGATCACCAATATTGACAACAAGAGCCTCAGGTATTGGAGGTACATCAATCCAACTATCCTGATAAAGAATTTGAAAGCCACCAATATGATCTTGAAGAAGCACCGTAAGAAAAATACCATCAGAGTGTTTGGTGGTTCCCATAGTTTATTCTGGTTGAGGACAAGCAGGATAGTAATGACCAAGTAACATATTCCACTTAGAACAATCCATGTCTTTTAAATGCTTTAGATCCAATCCAAGAGCTTCTGATAGTAATTCAAACAGTGTCATTCCAAGTTTCTCTACCTGTGCTCCATATTCTAGAACTATATCCCTACAACAAGATGAAACCACCAACCATTAGGAGCCATAAATAATGAAGCCTATAATTTGAGGAAGCAAATCACAAACAAGAACTCACCTGCATACTGCTGGCAAATCTTCTGGTTTTTAAGCATTAGGAGCAACGTTAAATACAAAAGTATCCCTCCAATTAAGTGCTGGTGAACTATACATATCAAAATTACTATTGTAAACTATTGGTCTTGTTTGATCTCTAGTATGCATCTCCTTCTTTACTTCAGTATCTTGTTCAACGAATCTAACAACACCATCTTTCATTTCCTCAAGAACATTCAAAGGAATGCCATGATTAACCACTTGAAAGAACCCCCATGTCTCATGACAGATGATACCATGACCCTAAGAGGGTGTGGCACTAATAGCAGCTTATTTTGGACAAGTGCACACCAACAAAAAACCTCACACAAACACAAGAAAAACATACAGAACTAATTAACATTTGGAAGATAAGTCATCAGATATTTCAATCAGAACACGTTACATAGAAGCAGACATAGTAAAGTTGTCAGATTAAAGTGACATACTCAATGGCTCCACCATGCACACCAGTAGAATAGAGTTCATCCGACACTTGTCCTTCCAATAAGTTACCATTCAATAGCCTAGCATGACAAAATGAATTTAAAAACAGAACAAAGCAAAAATTGTGAGGATAAAAGGAACACCTGTTTAAGACTCACTAGAGCTCAAGTGCAATCTACCAATTCGTCTCTACAATGTCTATACACTTAGAACAGTCTGTGTTTTAAATAGAAACAAAATGTAGAAAACATATAGCAAACCCCCAATTTAAACAACCATAAACATACAAAATGTAGAAAACCCCCAATAGTTGTATTATTCAAGTATCAACAAGTGCTAAAATGGTAACTTCAAATACGACGGTTGTCATGATTATCATAGTGATTTGCAGCAGAGTTATATCGCAAGTTAATGGTTGTAACGGGAAGGACTCCAGGTGCGGACGTGACGGTCCGGCCATACGATTTCCCTTCCGACTTAAAGACAATGAAACAGAAAATGGATGCAGTTATACCGGCTTTGATCTTACTTGTTCAGACAAACACAAAATACTAATAGAGCTTCCTTCACATTCTGATTATATCAAGTTTTCAATACCCCAAACAACCAGAACATAATACACCTGATTATAAAGCACCATAGGTCTTGTCCAACAATAAAAAATAAAAAATGACTAACTATTACTTGTATACATTAAAAGTTATAACAGACTAAGAAATGATAACAAAAAAACTTACATTGTTGACTAGACTACTACATAATTCAGGAGGTTCATGCTTAGATGGTTTCTAACTAGTTCATTTCTTTTACCCTTATTTTTTCATATTTACTCTAGCATAAATGACTTTTATTAATGCTAGTAATGTTACACATAGAATATGTAATTGTTTATTTAATATTCTCTTTAATTTTCTAGTCAAAATTTTCTAGTCAAGTATATATTAATAATTATAGCAAACCAAACATGATAATCAAACTATTAATTTCAAGCAACCATTTCTAAATGTGAACCTGCAGTGGAAGTAACCAAAACACCAGCCTCTGTATCAGCATATTAATGATTCAAACCATTAGTTTCAAGCAACACCTCTTTCAAATGTAACCCTACAGTGGAAGTAAACAAAACATCATTTTCTGTATCAACATATGGATGATTCAAACAATTAATTTCAAGCTACAACTTCCAAGTGTAAGTAACCAAAAACAAATGAGTGCATATTCAATTCTAAAACAAGACATGTTCCATGATTTTGTAAAATATATTACATATCAAATTTGCTATGATTTTGTAAAATATATTACATATCAAATTTGCTATGATTTTGTAAAATATATTACATATCAAATTATTCACGTTGAAAATTGTTTTGATAAAGAACACTTAATTAAAGAAAATTCAATATTAGTGAAATAAAAAAAATTGAGTTGTCAATCAAGTTAATCATAAACCATATCACACTATTTTGGAAGCTCAAGCTAATGAGATCCAAAATATCATTTGAAACCCTCATAAAAGCATGTTAAATGAGGCTGTCAAGGAAAACAAGAATCTGTTCTTTGTTATACATGTCAAAGATACAAATGGGTTTCTTCATTAAATTATACAACAATAATATTCATCAAAGGATCTGATAATATAGTCCTTCAACAAAGATTACCTGTCCAACAACAAAATAATTGATAAAGTATCATCGATCACTCAATTTCCAAAGCCCAATTCCATATGCAAGGAGAACATGATCAACAAATTAGAATCACAAAGTTGACTGATCTGGAGTATTCGATCAGGTCCATGTATGCTGGTCGTCAGATGGGCAAGGTGCTCGGAATGTTGATGAGGAGAGGAGGGGGTGTACCTGCAAGGCACTCCGACGCTCAAGTAAGAAAGGGTCAGAGAAAAGGGGGGCAAGTACAAAGTGTATTCTTAGAGTGAATATTCGATACCTGACCCTCTCAAATGAGAGGGTTTATATAATGTTCCCCAGCGCGTGGCCAACGGTCTTATTTTCAGGGCGAAATAACCGTTTTCCTGAAGAATAGGTAACTGCCCAAACTAGCCGTTATGACGAGCAGGATGCCCAAACTAGCCGTTATACCGGGTAGGAAGGTAGTCGCGGGCATCTGTTCGTCAGCTGTTGGGGGTAGTAGTCCGTGTGTGATGGGCAATAATTCTGGGCAGGACTGAGCAGTCCGTCACCGGTTGTAGGGGCAAAAGGGTACTTTTGTCCCCTTAATGGACTGGATCCAAGCGTTTGGGTCGTTACTGTAGCAATCATGGATTGGGTCGTGCATGGTCGTTGGCTTAGTTCAGAACAGTAGCCCCCCAAATCGTTGCTTCCGAGCATGGAAGTGATGACTTAAGGATAGCGTACAGTCCCGGGGAAGTGGAGCGTTTTGCTCGTTGGTTGTGGATGCCCGTGGTTTCTATTGCCCGTTGTGGCTGTTGGTCGTGGTCATTAATCGTTACCCGTTACAGATGGATACCAACAGTTTAGTGGAATATGAAATGATACGGGGGTTGCCACGTGTATGTTGGAACTTGTGCCGCCGCCGTTTAGGCAATGATGGCTAGCGGGTAGTCATCATGACCTATGTGCACGTGGGGCTGCACGTGACCTCCTGTATAAATAGGAGGGAAGATTTTCATTTTGAGCTTTTTCCTTCAATCTTCACCGAATTTCCTGCTCGCGAAAGCTGTCTGTTGCATCCTTCGTCGTTTGAAGCTCCGAGCAACTTTTTTCAGTCTTCTATCTACAAGTAAGTTGTCTCTTTTCTTTGTTTTGCTTCTTATTGATGTTTATTTAGACATTGCATGCGGTTAGGTTAAACTTTAGGAGACTTAGGGTTGTATTTGTGGTAGTTGTAGGTGGTGGATGATGGCTCCGCCGTCTTCACCGCCGTTAACGTGTTGTTACGCTGTGTGTGAAGAGTCTGTCTATGGGGTCATCGCGATGGTAACGTGCACGTGACCGTTCTAGCGTTGCGTTTCGTGGAGTTGTGAGTTGACTGAAAACCCTGTGATCTTGCTTCGGAGAAGTTCCTTGTGTGATAAGAGAGTTTCGGGCATTGTCTCGCGGGGAGACTTTTTCGTAGTGTCGTTGGGGCTTAGGTCGGGGACGTCGTCCTAAGCCCTTAGCGCGCCCTTTCACTTGTTCAGCAGTGGAAGGGTGGATTTGATTAGCTGTCAAATTCACTGTCTTTCTCTGCTTTTCAGATGATGGCGACGGGGCCCAATGGAGAGATTATATTAGATTCGTCCGAGGAGGAGTCTGGTTCCTCGGGGAGCAGTAGCACTCAGTCCTCGAGCGGGTCCACCGAGCAGGACATGGGCTATGAGCAAGAGGATGAACTGTTGGACGATGATCAGGAGGAGGTGCCCGAGGAAGATGTATCCGAGGAGGGTGCAGCGGAGAATAAAGAAGAGGAATGGGAGGTGGTGGAACCCTCTGAGTACGTGTCTGAATTCGCGACCTACATAGGGGATTGTTTATAGACAGTGGGAGATGACGGGGACTGGAGAGTCCATTTCCCCACCGCTGGCGAGTGCGTCTGCACGAATAATGGGGAGCGCTTTACGATGTATGAATATATTTTCAAAGAGCTGGGTTTGAGGCTTCCATTCACGGATTTCCAGCGGTCTGTCTTCTTACATCTTCGCTTGGCCTCCACTCAACTCCATCCCAACTCGTTAGCCTTCCTGCGAGCGTCCGAGTTGATGTGCGAGCACCTGCGAATAGGGGCGACCATCCCTTTCTTCTTCACTGTCTTTCACCTCCAGCGACAGACTTCTGGGAGGAGTTACGGTTGGGTCTCCCTGAAACAGCCGCGCAAGCTGTTCAAACCTTTCTCTGAGTCCATACGGACATTTAAGATGAGGTACTTTGTCTTGGAGCCCATGTCGGAGGCTGCCCAGGATAGCACGTTCTGCTGGGAGGTTGAAGTGGACGAGAACGACGAGGAGAGGATTAACGAGGAGGGGAAATACATCGGGCGAAGGTTGTTGAAATATCCCTTCCATTGGACCGGGGAGCATTTCACGAAGCCCCCAAAAGACTATGTTTTTGAGCCTGCGGATTTGGACGAGGAGGATGCTGCTTCATATGAAAGGTTGTTGCAGTATGTGAACTCGCTCCGGATGGCCGAGTGCATCACGAAGAAGAAGGAGGTGATCCTCGAGGCCGATGGTAGTCCTCGGGTGGAACCTCGTTTTATTAATGTTAGGGTCCTGCTGGGGTGCAAAGTTTACAGAGATGCCATGGATCTGCTCGGTATCTAACTTTAATATATTGCTTTGCATTGCTTGTTATTTTCTATTGTCTGACGCCTATTTTTGTCTTTTGCAGCCAATATGCCTTCAGCCCACGAAAGGATGGTGAGGAACGTGGCCGTGCGGAAACAAACTGCTGCAGCTGCTGTTACTAAGGTTCGTCCTTCCCCTGCCCGCGCGGTTGGTCCTTTCCAGCCTCCTCAGGGGAATGCTTCTCCGGCCAATGTTCAATGGTCTCCGATGCCCCTGGCGACCAGGTCTAAGCGTCCATGGAACGAGGCAGCAGATCTGGGAAAGGTGCCAGAGAAAGCGAAATTCGAGCTGCCTCCTTGTATATTGGATAGGAGGTTCTTTGAAGGGACCTCTTTGATGATTCCTCATGCTGATTCTCTGCATCTGCAAAGCCTGGATCGTCCGAGCAAGAGGGCGCTGGTGGCCCAGGATGCCTCTGCGGTGGTCAGGCTGCTGGAGATGGCGGCCACCTATGCCGAGGGGGACACGACCACTGAGAGCGAGCTGACTATTGCTCGAGGGAAGGTGTCCGCTCTTGAGGATACCTTGAGGAAGGCCAGGGAGGAAGCTAAGGTTGCCAAGGAGGCGAAGGAAAAGGAAGGCGAGAAGGTTGCCCGGTTAAAGGAGGAGAAGGTTACACTTGAGGCTGAGAAAAAGGCCACTGAGGATTTGGTCGCTCAGCTGCAGGCGGCCAATGCTCCTGGCGAGGAGGAGCCTGAAGACGTGAAGACAATAACGACAAGGTCAGAGTTAGTTGCCCGACTGGTGGTGGCTGAGGATGACAACATAGTGCTCGACGAGAAATCCTTTAAGAACGCAGTGTCTCAACTTCAGGTGGTGAATCCTGGCGTTGATTTGGTGACCGAAGGCACCAATTACCTGGCGTATGTTAAAGACGGGAAAATTATGATGCCAGAGTCTCTCCTTGCCGGCCAAGCCAGAACCCAGACTTCTCCGCCTAATGATGAACGAGTCGAAGACACCGAGGAATGATGTTTTGCTGGTCTGCGTGCAGTGTAGTTTGTTGTAATATTATTTGATGTGGGGGGCGTGGCCCCCCTTTTTACCCTTTTTATGTAATTCGTACAATCTTTGGCCCTTGTGGCCTTTTTTACTTCATGCCCGATTTATGTTAGTCGGTTTTGCTACTTATACGATTTTTGTTTATATTGTTGTACTTTACATTAGTGGTGCATGTATGACTGCCCGTCGGAGGGTGTGTCTGTTAACAGAGCTTTCTTTTGAAAGGTTGCTCGTTGTGTGTGAATTCGCCAGTGTGGAGAACTGGTCGAATAGCCGGGGAAGGTCCTGGCGAGGTTGCGGATCTCAGGTCGCGATTGAGGCCTGAGGTCGCAGCGTGAACGTCCCATCGCGAGCTGGGGTTCTGCCAATCATGGTACTTGGGCGAAGGCGATGCTCGATTGAGGATCGCCGATGAGCAGAGTTTCGGCTCATTTACTTGAGCGGGATTCCACTTTGTACGCATGCATCGTTTGTACCTGGACGAGCATGATGACTGTTAGATGGTCCTTTGATGCGAGGAAGCCTGTTGTGACTTTAGCTGTAGTATTGCTTAAGTTTTTCAGCGTTCCATGGTCGGGGGATTGCATCCTTGTTGAGGTTCTCGAGGAAGTAGGCACTATTCTCCGTTCTGGCACAGACTCTGTATGGCCCTTCCCAGTTGGCCGCTAGTTTGCCTTCGCGAGAGTCCTTGTGGTTTCTTCGTAGGACAAGGCTGCCCACATCGAACTCTCATCGTAGGACTTTAGCGTTGTGCCTGATTTCTATTTTTTGCTTAAGAGATGCTTCGCGGAGGGCTGCTCCTGTTCGGATTTCCTCGACAAGGTCGAGCTCCTATCTTATTGCTTCGTCATTCATTTCCTCTTCTAGAGGTGATTCGGTCCTCCTGGACGGTACGTGAATTTCAATAGGTATAACAGCCTCTGTGCCATATGCTAGGCGGAAAGGTGTTTCCCTGGTGGTAGACTGAGGAGTGGTGCGGTATGCCCATAGGACGCTGTGGAGCTCCTCGACCCAGGCTTTCTTTGTTTCATCCAGTCTTCGCTTGAGGCCACGAAGAATGACACGATTGGCCGCTTCCGCCTGCCCGTTGGTCTGGGGGTGTTCTACGGATGCAAAATGTTGCTTTGTTCCGAGATGGGTGACAAAGTCTTGGAACTTCTTGTCCGTGAACTGCGTTCCATTATCCGTGACAATTGCTTGGGGAATCCCAAAACGGGCAAGGATGTTCCGCCTGTAGAAGCGCAGAATGTTAAGTGCTGTTATCTTTGCTAAGGCTTCTGCTTCTATCCATTTTGTGAAATAGTCTACGCCCACTATCAGGTATTTGTTTTGGCTGGACCCCGTCACGAAGGGTCCCAGGATGTCCAGGCCCCACCAGGAGAATGGCCACGGGGAGGTCATGCTTTTTAGTTCGTTAGGTGGGCTAGATGCATATCCCCGTGCCGTTGGTACTTGTCGCATCTCTTCACATGCTCCTTGGCATCGTGTTGCATGGTTGGCCAATAATACCCTACTCGGAGGGCCTTGCGTGCAAGGGACCTTCCTCCTAGGTGCTGGGCGTTAATTCCCTCGTGGATTTCTCGTAATACGTGAGGGACAACTTCCTCCTCTATGCATTTGAGCAGTGGGATGGAGAAACCTCATCGATAGAGTTTGTTTTCAAGGATGACGTACGAGCAAGCTCTTCGTCTGATTGTGCTGGCTTCCTTGGGGTCATCCGGAAGCTCGTCCCTGGTGAGGTAGTTGTACACGGGTGTCATCCAGCAATCGCTGTCCCCAATCGCGTGCACGTGTAGGGTCGAGGATCCCTTATCGATGCTGGACCGGGGAAGTATCTCTTGGATGACTGACCTGTTTCCACCTTTCCTCTTAGTGCTTGCTAGTTTGGACAAGACGTCTGCTCGCACATTGTGTTCGCGTGGAACATGTCTTACTTCTACCGTTCTGAACCTCGACATTTTTCCCTTGACTAGGGTTAGGTATTCAGAGAGACTGTCGTTTTTGGTCTGATACTCTCCTGATATCTCGTGGGCTACGAGCTGGGAGTCCGTGCAAATGATGATTTCTTCAGCCCCTAGGTCTTCGGCTAGGCGCAAACCGGCGAGGAAGGCTTCATACTCGGTCTGGTTGTTCGACATGGGAAAGGAGAATGTGAGAGAAGCCTCGGCTATGGTCCCTTCGTCGTTCTCCAAGATTACCCCTGCCCCGCTGCCGGTCGAGCTGGATGCTCCGTCTACAAAGACGGTCCACTTATTTGCTATGTGGACCAGGGAGTCTGAGAACGTCATTTCCGCTACGAAATCGGCCAGAGCTTGGGCCTTAAGAGCTTTCCTGATTTTGTACTGGATGTCGAACTCGGACAGTTCCAATGACCATTTGAGCATTCTGCCTGCCATGTCTGTAACGCCCCGATTTGTTTTATTGTATTTAATTATTTCAAATATGTGAATTTATGAAATGTGTGAATTTATTTTATTATTTTCATTTATATGAATTAAGTGTTTTACCCGCTAATTGGTTAATTTCATTGATAGGTAAAATATTTGCATCAAATTATAATTTCTTTTCAACTTTTATTTCCCGAAATATATTTTTATCGTGTTTTGAGAGCGTTTGCGAGATGTTGGAGCTGAGGGGTATTTTGGTCTTTTTGGGGGGTAGATATTTGTTATTATAAGAAAATAGAAAGAAATAGAGAAAAAGGGGAGAAAGAAGAAAAAGAGAAAAGAAGAGGAAGAGAAGGAAAAGAAGGGAGAAGAGGAAAATCATCAAGAACAAAGTTTGATCTTCGATTAATCGGGTAAGGGTGAGAAGTTTCAATTATATCTTGCTTGTATATATATAAGTGTATGTTTTGTGTGTTGTGTGGATCGTTTTGTATAGTTTCCGTTTAGGTCGCAATTAGGGAATTTGTTAGAAATCAATGTTTTCGCGGATAAAAATCGATATAAATCGTGTTGTATGAGCACCCTGTGCCTATGAACCTTTGTTGATGCTTGTTTCACTGTTTGGAATGGATTTGGGAAGGAAAATGGGATTTTTAGGGGAGAGGAACAGTGTAAACGCAGCAGATTTTTTCAGCATCGGGTGCAGAGCGCCGGGCGAAGGCTTTGGGGCGCTAGGCGATTCGTCCTTGCGCCGGGCGATGCGAGAGGCGCAACTTAACCATGTTTCTGCCTCTTTTAATTTTTAGGTAAGGAAGTTTCGCCGCTGCTTCGCCGGGCGATGCAGAGGCGACGGGAGCACCGCCGAGCGATCTTTGGGTAGCGCCGGGCGCTCCTGGGGAATTTTTAATTGTTTTGTTTTCTTTGAAAATGCATAACTTTTGATCCGTAACTCGGATCGGGACGTTCTTTGAACCAATGGAAATCTTATAAAATGTACTTTCTTATGATGATAATTTTGAGATTGTTAGCCGATTAAATTATGTCGGGAATTTGGAATAGTGTCATTTTGTCGACTTTTAACGTCGTATTTGTGTGCGATTTGTGTGTTATCGTGTTATATGCTTTTGAGGTGTAGCATGTGGCTTGTGAGCCGTTATATGATGTGAATATACATGATGAAATGTTGTGATGATGGGTGGTGGCCCTATGGCTAATATATGCATTGTTTTGGATTAGACCTCGATGCGTGATTAATGATGTTGTTGTGTAGTAAAATACATTGTTTGATTGAATATCAATGTATGTTGTTATGATGTGTATTATGCAATGTGCTTTGAACATGGATACCACATGACTTGTATGACGTTATATGATGTGAATGCATGTGATGACATGTTGTGGTGATGAATTGTGGCCGAAAGGCAAATAAATGCAATGAGTTGTATTTAATTATATATGCGTGTTTATGGCTGCATATATGTGTGAAATGCATTGGTTGTCATGAGTTCTTGTATGTTAAGCATCATGATGTGCATTGTTGTTGCGTCTTGTGGGATGGCGGTTCCGGTGGGGAATCAGCTATAACATCGTGTGCCTCGAAAATATGAGGTATGAATAGCCTGAGGACTGAAAGCGATGGTTATAGACGATCGTGAGCCTCTCTCGGTGGAGGTGTGAGCGATCGGGTCGTGAGCCTCTCTCGATGGAGGTGTGAGCGATCCATAAACATTGTGTGCCTATGTGAGGTGTGAGCAATGGGTGAACATCGTATGCCCGACGGGGAGTTACAGTGATGTAACGAGCGATGGTTCTAGCAGAGTTCCTGAGTGAACTAGTGATGAGATATGAATCTTGGAGTCGGTACCGCATATGCATTTGCATAGAGAGTCGTTGTGTCGGTCTCTTTGCATCTGCATGAATTATGATCGCATTGGTTATATGTGGAAAATCATGATTTAGTTGATTATGTGCGAGACATTGTGATATGCATTTGTGATAAATGTATAGTGCATGATTAATATGCAATTGGGAATGGAATAATTATGTGAGTGAGCTTGTGATAGCATTTGTAAAGTGATGTGCAGTCGTGTTAAATGCATTGAATTATGAATGATATGTTTTGTGTATAAACATATGCATTAGGTGTGCATATGTTATTATGTCGGTATAATTGATATATGTTATATTTTGTGGTGGTGTGGTTCCATATGTCATAATCGTGGTGGGATTATGTGTGATATGTTTTGTATTTGTGGCATGCTATATGTGTTAGTATGTGATAGTATGGGTGAGATGATTTATACATGTGTTTGAATGTGTGTTTGCATATTATTATGCAATCTTGATTTAGTTGTTATTTCTCACCCTTCTGCTGTTTTATAATGCTCTATGAGGCATTGCAGATTAGAGTTGCTGGAGGTCTTTTGTGGAGACTAGCCCTCCGTTCTGTTGTCGGTTTTGGTGTCTGCTCTGATACGTAGCACGAGAGTCGGGGAAACGATTATATTATTTATGTATATAATTGTTGAATATATTTGGTATTACCTTTATATGGAAAAGTTTCCTAATTGAGGGTAATCTAATTTATGCTATGTATCAAATTTTATGAGCAGGGATTGTATTTTATTTCTTTTAGTGTGGCATCCCTGTTTCTATCGGAAAAATAAATTTTTATTCCCTCTGATTTATTTAGGTATTATTTATTCGCGATGGGAATAGGGGCGTTACAATGTCTGGTCGCCCCAGTAATTGCTTTATGGGCTGATCAGTTCTTACCACGATCGTATGAGCCAAGAAACAGTGTCTCAGTCGTCTAGCAACGTTGACGAGGGCCAATGCTACCTTCTCTATCTGTTGATATCGCAACTCTGGGTCCTGCAATGCTTTGCTCGTGAAGTATATTGGCTTTTGTCCATCAGGATTCTCGCGAATGAGGACGGCGCTAACGGCCTCGGCAGTGACGGCGAGGTATAGGAATAAGACTTCTCCAGTATCTGGTCATGATAATATGGGCAGTTTCGATAGAGCTTGCTTCAAGTGAAGGAGGGATGTTTCACATTCCTCGGTCCATTCAAACGCTGCTTCTTTCCGCAAAAGCCTGAAGAAAGGAAGAGCGTGTTGGGCAGATTTTGCCACGAAGCGGGACAACGAAGTAAGAACCCCGTTGAGGGATTGGATGTTCTTCTTAGACGTGGGCGTGGGGAACTTAGAGAATGCCCGACACTTGTCGGGGTTAGCTTCGATTCCACGTTCTGTTAGGTAGAAGCCAAGGAATTTACCTTCCCGTACACCAAACATGCACTTCTCTGGGTTAAAACGCATTCGATACTTTCTTGCTTGCTCGAAGATTTTGCAAAGATGGGCGACATGATCTAGTTCCTTGTGGGACTTGACGATCATATCGTCCATGTATACTTCGAGCATGTCGCCTATTTGTCCTTGGAAGACTCTGTTCATCATTCGTTGGTACGTAGCGCCGACGTTCTTCAGTCCGAAGGGCATTACGTTATAGTAATAGTTTCCCGATTCGGTCATGAAGACCGTGTAAGTTTTATCGCCCGCGGCCATTGGGATTTGATTGTAGCCCGAGTAGGCGTCGAGGAACGATAAAAGCTTAAAACCTGCTGAGTTATCTACAAGCTTATCGATATTGGGGAGGGGGTAGGCGTCCTTCAGACAGGCCTTATTAACATCGGTATAGTTAACACACATCCTCCATTTGCCATTATTTTTTCTTACAAGTACAACGTTTGAGAGCCACGTAGTGTATTTGGCCTCAGAAATAAACCTAGCTTCTAAAAGGTCTTTGACAGCTTTCTCCGTGGCTTCCATCTTTTCCGGGGACTGTTTCCTTCTGCCCTGGGCAACGACTTTGACGGTCGGATCAATTGTAAGCTGGTGGCAAGCGACGGATGGGTCCAATCCTAGCATTTCAGCAGCGCTCCATGCGAACAAGTCTGCGTTCTCACGGAGGCATGCTTTTAGTTGTCTCCTGGCCAGGTCGGGGAGGTCTGCTCCGATCTTTACTCCTCGTTGGGGGTCTTCTCCGAACGGAATAATCTCGAAGTTGCCATCTGGGACAGGGCATAGGAGATGGCTGCTGTTGTTGGACTGGCTTCTCAAAGTCGTTGGGTCCTTGGCGAGGTCTTCCTCGCTGAAACGGCTGTCTAGGTCGATAGATTCGACCTGGGGGAGCGGTTTTGGCTGCTCGGAGCTGCTGGGCAGAGGGGGACGACCAGAAGTCCTTGGTCCTGCTGAGATGGTGCTTAGTCCTTTTGATGCTGCTTCAAAGCACCGACGGGCAGCTTCGATGTCGCCGTGGAGGGTGGCGACCATCCCTTCAGAAGTGTAGTACTTCATCTTGAGATGTACGGTGGAAGGTACTGCAATCAATTATGTCAGGGTTGGCCTTCCAAAAATACACTGGTATAGTGACGGGCATTCAATTACCAGAAACTGTGCTTTAATTACTCGGGTTGTCTTTCCTGAACTGAAGGTTACGATGAGCTCTATGTAACCCCGGGGCTTTGTCACCGCTCCGTTGAATCCCTGCAGGTCGGATCCAACGTATGGAGTAAGGTGAGAGTCATTCAGCTGCAACGTTTCGAACAGGTGGTTGTACATTATATCAACCGAACTGCCCTGGTCCACGAGTATTCTGCGAACGTCGAAGTTCGCCATCTTTGCCCGAATAAGCAGCGGAATGCTTGAGTTCGGTGCCCCGCCGAGGAGCTCTTCCTTGTAAAAGGAAATAGGAACGGATCCTTTGTGAGTGATGTCCAGCATAGTGACTTCATTGGAGCTTTTGCTGATCAGTTGATCGAATCTCCTCTTGGCTGAGCCGACCGTGATTTTGTTGAATCCACCACCAGAAATGACCATGGCTGACGGGAAGGTCTCCCACGGGCTGTGAGCAGCGAGGTACATGGAGACAGGCAGACTATCAGGGATGCAGAAGTCCTCTGGCCGAGTTATGTACATAGCGACCTGTACGTTGGTGTCATCAGAGGGCGGAGTCTCTTCTGCAACCTTTTTGTTCTCCTGGGTTTCCTGCCAGGGAGCATCTTTTTTTTTCGCGAACTACTTCAGGTGGCCGTCGCGAATAAGGATCTCTATTACATCTCTGAGGTGGATGCATTCTTCCGTCGTATGACCGTGACTCTTATGGAAACGGCAATACTTGGATTTGTCTAGACCCGGTCTGGCCGACAGCTGTTTGGGGAAACGGACTCCCGCTTGCTTGAATTCCGAGTTGGCACACTCGAACAAGATTTTCTCCCTCGAGGCAGTGAGGGGGGTATAGTCATGGAACCGCCCAGAAGGTCCCTTCTGTTCGCGTGCATCGCGAGGCCGATCGTCGCGTCTTTTATCTCCTCGAAGGGATGTCGAGGCTTCTTCAGCTTTGGATGAGCGGGCACCTTCATGGTGTCGAGAGGCCCGAACAGAGTGTGCAGCAACCTTCTCTTCATACTGTATATGCGACTGGGCTTGGAGGAGAAAGGGGTTAAGGTTCCTCGGTGGACCGAGGCCGATGGCTTTCGCGAAGTCTGAGCCATGACGTAATCCCTGCTCGAGCAGTAATCTCTTCATGTCGCCGGTTGTTGGCACTTGGACGGCCTCCTTGTTGAACCGTTCAATGTAAGCCCGAAGGGGTTCATCTCTTCCTTGTACGACAACTCCGAGGGACGCCTCGGTCTTTGGGTGGCGTCGCGATGCAGTAAAGTGACGGGAGAAAATCCTCCCCAGTTGCTTCCAGGATGTAATGGATTCTTCTGGCAGTTGCTTGTACCATGTCATTGCTCCCTTCCGGAGTGTGGTCGGGAACAGGCGGCATTTGATGGCTCCTCGTACCCCTCTGTAGTCCAAAAGAGCATCTATGTTTTCTATGTGCTCGTCTGGGTCAGTGGTTCCATCGTAAGTCCCTAGAGACGGAGGCTTCTCTAATCCTTTAGGGAAACGGGTGGCCAAGATCCTGCGGGACAAAGGGCCGCGAGGCTCGTCGTCGCTATCTGAACTTGGAGTTGATGGTGAACGTAGCCGGTCACGAGGTCTGACCGGTGTAGATGGCCTATCCTGCCTCGTTCTCTTGTGTCTTGGTGATGATCGACCTCGCGGGGAGATCTGGTCGCGCTTGCGAATGTGTTGTGATCCAGGCTCACGCCCCGATCTATGGTCTTCCCCCCGCCCAGGTGGCGGGCTTCTTGATTTTCGACTTACTCTTTGGAGGAGAGGATCTTGGAGGAGATGCTTCCTCGAGAGCTCTTATCCTCTCTCCCTGCTGCAAGATAAGGAGGTTTGTGCGGTTGACAGCTTCCAAAAGAGCTGCAACGGCCAGGTCGGCGCTGGGAGGGCCAGGAATTGGTCGTTCACCCGACGTTAGCTGCTTGCCTCCTTGCTCGGTGGGAGGAGGAGTTGGAGACGCAGTAGCCCCGTCTCGAAGGAAACGGGGATCGGAAAGTAACGGAGATCTGCCGTCAACGTCCATCTTGTTGACGGGAACGAGAACCGTAACGTCAGCACCCTTTGCTGAGTTCTGAGCGGCCATATGTGGGCGTATCAAAGAAAGTATGTTTTGATCTTTTAGTTTCCAAGGAGGAAAGAAAGAAGAGGAGAACAAGGAGTTCCCACAGACGACGCCACTGATCTGGATTATTCGATCAGGTCCACATATGCTGGTCGTCAGATGGGCAAGGTGCTCGGAATGTTGATGAGGAGAGGAGGGGGTGTACCTGCAAGGCACTCCGACGCTCAAGTAAGAAAGGGTCAGAGAAAAGGGGGGCAAGTACAAAGTGTATTCTTAGGGTGAATATTCGATACCTGACCCTCTCAAATGAAAGGGTTTATATAATGTTCCCCAGCACGTGGCCAACGGTCCTATTTTCAGGGCGAAATAACTGTTTTTCTGAAGAATAGGTAATTGCCCAAACTAGCTGTTATGACGAGCAGGATGCCCAAACTAGCCGTTATACCGGGCAGGAAGGTAGTCGTGGGCATCTGTTCGTCAGCTGTTGGGGGTAGTAGTCCGTGTGTGACGGGCAATAATTCCGGGCAGGACTGAGCAGTCTGTCACCGGTTGTAGGGGCAAAAGGGTACTTTTGTCCCCTTAATGGACTTGATCCAAGCGTTTGGGTCGTTACTGTAGCAATCATGGATTGGGTCGTGCATGGCCGTTGGCTTAGTCCAGAACATTGACTATCATATTTTCATGCACATTGGCAGTAATGTAAAGGCAAAAATAAATGAATTTTAAAAGTAAATCATGTTGACTACAAAATAGAAGACGAAAACATGTGACAAAATGGTATCAACAAGTGCAGATACTAATACTGTTATTCACCATTTTTATGTTAAAAACAAATTATAGTTAATTCACATCGTGACGACCGTGATCAGTATCACGACACATGTACCGATCAAAACCGCGAAAAACCTTTTTCGCCACAGTATTTCATGATTATGATTTTTCTTATATACAAAAAATAGTTTTCTTACTTTATCTATGAACGATAACAACTAAAGTTTTTAGAACCAGTACTTTATGAAAAAGATTATGATTATGATTTATCACACCGTGAAGTATCTATGAATGATTATGATTTTTCTTATATACAAAAAAGAGTGTGTTGTACTTTAGAAAAACAGTACCTTAAGCTTAAAAGATTATGATTATAATTTTTAACACCGTGAAGTACTTTTTGTATATAAGAAAAATCACTTCATCATGAGTTTAATATGTTAAGAAACTAGAGGCTTAAAGCCAGTACTTTTTCGCCACAGTACTCATAGATAATATGTCAACACTCTTTTTTTAACATATTAAACTCATAGATAAAGTACTTTAGGCTTAAAACCAGTACTTTAGGCTTAAAACTAGAGGTTTAGAACAACAATGAAAGTTAACCATAGAGACTTACCGTCCAATAGGTGAATAGTCGTGTGTTGTTATCTCCATATAAATCTGGACTAACATGTTCATCATGCAGATAAGGGTATTAGAATTAAGGATTTCGAAATCGGAACCAGAGACTAAGTTTTAAGATTCTTAGTACCTCTCATCTAGCTACGATGCTATTAAGATCTTGACCAAATGAACCTCCTAGTACCCAAAGCTGAGACAAGCTGAATTCATTAGCTTGGTGTATCTTTGGTTCCCAAACATTTATAATAGGTTTTCCTCCAAAGAAGTTGTCTCCTTCAACATATGTTATTGCATGCTGATTAACAAATACACAATCACATGATTATTTTCACAAAAGAATGAACAAAAAAAGCCTAGTACCACAATCAATGTTTATAAATCATAGCCGATAGTTCAATCGGTTCAACCGTGAACACGAACTTTCACTATCTACACATGTTTGTTATCATGACCATTTAACACTACTCAGTACAACAAGACACTCTAGAAACCATGTCTTACCGATCTCTTAGGGGCCGGCGACCTATGCTTCTTCCTTCCATATCTTCTAACTGAACTCGCTCTTAGAACATCCTCCTTCTTTGTTCTCCTAATAGGTATCGTCCCTTCCTGACACTTACCACCAGCATGTCATAGTTGATTAATGGGAGTGCTAGATTTTTCCTTGCTTTCATCCAACTTGTTCTCCTCAATAAGCCCTTCAGGGTGAAAACCAGATCTTATCTAATCAACCAAAACATAAAGTTAGCTTTGAAACAGGCACACAATCAATTGTATCACCATCTGGACTCTACAACAATAACAAAATCATCTCACATTACTAAAAAACCAAACACCCATGTAACCAAAATAGAAACCTCTTTAACAAAAAAAATACCCACTTCAAAATTAAGAACGTTTTAAAAAACAAAACAAATCATTACCCAATTTTTTTCTTGTCACTATTTCAAAATCTAAAAAGAAAATATTTATCTTTCAATCACAAGTAGAAAAAAAACACTTTGTTACAAAAATTAGAATCAACCCAAAAGATATACACTTTAGAAAAAGGGCATAGCATAGCAGAACCTGAATGGTTGTGGTAGGTGGTTTGTTGATTCGATTCAAATGCTTGTTAAGTTCAAGCTTCTGTCTAGAAGAAGAACCAAGCCTAGTAGAAGAGAAAAAAGATATGAAAAACCCCATAAATAAAACACAAGAACAAAAAGAGTAACACCACCGCACCGAAAACCCATAACACCAACAGTCTCTTGAAGAAGGTTCCGGTAACCCTAAAAATTGAATTACCGTCTCCGATTTTGAGTTTGACGGTCGAGCCTGGGCACATGGATTACGATTTCTGTAGATTTTAAAGAAATGATTGAGTATGTGTTATGGGTTTTGTGAAAGAAGATGACATCAGAGGGTTATTGAACAAAAGCGGTGGTCAGTGATGGTCGGAGGTGAGAGAGCTTCTTGTTGAAGTGAAACTAGGTTTTTACTGAGTACGTGAAAGGAAGCTTACAGTAAAGTTGGTGAAAGAGAAAGAGGGATACATAAAGTAGATAAAAAGTAATAAATGTAAATAAAAGTATACAATGATGCTATTTTTTATATACAAAATTGTCACTTTTTGGTTTTCTTTGTTATTTTTTTTTTTTTGGAAAAGCAAAGTGAATTAATCAATCTAAGGCATAAGATATGCCATAACAGACAAAAACAGCAAAGACTACAACAAGTCACCAATAGCGTCACCACAACTAACAGACTGCTATAAGAACTGATACAAATACCGCCTAACACAATACAACAAGCTGACAAATAAATTAGAATTGCAAAAACAGCGCCCAACACTGGAATAATCGAATTGCTCCAAGCTATTAGAGAGAGCTACAATGAGATAAAACAAACATTCTTGAGATACATTCTTGAGATACGGCACCAGAACACAGATGCTACAGTCTTGAGATACGGCACCAGAACACTCCCACCAAAGCACAAACCAGATTCAAGTGTATTGCTCCACAGGATGAGACATGAGAAAGCTACAGCCAGCAGATGTACTGAACATCACTGAAACAAGAAAGTTAAGGCCACCAATCGCACTTACTTAATGATGAGATTTGGGTTCAAGTACCATTGCAGTAGGTTGCAGCTAGGAACCTTGTATTTGCTTCTTAGCCAATTCCATGAGAGCCTTTGAACGTTTTCAAACATCTGATCAATGGATACGTCTTTGTTCTTAAATATAACATTGTTTCTTGTCTTCCAAATACTCCATATGCACGCAATCCATATCATTCTGATTTTGTTGATTACTTTTCTGTCGGTCCCGATGATGGATTCAAACTGCAGGAGATGGTCCCTGCAGTCTCTAGGGAAAGCTGTGAAGACTCCTATCCACCTGATAATCTTTTGCCAAATTCCTGCAAAATTGGGACACTCGAAAAATAGATGATTTACCGACTCTTCCTCACCGCACCCACCTATGCAATGAATGTTATCTTGGCCTACAATACCCCTTCTAGCTAAATTATTTTTAGTTGGTAGTCTATTGTGGAAAAGACGCCATATAAGACACGATACCTTAAGAGGGACCGATTTGTTCCAAGCTATAGACCAGTTCAAGTTGTTGGTAGGCCTGTCTGTTGCCCTTAAAGACTTATATCTTTCCTTAACAGAATATACCCCAGAATTATCAGTGTCTCCTATGTCAACAGAACATATATGTTTCCACCACAAGGAGCTCTGCTTACCAGGAACTCTCAGTAACCCCTCATTGCTGCCATATCTCTCCTGAAATACCTTTAGCCAAAGACCATTTCTATCCTTATTGATTTTCCAAACCCATTTACCTAAAAGTGACCTATTAAAAACATCTAAGTCCTTTATGCCCAGCCCTACATCTTCTAAAGGTGTGCATATTGATTTCCATTTGATCCAGTTAATTTTCCTCCCGCTCTCGTTACCTCCCCAGAGAAAATGTTTAAATAAAGATTCTATTTTAGATATTATACCTTTGGGGGCTTTGAAGAAGGAAAAGAAATAGACCGGTATTTCCGTCAGGACAGATTTTAGAACAACCACCTTACCACCAATTGATAGATTCTTCAGCTTCCATTTGGATAATCTCACTTTCACTATGTCCAAAACCGACATCCATGTCTTGGCTAAACTTTGGTTAGCTCCTATTGGGATTCCTAAGTACGTAAACGGTACCGATCCCACCTTGCACCCGAGAATTCTAGCAGCATCTCTGAGCCATAATTTGCAAACGTTGACACCAATTAAACTGCTCTTCTGGTAGTTAACTTTCAGGCCCGACGTCATTTCGAATAAGGTCAGATTCGCTTATATACACCTGATATTCCTCCAGTTTTTCTCACCAATTATTATTGTATCGTCTGCGTACTGTAAGTGTGTGTATCTTTCCTCGCCATTATCAATTTTGTATCCAGAAAAGCATTCTAACTCAGATGCTCTTTTCATAAGAGTATTAAAGCCTTCAGCCACCAATAAAAACAATAACGGGGAGAGAGGATCTCCTTGCTTCAAGCCTCTGCCGACACTGAATTCTTTAGTGGGCCTCCCGTTTACCAGTATCGACACCTTTGACGACTTCAAACATTCTGAAATCCACCCTCTCTATTTCGAGTGAAAGCCCATCCTCTCCATTACCTTGTCTAGAAAATTCCAATCCACCGAATCGTATGCTTTTTCAAAGTCCGCCTTAAACAGGATTACTTCTTTTTTCTTCTGCTTCGCTTCATCGACTATTTCATTGGCGATTAGTATGCCATCCATAATTTGTCTCCCCGAAATAAATGCTGACTGCGTCTCCGAAATTATTGAATTCATAACTTTCCTTAGTCTACTCGGTAGAACCTTAGCTATCACTTTATATATACATCCTACTAAAGAAATTGGTCGGTATTCTTCCAATTTTGTAGGATTTTTCTTCTTTGGGATCAACAAAATGAAAGATGAGTTCGTCCCTCTAACCATTTTCCCATGCTCATGAAACTCGCATAGTGTTCTAATAAAATCTCCTTTAACTTCAGCCGAAAATTCTTTAACGAACCCCATGTTTACTCCATCCGGACCGGGACTTTTTGAACTATCGCAATCCCACACCGCTTTCCGAATTTCCTCCTCTGAGAATTCTTTTACCAAATCCTCCATATCCGCACCGGAGATTCTTTTGAAATTTAGATTTACCTCGATGTTGCTCTGATTTCTGGGCTGGAAGTACTGATGGAAATATTCTTGGATGGCCGTCTTCAGACTTCCACTTCGGACACTCTTCTACCATTGACCACGATGTTCATTATCTCGTTGTCTCGCCTCCTTTTATTGATGCATCCGTGAAATAATTTAGTATTAGCATCACCTTCTTTCAGCCATTTTTGTCTCGACCGTTGCCATTGAATACTCTAGTTTGGATTAGAGAGCTTGTACAGTTCTGCCGCTTTCGATATTTTAATGTCTATTTCTTCTTGGGATAGACCTACATATTCTTCCTTGCGATTTATTCTTTGATGACCTTTCTTCTTTGTTATAATGTTGCGACAGAAGTAAAATAATGTCGCGACAAGTGTCGCAATTTACTATTAAGGATAATTGTTATAGAACTATCGCAATTTTTGTGTCGGAAACTTCATAATTTCTTGTATTGTATTTGTATATTTAGGAGTCCACGGATGGATGTCATCAAACCATTTAGCTATCCAATTCCTTTCCTCCTTGATAAGGTTTCGTATAATGCCTTCCTCTTCTTCTTCTAATAGGCACATGTTTGCCCCCATAGGAGTAGCTTTGATGTTAAAGCATCCAATCACATGGAGAGCGTGCTGGACATTATAACTGGCTCCTGATTTGGCCACCTTACCAACAAATGCTCTATTAAATCTAGCATATTCTGACTCCTCAAAATTTAACTTGAGATGAGCAAATTTTGTACTGCCTGCATCGTCAACTCTCCTAATGGTTTCCTTACCAAACAAACCACCCCAACTCCATTCTCACGGTTGTTATTATTGTTGATTGTTGCTTGCGCATATGATTTCCCAGGGGTTGTAGTGTTCCATGTCTTCGTTTTGTTACCATTTCCCAGCTTATTTCTCTGCATCGTTGTGGCAATGTTGTGGTGTGTAGCCTCACCTCGTTGAAATCTTGGGATATTCACATAAATTTTCTTTCCTTGGATATAAATGATATCCAGTTTAACAGCTATGACCCTCACATTTTGAACCTTTCTAAAACGTACAAACCCATACCGTTTCCCACGTTTATCAAGTTTGTGCAAAATAAACACTTCTGACCCCAAACCATATTCTTTGAAGACCACAAACAGATCCTTAGCATCGCAGCTCTCAGGAAACTCAGTGATAAAAAATGAATAAATTGGTTCATCCACTTCACCAGCTAAATTTTTACCTTGCCGAGCAGTCCAAATTGATCCCCTAGCATTAAACCTAGCTTGTTTCCGTGTCCCAACTTCAATCCACTTTTGATTTCCAGGCTTCATAATGAAAACTATAAAATCTGAAAACTGTTACGAAACGAACTTCGGATAAGAGCGAAAAATGAGTCCACCCTAAGAGGAAGAAGGTCCCTAATCCTAAGATTAGGACTTTAAACCAAACCCCTTAAGATTAGAACATTTTCACTCCAATATGAAGTTTTATTATAGGAATGAAACTTGATGTCTTAATGATTATGATTGTAAGACGCTACACAGAACACCCACACCCTGAGGTATCTACATGATGTTTTTGGAATCCGGTATTGTCTTGTGTGAGGAATAGACTTTCTAAATGGACTGGGAGGAATTTGTCAATGGGGGGAAGAGTGTCCCTTATTAATTCAGTCCCTGTTAATCTCCCAATCCATCATTTGGCCTTCTACAAAGCTCCCAAGAAAGTGGTGAAGGAGTTCATAGCAATCCAGCGTAGGTTCTTGTGGGCTGGGAATTCTAATGATAGATATGTTTCCTGGGTTTCTTGGAATTCAGTTTGTGAGCCGAAGGAGTTAGGAGGTCTTGGTATAAAACATGTTGGTAGATTTAATCGAGCTCTTCTCGCAAAGTGGTTATGGAAGTTCCATAGTGGGGGAAATGAAATTTGGAGGGAGAGTCTCACTAATAGATATGGAGCTTTAGGTGTTAAGGTGCAATCGTATCCTGACGTTGGTAAATTGAAGACGAACTCAATATGGATGAAGGATTTATTGTCGATTTCGGTGTCCAAGCCCGTTGATAATTTCTGCAATTTCATGGATTGCTCTGTTGGTGATGGTTCTGGAGTGGCTTTTTGGTGGATGCTGTGGATTGGTGATACCCCGTTGAAAGTTAGATTTCCTAGTTTGTTTAAGGCCTGCAGTAGGAAGGCGTTGGTTGTTAGTGATTTGGGAGTTTGGGATGGTGAGAAATGGCGTTGGAAGTTCCTGGAAGTGTTGGATAATTCTGTCAACATTTCTGAACAAGAACGGGTCGACGGCTGCAATCTGCTAGATACACCATCTGTTATCAAAGAGGTACGAGATGAGTGGTGTTGGTTGCTCCATGATTCTAGGAAGTTTACGGTTAATTCTCTTTACTCGTCATTGGCTTATTCTTCTGCTGTAAACGATATTGAGGTAGATTGTGCAGCGCTTCTGGAACTTCTTTGGAAGACGGCCATTCCGTCGAAAGTTCAGATTTTCAGCTGGAGGATGGCGTTAGATAGATTGCCTACTAGATCTAATTTGGTGGCAAGAAGGTTAATTGTCGACGAACACGATAAGGTTTGTGTGTTTTGTTTCCGTCAATTAGAGGATGCATCTCATTTATTCTTCTCTTGCTTCAAGTCTATATTAGTTTGGAACAAGATTTGTGAGTGGGTAGACATAGATTATATATCTGAAACTTGTAGCATTCGTCATGCAAAGGAGTGGAATATGAGCCTTAATGGTCGTTGTAAAGCGGATAAGATTAATTCTATTTGGTTCATAACTTGCTGGAATTTGTGGAGGGTCAGAAACAATATTTTATTTAATGACGCCTTGTATGTAGTTGAGGAAATCGTTTATGATATCAAAATTTCTTCGTGGAATTGGTTGATTCTTGGTATTAAGGATAGCAAGAAGTGCAGGGTGTACGATTGGTTTAAGTTTCCGTTCGATTTCCTTTAATGTTTTGAGTCTATTGGTGGTTGTAGTTTGTTGGTCTGAGATTTCCTTAATCTCTTATTAATTGATTTGCTTATCAAAAAAAATATGCAGGTTAATGGTGAGCTTGTGTGTAAGGATCTAAAGGAAAGATCAAAGAGCCAGAAAAAAACTAGAGAGAAGTTAGACTCTCTCTCTACAGGAAAATTCTTTGTATAAATACAGTAAGGACATAATATAATATATGTTCCAATGCTCATGCTAAGAGTAAAAATTTTGCAGTTGTTTCTCTTTATGTTTCAGATCCGCTTCAATTGCTGGAGTTAAACAGAATTCTGCAAGGTGTTTTTTTTATTCCAAATCAAAATGATGTGTTTGTGTGGTGGTTGGATCCAGAGGGAATTTCGATAAATTTGTGCCACATTTGGTTGAGCAATGCGATTTTCTGTAATTGGTTCTGTTGTTGCAGCTTCGATTTTTGAATTGATAGACAGCATTTGGAAGTTAAAAATCCCGAGCAAGTATCATGTGTTTTGCTGGATGGCGCGCAGGATGATATTGAGAGATCCGCACCAGCTGGTTTGTCCATATTATTTTGCTGTAGATGAAGATTGCGCTCATCTTTTCGTGCATTGTTCAGTTGCGCAGCAGCTTCGGAAAACCATTTCTCAATATTAAACCTGTTTGACATAGTATTACAGTATGAGATGCATTGAAAATCCATTGGAGATGCATTGAAATTCCATTGGAGAAGATGAAAAGAAAAATGCAGAAGATAAAACGTGAAGGAGGGAAAGAGAAAATTAAAATTGGTTATAATTATGCATAGTGTGTATACAACTAGTTGAGCAATCAGAATACAAAACCTATACTAATATACACATAAGAGGCCTAACGGTAAACTAAAACTCGGCCCAATATAAAGAGGCCCATATATAGAAACCTATAATCTAATACCCCCCATAAGCTTGGGGTATATGGTATGGAGGCCAAGCTTAGTAAGGTTAGTAAGGAATGAAGTAGTATCAAGGGGTTTTGTAAACAAATCAGCAAGTTGTTGTTGAGATGTAACAGGAAGAAGATGAAAGAGGTTTTGTTGTAGATTTTCACGAACTAAGTGACAATCCAAGTCTATGTGTTTGGTGCGCTCATGAAAAGATGAATTTGTTGCGATATGTCGAGCAGAAGCATTGTCGCAATAAAGGTTGGCAGGTTTGTGGAATGGGATGTGAAGGTTATTGAGCAGATTAGTAATCCATTGGATTTCACAGACAGTTGAGGCCATGGATCGGTACTCTGCTTCCGTTGAACTTCTGGAAACGGTGGGTTGTTTCTTCGATTTCCAAGATATCAAGGAGTTTCCTAAATAAATGCATAAACCTGTGACCGACTTGCGAGTATCCGGACAAGTGGCCCAATCAGAATCAGAAAAAGCCTTGATTTGCAAAGTGTTTGAAGACGGGAAAAACAAGCCTTGTCCAGGTGAAGATTTTAGATAACGTAACACACGTATAGCAGCGGCAAAATGTTGATCAGTGGGAGCACTCATGTGCTGGCTCAGTTGTTGAACAGAATAGGCAATGTCGGGACGAGTGTTGAGGAGGTAGATGAGCTGGCCTATTAATCTTCGATATCTGGTGGGGTTTTGCATAGGAGAGCCAGCAGAGGAGGTAAGACGAGTGTCACGGACCATATGAGTTTTGGCTGGCTTGCAGTCAAGAAGGCCAGTTGCAGCAAGGAGATCAAGTGTATATTTTCGCTGATTGATATTAATACCAGAGCTGTTACGAGAAATCTCCAAACCCAAGAAATACTTCAATGTGCCAAGGTATTTGATGTTGAAATGCTGCTGCAGCAATTGCTTGGTTTGAGTAAGAATATTCATGTTGTTACCTGTAAGAAGAATGTCGTTAACATAAACCAAAATGAAAGTGAAATGGTCTTGTGACTTATGTATGAACAGTGAGTGGTCACAAGAACATTGACGAAAATTGTTAGTAGTTAAAACTGTGGAGAGCTTTTCAAACCATTGTCTACTAGATTGTTTTAAACCGTAGATCGATTTGAGAAGCCTACACACTTGATTAGGTGAAGTAGGAGTCATGCCCTTAGGTAAGGACATGTAAACTTCTTCATCTAAATTACCATGTAGGAAAGCATTATGAACATCTAATTGATGAATGTAAAAATTTAATGAAGATGCAAGAGCAAGAAGAATCCTTACAGTTGTGAGTTTAGCAACAGGAGAAAAGGTGTTAAAGAAATCAATACCTTGAATTTGTTTGAAGCCTTGAGCAACTAACCGTGCCTTGTGTCGTTCTATGGTGCCATCAGAATTGAATTTAGTTTTAAACACCCATTTACAACCTATGGGTTTCTTACCTTGAGGTAAAGAAGTGAGCTGCCAAGTGTGATTAGCATTTAGGGCATTAAGTTCATTTTTCATGGCTTGTGCCCAATGAGGATGAATACAGGCAGATTTATAAGAAGTAGGATCACTAGTGGCAGTAATAGCATTGATAAAAGTATGATGTGCAGGTGCAAGATGCATATATGAGATAAAATTTGAAATGCCATATAGAGGAGAAGATTTATTTGTGTGACAAACATAATCCTTTAAATATGTGGGAGCTGTAACGCCCCGATTCCAATTATTCCCATTTTGTTGAGTCTTTTATTTAAATTGAGTGATAATTATTTTATTTGTGAAATTGGTGTGTTAATATGCTATATTGACATGTTGTGTTATTTTGCCGTTTTTGAGAGTTTCGGGGAAATTATAATGGAGGGTATTTTAGACATTTCTCAATTAATGATAAGTTAGAAATTTAGTAAAATTGTTAGAAAAGTAGTGGAATTAGAATTTGTGAAAAAAATGAATTAATTGATTGTTTGGAAAATGAGAGAAAAGAAATAGAAAAGAAAGAAATAGACAGAAAAGAGATAGAAAGGAAAATGGAAGGAAAAATAGTAAGAAAAGAGAATTAGAGAAAAAGAAGAGAAAGAAAAAGGAAGATGAGAAGAGAAGAGGAGAAAGTTTGGGAAAACTAGGAAAATCATCAAGATCGATCAATTAGCGAGTTTGGAATCCGGGTAAGGGTGTGAAACATTGTTATCTTATCAATGTATGTGATTATGTATGAGTTGTTGTTGTTGTTGATTGATGTTATGAGTTTTGGGTATAAACCCTTTTTGAGAAATTGATTGGAAATTGATCCAAATGTGTTTAAATTTGTGTTGATTGTGTTCTTGTTGGTCTATACATGTTTAATATGTATTGTTACACTTCCAAATGTTGTTTTTCTGAGTTTTAGGTGATGAATTGGTGAATTGGGAGTGGAACACTACAAGAAAACACAGTCTTAGCGTCGGCCAAAAAGCCCTCGCTAATACAAAAAAACCGACACTAAAGTGGTTTAGCGTCGGCTTAGCGTGGGTGTCGGGGTGGACTTTCCAAAGCTGGAAGTTAATAATATTAGCGTCGGCTTGAGTGTGACACTCAAGTAGCGTCGGCCCAAAGCTCCCACTAAAACCCTCACTAGTTGCTGACCAAAATTACTCATCTAATTAGTGCGTTAGCGTCGGTTTCCTGGGACGCTAAATACTGGCAGGTGTCCTTTTTTAATTGGGTAGAGTGTCATTAAATTTTTTGCCACGTGCTTTTAGCCAACATGATATACAATTGTAGCGTCGGCCATATGGCCGCCACTAATAATATTAGCCAGTGTCTTTTCTGCTGATAGTGTGGGCCGCGTGGCCGCCACTAATAACATTAGACAGCTTATTTTCTGCTGATAGCGTGGGCCACGTGGCCGCCACTAATAATATGCGACATCACATTTTTTGCTTATAGCGTCGGCCACGAGGCCGCCACTAATACTATTAGACATCGTATTTTTTTCCTTGTAGCGTCTGCATCGTGGCCGCCACTAATACTATTAGACAGCGTATTTTTTGCTTGTAGCGTCGGTGTCGTGGCCGCCACTAGTAATTGAAATTACCATATTTTGATGGTAGTGTCGGTCTTATGGCCGACACTACTGCTATTATTGTTGGTTTGGTTTAATTTGAAATCGTCACGTTCGCTTTATACCAGCGCCACTCAAACCACCTGTTCTGATCAAGACCTGTTTTACAATACCACAATTCAGGTGATCCAAAAAAATTTTACTTACAAATACATAATCTGAATACACCAACATCAATATATTAATGAGTTCCAAAATACATCAACATCAATATATGAATGAGTTCCAAAATACATCAACATCAATATATTAATCAATCCACAATTCAGGTGATCCAAAACAAATTAACTTACAAATACATAATCTGAATACACCAACATCAATATATTAATGAGTTCCAAAATACATCAACATATTAGTGAGTTCCAAAATACTAGTGAGTTCCAAAATACTGATAATCTCCTAAAGGATCTACATACTAATCATGATAACCAACATCAACTTCCTCATCATCATCCTCATAATCCTCCTCCTCCTGCAACATCCAAAATAAATAGTCATGAGTCAGACACATAAAAATTCAAGTGATAAAGTCTCAGTAGAGATGACCAAAACAGTATCAAATTGAAGATAGCTCAATAAAGATCCCACTGCATAACATATGCAGAATTTTGTAGAAAAAAAATGTTGCCAAACAGTGACTATAGGGCTTATAAGGACTGGTGTGTAACAGAATTTAGACAAATCACTAATTTCCGATTCAAAACATGAACTAATTTCCAATTCAAAACATGAACTAATTATCAATTCAGTCACTAATTTCCAATTTCCGATTCAAAACATGAACTAATTTAGACATAACATCTAGAAATCAAGCATATTTCAACTCAGTCCATAACATCTAAAAATTCAACTCACTCCATAACATCTAGAAATCAAGCATATTTTAACTCAGTCCATAACATCTAGAAATCAAGCATATTTCAACTCAGTCCATAACATGAACTAAATATTCATATCGCATCAATTTTAAACTATAACCGTCAAAAGATGATTAACAATTCACATTAACTCAAAGAAAAATTGAACGTACCGAATCGTTATAATCAGGATGACCACTCACGGGAGCACTCGAAGGACCCGCCTGAAGAGAATGCAACATGTCAAATTTCTTTGACAATTCATCAAATTTCTTTGATAATTCATCTGTCCGCGCATTAGCCCGTGCAGCCTCTTCACGTGCAGCAGCAGCTTCGGCTCTAGCAGCCTCAATGGCCTGGTTATCGGCTTCTCTATGTGGATTTGTAATTGACACCTGAGTCAAAAAGTTTACTCCATATCTTATGTTACGTGCCAATTGTCCAGTGCCATAACATCGCCCCCGTGTTTTACCCCCTGCGGCTTCTTTCCAAATTTGTATTCTTGTTGATCCTTCCACTTCATCACCAACTTGTGTCAAGCTATTGCAGAATTTTTCCTGTACATAGCACACACATTAGATCCTAATTCAATTTATATAAACAACGAAGTGTCATACTACGGAATCGAAGTGTCATACTACGGAATCGAAGTGTCGTACTCAAGGACCGAAACACGATGAAAATACTAAATGGATATTGTTGCGGTGAGAATTGGATACCATAGTTATTAATGAACTAGGATCACATTTCTTTAAATGTTCACCACCGTCTTTGATTTATCCAAAGGAAAGGTTCAAAAGCGAAAAAAACCTAAAGATCTAAGGTTCGGGGGTTGGTTACGCCTAGGGAAGGTATTAGCATCCTAAACGTCCGTAGTACTCTACGGGAACCTCTCGTTAGTATTTATGTTATCTCTCATTCGCTTGCTAAGGGTGTTATGCTAAAGGTTGGACCCTAGGGGTTAGTATCTAAGTATACTCGATAAGGTATCGCACCTTACGCCTACGTATCCTCGGGAGTAGAATCAGAGTATGCGTAGTTCTGAAAAGAGGAACTTCTTGACGGGGTCAAGGTTCCAAGGGGAAGTAAAGTCTTGGGCAAGACCTTACATAGAGTGCGGCGACTCTAAAGTTGTAGGTTGGTTCAAGAGGGGTAGGATTGTAAATGTACGCGGCGGAGCATTTACTTGGAGTACGGCGACTCCGATCCTAAGGCTAAGATTCTAAGTGTCTACGGCGAGACGTGGAGTATGGCGACTCCGAATCCTAAGGCCAAGGGTTCTAAAGTGTTAGTCCTATGACGGTTTAGTCAATATTAAGGAACCTTCCTTTGGAATGTCGAGGGACCCAACTTAGATTAGTTGTGCATACTAGCAAAGTGGGCTAGCAAAAGTGTATGGTGACCGAAAAGGTTGAATGCGAGGCCCGAAGGCACTCGACTTACATAGGCAGAAAAGTGGCTCGACGTTGGATCGAGAGTTTTTTAGTATTTTTGAAAAGGTTTTGACATAGTAACCATAATGCATAAACATCCAACAACAGTAAACAAAGATCAATCATGAAATATCACCACACATACGCTTCACTCACGTGAGGGGGGTCTAACGAGTTTGATTGGTTATTCTTAAGGTTTATTATCTTGAGAGTCTTTGCTGAAGATTGTTAAGTAGTTTGAAAAAAAACAACGATTTCCTATTAGTAAAAGCTTTTCATTGATTAATTTCTTTTATTTTGTTATTAAAAGGTTAATAAAGTTCTATGATAAATTAAGAAGAGTTTTAGTTTCAAAAAAAGATTATTATTTATTTATTTTCTCTACAAAGTTATTTAAAGGAAAGTTAATAAAAGGTTTTTACCTAAAAAGTTTTAATTTTAGATATTAAAAAAAGTATTAGTTTAGAAATTATTTAAAAAAGTTTCTAATTATTTTCTAAAAGAAATTCTCTTTTTGTTTTTGGTGCAGTGACTATAAAAAAACGTTTTAAATCAAACCTAAAATGCTATTAGTTTTAAGATTTAAAAAAAGCTTCTTCTGAAAAAAAAGAAAAAAAACAAACACGCGTGCCACCAACCTCTCTCGTGTCTTCTTTTCTCTCATTCCCTCTCGTTATCAACTGTCTCTTCTCGGCCAGGAAGGTTTCAAAACCCTAGCCGCCGCTCGCCGTTACGCGACTCCTTTCGTTCTCTCTCGATTCAAACAAAATCAACACAGAAACCCCACCCCACATAAACCATACCCCGATTTCACTATGATATTGTTGTGATTACAAATTACATGATTAGATCAATGGAAAATAAAAGAGACACCGGCGGTTGAAGGCGATGGAAGGTGACCTCAAGATCTCCTCTCAGGTTAGTCTCGTTCTTCTTCCAATTTTCGTCGTGTGTTGTTGCAAACTTGTATGCGAAGCTGAGTGCGTGTGGTAACCGTGAATCTTCTGATATTGTTTTCTCTGCTGCGTGTTTTGAAACTTCTCTGCGATTTGTGTATGTCCCCTTGGTGTGAAAATGCTGCTCACGTGTATACGTTGTTCTTGTGAATACGGCCCTTCCTCTTTGTGAAATTCTCTGTGGAAATTTTCTAGTATATATATGTGATTTTTGTTTTCTTGTTGAACTTGTTTGGTTAGATTTCTGGTAAATGATTACTTTTGGTGAATAATGTGGGCTGGTATAATATTGTTGATGTTTTTTTTTTTTGGGTTTTAAATTCTTCTCCCCCTTTGATGTGCGCATCCCATCTCCTTTTATAGACGGTTTTGAAATTTTGAATTTAGGCATGCTGTTAAAGAGAATAAAGATAATGCTCATGATTCTCCTTATTTCAAATCATTGTGTTTGATTGTGTTGAGACTGGTTTTGGAAAGGAAATTAAACATTGTCTGTTGAAACGGTTTTGGAAGTAATTCAAACAGCTGTCTGAGATATGTCTGAACCATTTTGGGAAGAATTCAAATTTTGCCTTGACTGAGCATTTCTGAACCGGTTTTAAACGCTTGCCCAAATTCTACATTAATGGTTTGTCTGAATGTGTGTTGATCGGTATTTGACACTTTGATCAACCCTCTTTACTTCCTTCCTTTTTTGGCTTGCCATGTTATTCTCGTGTAATTGCAGTTTGATGACCTTCCTTTTCCGTATCAACCTGTAGAAACATGTCTTTTTAGTTTTGGAAAGAGCTTGAATTGTTGTCTAGAACCAAAATTGTCTGAAGATGTCTTGTGTACGTTTTTGGAATGAAATCTTGTTGTCTGAAAATGAGATGGGTCGTGTTTAGTTCTTAGTAGAAACGAATTAGAAACCATGTATTAAGACTTGTATTCTTATGAATTTCTAATCTCTCTCCTGATGTGTTTTTTTCATATGCGCTTGGTGACAATGGCCTTGGAGTTACTGGGAACAATATTGAAATTATCCGTGGCAAGTCTAATGCAACCATATACTCATCAACAGATGATATTCGCGGTAATTCCGATATGCGGACGTCTTCTGCAAATGTTCTTGAGAAAATAAAAGTTCCACAAATTCTTCTTGTGGAGAAGTCACTTTGACAGATGAAAAGAAAGCTTTTCTGCGGACCACCTTTCCTCCTGTGGTGATGGCTATACTTCTAATACGAATCAAAAGTCAAGAAGAAAGCCCATTTCCTGGGTGCTTGCTCCTTCTGGTGTACCGACTGCAGGTTAGTTTTAGCGTTTGGGGTAAATTCATTGTGAGATTCTGTAGATTTTTCTTATGCCTAGGATTTCTGTAATGTGATTGTAATGCAGTTTTGTGACGCTTTTGAATGAACAGGGACTGCTCGTTGCGGGGATTTGATATATGAATACTGAGTTTGCTCAAGATTTGGAGGCCTTGATGGTGTTATGATCATGAGGGTCATGGACTGGATCTCTTGGTGGGAGACATGCTACCAACATCAAAATCATTGAGTCTGCAGAATTTGTGTTTTCATATGCTTCCCTTTTGCCGTTATGGACCTTTGGATTATTGCAGCAACTCGGGGAGGGCGCTTTGGTGGATGATTCATTCGGGAATGGGAGTAACTACCAAATACCCATTATTGCTGCTGCGAAGGGTATAGCCGACATCAAAACTTTCTTCATCTTTCAATTGTTATGCAGGGTGGGTACTTGATACCTTCTTTATGAAGATAACACTAATATGTTTGCTCTATTGTAACAGGCTGCAGGATGAATAATCCCTAACAGGGGTGGTCTCATTTCCTCCATTTGGTGTCATGGCAGACCGCCCAAACACAGCACCTGAAGCTAGTAAAATTGAGAACCTCAGTGTATTAAATCGTATATGAGCGAAACCTCTTAACAACCTCCCTGGGTATTCTCACATGGAGCAACACGCCATTATGGGAAATGCAAAGGTATATGAAACTTCACTTCCGATTGTCTTATCTGTTAGCTCATGTCGGCGTTACGCATAATGAATGCCAGCTAGTCTTTCTTAGCAAAGTTAATTAATGTTGTGGGTCATGCAATGAAGTGTCTATGTCGGTTGGATTTGGCATGGGGTGGGTGCCGTCATCTTGTAAAATAGTGGTCGGTCCTGGTTTTACATCAGTACTTGCAAGTGACGAATATTTCTCGATCTTCCTTTTGATCTTGATTGACAATCTTTCTTACCATTCGTTTTGACGCTTGGCAGGAATTTAGGCTTGAAGAGGTTCTTAGATTCGGTTGGAGGCGGATGCATGAGAGAGGAACGATGGCCGGCTTTGTGAGTTCCATGATGAGGGACGGGGCTTGGCGGTAGAGGTTGCTCAAAAGGGTGGCAATCCGTGTGATCAAATGCTCTTGTACTGTTGTATTTTATCATATTGCCTTGTATTGCCCTGCACTTGCTAGTGAAACCATCCTTATATTGTAACTTAAACTTGTATGTATCTTCAAAAGTTAAGAAGCACAAAATAAACCTCACTCCCGGATTGATAGAATTCACCGTGGCAGATGTATCTCCTTTATTACTCCCCTTGTAATTTATGATGAACATTTGAAATAAGGCATGAATTTGAATTTATACTTGATAATAATCTTGGACTCCACTACAAATCTTTGGCTCTCAGATCAAACTTTGCGTCTTAACTCTTTAAAGTCTTATGTAAAAAGGGTTAGTGAGAACACAACGGTGAAGCCAAGTCCTTAGAATGGGTACCCAGCGCTGATGATGACGGTGATTTAATCACCATGTGGAAACTTTATCCTTGCTCTGCTTTTGTAAAATGTTTGAATTAAGACAAAATTGTAGCTTGGACGTAATTTGTTCTTTGTTGAACTTGTAATGAACTTGGAAAACATTCCTTGAATACTTGGGATGAGTTTTTAGCTTTGCAAATGACTTTTAGCATTTTGTAGCATGGAATATTAGAATGAGAACATGAATTTGAGTTTCCTTGTCATGAGATTATACAACTTAAGAATCCGATTCGTAAGCTATGATTGAACATGGACTTGAATGCGGGAGTGGTGTTGAACCTTATATCACAAATTTCAATTTGAATAAACGATCCTGTTGAATAGCCTCATTGAATTAGTGACTTGAAGCATAAATCTTAGTATACTTTAGATCTTGCAAGCTTTTCAAAATTTGCCAACGGCTTGAACATTTAATTTCCAACAATCTTCGAACTTGCTTGAAGAACAATTGATAACTTCAAGAATATGAACATTCTTCTTGAAATGGCGGGAGTGAGCTTCGTACTTGAATCGTGATTGCAACATGGTGATGGTATAGGAATTTTCAACCTTGGTCTTATAGACTTGTGGTAATAACAGTTTTGAGTTTGCTTCCGGAAATCGAACTTCTACTTTTTTACGAATTGATCCTTCCTTGCTGAACCAATATTTAGGAACATATATCAACACGTATCTTCAAATTGAGGAGCTTACAGATGGGAAAAAACCATCTTGTAACACGACGTGCTACACAACCAGCGACCAGTCTTTAAGGGTCATTTCCAATATCAGTGGGTATAAAGGCCAAGGTTTGTTTGTGAGGGAAATCTGAGGAAATCTGCGGGCAGGGAGGCTTGGTAGTGGCTTAAGGACCAGAGGATAGAGGTACACAAGCTCAAGGTATCCATACACACTTGCAAGAACAGAGAACACCACAAACACCCACACAACACAGTCTTCAAGTCTTGACTCTTCTACATCAGCACCCGTATTCATAAATGAAACAAACAAACAAGAAACTAGATAAAGAAGTTAGTCATGCACGAATGATTGACCTAATATGTTATGCAGACGAATCAATGAATCTAAGGGAAAAATTTGGGGTACAACAGTTGCCCCTATTTAAATATCGTCACCGGATGACAGGACGATGAATATCGTCATTAGGTCATGGTGAGAGATATTTAAATATAGATAACCGAAAATTTTGCCCTTAGATGCAATGATCATGCAATGCTATGGACAAAACTAGACCTAATGCTGACATGCCATAAACTCTAACATGATGAGAATGATGGAATGATAAAACGCAAGATGCAGACGAAAACGAAAGCGAACACAGAGCGGAAGACGAACTCAATGAGCAACAAACTCACTGGGGACGGCCAGACGCACTGGGGAAAAGAAGACAACACTGGGGACTCTGAAGGCGACGACCCAGCAGGTTCAAGCGTGGCTAGTTGATATCTAAGATGCAAGAAGAAAGTATAGGATCCACACGGCAGTAGGATCATGCAAACGAAAACAAATAAGAACTAGAAATTCCTTCAAACGAAGAGATCAAACGGGATCTTCAGGAACCACCAAGGAAAAAAAACAGGGTTATTTAAAACCCTCCTATGCCAAGTAAATGGACTTCGTAGGGAAAATGCCCTGTGACTTATCGTTGCACGGGACTTACACACCACTAAGAAAAACAACAAGGGCCCGGCGGCTCGAAACAAAAAAGACAAAGACAAGGAGCACGGCGGCTCGAAACGGAAAAGCAAAACAAGGAGCACGGCGGCTCGAAACGGAAAAGCAAAACAAGGAGCGCGGCGGCTCGACACCAAAAAGAAAAACAAGGAGCACGGCGGCTCGACGCCAAAAAGAAAAACAAGGAGCACGGAGACTCGACATCAAACAGAAAAACAAGGAGCGCGGCGGCTCGACACCAAAAAGAAGAACAAGGAGCGCGGCGACTCGACACCAAAAAGAAAAACAAGGAGCGCGGCGGCTCGACACCAAAAGAAAAACAAGGAGCACGGTGGCACGACACCAAAAAGAAAAACAAGGAGCGCGGCGGCTCGACACCAAAAAGAAAAACAAGGAGCGCGGCGGCTCGACACCAAAAAGAAGAACAAGGAGCGCGGCGACTCGACACCAAAAAGAAAAACAAGGAGCGCGGCGGCTCGACACCAAAAGAAAAACAAGGAGCACGGTGGCTCGACACCAAAAATAAAAACAAGGAGCGCGGCGGCTCGACACCAAAAATAAAAACAAGGAGCGCGGCGGCTCGACACCAAAAAGAAAAACAAGGAGCACGGCGGCTCGACACCAAGCAGAAAAACAAGGAGCGCGGCGGCTCGACACCAAAAAGAAGAACAAGGAGCGCGGCGACTCGACACCAAAAAGAAAAACAAGGAGCGCGGCGGCTCGACACCAAAAGAAAAACAAGGAGCACGGCGGCTCGACACCAAAAAGAAAAACAAGGAGCGCGGCGGCTCGACACCAAAAAGAAAAACAAGGAGCACGGCGGCTCGACACCAAGCAGAAAAACAAGGAGCACGGCGGCTCGACACCAAAAAGAAAAACAATGAGCACGGCGGCTCGACGCCAAAAGAAAAGCAAGGAGCACGGCGGCTCGAAACAGAAAAGCAAAACAAGGAGCTCGGCGGCTCGACACCAAAAAGAAAGACAAGGAGCGCGGCGGCTCGACACCAAAAAGAGAAACAAGGAGCGCGGCGGCTCGACACCAAAAGGAAAAACAAGGAGCGCGGCGGCTCGACACCAAAAAGAAAAACAAGGAGCGCGGCGGCTCGACACCAAAAGGAAAAACAAGGAGCGCGGCGGCTCGACACCAAAAGAAAAAACAAGGAGCGCGGCGGCTCGACACCAAAAAGAAAAACAAGGAGCATGGCGGCTCGAAACATAAAAAAACAAGGAGCGCGGTGGCTCGAAACAGAAAGAAAAACAAGGAGCGCGGCGGCTCGAAACCAGAAAAGAAAAACAAGGAGCGCGGCGGCTCAAAACAAAAAGCAAGGTGAGGCAAAATAAGGTATAGAGCACATCGACTCAAAATGTACAAAGCATAGGTGCACGCTTAAACTTTGCTAGGTGCCTGGAAGACAAGTTGTCAAAGACCAAAGTTCAATCTAGGATCAAACTAGAATGAAACGGTCAAACAAGACCTATCATTGAGAAATGAACTCAAACGACGATTTTATCTTATCCAAGCGAGGAAAAAGATAACTGAAATAACCATCATCCACGAGGGTTGAACTCTGTGGGGAAACTTGGAAATAATTAGCATTCTCTGCCTAAAGCTGACGACCTACTTGGAGAGATCAGACAAACCCAAAACTGGCGCAAACACAAACGAAGATCAAGATAAAGCGACAAGAAACGAACAAAAGAAAACACGCGCGGAGGCGAATGCAAAAGATGCCATGCAATGCTTATGCTCATGCTGACAAAACAGGCGAAGAAAGCAAGAGGTGAAAGAAAACAATGAGGAAGCCCGTCCATCCTCTGCACGAAAGGTACGTCTGTCAAGCTTTGTAGAAATCCAAAGATGGAACTCAACAGTTGAACTTCGACGTCCAAACTTCTCTGGGGAAATAGCAATCCACTTGGGGATATAGTATCATGACTTCACTTAGTGGATCGTCAAGATGAATCGAGTTATTCGGATGAGAAAGATCCACTGGGCACGGATCAAAACTGCATTCATATCGACTTTGAATGGGGATGAAATAAATATCCACTACTTTATTGACGAAGATTACTGACCGAGGAAGTTCACTGGGGATCCTTAGGTCAACCAGATGTTGCATTCTTGTACTGACCCTGTCATAAATGCCTAAAATAATGATTCACTGGGGAATCGTCATGACTTCCTAGAGTGGAAACTTGCTGGGAGTTATCCTGCCATTAGAATATCTTCGGGAAATTAGGTGAAGAGATGCTGCGAACTTAATGTAGCTTTGTCTCGCATGGTAGTCGCCATTTTCAAACATCAATTGTTGGAAACGTCTTCAATTCTTGAATGCCCCAGACTGCATGGTCTACGAAAATAAATCATCTCAAAAGGATTTTACAGGAGACTTGGCATCCTAATTGTTCCAATGTCTTCTAACTCTTGAGAGATTGGTAGAATCTCGACGTAACTGGCTCAGATTGCCGGCATTCTGCATGCTGAATCTTCAAAATTGCCCCTTGAGTAAGTCAGTTTGTGAAGGTTACAAATTGAGGAAAACCTCTTGCCCCTGCTTAAATGGGTCTTCACGTAACATGCCCCAGATCGGTTATCTTAGCAATGAAAGGTAATCTTCAACAGAGTTCCATATCTTAGAGGTTGAACTCTCATAGCTGTTTGCAATCAAGTTTCTATGATCTTAAGCAATATTTACATGCAGAAAGTGTAAATTATGAAACTGCTAGTACAACGTCATATTTGTTTTGAAGTTTATTGGAAAAGGCATATCGCAAACTTGTGACCGCATCACTGGTTAGGATATGACGTAATTCCTTTTTCTATAATGCCAATATGAATTTTTGAGTGTAACTCATAGGAGTCAGGAAACATTACCTCATCGAATATGCTCTCGAAATAAACCCTACTTCAATGAGGTCTTTTGAGGGTTTTATAGTGGTTTTTAGATCATGGTTGAAGAAACAAAGGATATGTGGCTCAAATTTTATTTGGTACCCACCCCCTTCTTCGGTATACTTACCATTTTTTGAAAATTACCCTGCCCCTGGTACAACATGAGGGTTATTTGAATTTTTTAGAGAAGAAAACTACTACTCCAAAGCTCAAAAGGGGTTAACGAAGGTTTATCTCCGGTGTTTGGGATTTCGAAACAATGCCTTATATCCTTAGCAGGGTTTTCGTTCAAAAGCATACACAAGAGATGTTATGTTTTATTTCGTCATTCTCCATTAAGTAGGATTGGCATTATAAAATGGTAAACCGTTTTAAAAATGAGCGAAGCGAATGGATTTCTTCAAAACAAACATTAAATTGCATTAACGTTCCAAATAACAAGTTCTTACACGAAAACATGCTTTAATAATCATAGAACATAATAAACGCAAACAAAATAGACAATTCAAAGATCCCGGGAAAGAATTCTTTTTATTGCACTGGTCTTGAAAAGAAGTCCTTCGAGCCTTCAACATTGATTGTCGAGATCTGTCTGAGAAACATCTTCACATCCAGTCTTGGTAATTCCTTCCATAGCTGGGAATGATGAACCTGCATGATTGGGTGGAGGGCTTTGAATCTGAACGCCCTGAGGCGTGAAGGAGATCATCTTAGAGTCGAGCAAAGTCTGAATCTTGCTTTTGATCACCTTACAGTCTTCAGTCGAATGCCCCGGTGCCCCAGCATGGTAGTCGCATCGAGCGTTAATGTCAAAACCTGGTGGATAGGGAAAAGGCACTGGCTTCAAATCCTTTGGCACTATAAGTCCACCTTTGATTAAATCCGGCAAGAGTTGACTATATGGCAATGGTAGCGGAGTGTAATGCTTCTGCTTCTTTGGTCTTTGTCCAACATGTTGGCGCGATCTACGGTGGTATGAGTGCTGATTCAGAGGATGTCTTTGACTAACCCACCCTTGACTGCGACTTTGATCCTGATTCAAAGTTGCTTGAGTAGTGGGAGCAATATCAGTACAAGTTTTCTTAATGTCTGGTTGAGAGTCACCAAAAGACAGAACCTTCTGATTCATTAACTTCTTCACGACATCCTTAAAAGCATAACAATTTTCTATATCATGGCCAGGTGCCCCTTCGTGAAACAGGCAATGAGCATTGGAATCATACTTAGGTGGAAGTGGGTTAGGAGGTGGACCCAAAGCTCTGGTAGTAATCAAACCTTGTCGCACCAAGGAAGGGTACAACTCAGTATAAGTTATCGGAAGAGAGGAAGCTAGAGGTTTATGTGGTCTTCTGTTAGGAGCATCTGGGTATGGCACCGGGTCCCTCTGTTGTTGATGATTAGGAGTATTGAGTACTCGTTGATGATTCTGCGGAGTTTGCGCTGGCTGATAAACGGGAGCCGGTGGATAAACAAAAAGTTGATAGGCGGGTGTCTGCTGCATAGGCTGATATGTAAGATCTTGTTGATACTGAGGAGGTCTCTGGTTAGAATGATAATATTGCTCCTTATGTTGTTTAACTTGGCTACGAGATCCTTTATAATTTCCTTGCAACACAGTCTTAGCAGTTTGTTCCTTAAGGCCGGGAATCTCAGAAGTGGGCGTCGGTGTGTTTCCAAGAGTCATGGTCTCATGAAGCGGGGTCTGGGATGCAGATTGATTTGCTACCAGGGTTTCAACCAAAGCAGAAAGCCTTTCACAACCACTCTTCAGATTAGTTATTTCTTTGTGGAGGTCCTGCTTTTCTTGCTCTGAGTTATTCATCTTCCTTCCTGAATAGTGACTTGACAGCTTGTCTCGGAACAGAGGATTCAGGGTGACAGAAACTGAAGAGAGATAGCAGGACATAAGAAAAAGGACGAAACGTGCACATGCAGATGATATGAAATGCGAATGCGATGCAACTATCAAGGAACTAAAATTGTATTGCGTTCATTGTAGATATTGCAAATAAAACATTTTATTGAAATTTCAAGAGCTGGTACACCTCCAGAGTTTTATTACATAGATAAACATAAAGGAACTAGGAGTCTAATCCACTGGATGATGCCCCTTGTTTTCCATGGAGTTCTTCCATCAGCTTGTCGATCTGATCCTGCATTCTTGCTTTGTCTAGAGTCAGCTTCTCTATTTCAGCCTTCAACTTTAGAACTTCATCTGATTGGACCACGGGAGGTTTGGGACGGGGATAAGGCATACTCAAGGTCAGAGCCCTTTCGCGCGCCCATGCTAGACATTCTTCGGTAACCGAGCAATCAGGATTTGTTGTCACTGTCATTCCTTGTCGATTGATGCAACGCCAAGCAAATACAATTCTAGACTTCAATCCAAGATTCTCTCCTTGATAGAGGAAAATTCTGGTCAGATTTTCTGGATCGGGTACTTCTTCCATGGGGTGCCCCAGTTGACGACGGGCGAGTACAGGGTTAGAGCTGACACATCCCTTTGCACCAAGAAGAGGTACATTGGGAACATCTCCACAGCTATGAATCATAGGGATTCCTCCATACATCGGGTCATGCCAAAGAATATCTGAGTGAGTAAGAGCCATGAGCTTCACAGGCCATTCTGAACCATCCTTCACGTCCCAGAAATCAGTAGACCTCGGTAGGTGCAAAATAAACCACCTATAGAGGATAGCGGTGCAACAGGTAATTCGACCTTCTCCATTCAGAGCCTTTGAATGGATAGAGTGGTAGGCATCGGCTAACAACGTCGGCACGGGGTTTTTGAGCATACAAATCCTTATGGCATGGACGTCGACAAAATCTTTGATATTCGGAAATAAGAACAAACCGTAGGCTAGCAGCGCGAAGATGTGCTCGAATGCCCCAATGTTCCCTACACTAGCAAAGTGGCGAGCTTTCTCGAACAAAAATTGGGCAGGCAAGCCGTCAATTCCTCCTCTGAACGTCATATGGGTTTGGATCTCTAACAACTTTATGCGGGTTGCTCTTGCGATGTCTTCCTGGCTGGGTCTTCCTTCTCCACCAGAGAACGGAGGTGAGTCTTTGACGGGGATCCCCAACAGAGTAGAGTACTCTTCCAACGTAGGCATCAGTTGGAAATCTTGGAAGATGAAGCAATGATAGATCAAGCTGTAAAATTGAACCAGCGTTTCCAATAAACCAGCGGCTACTCGAGTCTGCAACAACGGGAGGATGTTTCCATACTTCTCAGCGAACGCCTCGGGATCTTCGATCTGATCTCCTAGTTCCCTTAGTTGTTCAACATCCGAAACTTCGAAGGTGTACGGCACAACTCCCTTCTTTCCGTAATCCATCATACAATGCCTGCAATACAAGATTTCTAGTTCCTTGATAGAGAGAAATGCAAAATGCAAATGCTATGCAACAAGATTCATGGAAACTCAGCTATTTATAATCATCATGGAATATCAAAAGGCTCGTCTTAAGAACCATAAAAAAGTCGGTTACAATCATTAGTACCGGAATATTAAAAATTGATTTATTACAAAATTAATTATAAAACGCGTCTGTACGTCTTACAACAGTCATAACGTAATAGCTAAATAAAAGCTAATAATGATGGATCTAAGGAGACTCTTCCAACAGTCTTGTCTTGAATTCTTTTGATTTCCTTCTTCCATCCAAGTTTCTTCTAGAATAGACTTGTCGACGAAGTGTTGACTGATGATTTAGAATGGGATGAGACATCTTCTTGAGCTTTCCATTTCTTGTAATAAGTAGCTTTTTCAATAACCTCCTTTTAGCGAGCTTGAATACTAACCGAAGTTGAGAAATGGATATTTGTCTTGAGTTATTAACTCTATTAGTTGAGAATAGTCTTCAAGTTTAGGTAACAACTGATAATCAGGAATAATGATAGGCTATAATAGAAAGGAGGTGATAGCTTCCCATATCTTGATTTAAACCTTTCTTTATTTGTCAGCAAAATCTCTAGTCTCCTTAGATCGTCCGGGTTATGACTTTTGTAAAGGTACTTCAACGTTTTTTTTCTTTAAAAAAAAATTGAGTCCATGATATCCTTATGACGTTTATAAACAAGACTAAGTCCCATGAACCTTTATGATATGATGCTTTATGAATGCGGGGATGCAAACACACAAAGCACAAAGCACAGATAAGCAGACATGATCAAACAGACAAGCAAAAGTCCTAGGTTTGAGAGGTCACATCATGGAGCCAAGGGTCTACCCTCCCATAAGGTATGTACTATAGTTTCAACTGTATCTGCCGAACGGGTTCTAAAAGTTCCCAGAGTCTACAATCCATCTTTCGGATATTATCGATTTTCCAGATCACTTGGTAGTCAATAATATTCTCAAGAGAATCTCGTCCGAGTGTAGTATCGCGTAGCGACTATTGCAGAAATAGACTCCTGCATAGCCCCCGCACTACATCCTAATAGGCCAAGTTGGGTTAAAGGTAACTACGGTCCCCAGTCTCGATGGCCTTTAGTCCGAAATAATAGCGTCTTCACGAATTGACTCGTTGGACAAAATTAAATTCGAGAGGGCCTAGACTGAGTGGTGAAGTCTCAATTCAACTTCTTCAGGAATCGACTCCCTCAAAGTATCCTTGAATTCTCACCGTTCCTATCATAATTTCACTCTAGTCCAGGTGTAGGACTTTGTCTCACCACACAAGTAACCCAGCACAACGAATAATAAACAAGCATAATAGAGAAAGATAACATAAGAAAACAAGATAGGGGAAACCCTCGACAAATCCCCAGTGAAGTCGCCATTTCTGTTGCGGTGAGAATTGGATACCATAGTTATTAATGAACTAGGATCACATTTCTTTAAATGTTCACCACCGTCTTTGATTTATCCAAAGGAAAGGTTCAAAAGCGAAAAAAACCTAAAGATCTAAGGTTCGGGGGTTGGTTACGCCTAGGGAAGGTATTAGCATCCTAAACGTCCGTAGTACTCTACGGGAACCTCTCGTTAGTATTTATGTTATCTCTCATTCGCTTGCTAAGGGTGTTATGCTAAAGGTTGGACCCTAGGGGTTAGTATCTAAGTATACTCGATAAGGTATCGCACCTTACGCCTACGTATCCTCGGGAGTAGAATCAGAGTATGCGTAGTTCTGAAAAGAGGAACTTCTTGACGGGGTCAAGGTTCCAAGGGGAAGTAAAGTCTTGGGCAAGACCTTACATAGAGTGCGGCGACTCTAAAGTTGTAGGTTGGTTCAAGAGGGGTAGGATTGTAAATGTACGCGGCGGAGCATTTACTTGGAGTACGGCGACTCCGATCCTAAGGCTAAGATTCTAAGTGTCTACGGCGAGACGTGGAGTACGGCGACTCCGAATCCTAAGGCCAAGGGTTCTAAAGTGTTAGTCCTATGACGGTTTAGTCAATATTAAGGAACCTTCCTTTGGAATGTCGAGGGACCCAACTTAGATTAGTTGTGCATACTAGCAAAGTGGGCTAGCAAAAGTGTATGGTGACCGAAAAGGTTGAATGCGAGGCCCGAAGGCACTCGACTTACATAGGCAGAAAAGTGGCTCGACGTTGGATCGAGAGTTTTTTAGTATTTTTGAAAAGGTTTTGACATAGTAACCATAATGCATAAACATCCAACAACAGTAAACAAAGATCAATCATGAAATATCACCACACATACGCTTCACTCACGTGAGGGGGGTCTAACGAGTTTGATTGGTTATTCTTAAGGTTTATTATCTTGAGAGTCTTTGCTGAAGATTGTTAAGTAGTTTGAAAAAAAACAACGATTTCCTATTAGTAAAAGCTTTTCATTGATTAATTTCTTTTATTTTGTTATTAAAAGGTTAATAAAGTTCTATGATAAATTAAGAAGAGTTTTAGTTTCAAAAAAAGATTATTATTTATTTATTTTCTCTACAAAGTTATTTAAAGGAAAGTTAATAAAAGGTTTTTACCTAAAAAGTTTTAATTTTAGATATTAAAAAAAGTATTAGTTTAGAAATTATTTAAAAAAGTTTCTAATTATTTTCTAAAAGAAATTCTCTTTTTGTTTTTGGTGCAGTGACTATAAAAAAACGTTTTAAATCAAACCTAAAATGCTATTAGTTTTAAGATTTAAAAAAAACTTCTTCTGAAAAAAAAGAAAAAAAACAAACACGCGTGCCACCAACCTCTCTCGTGTCTTCTTTTCTCTCATTCCCTCTCGTTATCAACTGTCTCTTCTCGGCCAGGAAGGTTTCAAAACCCTAGCCGCCGCTCGCCGTTACGCGACTCCTTTCGTTCTCTCTCGATTCAAACAAAATCAACACAGAAACCCCACCCCACATAAACCATACCCCGATTTCACTATGATATTGTTGTGATTACAAATTACATGATTAGATCAATGGAAAATAAAAGAGACACCGGCGGTTGAAGGCGATGGAAGGTGACCTCAAGATCTCCTCTCAGGTTAGTCTCGTTCTTCTTCCAATTTTCGTCGTGTGTTGTTGCAAACTTGTATGCGACGCTGAGTGCGTGTGGTAACCGTGAATCTTCTGATATTGTTTTCTCTGCTGCGTGTTTTGAAACTTCTCTGCGATTTGTGTATGTCCCCTTGGTGTGAAAATGCTGCTCACGTGTATACGTTGTTCTTGTGAATACGGCCCTTCCTCTTTGTGAAATTCTCTATGGAAATTTTCTAGTATATATATGTGATTTTTGTTTTCTTGTTGAACTTGTTTGGTTAGATTTCTGGTAAATGATTACTTTTGGTGAATAATGTGGGCTGGTATAATATTGTTGATGTTTTTTTTTTTTGGGTTTTAAATTCTTCTCCCCCTTTGATGTGCGCATCCCATCTCCTTTTATAGACGGTTTTGAAATTTTGAATTTAGGCATGCTGTTAAAGAGAATAAAGATAATGCTCATGATTCTCCTTATTTCAAATCATTGTGTTTGATTGTGTTGAGACTGGTTTTGGAAAGGAAATTAAACATTGTCTGTTGAAACGGTTTTGGAAGTAATTCAAACAGCTGTCTGAGATATGTCTGAACCATTTTGGGAAGAATTCAAATTTTGCCTTGACTGAGCATTTCTGAACCGGTTTTAAACGCTTGCCCAAATTCTACATTAATGGTTTGTCTGAATGTGTGTTGATCGGTATTTGACACTTTGATCAACCCTCTTTACTTCCTTCCTTTTTTGGCTTGCCATGTTATTCTCGTGTAATTGCAGTTTGATGACCTTCCTTTTCCGTATCAACCTGTAGAAACATGTCTTTTTAGTTTTGGAAAGAGCTTGAATTGTTGTCTAGAACCAAAATTGTCTGAAGATGTCTTGTGTACGTTTTTGGAATGAAATCTTGTTGTCTGAAAATGAGATGGGTCGTGTTTAGTTCTTAGTAGAAACGAATTAGAAACCATGTATTAAGACTTGTATTCTTATGAATTTCTAATCTCTCTCCTGATGTGTTTTTTTCATATGCGCTTGGTGACAATGGCCTTGGAGTTACTGGGAACAATATTGAAATTATCCGTGGCAAGTCTAATGCAACCATATACTCATCAACAGATGATATTCGCGGTAATTCCGATATGCGGACGTCTTCTGCAAATGTTCTTGAGAAAATAAAAGTTCCACAAATTCTTCTTGTGGAGAAGTCACTTTGACAGATGAAAAGAAAGCTTTTCTGCGGACCACCTTTCCTCCTGTGGTGATGGCTATACTTCTAATACGAATCAAAAGTCAAGAAGAAAGCCCATTTCCTGGGTGCTTGCTCCTTCTGGTGTACCGACTGCAGGTTAGTTTTAGCGTTTGGGGTAAATTCATTGTGAGATTCTGTAGATTTTTCTTATGCCTAGGATTTCTGTAATGTGATTGTAATGCAGTTTTGTGACGCTTTTGAATGAACAGGGACTGCTCGTTGCGGGGATTTGATATATGAATACTGAGTTTGCTCAAGATTTGGAGGCCTTGATGGTGTTATGATCATGAGGGTCATGGACTGGATCTCTTGGTGGGAGACATGCTACCAACATCAAAATCATTGAGTCTGCAGAATTTGTGTTTTCATATGCTTCCCTTTTGCCGTTATAGACCTTTGGATTATTGCAGCAACTCGGGGAGGGCGCTTTGGTGGATGATTCATTCGGGAATGGGAGTAACTACCAAATACCCATTATTGCTGCTGCGAAGGGTATAGCCGACATCAAGATTTTCTTCATCTTTCAATTGTTATGCAGGGTGGGTACTTGATACCTTCTTTATGAAGATAACACTAATATGTTTGATCTATTGTAACAGGCTGCAGGATGAATAATCCCTAACAGGGGTGGTCTCATTTCCTCCATTTGGTGTCATGGCAGACCGCCCAAACACAGCACCTGAAGCTAGTAAAATTGAGAACCTCAGTGTATTAAATCGTATATGAGCGAAACCTCTTAACAACCTCCCTGGGTATTCTCACATGGAGCAACACGCCATTATGGGAAATGCAAAGGTATATGAAACTTCACTTCCGATTGTCTTATCTGTTAGCTCATGTCGGCGTTACGCATAATGAATGCCAGCTAGTCTTTCTTAGCAAAGTTAATTAATGTTGTGGGTCATGCAATGAAGTGTCTATGTCGGTTGGATTTGGCATGGGGTGGGTGCCGTCATCTTGTAAAATAGTGGTCGGTCCTGGTTTTACATCAGTACTTGCAAGTGACGAATATTTCTCGATCTTCCTTTTGATCTTGATTGACAATCTTTCTTACCATTCGTTTTGACGCTTGGCAGGAATTTAGGCTTGAAGAGGTTCTTAGATTCGGTTGGAGGCGGATGCATGAGAGAGGAACGATGGCCGGCTTTGTGAGTTCCACGATGAGGGACGGGGCTTGGCGGTAGAGGTTGCTCAAAAGGGTGGCAATCCGTGTGATCAAATGCTCTTGTACTGTTGTATTTTATCATATTGCCTTGTATTGCCCTGCACTTGCTAGTGAAACCATCCTTATATTGTAACTTAAACTTGTATGTATCTTCAAAAGTTAAGAAGCACAAAATAAACCTCACTCCCGGATTGATAGAATTCACCGTGGCAGATGTATCTCCTTTATTACTCCCCTTGTAATTTATGATGAACATTTGAAATAAGGCATGAATTTGAATTTATACTTGATAATAATCTTGGACTCCACTACAAATCTTTGGCTCTCAGATCAAACTTTGCGTCTTAACTCTTTAAAGTCTTATGTAAAAAGGGTTAGTGAGAACACAACGGTGAAGCCAAGTCCTTAGAATAGGTACCCAGCGCTGATGATGACGGTGATTTAATCACCATGTGGAAACTTCATCCTTGCTCTGCTTTTGTAAAATGTTTGAATTAAGACAAAATTGTAGCTTGGACGTAATTTGTTCTTTGTTGAACTTGTAATGAACTTGGAAAACATTCCTTGAATACTTGGGATGAGTTTTTAGCTTTGCAAATGACTTTCAGCATTTTGTAGCATGGAATATTAGAATGAGAACATGAATTTGAGTTTCCTTGTCATGAGATTATACAACTTAAGAATCCGATTCGTAAGCTATGATTGAACATGGACTTGAATGCAGGAGTGGTGTTGAACCTTATATCACAAATTTCAATTTGAATAAACGATCCTGTTGAATAGCCTCATTGAATTAGTGACTTGAAGCATAAATCTTAGTATACTTTAGATCTTGCAAGCTTTTCAAAATTTGCCAACGGCTTGAACATTTAATTTCCAACAATCTTCAAACTTGCTTAAAGAACAATTGATAACTTCAAGAATATGAACATTCTTCTTGAAATGGCGGGAGTGAGCTTCGTACTTGAATCGTGATTGCAACATGGTGATGGTATAGGAATTTTCAACCTTGGTCTTATAGACTTGTGGTAATAACAGTTTTGAGTTTGCTTCCGGAAATCGAACTTCTACTTTTTTCCGAATTGATCCTTCCTTGCTGAACCAATATTTAGGAACATATATCAACACGTATCTTCAAATTGAGGAGCTTACAGATGGGAAAAAACCATCTTGTAACACGACGTGCTACACAACCAGCGACCAGTCTTTAAGGGTCATTTCCAATATCAGTGGGTATAAAGGCCAAGGTTTGTTTGTGAGGGAAATCTGAGGAAATCTGCGGGCAGGGAGGCTTGGTAGTGGCTTAAGGACCAGAGGATAGAGGTACACAAGCTCAAGGTATCCATACACACTTGCAAGAACAGAGAACACCACAAACACCCACACAACACAGTCTTCAAGTCTTGACTCTTCTACATCAGCACCTGTATTCATAAATGAAACAAACAAACAAGAAACTAGATAAAGAAGTTAGTCATGCACGAATGATTGACCTAATATGTTATGCAGACGAATCAATGAATCTAAGGGAAAAATTTGGGGTACAACAGATATATAGAAACGTTAGCAGCATAACGCCATAACATTGTCGAATTCACGGATCAAAGTCTGATTAAAAATGCAATGAAAATCAAACTCAAACAGCAGCAACTCAATATATATAATGCTTACAAATTCATCGTAGTGTCCAAACGCAAGCAAAAGAAATAACAATTATCACAACAAAATTGAATCATAAAGCTACAACCACACACTACACAAGAGAGATGTCAAACCCGATTGTTTACCACAATGCCCTGTCAACAACATGTACACCAAAATCAAGCACAAAATCATAGCAGCAACATAAACATAATATGATATGTAGAATGATAACTTGTCTAAACCGAAACGTTACTGAAAGATTCGAGGAATGCAGTAGCTACAACATGTGATTGTTTCTTAACGAATTCAGCAGCAACACGCAAGTGTATTTACAATGTTTACACAATATTATAATAAAATCCAGCCGATTAACTAAAACCAAATGGCATAAACAACAATGGAAACACAATATACCATAAACTCACGCATCACAGCAGTATACATTATATTTATAAGCATCAATGTAACCGGAAAAAAAATCTGCACAACACTTACACTGTCCAAATATTGTTTACAAAAATGTTACACAAAAAGCAAAACAAATGCTGAGAAAATTTTAACAGTCCTTTTCAGAGATAAATGGACTCAAATGAATATCAAAGCGCAAACAGAAACAAACGAAGATGAAATAAGACGCAAATAAAACCAACCGAAACGCAAGTTTTTCTGCGTTGTTGCTACACATCCGGTGACAAAATTAGTGTGGACCTCAAGGTGTGTGGTTAACAGTGATGGGAGGTGAAGGTTGACGAAGTTATGGCTATCGATTAAGAAATGGAGTAATTTGAAGATAATCGGAATTGGAGAAGGGAGCAGACTGGTTGAGGTTATAGGAGATTCGATGAGGGGCGAAGGTGAAGAGAGGCGAATGTTGGGTATGAATTTTGGTGAGATGGTGTTTTGTGGTGGTGAGTTTGTTTGGAGTCGAGTGAGGTGAGAGCAGGAAGAACAATATGAAGGCTAGAAGAATGAAAAATGGGAGCATCTATTCATATTTTCTATGGCCTATCATAGGCTTATTTTTAGGCAATTTATATATCCACACAAGTGCACTAGATTATGACTGAATGAGCTAAACACAATTGTGTAAACCAGAACAAGGTGATAATCAATGCAAAGCGATAAATCAGAAGTTACACAAGGTGAGCAAACTTACATGTGTTGCCGCTGCACGAGCGTCAACCCACTCCCCATTCTTCTTTTTATGGGTGGCAATGAAAATCTCATCTGGATGTGCAGGTCGATTGAGTTTTTTAGCCTATCATTAGAGGTAGTATATACGGTCACAATGTATATCAAATATAATTATATTAACAAATTGTAATTACAAAGTATTTATATACCAATTCTAGTGCAACATCATGGTGAGCTCTACGACCTGTTGTATGGACTGCCCCACCTTTGGTAGATCCACGATTAAGCTTATTTTGTTGGGATAGAGCTTTGAATTCATCTGTCTTCCACTTGTCTAGAAGATACGTCCATGTATCTACACCCATCCAACCCGGCTTCCGCCCCTTTTCTCTAGCCTTTCGTTGTATATCAGACAGTCGTTTTCCACATTTCTGATGAAACAATTCTTCCATATTTGCATCATCACAACTGTCCCAACACACAAGCCTCTGACAAAATAAACAAATAATAAATAAAACTCAATAGTATACATCATCATCAAACTACTAAAAAATAAATTTCATGTCTTACTTTAAATTCATTGAACCATTCCTTTCTCACGGCATCTCTTCCGTCACGTTTCAGCTCACCATAATTAACGAAGGTTCCTCGATAATTCTTTTCAATAACTTTTCGAACCATTGCGGCAACAAGATCACTTGGATGTAACCTACATATAAACAGAAATATTATTAGATGATAAATATGGTGAACACATACAAACGTACTATTCTTCTCCATAACCTACTCACAACCTATCTCTATAGAATTGAATACAAGCATGACATGTTCAATTTCAAAGTAATTATAAACCTGCAGCATAGATAATACACCAGAAATAACAGAAAAGTACTACAGAAAGTACTAATTAACATCATTAACAAAAAGTACTATAGGCAAATAACAGAAATAACAAGTGTTCAAGATTTAGCAAAATGGACATCTTCTTGCCCAAGATTTCAAGCAACCAGAATCTACTCGGATGCAGAGTAATAGCATGCTCCATAGCCAGGATTGCCCCTATAAGTTTAGCAAAATGGACATCTTCTTGCCTAAGATTTCAAGCAAGACTACCCAAATGCCCACTCTTATAATTTCTAAAAATTCTCCCACAAGATTCCCTGATAGGTGTTCCACCTGAAGCGCCAATGCTTGAAAATGTTTTGAAACTGGACAAGGTTGATCAGTGCAACCAGTGCAAGTTCGAGCTTGGATCAGTGCAACCTGGACAAGGTTGAAGTGCCAATGCTTGAAATGTTTTGAAAATTTCAAGCAACCAGTACACTATGTTGATCAGTGCAACAATAACCACGACTCTACATTGCATTTAGCCACCATTGTCCATGACTTTCCAATAGTCTACCAGGAAGTTCATAGGAGGACTTTTGTCTAGCTTGGTCATCAACCAGTTCCAAATATTTTTAGCATATCTGCATTAAAAAAATAAGTGCTTCAAAGTCTCCCCCTTATCTGAGCACAAACTACAACAAAAGGGCATATGCAGGTTCGTTAAACACAAATTGTCATCTGTTGACAATTTACCATAAGTTAATCTCCAAAATAGAATTGATTTTAAGGGTGGAATTGAATAATTCCATAAGGGTGGAATTGAATAATTCCATATGTGGTTTTGACTGATAGCTCCATGTTACTAGCTGGCTCTTAAACCTTCACATCCCTTTCAATGGATAGATGAACACACATGTGATAAGATGAGGCTAAAGACCAGTTTTGGTGTAGTGTATTATGGTGAAGGTTTCTGGTATAGGAGTGAGATAGTATGATAAAGAGCTGGCTAAAGAGAAATGAAAGTTGGGTTTAACAGCTTGTTGTTGTTGTGCCATGAAAAACGATGAAGGAGGTATGGTTTTTCATGAGTTGGGTTTTGCTTTTAAAAATGGTGGAATATGGTATGATTGATGATGATCGTGGAAAGGATAAGGTGATGGAGTATGAAGTGAAGCAAGATGTGTGTTGAAGAAGAAATATGTGTGTAGCAAGGGAAAAGAGTCTTCATGTGAGTTAGAAGATTTTTTTTAAAGGTAATGAAGGGATGATGATCAAAAGTAGAACAAGTTTTCAAGCGCAGGAGGGAGTTTTTGAGAAAAATGAAGTAGGTGTAAAGGTTTATTTGTGATATCAAAGTGAAAATGGAAGTCTGTCCATACCCCCCCCCCCCCCCCCCCCCCCCATATCATAGCATATCTAGACCAAGCTTGGAGGTAGGATTATGGAATTTCCCTCAATGATATCCTGAAACATGGCCTTCAAGTTATGACGCAAGTTAGAAGGAACCTGCATGATGTTAACCACACTTTGATAATACCTATTGTCTAACCACAAGCTAATATGATTCCCTTTCCTAATCAACCAGTCTGAATGTTGACCCAATTCATCAATAAAATCCTTGCTACCTGTCCAGGCAAATAACAAAAAGTTGCATGTTGAATAAATTTAATTGTTAAATTATCCATTGTGAATGTTTTATTTTGTTTCTGTTAATGACTACATGCACTACTCTGTAATGTAATGGTTTAATTATGGTTGGTAATTAAATAGTTTATTGAAGAATCTACAAACATAATTAAATATACTTGAACAAGGAGAATTTAGAGAAATATAAATTGGACTTGTATTACACTTACGCATTAGATTTTTCCACAATATAGATCTTCGGTTTTTGCCCACCGTCGTGTTGTTGCTCTTCATTATAAAGTGTTTGGGGAGAACTTTGCGACTGAGGCTGCGGCTGCGGCTGAGGCTGAAGCTGAGGCTGAGGCTGAGGCTGAGGCTGAGGCTGAGTATATCCTGGAGTAGGAATGAATATGAACTCCTCAGAAATCGGGTTTTCCAGTTCAGGATGAGTAGGTGGTGGTGTTGGGTATGTTAGAATCGGTACTGGAGGCTGAGTAAGTGGCGAAGGTGGTGGAGGCTGAGTAGGTGGTGAAGGCTGAGTAGGTGGTGGAGGTTGAGTATGTGATGGTGTTGGTTTTGTTAGAATCAATGGTGGAGGCTGAGTAGACAGTGGTGGGTTTCTCTTAGTACGTGGTGGTGGGGGGTTCGTTGAACCAGGTTTGCTATGGACTTTACGAGAATTGTTTATAGCAATAGTCCCAGGTGGAATCTGTCGTTGACGACATAACCTATCAACAACTCTTTTTTACAAAGAAACCATTAAAAAAATAAGTATAAATCCAAGCATTATTATTTGATTAGGACAAAAAAACAAATAGGAGAAAAGGTTTAGTCATCTTACTTAGATGTGCTCGATGGTGCTTTTCTCTTTCCGTTTTGTCCGGTCATTTCAATAAAATTGTCTCAAAGCTACCAACACTGAGTAACAATGCACAATTATATTAGCCCAAAGTCATCATCACAACTGAGTAACATATTGAAAAACTACAGGCATATTTACATACAAGCATAGCAATTGAATTGAAAGATTGTGATTATTGTGCAACATTTGTCTTTTTGATAGAGAAATGATAAAAACAGAAAGATGAAGGAAGTAAGATAAATCATAAAATATGAAAGTAATTTTTTCATGATCAACAGATCAAACTGCTAGTACATATACAAATGGATAACTACATAAAGTTAAAGCCAACAACAGATTAACTACTAGTTAACCAATCTAACAAACTGGTAAACAAATTGATAATAAGTTTGACAAAACAAGTGCATAAAAGTCTATAATAAAAACAAGATAAAATGTTCTCTCAATCTTGAGTCATTGGGTCAGTTGTCATTGTTATTGGCCCAACCACGTCAATTAACCCTCCATCAGCTAAACCATGTATTTCTTCAACTTCTGTAATAGGCACAACTGGTAAAATTTCATCAGATTGATAAGGAATTGCATCCCCGGTGTTGTCTATCTCGACATAACCCCTTGGTTTTGTGGTGATTGCTACACACCATCCACTCACATTCCTACACATTTCTGGATATGGGACATAATAAACTTGTTTTGCTTCTTGTGCAAGAATGAACGGGTCATACTGACGATATCGCTTATTCATCTTAATGTCAACAATGTTGTACTCAATATTAACTTTTGTGCCAGTATTATTTGTAGGATCAAACTAATCACAATAAAATAGGGAAATCTTGTTGCTTAAGCCATGGTATTCCAATTGAAGGATACGTTGGATGATACCATAAAAATCGTTTTCTCCTCCACTTGTAACACCTTTAACATGTACCCCACAATTAGTAGTCTTTTTACCATGACTCCATTCTTGAGTGTGAAACTTGTACCCATTAACAAAGTATATGTTCCATGATGTTGCCTTCGGATTAGGGCCGAGAGCTAAGGCCTTCAGATATGGACTAGTTGTTCCATTTCTCTCATCATTCACCTAAAAATATATATCTAACTTTAGAGATTGTTTATTGTCAACCACATAATATAAATTGTGAGAAATATACTAACATAGTCTTTTAGCCATGAAGGAAACTGCTCGTGTATAAGACCGGAAGCATCTTCCTCATTGATAGAATGATATTGCATGAACAATCTGACATCGATCATAAAATTGATGAGTGTATTTATAAAAATTGGTTGAGAACAACGCAGTTGTCTTACAAAAATGTACTTACTCGAGATACGGCTTAATCTCGTCACAATTGATTAGGACGTGCACGTGGGCAGACTTCCATTCCTATGTTCTCTTATGGTTATTATTTGTAATGAAAATGAAAGCAGGAAATACAAGAAGTATCAGATGCAAGTGAAATAGTATTAGTTTGAGTAATTTCAGAACAGAAGGCATCATGTTTTCTGGCAATGACTCAAGCTGTTAACAATTATAAAAAGAAAGTGTTTCTAGTGTGCAGATGCAAGCGGTGAAAGAAGAGAATCGTCAAAACCGTTCAAGGACTTCTGGTGTGCAAATGTAGGCTGTGAAAGAAGAAAATCGTCAAAATCGTTCAAGGACTTCGAGTGTGCACTTGCAACCGGTGAAAGAAGAGAATAGTCAAAAGCGTACAAGGAATCCAACCGTGCAAAGGCCCCCAAAAAAACAAAAGAATCTAATCTCAAGAAGGGCTTCAAATGTGCAAATGCCACAGATAAAACAAGAGAAGAATCATTTGATTATCTTGGATTAGTAGACTGACTATATACACTACAACAAAAAGGACTTATAACATCTCACCTTAGACAGCGCTTTATTACAAAAGCGCTGCTATAGGTCAAAAACACGGAATCTATTAATTTAATAAAGGAAAAGCGCAAAAAAATATAAGACCTTAGACAGCGCTTTAGTGAAAAGCGCTGTCTAAGGCCTTTTAAATTTTTAAAAAAATTTAATGGAAAATATTAGACAGCGCTTTCCTTAAAAGCGCTGTCTAAGGCCTTTTAAATTTAAAAAAAATATAAGACCTTAGACAGCGCTTTTAAGGAAAGCGCTGTCTAAGGTCTTAAATATTTAAAAAAATAAAAACAAAAGCGCTGTCTAAGGCCAATCTTAGAAAGCGCTTTTAAAGCGCTGTCTAAGGGCCACCTTAGAAAGCGCTTTGTTGAAAAGCGCTGACTAAGGTCTAATAAAATTAAAATATATGAATATACTCAGTTTTCATTTTCAGTTTTGCGCTCTTTCTTCTCCCTCCCCTGTTGCGAACGGATACTTGCGAACCTGAGCTAAACCCTTGCCGTCGTCCACCGCGCCGTCGTCCACCGTTCCTCCCTCATTTCGCGACTCCGACGACCTTTACTCCACCGTGACCGTCTGTTCCTCTCTCATTTCGCGTTTTCGTCACTCAGTTTGGAAGTTTAAGAGTTTCAGATTATTACACATTTTATAAGGTATGCTGATAATGTTGCTGTTGATAATGTTGTTGTTGATGTTGATAATAATGTTGTTGTTGATGTATTACACATTTTACACGTTTCAGAGTATTACACATTTTACACGTTTCAGAGTTTCAGTTTGGAAGTTTCAGAGTTTCAGAGTTTCAGTTGATAATGTTGCTGATAATGTTGATAATGTTGTTGTTGATGTTGATAATAATGTTGTTGTTGATGTTGATAATAATGTTGTTTATGTTGTTGCTAATGTTGGAATGTTGCTAATGTTGATAATGTTGCTAATGTTGTTAATGTTGTTGCTAATGTTGGACTGTTGTTGGATATAAGAATAAAATATGTGCTAACTTCATTTTTGGTGATATAGGAATAGAATCAATATAATGTGTTAGTTTAGTTTGTTCTTGTTAACATTTTTCTACATTGTTAACTATTGCTATATAATGTGTTTGTTTAGTTTAGTTTAGGTTAGTGTTAGTGTTAGTGTTAGGTTAGTGTTAGTGTTAGTGTTAGTGTAGTATTCTTGTAACATGTAAAATTGAAGCTAACTATATTCTTTTTTACTTGGATTATTGTAGTGTGCCTTCTTCAGCACCTTTGATATTTTCTGTGAGTGTAATATACTATTTAAAAGACTTTAACATTATGGAAGAAGCTGGTGGAGTCGGCAAGGGAACTGCTTGGGACTTTAACGTTGATGTTAATGATAGCACCTTGCAAATCCACTTATCATGGGCAGGAAAAAGAACTAATGCAATTCCTATGAAAGGTGTATACGGACCTCTTATATCTGCTATCACCGTGACCCCAAGTAACTACTAGTTTTCATATTGTTTTGATTTCATAACCTTCTGCTAAATATACTGAGTAAGCTACATTGTATTTCATATTCTTAAAAACATTTATACTTTTCTTTAGACTTTAAAATTCCTTCAAATGGTTTATCTGCTGGAGCAATTGCTGGAATTGTGATTGGATTAATGTTTAATTCTTACTGATATGATCATATGACTTTTGAAATTGCATAGATCTAATAACTTATATTGTGTTGGTCAATTTGTGGTGTAAAAGATCGGGGGAGGATCTCTTGGCGATGTAACCATCTTGCTAACATTGATTTTAAATGATGATCAGTATAGAGGTTAGTTACTGTAATGGACACATATTTTTGTTTCTTTGACTTCGGTTTCAACTTTGACTATCCTTTTCATGAACATATTTGATATAACAAAATTCTAAATTTTTTATATTTTGTCTAGGAAAATTGGAGAGAACATCTGTTTTGAAGGCGATATGTGCTGGATTTAAGGAAACTACCGAACCTCAAGTTTGTATAAGTGGAGGTTAGTGTGCTTAATATTTCATCATATGAACCGAACTAATGATTGATTATTTTAGATTAAAATTTCTAATGTTAGAGTGAGTTCAACTTTATTCTGGTTTCGATTTATCAGATATTGAAACTAATGAGTGTCTAGGAAGAAGAAATGGAGGATGTCGGCAAGACAAAAGTGCTAATGTAACTGCATGCAAGGTATACATAAGCAATTTCTGTTGCCAATTTTTCTTACAAAATATAAGCACTATGGACATATATAACGGTCCATAGTCTTTCTCTGATTGGCTGCAAATTGAACATTTTATTGTTTCTCAGGATACTTTCAGGGGAAGAGTTTGTGAGTGTCCTGTTGTGGAAGCTGTTCAGTATAAGGGTGATGGTTATGCAACATGTGAAGGTACTCTTTCTAGAAATATAATAAAGTTACATCTTCATTTTATTTTTCGATTATTAAAATATATGTTTTCGTCTGGGATCATGATTCACTGCAGTCACCGCTTGTTTACTACTAACCAAAATGATAAGCAATTTTCCATGTTGTTGATGATATGTTTACTCTTCTCATTTGACAGCTTTTGGACCTGCAAGATGTGCTTTCTATTGAATTAGTTTACTAGTAACCAAAACATGGCATCTAATTCTAAGGTGCTGACGTGGATCTTCTTATAATATGTGTTGTAAATAATCATTGAGATTAGTAGGAATTAGTTTGCATTAGTTGTCACAAGCTAAGTTGTCTGGCCCAATTATTATCTACCACACACTTTCTGTTTGCTGTTAAAAAAACATACACTTCCAATATAATTCAATTTATAAAATTTACCACAAATGTTTATAGGAATCAGCACAACGTAAGTGTTAAATGTCTAGTTTTGCATTATTAATATATATATTTTTTATAAATATGTTCTTATGTATTGTTAAGGATGACTTCATTGATTTTATATATCCACTAGTACACTGGGTAAACTAATGGAATCTTACAAAAAGAATCACATGCAGATAAGTAGTTTGTTATTGTATTTGCTAACGCTAAAGTTTAAGGAAATTCTAAATTGGCTTACACACTGTTTTAGTTTGACGATTGTTACATGGATTTATTTATTTTGTATTATTATCTTTTTCATTTTGTTGCTTAGGTACAAGGTATATAGTTACAGCAATGAGACCAATGCATGGTTTAGTGAAGCTGTTGGAAGACCTTGCACTTTGATATGGTATTCTGGTTCCAATCATAAGTTTGTGTTAGATAAGACCAAATATTTCTATATCCCTAAACTTAAGGTATAATATTATACTCTTACTTTAATTGATGAGAATTTTAATATGTGTAACTTTGGTTGGAGTAATGCTTTGGTTGGATGCAATTTTGGTGTATATACTTTGAATTGCAATTTTGGTGTATATACTTTGAATTACAAACTTTGAATTACAATTTTGGATGCAATTTTGGTGTATATACTTTGAATTACAATTTTGGTGTATATACTTTGAATTGCAATTTTGGTGTATATACTTTGAATTACAAACTTTGAATTACAATTTTGGTGTATATACTTTGAATTACAATTTTTGGTGTATATACTTTGAATTTTAATACTTTGAATTACAATCTTTGTGTTTTCAGGACCTATAATGTAGATTGAAGCTATGTTTTGGTTGGATGCAATTTTGGTGTATATACAATTTTGGTGTATAAGTAATATGTGCATTGTAGAAAAAATGCTTTGGTTGGAAGCAATAACTTTGGTTGGAAGCAATGCTTTGGTTGGATGCAATTTTGGTGAATAAGTAAAATGTGCATTTGTAGAAAAATGTAATGATTTGTAATTATAAATAGGTGTATATACAATTTTGGTTTGTAATTTTAAATATATATATTGGTATGAAATGCCAATTTTGGATATATAATTTTGGGGTAGAAAGGCCAATGGTTTGAATTGCCAATTCTGAAAAAAATTGCAGGTTGAAAATTACAGGTCAAATTCTGGTTGAAAAAACCTGGTAAAATTGTGGTTAAAAAAAAATTATATAAAATTTTTCGTACACCTTAGACAGCGCTTATGGTGAAAGCGCTGTCTAAGGTGTACTAAAAAAGTCAAAAATGGAAGGTCTTAGACAGCGCTTATGGTGAAAGCGCTGTCTAAGGTGTACTAAAAAAGTCAAAAAAGGAGGTCTTAGACAGCGCTTTTGGAGAAAGCGCTGTCTAAGGTGTACCAAAAAAGTCAAAAAAAGGTAGGGCTTAGACAGCGCTTTTGACGAAAGCGCTGTCTAAAGTAATCCATATAATGTGAAAAAGCGCTGTCTAAAGGTACCATAGACAGCGCTTTTGACGAAAGCGCTGTCTAAAGTAATCCGTATAATGTGAAAAAGCGCTGTCTAAAGGTACCATAGACAGCGCTTTTCATTAAATACACGCCCCTTTAGACAGCGCTTTTGGTAATACCAAAAGCGCTGTCTAAACCTATAGCGTCGCTGGTTTATACAGCGCTTTAAAGCGCTGTCTAAAGGCTAAAAAAGCGCTGTCTAAAACCGTTTTTGCGCTAGTGATAATATTTTTATATTTAGATTAGCTATTAAATGCTTTGGTTTTGAGACTTTTATGAGGTAATTTTCAGATAGATACTTTTACATTTCAATAAAATTACTATATACCTGCCGGTTGCAAAGTGTTTTTGGAAACATTGTACTTGCTATATGCATGCAGCTTGGCAGTATATAGCTATGTCAGTTCAGAATACTCTGTTATGTGTTATCATTTGAAGGAAATGAGAAGTTCTTCTCAAGATAGCAAACAATATTTAAAGAATAACTAATTGATTATTCATTTTAATGCAAGTGCACAGTTGACACTAACAATATGTTGTTATTGGATTACAATCATACTAGATATCTTATTGCTTTATGCTCGGATTCTAATAAATACTGTATACAAAATTGTAATTTACATGTTGTCAAACATCATATAGGATTGGTTTACAAGTCTTGGTGATCTTAACTTTCTATTGTTTAGTGTGATATGAAAAGAATATGGTTTTGAAAGGAAATTGAATCCCCTTTGAGAGTGGCTATGCAACGATACCTGCTTAGTGTGTTATCTATCATATAAGAAAACTAGCCACTACAAGAAAACACAGTTTTAGCGTCGGCCAATAACTGAATAATTGAGACAATATAATATATGGTTGCATAACACAAAAAATCAGGTCTCTGTAAAACTGATCAGCAGAGACTATATCATATATGGTGGCAGAGCACAAATAATAATCAGTAATTGGAATTGTTAACGAAATAATTTAGGCATATAAGGACATCTATACTATAAGGAACACAAATATAATCATTTCTAACTCATATGCATCTCTACTTGCCATTATCTCATTTCTTTTTACAAACATATTCTTATCTTGTCAAAATTAAATGAATGTAGATAATTAAGATCTTGCATGACATGTTCAATTTCAAAGTAATTATAAACCTGCAGCATAGAAAATCATAAGGAAAGTATTGAATCTATGTTCTCTTATGGTTATTATTTGTAATGAAAATGAAAGCAGGAAATACAAGAAGTAAATGGACCGTTAGTGTTTGTCAATTATGAAAAGGATATTAAATTTGATTTTGTGGTTCTCACTGATTCTAACATTGTACAAAACATTCAATGGTTCTCACTGGTTTTAACTTAGATAGAAATACAAAATAAGGTTCATAGTTTATCGAGTTTTCAAGATTCAATAGAATTGACAAGTTGTTTTGGACAGAAACAGTAAACTATATTCTATTGACGACTTCAGATAAAAGTTAGTTGATGTCAAAAATATATTTGTAAGTTTGTAACATGTATTGAAAATATTCAACATAGTATATGAATAAAATGGTGACACCAGAATGATCATAATTTCTGAGAGTCAACAACATGTATCATCAATAAAGAATAGAATTAAAAATCAGATGCAAGTGAAATAGTATTAGTTTGAGTAATTTCAGAACAGAAGGCATCATGTTTTCTGGCAATGACTCAAGCTGTTAACAATTATAAAAAGAAAGTGTTTCTAGAATCCATTTTCATCTATGGACTTCATTTCATATACATTTTGTTCTTGTCCGTTAAATTTATTATATCATTCACAGATAAATGATTAGAAGGAAACATACAAGAATTATCCTAACTTAGAAGTTCATTACTAAAACACAGAAAAAATGGAAGTAAAAATATAATGTTTAAATGCAGAGTGGCCACATACTGCACAAGGCATGGAGAATTATTATCTGCAAAATCAAGGTTTGCAAATAGTAAAAATACTTATTTGCATCTTATCATAATTGTGCAACAGTCTATCAACATCTAAACAAGCATGACTAATGAACTATTACAACTTATCAGAATTGTGAAACATATGAAAGAAGCATGACTAATGAACTTAACAGATTTTGCATCAACATATAAACAATTCAAACTAACAGTTAAGTCACTCACAGTTTAACAATTCAAACTTGTTCTCAATTGTTCGTGCTTTTTCGGTTCGTCTCCGTTTCTCTCTTCAATCCCGGCCTCGTTCTGCATCAGATTTCAAGCTAACTGTCACCAATGTCCTAACATTCACAACAGTTAACACATTAACATCGAAAGCAACAACATCCTAACCTATATACTACTAACAGATTTTGCATCAACATATAATCAATTCAAACTAACAGTTAAGTCACTCACAGTTTAACAATTCGAACTCGTTCTCAGTTGTTCGTGCTTTTTCGGTTCGTCTCCGTTTCTTTCTTCAATCGCGGACTCTTTCTACGGCAGATTTCTTGAGGTCTTGGATTCTCTCAACCCCGCTCGGTTCTCCCCCGTCTCTTGTGCGATTAGGTATGGCTTGTTTCTGGTTTTCGTTTCAATCTCAATCTCTCTCTTTTACTCATTCTTGGCTGTGGGTTTGATTTGGGAATGATTTTTGGGTTTGTGAAATGAGGTTGAGGTTGGAGGGTTTTGAATAGAGGAGTTAAGGTTGAAGGTGAGTTGAGGATGGAGACGAAAGAAAGAAAGAAAGAAGTTGGGTTTGTGAAATAAAAATACTTTATAATTTTTATTTTATAAAATCTTTATAACTTTAGACTATTAATTTGGTGGGGAACTGCAATTTTTTCGCACCAATATTAGCGTCGGCTACGGCCGACGCAACTGTTAAAGAATAAATAATTATTTAAAACAATATAGAAAAGGAGGCAAATGAAAATGGTGGGGGGAAATGAAATTATGTCGCACCAATAATAGTGTCGGCCCTAGCCGACGCCATGTTAAAAATAATTTAAAAAATATAAACTTTCAAGCGAATGTTGCTTAGCGTCGGCTATACCCGACGCTACTATTAATGATCCATTAAAAAAAATAAAGAAAAATGATTTTACTCTCGTAGCATCGGCTTATGGGGACACTTCACCGACACTAATAGCGTCGGAGTCGGGGCCGACGCTAAATTGTTGATGCTGAAACGTGATTTTCTTGTAGTGGAAAACGCAGAACAGAATTCTGCAGAAAAGGTTTTCTGGTTTTTCCAGGTCATACGCGTATGGGGCATGTTCATACGCGTATGGAACTTGGCAATACGCGTATGGTGGGCGAGCCATGGGCCAATACGCGTATGGTTTTTCTTTTCACTCGGCCATCTGCCCAATTGCGTATGATACGCGTAGAACTTTAGGTCATTACGCGTATGAAGGAGGTCATTACGCGTATGGGGTTTTCAACGTGGAATTTGGGAAAAATGGGCTTCTGCCCGTACGCGTATGGCCAGAGGAATGGTAAAAATGAGATTTTTCAAAATATGTTTTTCGTTTCCGTCCGTAACTTTTGTTCCGATTATCCGATTTTTGTGTTCTTGGTATCGTTGTGAAGCTATTGAGCTGTACTATATGATTATGATGTTCTTGGTATCCATGTGTATTTTGAAAAGTCATCAACTATGGTTAAGAAATATTTAAAACCATCCATGGAAGGGGTAGATATAGGTCCCCAAATATCCATATGAATTAACTCAAAACAATTATTACAGTATGAGATGCATTGAAAATCCAGTGGAGATGCATTGAAATTCCATTGGATCGTAACCAGGCTCTGATACCATGTTAAGAAATGTGGTTGGGTCTAACTCAACCCTACAAAACCGATTGGTAGAGTGAGGATTACCCCCACTTATAAACACATGTTCATGCCATATATTATCCGATGTGGGACTCTTAACACACCCCCTCACGCCCAGGACTGGACATCTGGAGCGTGGAAATAAATGGTAGGGTGGCCCGATAGCGGAAACCATAGAAGGTGGCCCACCGGATCTTAAACCAGACTCTGATACCATATTACAGTATGAGATGCATTGAAAATTCATTGGAGATGCATTGAAATTCCATTGGAGAAGCTGAAAAGAAAAATGCAGAGAAGGAGGGAAATAGAAAATTAAAATTGGTTATAATTCTGCATAGTGTGTATACAACTAGTTGAGCAATCGGAATACAAAACCTATACTAATATACACATAAGAGGCCTAACGGTAAACTAAAACCCGGCCCAATACAAAGAGGCCCATATAAAGAAACCTATAATCTAATACATAGTATGCAAGGAAGATTAATGGATTGTTTTGGAACGCCGGTTGTTGGTCCATTTGAATAGGTAGGAATATTTTGTTGTTTGTTGGTGCATTTTCTGATGTTAGGAAAATACTTATTCAAATTAAGTTTCTAACGAAAGAGAATTTAAAGGTTGTACCTTAAATTTTTGGAGCGATTGATTGTTTTTCCAATGTTATGTAGTGGAGTTAGAATCTCCATATTGTGTTCTCTTAATTTCATTTTCCTTATAAAAAAATTAATAAATATTAATGACTATAAAAAAGTTGCAATATTATCTCATAGCAACATCAAACCAAATTATACTCTTTAAATAATAAATTATGCGAATGACATACTTTTTAATTAATTGCCTTAATAAATTGTTTTAAATAATAATTTTATAATATTTTACAAATGATCTTATAAATAAGAATAACACAATATATTCTATAATGATCACAAATGTGGACTATAATATTTAGTATGAGACTCTACAAAATTGAGCCTAAATTAATTTTACAATTACCACACTTAATAGAATTTACTGTTCTTTCGTAGAATTTCATTTTACTAAATATATTTTAGGTTCAAGTATTAAGAATGCATCATTTATAATTACTAACAAAGATTTATAGAATTTAAAAAAGTTTCCAACATTTGGAATCCACACTATCATATTAAACGTTCCATCTATTATCTATATGATTAAATGACAATAATATGGACATAATATGATTTTCAATACATTTCAAGATAATAAAATATAAATTAGATTAATTAATAAGAAAAAAGAAAAAACAAAACTCATATAAAAATAACCTAAATACTAATTTTTAATTAAATGACCTAAAAACATAATTTTAGAAACACATAAACTAACCCATTTCTTAGCCCCATCCCTAGTATTCACAGGAGCATTTGGTTACATTTTTTTTTTATAAGCTAAGATTTATATAATATTAGGGGTTCAATAAAGGGACCCCAACCCATGTACAAAAAACTCCGACCACAATATCAGGATCTACAAAAAATCACTAGGGCATTTAACCCAAGTGTAATAATTACATGTATGAAATCTATTATGCACCCTACCTATCCAACTCTAAGAGAAAAACAGAATACGATTTGTAATCGTATCGAAGTCCCAAAATTCATCCTTAAAAATGATGTAGTTTCGGGAAGTCCAAATGGACCAACAAATAATCAACCACAATCCGACCGAGTTACTAATGGAAAACTTCTTGCCTACACACCCAGACACCCAACATGAAAAATTATTTAACAAACAACTAACCGCGATATCCGGAATGCCTAACCATTTGCAAACGAATTTCCAGATAAGAACAAATTTGTAACAACGGAAAAAAACATGAACAGCAGATTCTACTTCCTGGAAACAAAACGGGCACGACTCTTCATGACGGTTAGTGATGATACTTCTTCTGATTAGATTGTCTCTCGTTGGAAGTCTGTTATGAACAAGTCGCCAGCCGAAAACTTTCACCTTAGGCGGAACCTCAGCTAACCAAATGAGTTTGAACACCGCGATAACATCTTCATGAAAATTATCATTGGCGCCTACACTTGAAACCTGCAAAAAATTATATAGAGTCGAAACAGAAAACGATTCGGTATTATTAAGGAGCCAGCATGGAAGATCGTCAACAGTAACGTTAGGGCGGAACTCGGACAACTTCTGGTGTAACATCTGCAGCTGACAGTGATGAGAATCCTAGACCAAATCTTGTGTAAAAATAGTGTTATCCCAAACCCAGGAGCCACCTATCCAAGATCCATTATGTGAAACATAACTGTTCTTATTTACAGCCAACATAAATAACTCACGAAACTGTTGTGCCAATGTTGACGAACCGGCCCATCTAGATAGCCAAAACAAAATTGAGCTTCCTTTACCTAAGGAGAAGGAAATACATTCTGAGATGATGTCTTTACCGCAGAACCAAGCTAATTGCACGAGATCGCGCCACCATAAAGAAGAGGACATATTGTATTTTTGAGGGCAGCCTAACTGAAATTCAATCATATGTTCCGAATACCGAAAATCAATGTAATTCTTCCAAAGTGTATCCTTCTTGACCAAGACTTTCCAAATCCATTTGAACATAAGCGCTCTGTTAAATAATTTGATGTCTTTTACTGCTAAACCTCCAGCCTCCCTCTTTTTGCAAACATTACGCCACGACACCCACGACACACCTCGTTTAGAAACTAGACCGTTCCATAAGAATAATTTTTGAATGGACACAATTATCTTGATAAGCTTGCTAGGGACCTTATAAAAGGACATGAAATGAATGGGGAGATTGGTTAGGACCGAGTTTATCAGAGTAACTCTACCACCCATCGAAAGAAAACGACTTTTCCACGAAGTCAATCTAGACCGAAACCTCTCTATCAACGGTTTCCAAAAAACAATCAATCTATGATTACCTCCAATAGGGATGCCAAGAAATTTAAAAGGAGGTACAGCTAGCTTACACGCCAAGTAATTCTCTGCAGCCAGGAGCGTTGATTCTTCAATCCCAAAACCAAAAAACGAACTTTTATTAAAATTGATGTCGAGACCAGAAATCAAATGGAAACCCTTCAGAACATTTTTCATAGCCAAGATATTCCTCCATGAGCTGTCGCCAATTAATATCGAATCGTCTGCGTATTGTAACAAGTGGAAGGATATTTCATCACTCACTTTAAATCCTGAGAAGCTACCAATACCAGCATTTGGTTACATTGAAAGTTGATTCTAATTTTCCTTCTGAAATCAAAGGAACTCTCAAACCTAGCTAGACAATAAAAGTTTTCATTGTATTTCAAATCTAATTTCAAATCTAATTCAGATTGGGTTGGGATAGCTTGGAACGTTGGTGATAATGTTTGTGATCATTTGTTAGAACGATTCACGAAATTGCTGAGGAGAACTCCCAAGGCTGCTGCATGTTATATTTGGATTACGGTTAGCTAGACTATTTGGCGGACCCGAAATTATGTGCTATTTAATGAGATGATTGAAAATCAAAAGAATATCGCACTTAGGGTCCTCTATAATTCTTTGTGGTGGTTAGAGTTTCAATATCAATCTAAAGCTAAATGTCTCCCGCCGTCTCACCATCACCGGAGCTAAAGGTTTCACGCCGTTTTTGACAACGATCTAACTGTCTGATCCAGGTACAATCAATACCGAATACACTTAAGCTTATAAAAAACACAATTATCTATAATGATCACAAATGTGGACCTATAATATTTAGTACGAGACTCTACCAAATTGAGCCTAAATTAATTTTTCAATTACCACACTTAATAAAATTTACTGTTCTTCTATAGAATTTCATTTTACTAAATATTTTAGGTTCAAGTATTGAGAATGCATCATTTAAAATTAATACCAAATATTTATAGAATTCAAGATGATTTTCCATACATACATTTCAAGGTAATAAAATATAAATTAGCTAGATTAACTAATCAGAAAAAAAAAAATAAACAAAAAACAAAAAATAAAATATATGGCAAAATAACCTAAATACTAATTTTTAATTAAATGACCTAAAAACAAAAATTTAGAAAGCCATAAACTAACCCATTTCTTAGCCCCATCCCTGGTATTCACGGGAGCATTTGGTAACATTGAAAGTTGATTCTAATTTTCCTTCTGAAATCAAAGGAACTCTCAAACCTAGACAATAAACCTTTTCATTGTATTTCAAATCTAATTTCAAATCTAAATTAAAAATTCCCAATCGTGTCTCATTATGATACTCAATAAGTTTTTGAGCATTGAGTTTTATCAAACTGTTTCCGTAAAACATGAGAGGCTTAAGCAAAATGGTATTCCTGCCAGATACGTGAAGGGCCTCAATATGCACCTCGGCAAAATTATTACCTTTATAAGAAGAAATTACAGTGATCTTGCCCATAGACTCACTATCGAAGTTTGGGTTTTTCACAGTAATATTGAGCTTAAAATTATAGTATAAGGTGTTGTCGTTTGTGAAATCGAACTCTGTGATTGAGGCATCAGCTATGACGAACTCCAATGGTGAATATCCTTCCAAGGCGATAGAGATGACAAAATATAGTAGATAGCTAATTATCAAGAAAGGTGCAATAACGAAAAATGCCATGAGTTTGGAGTTCCTATTGTCCCTGACTTGTGATAAGGTAGGCGAAGGTTTATGGGACATTGTGGAGTTATTAGGGTTTCTCATTTAGATTGATGGGATATTGAGGAGTTATGGTGCAACATATTTATTTAGAGTTATTAGGGTTTCTGATTCAGATTGATTGGATATTGAACAACAACCTATAACTTAATTCTCACTTAATCCTAAATAATAGGATCTTTTATAGTTTTGATTTTGTACCATTTCACCAGTCAAAAACCAAATTTGAATTATTCCAAATATATTTAGTGTAAAATTTATATCATATTTATAAGTAACTGAATCCTAAATAAGGTCCGGATGAATATAGGTCTATTTTTTTGGTTGGTTGTTTATACAATTTTTATCAAAATTTTTGGCTTCTAGATTAAAAAAAAGTTCTCAAAAAGTTCTCGGTTGTATTATTTCTTCTGATCAGTTTGCTTTTATCTCTGGCAAATAATTGTTAGATGGGGTTTTAATTGCTAATGAGTTAATTGATGTAGCTGTTAGAAATAAGAAGAGTTGTTTGTTTCTCATATAGACTTTGAAAAAAAGTTGTTGCAAACTTTGCAAGTATCGCTTTTAATTTGGGATATTCATTGTTTTTGTTCGTATCTAGTACTTGTCTTGCTTCTACAATATCGGAAAAAGTTTAGTAATAATGATAATTGTAGACAAAAATAAAAATGATTTAACATTTCTAGTATACTTATGACAGGTTTTTACCATGATTTTCTATTTTTTAAATTTTTGTTAGTGAAAAATATCACATAAAACTAATCCAGACAATTGTATAGTCTTAAACATAGTTTAAAATCAGTACAGTAATGTTAAACTCTTTTGAGAGAGAATTTTTCCAACAATTATGGTCATATTCGGTTCGAAAGTTTGTCTCTGCAGTTATGCCTATAATCGTTATTGACGTGGTTGAGATGTAAATTGTAATAATGGCAAGAATTTTTTTATTTATTAAAACAAATATTATATTTTGTTACTTATCTTATTATTATGAGCATTATTTCCCTTTAAATATCTCAATTCATTTTAACATATTATTTTGTATTGGTATATTTTATTGAAGGTCGTTGGAGGCTGACACATCATTCTCAATCACCCCTTTATCAAATTAATTGTCTATTTATTGAATGTATTATCCTTTTATTAGATGTCTCTTCTTTTTTAAGGGCTCGATGCGAATATATATATCCCATATAATAATTGAAGGGATAAACTAACTACCAAGCACAAATATTCATACACTCTCACATAAGCTTGCTCTCAACCTCAAAATAAACCTTAAAGCCTTTAATAGCCTTTAATCACTAAAGGTCGTTACACATTTGTATGTTTAGCAAGTACAATTGATTTCCACTATGGGGCCAGATAAATCTTCCTCTCGTTCATCCTCTATGCCCATCCCGGTGAACAAAAAGACAATAATTTCATCTAACAAGGAAGCTGACGGCGTAAAAAGTGTCACTACACTGATGTGTGCTTCTATGAACGATCACTACTACGATACCCGCAAACAACAACACCAGGTTTACAACGGATTAATTTACACCGTTGTAATAGGTTATAATGTCCGTGCATCAGTGAGTAGTTGGATTTATTACTACGGTTGTCTTATAACACCGTAGTAATATATGATTTGTAGCAAGCTTCGATCCCTAACAAATACACGTTTTCAATTTTTTAGACTACATTAAGCATGTGTCACTTAAGTCCATTATTTAAAAATTACATTGTAAATGATTTTACAACGGTTAATAAACCAACCTTTGTTATAGGACTTTAAAAAAAATATAAAATAGAAAATTATTTAACCAAGATATTTAACCATGGTGTTACTAAACAACCGTTGTAAAATTTGAAAATTGCATGACGATTTTAATTTCTAACCGTGATGAAAAGTGATATTTTTTAGTATATAAGCGAAAGTATCTATCGTTCAATACATAGCAGCCATTTCTCTCAAAAGAAAACCCTAACATATTAGTCTTCCGTCTCATAACATAACTCTAAACATGCTTCAACCTTCAGACACGTCTTCAGATTTGTCTTCACTAATCGCTAACTTGAGGTTCGTTCGTTACACTTATGCTTCAATTTTGTTTACTTGTCTTATTAAAACTAGGTTCTAATTTTTTTCGTGAATGTTCTCATTTTTCAAATTCATTATCACCACCTTAACAAATTGTATACTTTCGCTATGTTACATATAGTTTGTGTAGCTATGAAGAAAAATACAAGAAGTATGAAGCCATTGTGTTAACTTCATTCATCTTGTACTTTTTGTTTTCATAGCTTCATGAACTAGATAAAATATGAAATTAACAAGACAACAGATTAAAGTTTCCATCAAATCCTTTTGAATTGTTTTACGTCTTCTTTTCCATAAAGTTTCCATCAAATCCTTCCATTAAAATGTCTCAGCAGTCCAGTTGTAGCCATGGAAGCAGGTCCTTAAATCGTTCAAGGTACATATGCAAGTGTGGTCTCAACGCTCCGTTGATGACGACATGGACCGACTCTAACCCAGGCCTCCGTTTCAATGGTTGTGGGATATATAAGATTCAAGGATACAAACAATGCTCTCACTTTTCTTGGTTGGATGACGAGATGGATCCTGGAGCAAAACAAATAATTTCTTCACTAGTAAAGAACTTGAATGAGGAGAAGGAAACGGTTAACACCTACAAAGCCAAGGAGGACGAATTGATGTTGGAAGTGAAGATCCTGAAGAAATAGTTGAAGATTACCTATATTTTTTATTTTTAGTGTCATTGCATTTGTTGTAATGACGAATTAGGTTATAGTTGATTAGGTTTGTATGTTTACTGATGGTGTAATGGTTGATGTATTGGTTACATAAGATTCATGTGATGATGTTATGGTGTATCATGAATATGATATAATTAATATTATTATAACTTTATCACAAACCTGTGTTGTACTTTCTACTGTGATATGGTGAACAATAATATAGGTTAAAAATTGGTATAAATTATAAAAGTAGGATATAATTGTAAATTCTGCAGAAAATTTAACAATAGTTATTTATCATAACCATTATTATAACTCGCGCGCTGTCCAGAAAAAAATCAAAAACAAAACTGTGCAGCTGGGAGTCGAACCTAGGACCATCACGTTATCACAACAGTTTTTTGGATAAACCGTTGTGATAGAGCGCTCGCTTTCCAGTTTATTACAACGGTTACAGGGGTGTAACTGTCAGTGTCATATATATAACCACACTCTACATAAGAACGCATGGTCCTGCATGGTTATATATCTTTCTCAATCGTTGTTAAATGTCTTTTTCGTAGTAGTGGATCTTCGTCGCCAAAACCAAACCCTGGAGAATAATGTCCTTCATATCCAGCAGCGGCAGCAAGAGATAGACACGATGGACAAATTTGAGGTATTGGTCCCATAACCTCTATCTGATGAAATGGGGAGGCGCTCGTCCATGAAAACTTAAAGTCTCCATTTTTGGCTATGTTCGAAGGACTCAACGACCCATATGAGCATGTGGCTTTCATGTACACTCAGATGACCATCATTGAGGCACTTGATTCATTGAAGTGAAAGCTCTTATTTGGAATCTTTAGAGATGTAGTCCTGATGTGGTATATGGACCTCCCTGGACTCTCTATCACCAACTATTAAGATCTGGTGAAAAAGGTAGTCCCCACTAATTTTCCCCAAACAGGAATAGGAAGTTGATCGCCACATATCAATTCAATATTTTCCAAGGTCCCTCGGAGTCACTGAGGGAGTATATTATGCACTTAAATGAAGCAACAATCAAGATAGTCCTGTCATACCCCAAATTTGTCCTACCTGTGTATAACTTTCATTTGTACATCCGTCCACTGACAATTATTCAAAAAAATCCAAAACAAATATGTTGCTTCTGCTTGTCGTTCAAGTCTGTGCAAGGTTGAATTAAAGGTGGCTCAGGCAAGTGTTGAGTATAGTTTAGTGGCTTTGGTATAATTTGTTAGTAATACAAGGTTTCGTTTCAAGATCAAGACCAGGTTTTGTAATGGTTTAGGTGACGTGTGTGAAGCTCCCATTAGGGTTTGTGTGTTAAGTCAAGACAGTTGTGAATGGACCAAGTTGTCAGGCTATGTCAAGATTTTTAGTACTTCATGATTAAGGATTATCAGTGGGTTCATTCAACGCTTGTTAAGATTTAGTCCTTATTACAGTTGTGTATTCAATTCAAGTGTGGCATTGGATTAAGTGTGCATTCGTGGATCTAAGTCGAAAATTCATTTTCAAGGCTTAATTCCACTGTCCATTTTCCATTATTTGTTATCCATATTTTATCCAAAAGACACCTTTTCTTTTTCCACCATTTCCACACTAACTTCCCTCCATCTTCCATTTTCCCTTTTCCCCTCTCTCCCGTATTCGAACTACGATTGGTCTGATTTCTCATTCTCGTCCGAATGAGGATACGTAGGCACAAGGGCCCCAATCCTTGGTGAGCATCATATCCTAAAACCACCCATTTCCCTTAGCATTGGTTCTCTTTTATCTTACTGTTTCACATTTGTCGTTGAGAAGAAAATAAATAAGCTTAGTTAGCGTTCATCACAACTCGAATTAAGAGGCTCCCGTTGAGTACAACGGACATGAGGGGGTGCGCGTACCTTCCGCTTATTTAACCGACTCCCAAACCCAGAATGTGGTTGCGACGACCATTTTCTTATCTTTTTAAAGTTTTTCTCGATATTTTCCTTTCCCTCTTTTTGGGAGAAATAAAGTTCAGTGGCGACTCTGTCGAACCGCGATTTCTTCCGTGCATTTCGCGGGAGGGTCGTGTCTTCGATTAGTGATTTTTTGAGGTGTAACAACTGGCAACTCTGTTGGGGATCATTGCTCCATGCAAGAGAGAGTCAAACCTATCTTAATTCAAATCACGAGCTCGTTTACTTCGCTTGTTTGGTTTCTTCTCGTTTATCTATTTATTTATTTACTTGCTTTTCCTATTCCTTATCTGTGTTACCTTTTGTGACATTGTTGGATTGTTCTGATATTGGGTACCTTGAGAGATGGCTCTACACCCGAGTTTGAGAAAAACCCTAGGATTAGGATGGTGGTTGTGTAGTGGAGGCTTGCATGGTTTCTTTCGCGTGAGTTGAAGCGAAAACCCTGCTTGGAGTAGATTCCCTTGGAGATGTTATTGTTATGGTGAGTCTTTGCCATGGTGATAATGTTTTCAAGCCTGAATCGTTGATCCTAAGGACCATTAAACCGATTTATCCATGGTGGTTGGTAGTGTTAACTCCATGAACGTATTACTTCCTGACAGTAATATTTTCAACCTCGATCTATGACTCTGAGAACCTTTCTTAGAACTCGTGGGGAAGATACGAAGAACTCACCTAGAGGAGATTATTTCGAGGATATTATAGTCGGATGAGTCTTTGTCATGGCTATAATGTCTTTGAAATATATCCATGACTTTAGGCACATACCCGTCTTAGAAACCTACCCGTGGGATTTCTTTGATCCAAGCTTTGGTTGTTGACCCGTTCTTCCGGCCAACCTCAGAACTGTTTGAACCCGCGATCCTGGATCTTTTATCCTGCATTGCATCTTGCATACATGTTATTGCATATCATTGCATATGTTATGCATCTTGCATTTTATTTCAACTTCAGAATCTCATTTCGCCTTGCTTCCTTCTCAAGTAAATCAAGTTGATTCCTCAACATCAGTACGTAACTCGAGCCAACACAAGATGTATGATGGAGCAGATTCAACAAAAGCAAGTCGCCTTCAGATAAGAATTGGACTCTATTAAAGGCAAGATTGACCGGATTCTCGAAGCCATCATGATGGCCAGAAAAGAACAAGAACTGCGTGAGGCCGTTGTCGCCAACAACAATGTGCCTGTGCAAGGATCTACCTCAAGGCTCTGAGTTCCTGTTCCTAATCCTATCAACTATGGAATACCGATGAACTTCACTATTGCCGCTGAAGGTTCCATTTCTCAACCATTACCAACATCTGGAGTTACTGTTGGAGTTATCCCTCAAGCCCAACCTGCTGTCACTCAGATTTCTAACCCTTATGCTGAGGGAAATCTGCAAGATCAGTATGATGAAGTGCAAAACTATCATGTTGCTATCCCAATTGCCAATCCTGCTGCTGCTCAGGATTCTGGAGCTATCAAGATATATCGTGATCTAGCTGAGAAACTTCGAGTCATGGATGAACACAAATCAACTTCTTTGCCAGAGATGAAAAGCTGATGATCCATTGCTTCCAAGACAACCTGTATGGAGCATCTCTCGAGTGGTATATGCAGCTAGAGCGTAGTAGTGTGTGCACTTGGGCTGAGCTAGCTAATGCTTTCGTAAAGCAATACAAATACAACACCGACCTTGCTCCGAACCGTACTCAGCTTCAGAGAATGGTTCAAAAGGACAATGAATCCTTTAAGGAATACGCGCAACGCTGGAGAGAGCTAGCCGCAAGAGTGCACCCACCATTGGTTGACCGTGAATTGATTGACATCTTCATGGGTACATTGCAAAGGCCAACACTATGAGAAGTTGATCGATAGTGTTTATGCTGGAATCTCTTACTTGGTGATCGTCGGTGAAAGAATTAAAGAAGGTCTGAAAAGAAGAAAGAGCCAAGGAGGTTCTAGCAGTTTGACCGGAGCTAAGAAGTCCTTCAATGGATACAAGAAGAAAGAGGGTGAAACAAATATTGTCTCTGCTCATAAAGGGCAAACTCAACAAGCTCCTGCTCCAATGCCTATGCAAATCCCCTACTTCCAGTATCCATATGTTGCTGCTACGCAATATGCTCTGATGCCTTATCAGCCAGTTATTCAAGCTCTAATGCCTCAGCAACAGGTTCCCCACCAATAATCATACAATCAACAAAGGTATCAGTATCCTCCTCAGAATCAACAACAGTGAGCTGCTCAATAGCAACGTCAGCCTAATCAACAAAGGACACAGAGGCTAGATAAAAACTTTGATCGTCTGCCGATGACGTACGCTCCAATCTTTGCTCAATTGCTAGAGAAAAAGGCGATTACTCTGAGAGACCCAGCTCCTCCGACTGTCATTCCTCTAGATTATAATGCTAATGCTCACTGAGAGTATCATAAGGGCGCTCCAGGACACCAGATCGAGGACTGCCTAGCCTTCAAATACAAAGTTTAAGACATGATTAATTCAAAGGCTCTCACATTCAATGGGAAGTCTCTAAATGTCATCAACAACCCTCTGCCGTCGCCAAACTTGTGCCAGCATTAAGTTAAGTCAAGTCAAGTTCATTCCCCGAAGAAGGTAGTCATCATGCCATCCCATCATTTGCATTCTTGTATTTTTCTTTTTTTTGTTTAAGTACTGTATGCTTTAAACATTGCCTTTCGTATTTGGTTTTATTAATGTTGTGACTATGCATGTTTTGAATCAATTATATCGTATTCACTCATTTCTCCAATTACTGTAAATCACTGACACATTTATCCACTTCACTCTCTTTATCAAACTGTTGTGTAGCAATTATTGGAGGGAGGATGATGACAACGAAATACCCATAATTGCAATTTGTATGCTTTCGGACAAAATCCTGCCGATGATGTATAGACATTGTTTCAATCCCCTAAACACTGTAGAGACAAGGAGTTAATCTCTAGTTAACCACTTCGAGCCTAGAAGTAGCAGTTTCCTTTGGATCTATAAACTCTTACACTCAACCTAGGGCAGGATAGTGTTCTGTTAACCTAACTACACACTCGAATCGCAAAGCAAAATCCAAAAGACATGGCGGTTGTTCATCAATGACCCATGACTTGGCAGTCACAATCCTCCAACAAAATAAAAAACAAAAACAAAAAAAAATCGAAAGCCTGTTAAGTCGAGCACCTCAAAAAAAGACTTAGGCAAAAAAAATCAAAGCAATCCCGATGGACTCGAAAAGCAAAATCTGTCCATGAAAAAGATAGGGATCAAAAACAAAAGAGGCGCTCGAGTCCTCAACAAAGGCAAAATAAGATCCAGTTACCACCATACAAAAATCAAAGGGTCAATGTCATCCATCAAAAGCAAAATAAGGTGGCTTCCATCTTGAGCAAACCTTGAATCGTCACTCTTACACCGTCAACCCTTTTGGAAGACAAACATGTGCAAAATTAAATGAACGTAGGACTAGAATTCAGCACAAAGAAGGGGTGGGTACAAACCAAGTTTTAGCCTAATATCCCTTGTTTCATAAACCGTGAACCAGACCATGTTACAACCCTCGAAAAACCTAATTGAGGCGAGGTTTACTCTGATAGCATACTATTGCAAGGTTGCGTAAACTGACTCCCCACATCTTTGTTAATCTTTAGCATTGGTGTCAATCTCCTTGCTATATCTTTCACACTAGCAAAAATCCGTACAACGTCTAGACTAACGGTCCATTCATCTCACACTATCACCACACTCCAATAAATGACTCTTTTTCAAAACTTGTATGAGCATTACAGATCACCATTTGTGAATGAGCAATTTTAATTGCAAATCAGTGCTAGACATCAAAGCAACTCCAACAAGGGGCAATCAAAGAGGAACTTGAACTTTCAACAGCGTCGACCCGAAGCAAGACTCTCTCAAAACTCTCAATCAGGGGCAAACCTTTCAACAACTCAATCAGGGGCAAGCTATCTTAGAGCACGTCAAATCTCAGCATCCAGAGATCAGACTACTTTAGAACTGGGTAATCAGGGGCATACCATTACCACATTCAGATTGTGGCAAGACCGGTTACAGAGGGTAGTTCTTCTCTATATCTTTAAATTGGTTAAGCGTATCTTGCCAGACACTGGCAATCATCAAGTTCAACGCAAGATCACAGTCTTCATGAGCTGATCATGTCGTTATGCGCATTTTCGGGCCATCCAGACCATCAAACACATAGTTATGGTTCTCCCAAAATCAAATCAACGACAAAACCATAAAGTGGTCAAACTTGAGGCATCAAGAGCATCTTCGTCTGCTTCAATCATGGCGTCTTCAACTAACTAAGTGTCGAGGAAATCAAATCCTCCCTCCACCCAAAGTCCAATATGCATTGGCAACTACCAAAAGTACACCATGCTGGAACCATCACCAAACATATCCAATCACCCGTCTGCAATCATATGCATCATACGCGTCATATGCTTTGCATTCGACATCATAAATATCATGTGCATCATATGCATACACAAAAAACCAAATCATACTCCTCCAGCACTTGCATCTTCGCTCGTCAGCATTTGTATTGCACTTCCATTCGACAAGGAACATCATTACAAAATCAAGCATTCATACATGCACAAGTTAAGGTCCAGGATCAATCTCGAGATTTCCAGGCGATCTTCAGCCCAACCAGGAGCATCTTCTTCAAATTCGTGGGCGTTCCTCACAAAGTTGTTTCAACCTTTTATTGATCAAGCTTAAGACAATCTTCAGCCTAGTCAGGGGCATCCTCTTCAAAATCCGTGGGTGTTCCTCACGAAGTTGTTTCAACCTTTTGTCGATCAAGCTCAAGACAATCTCCAGCCCAGTCGAGGGCATCTTCTTCAAGTTCATGGGCGGTCCTCATGGAGTTATTTCAACCTTTTATTCATGAAGTTATGATCTCTAAGCAAGTCAGTTGCCTTTCCTCAATGAGTTGTGTTCCTCAACCTTTTGTTGATAGAGTTGCCATCCCTAGCTCAACCAATAAACATTTCTCTGAGTCAATGGGCGGTCCTCATTGAATCGGTTATCTCTACCTTTTGTTGATAAAGTTACAATCCTCAGACTAGTCAATGGTTTTCTTCGAAAAAAATTCAACCTTCCTCTTGGGCGTTACCCCGTGAGTTGGTTCCTTTCAACCTTTTCTTGATAAGGACGGTGTCCATCAGTGACTTCTTTGCTTTAACCTTTTGTTGATGTCCCCGAATAAGCCTCAATCATCATATTCCCAGCAAACTTGACCTTTTGTCAATTTCCTTCCTATCATCCTTTTGGTGATACCCAAACCTTGCCAACTCAATTCAACCTTCATCCTTTTGGTGTTGGCAACTCTCAAAATCAGAAACTTACTATCATCCTTTTGGTGGTAGTCGTCCATGTCATTTCAATCCTTTCGGTGTTGGTCCTCGCAAGTGGGAAGATCATATCATTCTTTTGGTGGTAGTAGCTTGTATTGATTTGTAATGCTTTTGGTGTCGGCAATCTGTGAACCTTTGCTCTGTCTTCATCCTTTTGGTGAATGGCAGCCTTTGATATCGATTTACTTGTTGTTATCCTTTTGGTAATAGCAATTTGTGACCTCACTTTCATCCTTTTGGTGAAGGGTAAATACTTGTGTGTCCACTATCATCCTTTTGGTGATAGGTCTGTCACCCTTTTGGTGTCAGATATCGCTGTGAATGTGTTCTCTATCATCCTTTTGGTGGTAGACCCGTCATCCTTTTGGTTCCGAACATCATAGTTTGCTTACTATTATCCTTTTAGTAATAGCGAGTTTCGACCTCACTTTCATCCTTTTAGTGAAGGGTCATTACTTGTGTGTCCACAATTATCCTTTTGGTGATAGGTCTGTCACCTTTTTGGTGTAAGATATCGGTGTGAATGTGTTCTCTATCATCCTTTAGGTGGTAGATCCGTCATCCTTTTGGTGTCAGACATCATAATTTTCTTACTATTATCCTTTTGGTAATAGCGAGTTTCAACCTCACTTTCATCCTTTTGGTGAAGGGTCGTTGTGTATGTTTACTATCATCCTTTTGGTGATAGGCCTGTCATCCTTTTGGTGTCAGATATTTCTGTGTTCACTATTATCCTTTTGGTTATAGGTCTGTCATCCTTTTGGTGTCGGAGTTGCGTGTGTTCACCATCATCCTTTTGGTGATAGGCCCGTCATCCTTTTGGTGTCGGAGTCCTTTGTGTGCTAACTATTATCCTTTTGGTAATAGCGAGTTTTGACCTCACTTTCATCCTTTTCGTGAAGGGTCATTGGGTTGCATGTGTCCGATATCATCCTTTTGGGGGTAGGTCCGTCATCCTTTTGGTGTCGGAATCGTGTGCGTGTGTCTTTCTGTCATCCTTTTGGGGATGGAACCGTCATCCTTTTGGTGTCAGAAATCATAGTTGCTTACTATTATCCTTTTTGTAATAGCGAGCTTTCACCTCAATTTCATCCTTTTGGTGAAGGGTCAAGTCGTGTGTGTTTAATATCATCCTTTTGGTGAAGGGTCGAGTCGGGTGTGTTTACTATCATCCTTTTGGTGATAATTTTGTCATCCTTTTGGTGTCAGATATCTTTGTATTTGCTCTATTATCCTTTTGGTAATAGCGATATTTGACCTCATTTTTATCCTTTTAGTGAAGGGTCGAGTCGTGTATGTTTACTATCATCCTTTTGGTGTCAAATATCTCGGTGTGTGCGCACTACTACAAAACAGGCAAACAACAACGCCCAAGTCACCACGGTTCTTACAAAAACCGTGGTGATATCTCTAAACTCAGTCGCTAACTTTATATTATATTTTTTAATTAAAAATTTATAAGGTATTGTTAGCTCATAAATTCGATGCCCATATGAAGTTGGAAGTGTTGATGGGAATGTTAAGCTCTTGAAGAGGTTTAGAGAAGCTTCCGACAGGATCTGTGTGATAGGTTTAAGTCGAAGGTTCACATAAGAGGAAAGGATGTCTTTTTGGGACTTAGAAAATATTTCTAAGAGTTGAAGAGGGCACCTTCGACCGAGAATGCTGATGATGTCCGACGCTGGGAATTCAAATTCAAATAAAGGAGGGAGTAGTTACTTTGGTTCGCTCTTGAAGAAGGACATGTGGCGTACATCCAATTGATGGAAACATGCAATGCGACACTTGTCATTCGTTTATTATTTCAGGAAGTTTATAACAGTTAGTTTTAGGTATTATAAATAAGGGTTCTAGCAATAGGATTCGGGGTGTTGTGTTCACTTTGTATAAGTAACTCCAAATTCACTCAAAGTACCCGCGTGTTGAGAAAAGAGTCTTGTGAGAATGTACGTGATACAAACACCATTTATCTTTCAATGCAATTTACTTCAACCTTTCGTTAAGCTTTTATCTCCTATTTAACGCAAGTTATATTTCTACACTTTCTATAGTTTTCAACCTTTACTGCACGCCTTCGACTTTTTCTTTTAACCTTTTTCATTTTAAAAACATTGTCTAGATTGTGCTTTAAACCAACTTTCTTTATGAGTTCTATCGAAGTACTTATTTCCTTAGAATGTGCCTTAGATCTATTGTTAGCACATGTCTTAGGATCAATCTGATCGATCGTATGAGTCACCAAAGTTAGATTTGGAAGATCAGCGGTTGTTTACCAATTTTCACGGCAAACAAATTGGCACGCCCAGTGGGACTGTGCTAACTTGATAAAGATCTTTCTAAATTTTTGAAAATCTTCAGTCATAGTTTCCTTCTGTCGAAAGCTTCATTGCATGTTATTGAGAAGTGGTAAGGTAGCCACTACAAACGAAGAGAGACCAAAGAGAAGATATACTAGAAAAATGGTGACGAACACTAGTCAGCCAAAAATTCCAAACCCTCATGGGAGTGGTTCTAATCCTCAGTCAAGTAATTCGAATGCCCAGCCTAGTAACATAAACCCTCAAAATATGTCTAGGAATGATGTGATACCACCTCCAGTTCCTTCGATAGGAGAGGCAATCCCACCTCTTGTTATGTCCGACCCATTGCCATCAATGACAGGACCAGGGTCGACATATATAAGGGCTTACACTCAACCTGTTTTGGAGTACGTTGGGCCAGAAGCATCTAATCCCCAAACTCCACCAGGAGGAACTTCGACACTTAGGCATCTTCCCCCTCCAGGATTTTCACAACCCTTACCAAGGAATCCACCTTATGGAATGCCAACGTCAATAATGCAAAGCCTCCAAAATGCCCCCCCCCCAGTATTCTCAGACAATGTAATGTCTTCGCCATTACAAGGATCGGGATCTGGGATAAATGTGGGTCGAAACAGCCAAAGTGTAGGTATAGGATATTCCACTCAAGGTCCTAGTCTGACAAACACGTCTATAGCATGTTTAAGACAACAAATGAATGAGAGTAACCTACAAATGGTACAAACTTTGTCTCAAACTATGGGGGAAATTTTCCAGCCTTTGATTCGAAACACTACCCAAACTAACCAACAACTAGCAGCGCAATTGGCACGCATGGCAGAATTTATGGGGGTACTGGCCCCTATACGAGGTATGATTGTGGTGGCGAATATCCCACGGAGGAACCTAGAGACTATGCCTGAGGCCAACCTGGAACCCCCTAGATTCGAACTCCCTAGAGTCGAACCACCTAGGAACCAAGGGCCAATTCCTGAAGAAGGGGAACAAGGGGTAGTGATAGTAAATAGAAACCAGGATGTTGACCGTGTTATACAACAGGTTCGACGTAACAACATAGCAGCAGATAACAACCTAGCAGCCATGGTCGAAAGAATAATGGCTCGAAATGGGGTGAATTTTGGCTTTACTAGGCCAAACTATACCTCACCCATAGTGGATTATATCCTGCAATCAGAATTACCTCCTAGGACGAAGGTTCCAAAGTTTACCAAATTCTCAGGAGATACAACTGAATCTACTGTCAAACACGTAACCCGGTATATGATCGAGGCTAGAGAGATCGCAAATGAAGAAAGTCTTAGGGTAAAATATTTCCCAAGTTCTCTCACCAAAAATGATTTTACTTGGTTTACAACCCTACCTCCTAACTCAATCTGTAATTGGACCCAGTTAGAGCGCTTGTTCCATGAACAATTCTATATGGGGCAAACTAAGATTAGTTTGAAGGAGTTGGTTAGCATAAAGCGAAAGTTTACTGAGCCAATAGACGATTACCTAAACAGGTTTTGATTATTTAAGGCTAGGTGTTTTACTCAAGTGCCAGATCATGAGCTGGTCGAAATGGCCGCTGGTGGCCTTGATTACTCTATTAGAAAGAAATTGGATACCCAGTATCTGAGAGATAAGGCCCAACTGGCTGATAGGGTTTGACACTTAGAACGTCTGAAAGACAAAAAGGCTAAGCTTAATACGGGTAAAAAGGTAGCTTATGTTGAATATAATGAGAATGTCGAAGATTTGTACGACGAACCATTATATTTTGACGAGAGTGAGGTAGACGTTGCTGAGTTAAAGCAAGGTCCTCCGTATGCTTGTAAAATGTTAACCCCTTCGACTGGAAAAAATTCTGGCGAATCCGAAAAGAATGATAAGTTTCCCAAGAAAACATACACTTTTGATATCACCAAATGTGACAAAATTTTTGATTTGTTGGTAAAAGATGGGCAGATGATAGTGCCTCCTAGAGCTAAAATGCTGCCTTTAGAACAAAGAAAAAAGAGAGGATTTTGTAAGTACCATAATTTTTTGGGTCATAAAACTTCTCAATGTTTTCTTTTCAGGGATCTGGTGCAAAATGCTATTCAGGAGGGCAGGCTGAAATTCTGAGAGAAGAGTAAAGGTCAGATGAAAATTGACTCCAACCTATTGCAAACAGCAGATGCTCATTATGTTGAGCCAGAGGTACATATGGTTGAGGTTGCTGATGACTTCAACCATTCAGTCAATATGGTGGAAATTACTGAAGATTTCTCCAATAAAGCTGTGTTAGCCAAGGTTACTGGAGACCCTGATATTTATGCTATGGAGAAACTCATGAGAGAGGCTGTTGATAGCTTTGATGAAGCCACTGAGGGCTTAAATGATGGGATCAATGAGGGTTCCAACATGATGTTGGTTACTAAAGAGACTGCTGAAAGTTTCGTTAAGATGGATAAGGCTACTGAGGGCCTTGATGTGGACTTCTGCAATCTGAACCTTAGTGCTGATGTCGACATGGACATAAATATGGTCGAGATTACGCAACATAAGACCATGGAGGTGGACGAAGCAAGCTGCCAAGAAGAGCGTAACAAAGTGACGTATCCAAAACAGGATGAAACTATCATTGAATTCCTTCACCGCTGGCAAAAGAAGGGATCAAGCGTCATGTTATGCCCCAGATGCAATGCAATTTTCGATCAAAAGGCTGCTCACAATCTTGAAGGGATTAGGAAGGCTAAAGAAAGAAGGGAGCAGAGAGCATCTCATGGTCAAAGGGGTTTCGACCCTAGAAGGTCCTCTTCAAAACAAGTGGGAGGAAAAACACAGTTCCTAGGGGCCAGACCCAGTACCTTCAAACCAACAAGCAATGCACCGATAGGGAGCTGGATGAAACCTGTCGAAGGAAAGGAAAAAGGTCATAACAATGGCAGAAGTTTGATGTGGGCAGAGGCTCTTCAATAGAGTATCGAAAGGAGTTTCAGACCTCTAACTAATTGGCATATGTCTCTAAAAATTATAAGGGGAAGAACCCGATGTCGCGATCTCAACGGAGGAGAGAGCAACGTCGAAGGAAGGCTCTCAGGGAGGCCCAGTCGAAAGATCCAGGAGAGTCCAGTACTAATATCCCTACTGACAATAATGGAGGGAATCCAATGAAGGCTGCTGAAAAAATACCTGTAGGACGAAAACTGTTTGCCTCTCAAGAGGATAAACCTGAGAAGACTGTCGAAGAGGATGACGAAATGACAGTCAACTTTGACTCCGAATCTGATGCTTCTCTTGACATCATAGTCAATGTGGTGTCTGTGATGCCCAGAGAGTTCGACCTGCTCATAGAAGTCGAATATTTAGATGCCTGCACTGAGGCAGAGATGGCAGCACACAAGCCGGTTTGCTACTATATTATGAACAATGGGTGTGTCGAAGAGCAGAACGCTTTTTTCGAGCGACCCACAGAGGAAATGAAGGGTCACCTAAAGCCCCTCTACATTACTAGCAAGGTGGAGAACGTGCCAATAAATAAAATATTAGTCGATTGTGGCGCAACATTGAACTTGATGCCACATTTCTTACTGAGCAAGATTGGCAAATATGATACTGACACTAAGTCACATAAATTGGTTCTTTCAAATTATGAAGGAAAAGTTGGCTCTACTCTGGGGGTGATACAAGTCGACTTAACAGTGGGGACAATCACTAGGCCTACTGTCTTCGTGGTAGTAGAAACAAGAGCCAACTACAATTTGTTCTTAGGACGAGAGTGGATACATGGCATTGGTGCAGTGCCATCTTCGATGCATCAACACATCACCATCTGGAGGCCAGACGGCATAGTCGAAAACATTGAAGCTGACCAAGGGTATTTTATAGCACCAATCAATCATGTAGACAGACATCAGTTCAACAAACATTTGGCTCATATTTCCCCCTGTGGTCCAGCAGATTTTGAGTTTGTCCCAGACGACGAGACATTTTGCTCATTGTACTTACATCCCGTCGAGGGTTTCCGTTGGGATAAGGAGGTGCCAGGGGAAAGACTTTCATACCTTGGCGAGCCTGCAGTAGACCCTACGGGGTGGGGGAGTGAATTCAGTGATAATGACTGAGTTCAAAGCATTGAGGAGAATTTCGGGCTACGTGGCTGAAACCAGACTACAAGCGGCTTTGGAGGTTGCTAACGAATATATGGCTGGCGAAGCCAATCCTGAATTCCACCAAGAAGGTCCTGGTAAGGACTTCGACCCAGAGCCACCTGATAAGGTTCAGGGTGTAGAGCAAGGCCAGAGGCTTGACACCATTTATGACGACGAGCCTTTGGGATTCGAGAAGGATCCGCTGGTAAGTAACACTAAGATGCTAGCTCAGGATCCACTGGAAGAAATTGACCTAGGAGAAGGGGTGATTAAAAGGCCAACATATGTTTGTGCCAATCTTGACCCACAACTTAAGGTCGAAGTTACCCAGCTGTTACAGGAGTTTAAAGACTGTTTCGCTTGGGACTATGATGAAATGCCTGGTTTGAGTAGAGATTTGGTCGAACACAGGTTGCCGATCAAGCTTGGGAAGAAGCCAGTTAAACAGAATCCAAGACTGTTTGCCCCAGGGGTTCTCTCGAAGATAAAGGAGGAAGTAGAAAGACTCCTTCGATCCAAATTTATCCGCACTGCCAGGTAGGGGATTTTCTAGGCTTTGTGGTCCATAAAAAGGGGATCGAGATCAACCAGAACAAGACCAAGGCCATCATGGAAGCGAAAGCGCCATCAACGAAAAAAGAGCTGCAGTCACTGCTGGGCAAGATCAATTTCTTGAGAAGATTCATATCGAACCTAAACGGAAAAACGCAGGCCTTTTCACCATTGCTTCGATTCAATAAAGATGGGTTCGAATGGGGGCAGGAGCAGCAGGAAGCCTTCGACAAGATCAAGGAATACCTGAGTCATCCCCCAATTCTTTCACCACCTCGTAGGGATATGTTGCGGGGAAAATTGGATAACAAGCTATTAATTAACTTGCATCATTTTCTTTTACAACCGACTTTGATTTATCCAAAGGAAAGGTTCAAGATCGTTAAAAAAACCTAAAGGGGGAGATCCATGGTTCGGGGGTTGGTTATACTAAGGGAAGGTATTAGCACCCTAAATATCTATAGTACTCTACAGGAACCTCTTGTTAAGTTTGTGTTATGTTATGTTTACTCGCTAAGAGAAATCTGTACTAGGGTAAAGACCTCGTCTTAAATCACAAACTCTCGTTGATTAGTCGAAGGTAACCTATCACAATCCCAAAGTATAGAAAGAAATCTCAATGATCACTCACTACAGATTTGAAATAATGAAGGTTCGTCGCTTCGCTAACAACGTTCGTGAATAGAAAGACATCATCGGTCAAAAAACGAAGATGAACATAAATGCGACGGGAAGTGAAAATAAAGTCGATCTCGTCTTAATCATGATTTAATCGTGAAAATGATAATCTATGATATTCGACTTTCATCGACCGATAAAATAAAAGAAGTTGCCTCATATACATCACGACTTAGTGATTTGAAATAAATCGATAAAAAGTCGTGATTTTGCAATATCATCGGCCCAAAAATAAAGAAAATGGGCTTGAAATAAAATCGGTCTCATCTAAATAAAGATTTAGATCCTCATTGACCGATAAAAAATAAAATAAAATGAGATTGAAATGAAACATAAAGTTGGTCTAGTCTAAATTAAGATTTTAAATCGATAAAATCGATAAATCTTTAATTAAACTCTCATTGACCAACAAAATAGAAACTAGGCCTCATATTCATCACAATTTATTGATTCAAGTGAATCAACAAAAATTATGATTTTGATATATCATAGGCCCAAAAATAAAGATAATGGACTTAAAAATGAAAATAAAGTTAGTCTCGTCTAAATCAAGGATTTAGATCGATAAATCGAAGATCTCTTGATTAGAACTTCATTGACTAATAAAATAGAATATGGCCTCATATAAATCATGATTTTTAGTGACTTGAATTAATTAACTAAAAATCAAGAGGTGGGAAATGTCATAGGCCCAAAAAAAATAGTGGAAAATAAAAAAGGGAATCAAAAATCAAATATTTGCTCAAAAACTTCAATCAAATCTAAACATAATATTAGAAACTTTTTTTTTAAAATAAAAAAAAATAAAGTAATTAAACAAACAAATAAGAGATGTGGGGGTGGTGCTGGCCCTTGTAGGGTGATCAGCAAATGGACACGGAATCATACGGGCTGAAGCGCATCATCCGTTCCTCAAAATCCATCACAGACAGAAAAAAAAAGGAGGGGTGGTTTTAAAAAGAATCACGGGCTCTGAGGCCCAACATTCATCACAATTTGTTCAGTCATATGGCCATGGAAATAAAAAGGAAAAAACAAAAACAGGGTAGGGTTTACATTGAAACTTATTTTGCAAAGTTATCAACACACTCACTTTACTGAGAACCTCATGCATCAGTTCTCTTTAAACTCTAACAAGTTAAGTCGATGATGAAAACACGGTGGAATGTAGCAAGTCAAGGATCAAGAAAAAAACGACGACACGCTCAGGTTTCGACCATCGTCCTCGCGCATCTCTGAAGAAAAACGAAGAGAGAGGTCAACACCTCTACCTTTGGATACGGCAAAGTCAAGAAGACGGCAACAAATACTCAGAAGAGGATTCTGGCTTCATCATCGTGCCATCGTTCTAGCGGTTCAAAAAAAATGCTCAGAATCCAATTAGATTCATCATCGCTCCATCAACAAGGGCGTGACTCTGAAGCAACACCAATCTTTCCTCTTTCGCAAATTTCGAATCGAGTAAGTCAGGTTTGTGTATTTTTGATCTCTTTCTCTTATCGATCGACTTCATCTCTCTCGTTCTAATTCGGTTCTGAATCTGTGAGTTTGTGGGTTGACGAAGATTGTTGATGCGAAGGGATTGTTCGATGGTTAGAGATGAAGATTGGGTGAAGGTTGGATGAGATTAGGTTGTGAGTTTGGTTTTAATGGTGATACCAGGTCAGAAGGACGAGGCCGTAGCCTCCGACGCGGTGATGCGAAAGTTCCAACGAGATTTTGAAGGTTATTCTTGAATTGGTGATGGGGTTATGTATGTTGTTCGGTTTGATGAGATAGAGACTTGGTGAAGTGAGGTTGAGTTGAAGTGTGAGCGAGTGGTGAGCAAAGGAGAAGAAGTGGTTTTGTCTGAGTTTTGGGAGAAAGGTTTAGAAAAGATGATGAAGGGTCTCTGTGTTGTTTTTTTTTGTAAAGGTTTGAGAGGTTTTGTTGCTGTAAGTTTCACCGATTTTCCTCTCCCTTTTACTGTTGTTTCTCTCCTTCCTTGTATAAAAACAAATGAAGCCCCTTTTCAATTTTTCGTTGTCCTTTTTTATTATGGTGAAATCCTTTTCCATTGTTCAGTTTGTTGGGTAGTGTTGCGTGTTGCAGGTCAAAGTGTACAGAGGCTTTTGTGATGTTGCAGCAGGTTTAAAGGGTATTCAGCAGGTTTAAAGGGTATTCAGCGGGTTTATGGTGTTGATGCTTGATGTACTCTTTGTTGGTCTGGTTGTGGAGTGTGTGTGGTAGCTTCTTGCTTGGTTTATGTCAGTAAAGTAGATGGATTAGGGAACAAGGGAGACGGCTCATGCAGTATTACACCAAGGGTTCTTGCTTTGACTTTTGTATATTCATTTGCAAGTACAACAATTGTTGTACAAGAAGTTTCTTTTGGGACGGCTTGGTGACAGGAAAAGGTGTTAGACTGCTGGTGAAAAATATGTTGGGATGTACTTGGTGATATGGCTTAGAGCTTGGTTCAAGTGGGACAAGACTTGTGTCATGAAATTGAACTATACTCCTCACTTTAACATACGACAATGCTTTATTGTTGACCCCAAATGACTTGATTTTTGTATCTTTGTGTATTATATTATAAATAAAAGCAAATGGACTCTATGTATTTAAAATGATTTTTTAGCACAAAAGAAAACAATTAATAAAACTAAATAAAACTAGACCTAAATTGCAATTAAAATTTAAAACTAAAAATTAAAATTAAAACTAAATTAAACTAAGTTAAATTAACAAAATTAATCTAATCGGAATAAAGTTAAAAGTAAATTGAACTAAATTAAAATTAAAATGAACTAAAAGCTATAAATTAAACTAAATTCAAAATTAAACTAGATTGATTCTAAATAATAAATATTTAAGCAAATATAAAAATAAATAAGTAAATAAAATCAAGAATGACGTGGAATAAAAAGAAAAGCATGATTAATGATCAATGAACTGTTTAATTAAAAATGCAAAAATGGCCGATTAAAAATGATATGAAAATGACCAGACGAATCTGAGGGTAAAATTTGGGGTGCAACAGTTGCCCCTATTTAAATATCTTCACCATATGATAAGGGATATGGAAAGATGGTGAAAGATATTTAAATATAGATAACCGAAAATTTTGCCCTTAGATACGCTGATATGCAATGATATGAACCAAACTAGTCTAGGATGCGGACGTGCCATGAACTTCTAGTATGATGGTATGATGATGATGGTGTAAAAATGCAATCAACAATGAAAGCAAACACACACAGGTGGGTAACACCGGGGAAGGATGAATGTTAGTATCCATGAGGTAAACTCACTGGGGATACAAGCTAACAGACAACAGAGAATTACCGGGGAGACTCCAAGGAAGCACTGGGGATAGAAAAACTGAGGGGAAACCCTACAAGTTCTTATTGGAGATAGGACACCAAAGAGGTGTTCTCCACTAGGGAAAGATCCAGGGAGATGGACGACAGGTTTATATGTGACCGGACGACACTGGGGAAAAAGATACATTCTTACTGGGCATGAAACCAGAAAGAAGACATGATCACCACACGGGATCAGTTTGAAATAAAAGGATAAGCATCCTACATAGATTTTCTGGGGAATTCCTATACTGAAGAGTTCAAACGGGATCTTCAAGAAAACCCAGAAAAGACAGAGATAAACTCCGCGTCAGATGATGAAAGGTGACTGGACCTCGCTGTAAATAAAGTTAATGAACCAATGGGTACCAAAACTGGTTGATATAGCAACTATGATTCCGTTTATGGAGGATGCCAGCGATGACTGGACTTTAGGTTCAAACTTGACACGATTCAAGCAGGAACAAACTAAAATAAAAGCCTAAGGTGACTCGATTCAAACCAAAGACAGTGACAACGATAATTGGACTTCGAGTTCAAGTTTGACACGATTCAAACAGGAACAAACTGAAATAAAAGCCTAAGGTGACTCGATTCAAACCAAAGACAGTGCTAACGATAATTGGACTTCGGGTTCAAGTTTGACACGATTCAAACAGGAACAAACTGAAATAAAAGCCTAAGGTGACTCGATTCAAACCAAAGACAGTGCCAACGATAATTGGACTTTAGGTTCAAGTTTGACACGATTCAAACAGGAACAAACTGAAATAAAAGCCTAAGGTGACTCGATTCAAACCAAAGACAGTGCCAATGATAATTGGACTTCGGGTTCAAGTTTGACACGATTCAAACAGGAACAAACTGAAATAAAAGCCTAAGGTGACTCGATTCAAACCAAAGACAGTGCCAACGATAATTGGACTTTAGGTTCAAGTTTGACACGATTCAAACAGGAACGCGGTTCAAGTTTGACACGATTCAAACAAGAACAAGATCTTAAAAACAAGAGACAATGTCCGACACGATTCGAACAAGGACTCGGTTCAGGTTTGACACGATTCAAACAAGAACAAGATCTTAAAAACAAGAGATAATGTCCGACACGATTCGAACAAGGACTCGGTTCAGGTTTGACACGATTCAAACAAGAACAAACTGAAATAAAAGTCTAAGGTGACTTGATTCAAACCAAAGATGGTGCCAATGATAGTTGGACTTTAGGTTCAAGTTTGACACGATTCAAATAGGAACAAGATCTTAAAACAAGAGACAATGCCCGACACAATTCGAACAAGGACTCGGTTCAGGATTGACACGATTCAAACAAGAACAAGATCTTAAAAACAAGAGACAATGTCCGACTTGATTCGAACAAGGACTCGGTTCAAGTTTGACACGATTCAAACAAGAACAAGATCTTAAAAGCCTAAGGTGACTCGATTCAAACCGAAGACAGTGCCAACGATAATTGGACTTTAGATTCAAGCTTGACACGATTCAAGCAGGAACGGTTTTAAACAACAGGAAATATGCCAGCGATGACTGGACTTAAGGTTAAACTTCTTGGGGAATACCAATTATGGTTGCAAAGAGGTTGAATAAAACTAGAGATAGATAAGTTTCTCATAAGAGACTGCCACTTATTGCCATGAAAGAACAAGCTTCTCCAAGAGAATGATACTTGTTGTTGAGTATAACTTCCAACGAGATGTTGACATTACAATACTGCTGGAGAAATAATCATGTCTTCAATGGGATCTGTAAAAGATTCTTGCTATGAGACACAATGCAAAATAAATGCACTTGAAAGTGGATTCAGGAACCACACCTGCCAGGGACCAAAGTTCAATCTAGGAATAAGCTAGAAAGAAACGGTCAAACAAGACTCCAATTGAGGAATGAAGTCAAATGGGGATTTATCTTATCCAAATGTGGAAAAAGTTAACTGAAGCAACCATCATCCACGAGGATAAAACTCTGTAGGGAATTCAGAAGGAATGGGTTATTTATGCCTAGGGCTGACACCTCTATTGGAGAGAAAAGACAAACCCAGTCACTTGGGGAGATAAACGCCAAAGTGAACAACACAGGTAAACACCAGAAACATGTAGAAAACCTGATAATATGCTATGCATATGAGTGCTTATGCCATGCTTAAGCTTATGCTGACAAAACAGACAAGAAGCGAACTGGAGATGAAATAAACATCTCGACGAGGATACCCAGCCAAACTCGAAAAGTTGGACCATCACTGGGGGTGAAGTAGCTTTACTTCAGGATTATGTCCTTCTCTGGGGGAAAGAGTACTCCACTTGATATAGCATCTTGACTTCACTAGGAATACCATCATGAGTTTAATTTCTTCATTGGAGAGAAGAGATCCATTGGGATGTGCCAAGATTAGCTGAAGAGTTAACTTACTGGGAGCTGGCAGGGACGCCACAAAAACTGAGTAGTTCTGCATAACTCATCTGCCCCAGGGTACATGGTCTGTTAGAAGGAAACATCAAGAGGATTTTACAGAAAAATCGGCATACAAGGTGTTTCAATATCTTCAAACTCTTAGAGAGATTTACCGAATCTCGACATAACTGACCCTGATTGACTAGTTATGTGTCTTGATCGAAACCCCAAGTTGAAGCCGAGAGATTGATTGGGTTCCGCTAGGGAAAATCATTATACAAAGCCTAAGAGGAGGCTGGATTCTATTTGGGGAAAAATCATTATACAAAGCCTAAGAGGAGGCTATCTGATAAGGGTACTCATTATACAAAGCCTAAGAGGAGGCTGTCTGACTGACTGACTCCACATGGGAGGATCATTATACAAAGCCTAAGAGAAGGTTGTCTGATAATTTATACTCATCACGGAGTGTCTTGTACAAAGCCTAGATTAACAGCGTCTGCGCAACAAAATCTTTGAGTTAATTATCCAGTCTGGTTGTTGACAACTGGGGAATAAACTGGCCCCTGCCAGCTTGGTTGGTCTGTGAAGGAGATGCTCCAGACTGGTTGTCTTTTAGAGATTTGCTGAATCTCGACCTGATTACCTCTAATTAACTGGTCTTAAGAGGATAAGTCACCAAGAGGATTTAACAGAAGAATTGAAATGTCGGATGCCTCAATATCTTCAAACTCTTGGAGAAGTTCAGGAACCTTGACGTAACTGCCCCTAGTCCAACTGTTTTTGCAACACAAAGTCCTTTAAACCGTGGTAGAAACAAGTGGGGAACAAACTTGCCCCTATTGATGGGTCATCGGAGTCCAAACTTATCATGAAATGACCTCAAGAAGGCTTGCCCTAATATTCCGAACTTTGAAGAGTTCTGCCCCTGTTTCAATAACTCTTGAAATGATGAATCAACAGAACCTTCCGCTTAGTTGCCCCTTGACTGAGCTTCCATTATCAAATCAAATTCCCTAGCTGACTGCATTTGTCGGGATTCCTTTGATGATGAACCATTTCACAAACAAGTATTGTTCGTCTAAAATTGGCAATTTCAGTGCAAAAATTCATGCAAGCTTTTGAAATCAAGTTTTATTGATGAAAACACACACAGTGGAATGATTAAGTAATCAAAAACAAAGTGGATCTGGTCATTTACAGAATGACAGATGAAGTGCTAAACACACGCAATTAGCAAAGATCATTAGGAGTCAGGTTAATCAACCTTGTTGTAACATGCTTTCAAAACAACCTTACCTCAATTAGGTCTTTTAAGGGTTGTAACGTGGCTTGGTTCACGGTTTTATGAAACAAAGATAAAGGCTCAAAGTTTATTTGGTACTCACCCCATCTTCGTGATGAACTCCAATCCTAAGCTCAGTTAACTTAAGTTATACATTCAGGTTCCAATAGACTAGGAACGAGCTGATGATCATTGATGATGATTTAGATCCCTATGATAGTCAGTACTCCCTTGCAGAATTTGGTTAATCTTTGAGACTTTGATACTTCTCCTTGTCTTTGCTGGTTGAGGTCACGATACCTCTTCTTTTGATTTGATTGAGGTCACGATACCTCTCTTTGTTTGCGGTTAGGACCTCCTTTTCGTTTGATTGTTGCTTTGAAACTCCTTTTTGGCTGTTGTACAAGTTCTTTTTGTATAAGGCAAAGTTTTAGGCTTCCCATCTTTCTTGGCTTTTGCCTTGAAAGGGACTCGGCTCATCCTTTGATTAAGGATTTTTCGGCGATCCTTCCTTATTGTTGCTTGGATGAACAACTTGTACAACGCTAACTCATTTGATTTGAGAGAGCTGACTGGTACCTTGCATAAAGTGCTTGCATTCGAATGCATAACCAAGTTAAACTGAGAACTACCCTGCCCCAAGGTTGAGATTTTAAGGGTTTTTTGTATAAAGTTAGAAAACTCCTACTTCTAGGCTCGAAGAGTTAACGAGGGATTATCTTCCTTATTTCTCCAGTGTTTGGAAGTTGAAACAATGCCTTACATCCTCGGCAAGGTTTAATCGAAAGCATACCACAACAATTATGGATAATAGGTTCGTCATCCTCCCCAATCTTTGCTTGAACAAAAGGATTGATATGGGAAAAAGTTTGTCTGTTTTTTTGTTTTTTGTCTTTATGAACACAAAAGTAAATGAGTGAAACGAATGGACTTAATCAAAAGATGCACAAACATTTCATTAATCTTGCCAATTTTAAAAAAAACAACAGCTTATAAGCAAATATAATTCAAACATGCAAAGAAAATACAACAAAAATGCTAAACAGCCAAATGATTACCAGCTTTAGGGAATTGAAATTTTCTTCTCAATCTGCCAAGATAGTCATCTTTAGAGCTGATTGTCGAGAACCGTTTGAGAATCATCTTCACACATACTTTCAGAAAATTCTTCCACCTCAGAGTCTGATGAACCTGCCTTACTGGGCGAAGGTTTGCTGATTTGGATGCCTTGAGGCGTGAATGAGAACATATCAGAGTCAAACAAAGTCTGAACCTGGCTTCTAAGTACCCTAGGTCTTCAGCTGAATGCCTCTGTGCCCCAGCATGGTGGTCACAACGGATGAGTCTGAAAAAGACAACTTCAAAAGCTACTTCAAGTCCAATGATGGCTTCAGGAAACCAGCTGGGTTACAGACACAGGACGGACGAGATTCAAGGCTGAGAAATGCAGATGCAGCGCAAATGCGCATGTAAATGTGATGCAATGCTAATACAAACCAAATAGTTTCAAGGAACTCAAAGACAAATTGCAAACTTTTTTGGAAAACTGAAAAGTTTTGTTTTGAAATCCATGATCTCGATTGATCTTTGCAACGAAAGAACGTCTGAGTTCATTGAAATCGAATATTTATCATGAGATGTATGCAATGCACAAAGCATGGGCACACAAGAAACATAGCTATATGTACACACAAACAACACGCAAGCCCTAAGTCTAAGGGTCTTATGAATGAAAGAAAATATGCATAAACACACATATACAGGTATTCACAGATATGCACACACAAACTAGAGAGGGCCTAGGTTTGAAGGTCACGAGCATGGATCCATGGTCTACCCATCCAAAAAGGTAGGTACTATGGGTTTTCATCTGTAGAACAGGGTTCTTAAAATTTCCCATAGTCGACAACCCATATTTCGGATTTTATCGACTTTCCAATTGCTCGGTGATCGATAAAATTCTCAAGAGAGTCTCATCTGTGTGTAGTATCGCGTAGCAACCATTTGGGATTGCTCCCTCACAGTCATCGCACTACGTCCTAAATAGGCCAAGTTGGGGTCAAGGGATAACTAAAGGTCATCAGTATCTCTAGCTCCTAGGTTGAAAGTAGTAACGCATTCACGATTGCTCATTTAACATATACCACTTCCGAGAGGGCCTCACCTGAGTGTGAACTTCAAGCTCCCTCCTTTGGGATTTCTCCCTCGAAGTTCCCTTGACTATGTCCACGGTTCCTAAACAAATGTGTACTCTCAAATCCGGGTTAGGACTTATCTCACCACTCAATAATGGCACCCTGCACACAGAAAATCCAAGCACAGACAGATATACAGATATATACAGATATACAGATATACATGCAAATATGACATACAAGCAAATATACAAGTAGAATAAGCAAACATGAATAACATGAAAACAAGATAGGCTTAACCCTCTTAGGAAAGGACCAGCAATAGGTCTAACTTTCCTTCTCCTCCCCAGTGAAGTCGCCATTTCTGTTGCGGTGAAAATCGGATAACAAGCTATTAATTAACTTGCATCATTTTCTTTTACAACCGACCTTGATTTATCCAAAGGAAAGGTTCAAGATCGTTAAAAAAACCTAAAGGGGGAGATCCAAGGTTCAGGGGTTGGTTATACTAAGGGAAGGTATTAGCACCCTAAGTATCTGTAGTACTCTACAGGAACCTCTTATTAAGTTTGTGTTATGTTATGTTTACTCGCTAAGAGAAATCTGTACTAGGGTAAAGACCTCGTCTTAAATAACAAACTCTCATTGATTAGTCGAAGGTAACCTATCACAATCTCAAAGTATAGAAAGAAATCTCAATGATCACTCACTACAGATTTGAAATAATGAAGGTTCGTCTCTTTGCAAACAACGCTCGTGAAAAGAAAGACTTCATCGGTCAAAAAACGAAGATGAACATAAAAGCGACGGGAAGTGAAAATAAAGTCGATCTCGTCTTAATCATGATTTAATCGTGAAAATGATAATCTATGATATTCAACTTTCATCGACCGATAAAATAAAAGAAGTTGCCTCATATACATCACGACTTAGTGATTTGAAATAAATCGATAAAAAGTCGTGATTTTGCAATATCATCGGCCCAAAAATAAAGAAAATGGGCTCGAAATAAAATCGGTTTCATCTAAATAAAGATTTAGATCCTCATTGAGCGATAAAAAATAAAATAAAATGAGATTGAAATGAAACATAAAGCTGGTCTAGTCTAAATTAAGATTTTAAATCGATAAAATCGATAAATCTTTAATTAAGCTCTCATTGACCAACAAAATAGAAAATAGGCCTCATATTCATCACAATTTATTGATTCAAGTAAATCAACAAAAATTATGATTTTGATATATCATAGGCCCAAAAATAAAGATAATCGACTTAAAAATGAAAATAAAGTTAGTCTCGTCTAAATCAAGGATTTAGATCGATAAATCGAAGATCTCTTGATTAGAACTCATTGACTAATAAAATAGAATGTGGCCTCATATAAATCATGATTTTTAGTGACTTGAATAAATCAACTAAAAATCAAGAGGTGGGAAATGTCATAGGCCCAAAAAAAAATAGTGGAAAATAAAAAAGGGAATAAAAAATCAAATATTTGCCCAAAAACTTCAATCAAATCTAAACATAATATTAGAAACTTTTTTTAAAAAAATAATAATAATAATAATTAAACAAACAAATAAGAGATGTGGGGGTGGCGCTGGCCCTTGTAGGGTGATCAGCAAATGGACACAAAATCATACGGGCTGAAGCCCATCATCCGTTCCTCAAAATCCATCACAGACAGAAAAAAAAGTGGGGGGGGGGGGGGGGGGGGGTGGTTTTAAAAAGAATCACGGGTGTAATACCCCAAAATTTGCTCTCCCCTTTTTGCATCATAGCATAGCATTATCATTTACAATATCATATCCATCTCATTAGCATTGCATTAAACATAGAAGAATGAAGCATAGCATTCCTCTTACCATCAAGGCATGTGATCAGGTGGAAGGTGGACAATCAAGGGATCATTCAAAGCACAAAAAGGTCGATCAAGTTGCCTCAAGGCAAGCCAAGGGTCTCTCATGTCTCATACCATCTCAATTGATCATCCACAACCTCAAGAAGGTGAGATCCAATAGGCGATTGAAGCCCTACATCTTTCATCATGCAAGAGGTTCAAAAAACTGAAGGAAAACCCTCAAAATAGATAGCTCATTGATCCAAAATCACCCTCAAGTGGCATATTTCGTCATCCTTTAAGAGGATACACAACATACTCTGAGGAATTTGAAATTGAAGACTGCACATTTTTCTCCTAGGAGGTGGGCACCGAAATTAGGGTTTCTAATAGAATCAGGATATCTTTGATTTTTTGGACAAAACTTGATGTCATGGTGTTCTACATGTTCTTAAGTGTATGTATGTGGAAAATCACCTCTCAATTGGTTTTAGAAGTGGTTCAATTGGAGGAAGGATAAAAAATCAGGAAATTTGGGGGCAAGTCAGATAATCAGAAGAAAAAGTCAACTCTTGACTTTTTGAGCCCAAAATCATGAAATTCATGTTACATATGTCCAATGTACAAAATTTGGTCAAGAAACTCCAAAGGAATCATGAAAAAATCAAGATGTGGGAAGTTGCCATTTTTGGATGAAGAAGGGTTACTAAAAATAGCAAGTTTTGGCCATTTTGCATCAGAGTTTGAACCAAGGCCATTTAAAATTGAAGCACCAAATGAAAATTCCACTCGGCCACAACAAAAGTTCTTTCTTTAAGCTTCAAATCCATGTGTAGAACATCTCCATTGGATAAAGATTGAGTGAGATATGATTGATCAAAGTTTGAGCAAAGTAGGTTCAAAACTAGGTCATGACCAAGGATTTTCAGGTCACGCGCACCTCATTTTCTCAAAAAGTTGATGGGCAAAATGTATGGATCAATTTCTCATGGTTAGAGGCCTCAAATGGAAAATCTTTCAACATCAAAGTTGTTCCTCTATGTGAGATCTTAAAAGTTGGTGTTTATCAATTTTTCATCTAATCAATGGATTGGGAGTTATGATGGTCCAAAGGCATGGTGATCGTGACTGAAACCCATGCGCCATTTTTGCCATGCCATGCTTCAAGTCACATGCTCATGAAGCCAGATTTGTGTCTTGATGTTTTGAGCTACTTTTCACCATTTTACACACTTCCATTTGATTTGTTTTCAACACCAAACATATTCTCCAATATCTCCTCTTTCAAATGAATCCAAAATCTCATCAAATTATGCACTAGTTAGGGAGAATTTCACTTGCAAACCACCTCATGTTGGCACTGGTGCATTGACAGTTTAGTGCATGATTTTGGTTCAGTCATCCCACAAACACTTCACGAATTTTATTTCCCCATTTAGTCAAGCATATGTTACTTACACAATGCATACTATCACGTGCCATACATGGGAATAGAAAGAACAAACTTGCTTAGCAAGTTTCTGTCACAATAACCTCACCACCTCAGCTTCACTCTCATCCTCACCACAACTGTTATGAGCTTGACCTCACCATAACCCAGCCTTGGCTACTCGCCCCTAACTAACTTGACTCAGTTAGTTAGGGTGGACTCAGTTTAACCACCTTGACTCATTTAACTCAACTCACTCGACCCTGATTAGAGCTCACTATAAAACAAAATCACACACTCCAATTTCATTTTCAGCTTCAATTCTCTCATTTTTCACTTCAAAACACTTCAAACTCTCCCTCACATTCTCTCTACTTTCCCTCTGATTTCACACGAACTTCACCATCTTTCCTTCATCTACTTCATCTTCATCATCATCAATGGCATTGGATTGAAGTTTTTCTACACAGTCCTCAAGATTTTCCAAGCATTGTTCAACATTGAATCTCTCTGCTCTCAAGACCATTGGTTGTATAGCATTTATTTTGCTAAGTTTGTGAAGCTCCAAGGTTGAAGAAGAAGCTAAGATCTCTGGTTTTCTGAAGAGTATTTCCAAATCTCCAATATTCAGGTACGAGTTTCATCCATTATAGACTTGATGTGAGTTTGTTTTCAGGTTCTTGCAGCTTCTTATAAGCTCAAGAACTTGCCTGGCTAGTTGATAGGCCTTTAGAGGCATAGACCAAATGTTAGGGCAAATCTTCCTTTGTTCGATTCTCTCATTTCATGGACTTTTTGTATGTTTTGTCACTGGAATCATAATGTATGTTACTTCCTCTTCATTTTGACATATTGATTGTGAAATTCTGGAGAATTGGAGGTTGCAGACGGTGGTGGTTCGCCGGAGAAGGTGACCGGAGGTCCCTCTCCGGCCGGTGTTCTTGTGTTAGGGTTTTGTTCTCAGTTTAAACGTGGACCATTGGATGTTCGCCATCGTGGGGCTTGGGTGATGACAGCACATTAAAGTTCATGTGCATGTCACGTGTGATTTTCTAATTTTATTTTAAACATTGTGTGGCATGGTACATGATAGTGTGTGTGTTCTTTCAAGTGTGTGCGTTGATGATGATTACTTTGACTTTGGCATGACCTTGACTCAATCCAGTGGCAATTAATGAGTCAATTTTGTTGACTGAAGAGCATGGTAGTTATTGTGTTATGCGCGCTTATTGGACCTATGACAGATTGCTTTCCCCACCCCACGCTTTCAAGGCCCAATCAATATTGAACTGATGTTTTGCTATGTTTACACCCCCATTCATATTGCATTTCATTTTATTTTTTTCATTTTTTACACGTTTGCTTTTTAATTTTTAAAAATACCAAATGGCATTATAAAATTCCACAAAAATTCATGAGCATCATTAAAACATTTAGAAAATTTTTCTAGATTTTATTTCTTGATTTTATGACCTTTTTGTCCCTGTTCCATAATTTTCTTTGATTTTTATTTGTATGCATGCTTAATGTGATACATAAATTTGTGCATTTTTGTTCTCAATCATTAAAAATTGTTTTGATGCTCTTCTTTTTGCATTGAGTTACTATCATCTTGAGGTATGTTAAGTGATTTTTATTTGATTTTTTTAGGTCAGTTTATGGCATGTTTGGTGTTCATTTTTGTGCTAATTTGTATGATGTGTATACTTGACCTAAGTGCATTGTTTGACATCATTTTGCCTTGGTTTCTTGCATGCTACTTTGATATGTGATTCACCTCTGATTTGTGAACCTCAATACCCTGTTTTCATAATTTTCATGAACTCATTTGACTTTTGTTTAAAACATTTCATTTGAAGCATTACAACATGTCATATCCTTGTAATCTTTGTGCATGTTTACATGATTTCTTTTGTACATACTTGCATGATCATTTGCCTACTTTGTGAACCATCCATTTGACATTATAGGTCATTGATACATATTATATGTCATCCTTGCATGTTGACTTTCATTTGAACCTTGTGCACCTTTAACATGTTGTGTTTGTACTTGTGTTCTCTTTTGAACTTCCATTTCAATTCTACTTCTTCTATCACTTCTTAAATGTCTTGATGTTTACTTCATAAATACTTGTGAGATGTTGGTGAATCATTTTTTATTTCATTTCAATTCTGATCCTTAGATTACATGTTCCATTTATGCATGTTCTATCACTCCTTTTCATCTTTCATCTTCCTTTTCTTGTGGTAACATGTTCTAATGCCATGGATGATGTTTGTTGCTTGCTCACTTGGACTTGCTTGATAATAATCATTTGTTTTCCATATGATGTACATTCTGGTTGTAACCATCTCATCTAATTCTTTTGAGTTTTATGGTGCATTAAATGTTCTTTTACTTCCTATACTTCTTATACATGTTTACTAACCATGTAGGGGCTTTGGTAAGTTGCAATTGAGTGTGAATAAGGAACCCACATTCAAACTTCTATCCCTTCTCTTTTACAATTCTATTTTGTGTTTTGTTAAGCACTTATGTGCTTTCTTTTAATAACTCACTACCTTCCCTTTTTGGATTACAATTCATCTTCTACTTTAGAAGTGAATTGTTTAATTCATTCTTTCTTTAGACTTTAGGTTTAAACCTCACAAACCATTAGGACCACTCCCTTTAATTTTCAATTAGGATTGAGTCTTAGTTCATATAGATTTTTACCTTTGCTCCTCTCTTGAGTCTCTCTTCTCAGCTCAAAGAAAATTCAAAATATCTAATAAAGGTAGGCATTTATTGCATTTAGGCCTTTCATATAAAGAAAAGGTTATAAGGGGTCTTCTCTTATAATCTTAGAATGTGTAGCATATAGCCCATCTTGGGTCAATGTGTTAAACATTTGATCTTGTATGAGGGACTTAAATGCAATACTTGTTGAAGGTACAAATAATAAAACACTTAATAAACACAAGTATGCTAGTGTGTTTGAACCTTGACTATTGGAACTAAGTGTGGGGGTCTCTTCACTCTTAGTGTGCTTTCTTACCCATTCCATCTTGGAATGTGAGAATGTACACATTCCAATAACTAAGATTCAGATACACTATCATATGCAAACAAATGGAAAAAACTCTTAAAAGGTCAAAAACAAACAATAACGTCTTTCCTTCGGGAATTCTTTTCTCACCTCACTGATTCTCGACGTACGAACGTGCTTCCTACTCGTTCTCTTGCAAGATGGTAACGCTCTCGGACCAGCGAGCCTGCAACACCTGAGCCAGAACCTTAGCCATTCCCTAAACAACACAAACATTCCCTCCCTAGTGAGGGGAACTACGTCGCTCTGATTCTCATGATCCCGATGAGATACGTAGGCAGTGGGGTAGGGCCCATGCGAGCACTTCTTTTATTTTCCCTACATTTGTTTCCCGTTCCTTTTCTTTTCTTTCTCCTTTCTTTCTTTCAGTTCCTTTTCCAGTATCCTTTTTTATCCCCCTTTGATCGAGACAAGCAAGCGTGGATCCCATCGGGTACGATGGACGTGAGGGGGTGCTAATACCTTCCTCTCGCGTAACCGACTCCCTTACCCTTTCTCTTGGTCGCAAGACCATGCTCTATCCTTTCTCTCAGGTTTACGCAGTGTTTCCTTTCCCTCTCGTGGGATAAATACACATTGCTGGCGACTCTGTTTCGGTGCCACTTTCGCGTTTGTACTAGGATGAAAATCCCGGGAGCGACAGCTGGCGACTCTGCTGGGGACAGGTTGTTCTATTGCTGGTCCATCCTGAGCGAGTCAATCCTAGCGCTTGTTTGCTTTTCTTTCATTGGGTGTTTACTATTGTGCTATATTTACCGTTTTTTTGTATGGTTATTTACTGCTTTACTGTACATTACTGTATTTACTGCTTTTTAGCATTACATATCATATTATTACTGTTGTGTTGGACTGTGCTGTTTTCTGTTTGGCGGGATGGAATTTCTGAGAGATAAGCCCATTACACAGGCTTGAGTATACACTTAGGATTAGAGTGGAGAGTAGTGGGACATACGTGCCGTCTGGAGTACGTTGGGTATTCACGAAATTCACAGCTAGACGAGGCTATCTTGGGACCCATCATGGCATGCGCGTCTTGCGTATTCCAGGATGTCGATTTAGAGAGCTGTCGACTCTAGTGACCATTCCCGAGGACTCAGTTGCGGCACTCCTCCCGAGATGTGACAGTGGCAGACCACATTCTGTGGCAAACCCATTGCACATTCTCGACCCGAGGACCCAATGCTGGGAACTTGCCATAGGGTTTCCTTTTTGGAAAGGGAATCAGTGGAGGCACTCCTCGATTGGCGATAGTACTGTACCCCGAGGGATGAATGTACTATTGCTTCTCGACCTCAGTGCCAGAAGCTGAGGACCTTTCGTTTTGGAGAATCAGTTGAGGCCTCCTCGATTGATGATGATGCCAAACCAGAAATGGTGAACGTATCATCATTTCTCGACCTGAGAGCCCGGGATACTGAACATCCTAGTACCCACATGTGAGAGGGGCGGGTTGTTTACAGGTTTGCAGGTAACCTTGACTTTCATCCTACCCGGTATTCTGGTTTCCCTATCAGTGTGGGCTTATCAGCCTGGTATTATGGCATCATGATTATTCTGACCGTCCTGGTATTCCGATTATTTCGGCACTCTGATTATGCCGATATTCTGGCATCACTGTATTCTCATCACGCCGGTGTTCTATTTATTCTGGTATTCTGATTATGCCGATATCCTGGCATCCTGGTATTCTGATTAGTCAGATATTCTGGTATTCCGGCGTTCTCTTCAGAGCCGACCTATGAGCTTATTCAGCCATCAGCACAACAGTTATCCAGATTATATGGAAGCTTTGATCCCATGCTTGTTGCATCTGCATCATCATGTTCGCATACATGTTCTGGTATTTACAAGGGATATTAACTTTGAGACTTGCCACTGAGCATTTCTATCCATTTCTTATGTCTTTTCTAAAAAAAAAAAAAAAATTCGAATCAAAGCATAATGATCCCTTGGAAATATTCGAACATGACATTCTGCATTGCATTCTCATACTCATATGCATAACAGGTGTTCTGGAGTGGATTTCTCATTCTGACTGGGTATTCTCTTCAGAAACGGCCAACTTGACTTCTCCCACCACTCAACTCATAACAATCAGAGGGTAGTTATGGAACAACTCCGAGCAAAAGTGACTGAGACGAGGGCCCAGGTGGGGCATTTTATGGTGGACATTCAAGCGTTGTCCCGCGGTCAGAAACTGCTGAGAGAAGAAGTCAACCGGGTGAAGTCTCAGATGGGTCCGCTTACAGAAATCCAGAATGCGGTGTTAAGGAAACAAAGCAATCCTCATCCCTGGTGAGGGGAACTACGTCGCTCTGATTCTTCATTAGTCAATGGAGATACGTAGGCAGGAGATCGTGTGAGATCTTTGCGAGCAACCTTATTTATTAAACTTATTTATCAATTTCTTTCCTCCAGATATCTCTTGTCAGCTTCCAACTCCATCTCCCCAAGAGAGTCCTAGGAGCAGAGCATATGGGCAAAGGCCAGAACAACTTAAGAAGAAGTTTGATCCCATTCCGATGTCGTACGCGCAACGGGTTTCCTTGTTTGCTCAAATTCAAACTGGTTGAGCTAGTCGCATCAGGATCATCTTCGACAAAGCTTCCTTTGGGGTTTCAATGCCAAATGCCAGGTATGACTACCATCCTGGGGCACCTGACCATTTAATCGACGATTGCAAGTCTTTCAGAGCTAAAGGTAAAGACAAGGTGCGAGACGTAATTGACTCAAAGGTTATCACACCAGATGGGTGGCCAATAAATTGAACTTTCTTCATCAAATTGAGCGCCCAGTTTGCAAAAACATCTTCAGAATCAATAAGTCCAGACGGAGTCAAGCCTCCTCAACAAGGACAATTATTTAGCTTCTTTACCGCATTTGCATATGTAGCTTTTATTTGTTTGTTTAAACATGGTTTGCATGTAAGAGCTTGTTTGTTTTTTGAATGGCAATCATAATACAATACGCATGTTTTCCCTGAAGTAATCCATTCGTATTCACTCATAAGTTTGCATATGTGCATTGCAATACCAACTGTCGTGCTTAAACTCTTGAGGGAGGATGATGACTTGAAAACGCCGAAATCTCTAATTGTGTGCTTTTGAATAAAAACCCTGTTGAGGATGTACAGGCATTGTTTTAACTCCCCAAACACTGGAGATATAAGGGAGATAGACCCTCGTTAACCCCTTTGGGCCTTGAAGTAGGAGTTTCTTTCGTATGAAAAACCCTCACATTTAACCCAGGGGCAGGGTAGACGTCAATTAATTTGACCGAGCGTTCAAATTTCAAAAGGAGTGTGCATTTGAGGATCCATTACCTTCCATTCCACCATCAAGAGGTCAAGAGATGTGAAACCACAATGGTTATCCATCAACAATCAAAGAGTGAGGCAGTCACAACCCTTTCAACAAAGTCAAGACAAGCTAGTGTCACACGACGTGTTCAAAAAAAAAAGAGAGAAAAAAAAAAGAAAAAAAAGAAAGCTCGCTAAGTCAAGACTTGAAAACAAGTGACTTAGGCAAAAGTTAGGGCATCCCGCTGGACGTCAAAATAAAAGATTCAAAAGAATCTGTCCAGACAAAAGTTAGGGATAAGCAAAAAAGAATGTGAAAGCAAAGTGCGAAAAGGATTACCCAAGAAAAATCCTCAAAAGAAAGAACAAAGTCGTGTGACTACGAACAAAAGACAAAGGGGTGACTGACACTCCAAAGCCTCATTAGGTGTCAAGCCATCAGATGCATGGGTTCCTTAAAGATCATAACATCTTTTTGAGAAATGAGCGCTTGTGTAAATTAGCTGAACGTAGGACTGGAGAACATCACGAAGAGTGGGTGGGCACCAATAAACTTTGAGCCTTAAATCCTTTTTTCCCAAAACCGTGAACCAGGCCATGATACAACCCTCAAAAGTCCTAATTGAAACAGGGTTATTTCAAAGGCATACTACCAAGAGATAACGTTCCTGACTCCTATGAGTTGTGCTAAAAGATCTTTGTTGGTGTTGCATGTGCATTGCATTCTTTCATTCAAAAATTAATGTCGTATCCTAACCCGTGATCCGCTCACAAAGGGTTTGCGACATCTTTTCAGTAAAACTTCAAGATTAACATGTGTGTTGCGTTAGAATTTTCATTCTCAGAATAAAACATTTTCTGCTTGCATACATATGTTTGACATCAAAAGAAGTTTACATATGGAAATTCAGTCCAGAAGCTTAATCTTGCCGAGTTGAGAATTCTGAAACTCCCAAAGGACGGCCACATCCAGTGTTACTTCCTCAGGAAACTTTGTTGAGCAGGTGCTTTCCCAACAAGTTGTGCTAAGATGTAGTCGATCTGGGGAAATCACGTCGAACCATCTCTTTAAGGTGTAGCCAATTTTGGCCAATCACGTCGAGAAATCTCTTCAGAGTTCAGCCAAACTGGGGTAATTACTTCGAGACTCAAATCCCTACAAATGCAGGCATTCTTGGATCAGTAGTCAGGGGCAAGACTACTTCAAGGTTCATACTGGGGGCAGGCTAGCCCAAGAGCATGAGAAGGTAGTCCATCCAGATGACTGATCAGCCTATCTAGGGTTCAGGTATTGGGGCAGAATATCTCACGGTGGTATGAGATTGTTCATAAATCTTCGCAAGGAGAAATCCTCTGTAAACCATACAATCTGAAGCAGCTAATTTGAGATACATGGAATCTCTCCAAGAGTTTGAAGACACTGAAGCATTGAGCTTGCCAAGTCTTCTATAAAATCCTCTTGAATGATTTCTTCTAAGTAATCCATGCGGTCTGGGGCAGTTACGTCGAGATCCGACAAATCTCTACAAGAATTTGAGGACATTGAGGTGTTTTGGATGTCAAGTCTTCTGTAAAATCCTCTTGAGGCAACTTCTCCTGGTGGACTGTGATGGTCTGGGGCAAGTGGGAAATTGTAAGAACTGTTGTTCACGCATATTCAATCAGTCAGCCAAAAGGATTGAAACCAAGGGGCATTCCAACCCAAGGCATTTGTGGTCCCCGTCTTCAGTAGGCTTCATTAATAATAGCCCCAGCAAGAGATGCAGCAAAACCTTTCTCCCCAACAAGTGGTGGTTCAGAGTTGGATTTTCTCTGTTACAGAAGTCATATCCAGCACGGGGCATACATGCATATCCTTTACTTGCAGGTAGCAGCCTCATACTAGGCTCAAAGGCAAAATTGAAGCCTTTGCGAGATCACAGGATCATGTCTTCTAGACGAGCAATCACTTATCCCCACGTAGAAGATTCAGTTAATCTGGGGTAATCATGTTCAGGGAAGGGTTCACTTGTCACCCTTTTGTCACAACGTTTACTGATTGAGTCCATCATTTGGTCGGCGGTCGGTCACGACGATTCGATATCAGCGAACTGAGTTCAAGTGGGTATCATTGTATCTTATTAAGTCAATTCTCTCATTCAGTACTTCCAACAGTTACAAGCTTTTCTGTGTCGATAACGGTTGCGAACTCCCCAGTAAAGTGCTTCGCAGACACCGAAGTTGATGGTCAATCCCTAGTGAAGTCACCAGGAGTTTGAAGATGCTTAATCTTCTGTAAAATCCTCTTATGGCGTTTCTTCAGATAAGTCTGGTATCATGGGGCAAAAAGCAAGTTGTTGACTCTCCCAAGCATGGGGCATGTAACCTCCCCAGCAAAGAATATCCCCGATCTATAATCCCCAGTAGAGTTTGAGGACGTTTGGTCTTCTGTAAAATCCTCTCATAAGGCATTCCCAGCACGAGACGCTTTAAAGCGGTTTTCTCTAGCAGAGTTTGTTAGAAACTCATTATCCCCAACGGAATCGTCAAACGGGAAGTTCGCCTAACACGGGGCATCGTGACACTTATCCTAAGATTGACAGTTTTATTCCTCAGCAGACTACCGTGGAATTGCTTTGGGTTTCCCCAGCAGATCTCTAGGGACTCTTTCTCAGCATATTGCAACGGATTGTCTTCCAACCAGGATTTGAACATCCCCTGTGGAGTTTATTCTCAGCAGGATTTACCAGCAAGTGGTAGTGTCAACGGGGTATATTTCCCGCGGGTTTCAGCATGTGAAATTTGCCAAAGAATAATTCCCAGGTGAATCGTTTTATCCCCAGCGAAGTCCCCATAGAGTTCAACGCTTTGACAGTGATATCCCCAGCAAGGTTTAAATAGATCGAGGGAACTTCTTCTTCAGCAAAGTGTCAGCATATGATATTACCCAGCCGGTGGTGTAATTCTTGGCATTGCTCATTTACAACTCAAAGTCCAATTTATTTTTGGCACATATACAGTTGTTCATATTATTCCAGCCAGTGGGATAGTATGGCAGATGGTTGTTCCAGCCAGTGGGATAATCATTACTTACATTTTGTTCATATTATTCCAGCCAGTGGGATAGTATGGCAGATGGTTGTTCCAGCCAGTGGGATAATCATTATATACAGTTGTTCATATTATTCCAGCCAGTGGGATAGTATGGCAGATGATTGTTCCAGCCAGTAGGATGATCATTATATACAGTTTGTTCATATTATTCCAGCCTGTGGGATGGTATGGCAGATGGTTGTTCCAGCCAGTGGGATAATCATCTGACAAAGCTTCCAGAGCCGGTTTGGTAAGCATCAAAGTCCAAGTTTAATTTGGCAAAGCTGCAAAAGTCCATCTGAGGATGGTAATTTTGAGATTCCAAAGCCTGTTTGGTAATCATTGAAGTCCAACGACAGATTGGCAAAAATCCAGCACGAACTGGTAAAAGTCCATTGTTTAGAATGGCAGAGCAGCCAAAGTCCATCAGCAGTGTGGCAAGCCAGTAGTCGCCTGGCGTCGTTCAAAAAGACATTTGTTAAAGTCCATCAACAGTATGGCAAGCCAGTAGTCGCCTGACGTCGTTCAAAAGACAGATTTCTCCGACAACGTTTCACTTGAAGATTCAATTCAACAATCTCGTTGGGTTTATATCCCTTTTCTTTTTCATCATCCAAAGCAAATTTTTGGTTATATTTGGTATTCAATCACTATATACCTTGAAAGTCTGAAAGCAATCGCTTTCAGGCATTCAGGTCTACAGCGTTTGAATAGGGGCAGCTGTAATACCCCAAAATTTGCTCTCCCCTTTTTGCATCATAGCATAGCATTATCATTTACAATATCATATCCATCTCATTAGCATTGCATTGCATTTAACATAGAAGAATGAAGCATAGCATTCCTCTTACCATCAAGGCATGTGATCAGGTGGAAGGTGGACAATCAAGGGATCATTCAAAGCACAAAAAGGTCGATCAAGTTGCCTCAAGGCAAGCCAAGGGTCTCTCATGTCTCATACCATCTCAATTGATCATCCACAACCTCAAGAAGGTGAGATCCAATAGGAGATTGAAGCCCTACATCTTTCATCATGCAAGAGGTTCAAAAAACTGAAGGAAAACCCTCAAAAGAGATAGCTCATTGATCCAAAATCACCCTCAAGTGGCATATTTCGTCATCCTTTAAGAGGATACACAACATACTCTGAGGAATTTGAAATTGAAGACTGCACATTTTTCTCCTAGGAGGTGGGCACCAAAATTAGGGTTTCTAATAGAATCAGGATATCTTTGATTTTTTGGACAAAACTTGATGTCATGGTGTTCTACATGTTCTTAAGTGTATGTATGTGGAAAATCACCTCTCAATTGGTTTTAGAAGTGGTTCAATTGGAGGAAGGATAAAAAATCAGGAAATTTGGGGGCAAGTCAGATAATCAGAAGAAAAAGTCAACTCTTGACTTTTTGAGCCCAAAATCATGAAATTCATGTTACATATGTCCAATGTACAAAATTTGGTCAAGAAAATCCAAAGGAATCATGAAAAAATCAAGATGTGGGAAGTTGCCATTTTTGGATGAAGAAGGGTTACTAAAAATAGCAAGTTTTGGCCATTTTGCATCAGAGTTTGAACCAAGGCCATTTAAAATTGAAGCACCAAATGAAAATTCCACTCGGCCACAATAAAAGTTCTTTCTTTAAGCTTCAAATCCATGTGTAGAACATCTCCATTGGATAAAGATTGAGTGAGATATGATTGATCAAAGTTTGAGCAAAGTAGGTTCAAAACTAGGTCATGACCAAGGATTTTCAGGTCACGCGCACCTCATTTTCTCAAACAGTTGGTGGGCAAAATGTATGGATCAATTTCTCATGGTTAGAGGCCTCAAATGGAAAATCTTTCAACATCAAAGTTGTTCCTCTATGTGAGATCTTAAAAGTTGGTGTTTATCAATTTTTCATCTAATCAATGGATTGGGAGTTATGATGGTCCAAAGGCATGGTGATCGTGACTGAAACCCATGTGCCAGTTTTGCCTTGCCATGCTTCAAGTCACATGCTCATGAAGCCAGATTTGTGTCTTGATGTTTTGAGCTACTTTTCACCATTTTACACACTTCCATTTGATTTGTTTTCAACACCAAACATATTCTCCAATATCTCCTCTTTCAAATGAATCCAAAATCTCATCAAATTATGCACTAGTTAGGGAGAATTTCACTTGCAAACCATCTCATGTTGGCACTGGTGCATTGACAGTTTAGTGCATGATTTTGGTTCAGTCATCCCACAAACACTTCACGAATTTTATTTCCCCATTTAGTCAAGCATATGTTACTTACACAATGCATACTATCACGTGCCATACATGGGAATAGAAAGAACAAACTTGCTTAGCAAGTTTCTGTCACAATAACCTCACCACCTCAGCTTCACTCTCATCCTCACCACAACTGTTATGAGCTTGACCTCACCATAACCCAGCCTTGGCTACTCGCCCCTAACTAACTTGACTCAGTTAGTTAGGGTGGACTCAGTTTAACCACCTTGACTCATTTAACTCAACTCACTCGACCCTTATTAGAGCTCACTATAAAACAAAATCACACACTCCAATTTCATTTTCAGCTTCAATTCTCTCATTTTTCACTTCAAAACACTTCAAACTCTCCCTCACATTCTCTCTACTTTCCCTCTGATTTCACACGAACTTCACTATCTTTCCTTCATCTACTTCATCTTCATCATCATCAATGGCATTGGATTGAAGTTTTTCTACACAGTCCTCAAGATTTTCCAAGCATTGTTCAACATTGAATCTCTCTGCTCTCAAGACCATTGGTTGTATAGCATTTATTTTGCTAAGTTTGTGAAGCTCCAAGGTTGAAGAAGAAGCTAAGATCTCTGGTTTTCTGAAGAGTATTTCCAAATCTCCAATATTCAGGTACGAGTTTCATCCATTATAGACTTGATGTGAGTTTGTTTTCAGGTTCTTGCAGCTTCTTATAAGCTCAAGAACTTGCCTGGCTAGTTGATAGGCCTTTAGAGGCATAGACCAAATGTTAGGGCAAATCTTCCTTTGTTCGATTCTCTCATTTCATGGACTTTTTGTATGTTTTGTCACTGGAATCAAGATGTGTGTTACTTCCTCTTCATTTTGACATATTGATTGTGAAATTCTGGAGAATTGGAGGTTGCAGACGGTGGTGGTTCGCCGGAGAAGGTGACCGGAGGTCCCTCTCCGGCCGGTGTTCTTGTGTTAGGGTTTTGTTCTCAGTTTAAACGTGGACCATTGGATGTTCGCCATCGTGGGGCTTGGGTGATGACAACACATTAAAGTTCATGTGCATGTCACGTGTGATTTTCTGATTTTATTTTAAACATTATGTGGCATGGTACATGATAGTGTGTGTGTTCTTTCAAGTGTGTGCGTTGATGATGATTACTTTGACTTTGGCATGACCTTGACTCAATCCAGTGGCTATTAATGAGTCAATTTTGTTGACTGAAGAGCATGGTAGTTATTGTGTTATGCGCGCTTATTGGACCTATGACAGATTGCTTTCCCCACCCCACGCTTTCAAGGCCCAATCAATATTGAACTGATGTTTTGCTATGTTTACACCCCCATTCATATTGCATTTCATTTTATTTTTTTCATTTTTTACACGTTTGCTTTTTAATTTTTAAAAATACCAAATGGCATTATAAAATTCCACAAAAATTTATGAGCATCATTAAAACATTTAGAAAATTTTTCATGATTTTATTTCTTGATTTTATGACATTTTTTCCCTAGTTCCATAATTTTCTTTGATTTTTATTTGTATGCATGCTTAATGTGATACATAAATTTGTGCATTTTTGTTCTCAATCATTAAAAATTGTTTTGATGCTCTTCTTTTTATATTGAGTCATTATCATCTTGAGGTATGTTAAGTGATTTTTATTTGATTTTATTAGGATAGTTTATGGCATTTTTGGTGTTCATTTTTGTGCTACTTTGTATGATGTGTATACTTGACCTAAGTGCATTGTTTGACATCATTTTGCCTTGGTTTCTTGCATGCTACTTTGATATGTGATTCACCTCTGATTTGTGAACCTCAATACCCTGTTTTCATAATTTTCATGAACTCATTTTACTTTTGTTTAAAACATTTCATTTGAAGCATTACAACATGTCATATCCTTGTAATCTTTGTGCATGTTTACATGATTTCTTTTGTACATACTTGCATGATCATTTGCCTACTTTGTGAACCATCCATTTGACATTATAGGTCATTGATACATATTATATGTCATCCTTGCATGTTGACTTTCATTTGAACCTTGTGCACCTTTAACATGTTGTGTTTGTACTTGTGTTCTCTTTTGAACTTCCATTTCAATTCTACTTCTTCCATCACTTCTTAAATGTCTTGATGTTTACTTCATAAATACTTGTGAGATGTTGGTGAATCATTTTTTATTTCATTTCAATTCTGATCCTTAGATTACATGTTCCATTTATGCATGTTCTATCACTCCTTTTCATCTTTCATCTTCCTTTTCTTGTGGTAACATGTTCTAATGCCATGGATGATGTTTGTTGCTTGCTCACTTGGACTTACTTGATAATAATCATTTGTTTTCCATATGATGTACATTCTGGTTGTAACCATCTCATCTAATTCTTTTGAGTTTTATGGTGCATTAAATGTTCTTTTACTTCCTATACTTCTTATACATGTTTACTAACCATGTAGGGGCTTTGGTAAGTTGCAATTGAGTGTGGATGAGGAACCCACATTCAAACTTCTATCCCTTCTCTTTTACAATTCCATTTTGTGTTTTGTTAAGCACTTATGTGCTTTCTTTTAATAACTCACTACCTTCCCTTTTTGGATTACAATTCATCTTCTACTTTAGAAGTGAATTGTTTAATTCATTCTTTCTTTAGACTTTAGGTTTAAACCTCACAAACCATTAGGACCACTCCCTTTAATTTTCAATTAGGATTGAGTCTTAGTTCATATAGATTTTTACCTTTGCTCCTCTCTTGAGTCTCTCTTCTCATCTCAAAGAAAATTCAAAATATCTAATAAAGGTAGGCATTTATTGCATTTAGGCCTTTCATATAAAGAAAAGGTTATAAGGGGTCTTCTCTTATAATCTTAGAATGTGTAGCATATAGCCCATCTTGGGTCAATGTGTTAAACATTTGATCTTGTATGAGGGACTTAAATGCAATACTTATTGAAGGTACAAATAATAAAACACTTCTTCATTTTCTTAATCAACAAAAACACTTAATAAACACAAGTATGCTAGTGTGTTTGAACCTTGACAATTGGAACTAAGTGTGGGGGTCTTCTTCACTCTTAGTGTGCTTTCTTACCCATTCCATCTTGGAATGTGAGAATGTACACATTCCAATAACTAAGATTCAGATACACTATCATATGCAAACAAATGGAAAAAACTCTTAAAAGATCAAAAACAAACAATAACGTCTTTCCTTCGGGAATTCTTTTCTCACCTCACTCATTCTCGACGTACGAACGTGCTTCCTACTCGTTCTCTTGCAAGATGGTAACGTACTCGGACCAGCGAGCCTGCAACACCTGAGCCAGAACGTTAGTCGTTCCCTAAAAAACACAAACAGTCTCTCCCTAGTGAGGGGAACTACGTCGCTCTGATTCTCATGATCCCGATGAGATACGTAGGCAGTAGGGTAGGGCCCATGCGAGCACTTCTTTTATTTTCCCTACATTTGTTTCCCGTTCCTTTTCTTTTCTTTCTCCTTTCTTTCTTTCAGTTCCTTTTCCAGTATCCTTTTTTATCCCCCTTTGATCGAGACAAGCAAGCGTGGATCCCATCGGGTACGATGGACGTGAGGGGGTGCTAATACCTTCCTCTTGCGTAACCGAGTCCCTTACCCTTTCTCTTGGTCGCAAGACCATGCTCTATCCTTTCTCTCAGGTTTACGCAGTGTTTCCTTTCCCTCTCGTGGGATAAATACACATTGCTGGCGACTCTGTTTCGGTACCACTTTCGCGTTTGTACTAGGATGAAAATCCCGGGAGCGACAATGGGCTCTGAGGCCCAACATTCATCATAATTTGTTCGGTCATATGGCCATGGAAATAAAAAGGAAAAAACAAAAACAGGGTAGGGTTTACATTGAAACTTATTTCGCAAAGTTATCAACAACACCCACTTTACTGAGAACCTCATGCATCAGTTCTCTTTAAACTCTAACAAGTTAAGACAATGATGAAAACACGGTGGATTGCAGCATGTCAAGGATCAAGAAAAAACCGACGACACGCTCAGGTTTCGACCATCGTCCTCGTGCATCTCTGAAGAAAAACGAAGAGAGAGGTCAACACCTCTACCTTTACATACGACAAAGTCAAGAAGACGGCAACAAATACTCAGAAGAGGATTCCGGCTTCATCATCGTGCCATCGTTCAAGCGGTTCAAAAAAATGCTCAGAATCCAATTAGATTCATCATCGCTTCATCAACAAGGGCGCGACTCTGAAGCAACACCAATCTTTCCTCTTTCGCAAATTTTGAATCGAGTAAGTCAGGTTTGTGTATTTTTGATCTCTTTCTCTTCTCGATCGACTTCATCTCTCTCGTTCTAATTCGGTTCTGAATCTGTGAGTTTGTGGGTTGACGAAGATTGTTGATGCAAAGGGATTGTTTGATGGTTAGAGGATAAGATTGGGTGAAGGTTGGATGAGATTAGGTTGTGAGTTTGGTTTTAATGGTGACACCAGGACTGACGGACGAAGCCGTAGCCTCCGACGCGGCGATGCTAAAGTTCCAATGAGAATTTGAAGGTTATTCTTGAATTGGTGATGGGGTTATGTATGTTGTTCGGTTTGATGAGATAGAGACTTGGTGAAGTGAGGTTGAGTTGAAGTGTGAGCGAGTGGTGAGCAAAGGAGAAGAAGAGGTTTTGTCTGAGTTTTGTGAGAAAGGTTTCTAAAGGTTTGAGAGGTTTTGTTGCTGTAAGTTTCACCAATTTTCCTCTCCCTTTTACTGTTGTTTCTCTCCTTCCTTATATAAAAACAAATGAAGCCCCTTTTCAATTTTTCGTTGTCCTTTTTTATTATGGTGAAATCCTTTTCCATTGTTCAGTTTGTTGGGTAGTGTTGCGTGTTGCAGGTCAAAGTGTGCAGAGGCTTTTGTGATGTTGCAGCAGGTTTAAAGGGTATTCACCAGGTTTAAAGGGTATTCAGCGGGTTTATGGTGTTGATGCTTGATGTACTCTTTATTGGTGTGGTTGTGGAGTCTGTGTGGTAGCTTCTTGCTTGGTTTATGTCAGCAAAGTAGATGGATTAGGGAACAAGGGAGACGGCTCATGCAGTATTACACCAAGGGTTCTTGCTTTGACTTTTGTATATTCATTTGCAAGTACAACAGTTGTTGTACAAGAAGTTTCTTTTGGGACGGCTTGGTGACAGGAAAAGGTGTTAGACTGCTGGTGAAAAATCTGTTGGGATGTACTTGGTGATATGGCTTAGAGCTTGGTTCAAGTGGGACAAGACTTGTGTCATGAAATTGAACTATACTCCTCACTTTAACACACGACAATGCTTCATTGTTGACCCCAAATGACTTGATTTTTGTATTTTTGTGTATTATATTATAAATAAAAGCAAATGGACTCTATGTATTTAAAATGATTTTTTTAGCACAAAAGAAAACAATTAATAAAACTAAATAAAACTAGACCTAAATTGCAATTAAAATTTAAAACTAAAAATTAAAATTAAAACTAAATTAAACTAAGTTAAATTAACAAAATTAATCTAATCGGAATAAAGTTAAAAGTAAATTGAACTAAATTAAAATTAAAATGAACTAAAAGCTATAAATTAAACTAAATTCAAAATTAAACTAGATTGATTCTAAATAATAAATATTTAAGCAAATATAAAAATAAATAAGTAAATAAAATCAAGAATGACGTGGAATAAAAAGAAAAGCATGATTAATGATCAATGAACTATTTATTTAAAAATGCAAAAATGGCCGATTAAAAATGATATGAAAATGACCAGACGAATCTGAGGGTAAAATTTAGGGTGCAACAGGATAGGAGTATGAGATTGTACATAGCTGCATCAGACAAAACCATAGGAAGTATGTTGGCTCAAGAGGATGAGGATGGTGTCGAAAGAGCCATTTACTACCTCAGTAGAGTTTTGAATGATGTGAAAACTAGGTATAGTGTGATAGAAAAATTATGCCTATGCTTGTATTTCTCTTGTACAAAATTGAAGCAATATATAAAGCCAGTTGATATTTATGTTTCATCTCATTTCGATGTTATTAAGCACATGTTGTCTAAACCTATCTTGCATAGTCAAATTGGTAAATGGACACTAGCATTGACTGAGTACTCTTTAACGTATAAGCCTCTGAAGGTGGTTAAAGGACAAGTGGTAGCAGACTTTATAGTCGACCACTCCATAAAAGAAAGTATGTTGAATTATGTCGAATTGGAACCTTAGAAGTTATACTTTGATGGCTCCAGGCACAAAGATGGCACATGTGTAGGTGTGCTAATTATTTCTCCGGATAAAATTCCAACAAAATTTAAGTACAGGGTCGAAGGACTTTGTTCCAACAACGAGGCTGAGTATGAAGCCTTAATAGCTGGACTTGAAATTTAGTTAGAATTGGGGGCAACTCGAGTCGAAATAATGGGAGACTCAGAGTTGGTCATAAAGCAAATTACAAAGGAGTACAAATGTGTTAAGGAGAATCTTATCATGTACTTCGTAGTGGCCAACAGACTATTGAAGAAATTCGATTCTTGCAAAACCCGACAGCATCCACAGAGCGAAAGGTTAGGTATCAAGCCTTAAGTTATGTCCTTCTAGGCAATGAATTATTTAAAAAGACCCCTGAGGGGGTCTTACTTAAATGTCTTAGTGAAACAGAAGCATATTTGGCCCTTTCGACTGTCCATAGTAGGGCATGTGGGGCACATCAGGTAGGCCATAAGATGAAGTGGCTATTGTTTCGACAAGGCATGTATTGTCCTACGATGCTAAAAGACTGCATTGAATTCGCCAAGGGTTTCCAAGAATGTCAAGTTCATGCTGGCATACATCATATCCCTGCAAGTGAGTTGCATTCCATAGTCAAACCATGGCCTTTTAGAGGCTGGGCTTTGGATCTGATTGGAGAAATTCAACCGGCATCCTCCAAGAATCAGAGATACATTTTTGTAGGAATTGACTACTTTACGAAGTGGAGCGAGGTGGTACCTTTACCAAATGTGGATCAAGAGGATGTGATCGAGTTCATTCAAAAATACATCATTTACAGGTTTGGAATCCCAGAAATGATCACAACAGATCAAGGATTAGTCTTTACGGGTCGAAAGATGTAGGAGTTTGCAAAAGAGATGGGTTTCAAACTCCTAACCTCCACACCTTATTATGCTCAGGCTAATGGTCAAGTCAAAGTAGCTAATAAAGTGGTGATCGGTCTGATCAAGAAACATGTGGGAAAGAAGCCTATAAATTGGCATAGGACATTGGACCAGATCCTCTGGGCATGTCGAACCTCTCCCAAGGAAGCAACCAACACTACTCCTTTTCGATTGACTTTTGGTCACGATGCAGTGTTACCTGTTGAGATATATCTCCAGTCGGCTAGGATTCAGAGACACCATGAAATTCCCTCTGAGCTTTATTGGAATATGATGTTAGATGAACTGGTAGATCTGGACGAAGAAAGACTTAAACCTTAGAACTTTAGAAGAGACAAAAGAAAAGAGTGGAGAAGTCTTATAATAAGAAGGTTAGAATCAAGACCTTCTCACCTGGAGATTTAGTTTGGAAGGTAATCCTGCCTATGGATCGAAAGGTTAGAGCCTTGGGCAAATGGTCCCCAAAATGGGAGGGCCCGTTTCAAATTACGCAAGTATTTTCTAATGGAGCCTATGAAGTTGAAGAATTAAATGAGGATAAAAGAATCTTGAAAGTAAATGGCAAGTATTTGAAAAAATATAAACCAGCACTTCAAGAAATTAAAATTGTTAAGGAGTAATTCGACATAACAAGGGCAAAGCCAATAATGGTATTTATGAATGCCAAAATGGCTTAGTAGTCATTACATATAAATGCCTCAAAGGGCCATAGAGCATCAAATTAAAAAATTACAAAGATAGTAACAAGCTAAAAGGGGAGATTCTCCTTCATCTTCAAGTACTTCGACTTCTGGAGGTCAAGACGCTTTTCACATAAGGCCTTGTCAGATTTTAAGTGTGCAGCTTCCTTCTCCAGTCGTTGAGCTTTTTCAGCAAAAGTTATGGCATTTTCAAGCTCTTTCGACAAGCCAGAGTCATCGAAGGCAGACAATTCAGTGTTACACTTTTTGGCCTTTGAGATCTTGGCTCGAAGTTTCTTGATCTTTCGCTCCCAGGAAGCAATACTTTCTTCATTGGAGGTGATTTCTTGCTTGTTCTTTTCTTTTGTTTCCTCCAATTCGGCTACCTTATTCTCAGAATCAGTGGAGCAGTCCAAGCGGCAGCCTCACTTCCAACTTTGGTTGAAATGGACTTTTCGATTTGGGGCAGGCGTTTGAGGTCACCATGGACTTGGTCAATCATAGTGCCAAGCTCTAAGATGACGTTGGCAGATTCTAGAGAAATAACGTGAATGTCAACTTGTTGGAGGAGACTTTTCAAAGAGATATGAGTGACATCATCCATCTGTAAGAGTGTGAAAAGGTCACCCTTAAAGATCTTGTTTTTGATCTTCAAAAGGATATTGTCCTCAGGTTTGCTTGAAGGCTGATCCCCAGAGGTAGTCGAAGTACTGGGAGTTTTATCAGATGAGCTTCCTCGACGCCCAAGAAGGATCTTTATGTATTGACGAGGGTTGCTAGTATTCAAGGCATCCAGTTCCTCTTCAGAAAGTCCTGCTCCATACACAGTTGAGACTGCCTTGCCTTCAGTCGCAGCAGTAGGTGTTGGGGTAGTAATGGCTTCGACATGGGTTGGCTCGTTGATAGGTCCTTTGTCAACCTTCTCCTCCTCACCTTTATTCTCCTCCTCTCCATCTTCGTTTATTTTGTCTTCATCTTCATTGTCATCATCATGGCCATCAAGTTCAGATTGGAGCATGGTCTCATCATCATCTTCTTCCATTTCTTCCTCTCCTTCTGGTTTAACATTGGCATCCCCAATGGGTTCGTCATTTAGGGATCCCTCTTCATCGACCAAGGGCGGGTCTTCATCCATGGCCGCAGCTTTTGGATTTTTTGTGTCAGGATCCTGCTGAACATCGTCTGCCTCATGGTCGGAGCCATCTGTTTGAGACTGTTGGGTAGCAGTCTTTGGTGGTAAAGGGGGAGCTGTTTCAAAACCAGGCTTGTTAATTTCACCTAGTGAACTCATTCCAGAGCCCATGTCAGAAGTGGGATGGTATGTGGGCTTACATTGGCTATTCAAGAGGGTGGTGGGAAAAGGAGGATTATCCACCGGTGGGTTCGAACCACTAGCATCAGCCTGAATTAAATAGAAGCAAGTTAGATTAAGGAAAACAAGGTAAATAAGTTTTTATTTAAAAGAAAAATATGACAAGTTACCTTGACTCCTTCAGCATCAGGGCTAGAGTTATTGCTTTCAGCATGACCTGCAGCTGGTTTAGAGGCGGTTCCAGAAGGGGCTTCTGCAACTTTACTCGTAGTAGTGGTCTTTTTGGGGACTTTAGCCGTTGTAGGCTCAGATTGGCCACCAGCAGCACCAGATTCTTGGCTTGGCTTCCTCCTCTTCTTGAGTTTCAAATCTTCAGGAGGAGATTGGTCCTCATCCTCGGAATCGAAGATAATTTGGGCAGTACCCCTCTTTGACTTCCTTTGAGGTGTCGGAGGTGGTTTCCGAGAAGCCTCAAATTGAGAAGCATTAGGGGGAGAAAGAATAATCAACGAAAGGAAAAGGTGTGTGATATACCTTGCTACCTTCGCCTTTGGCTTCAATCAGGTGCTGATGGGTGTTCTTTTTGGGTACAACTGCAAAACAAGCCAAGTTACCACATGTCAGTAATGATAAAGTTCAAGTGAAAGAGCATAAAATCGAAGAATCCAAACCTTCATGTATTTCGGATTCGATGCAAACATCTTCATTACCAACATGAAGGTGTCCTTTGAAACTGTCTAGCGTATGTTTAGTCGGAACCACCTGCTGAGCCTTGGGTTTCGACTGCTGGCAAAGGATCTTTATAGAGTCCCACAGATGAACCAATCTGGAAATTGAGGGGCAAGAGCCACTCCAAAATTAGCAGATGGCAGTCGAGGAGTCTTTGGAGGAAATAGTGCGAAAGCCACTTCATAGCGTTTCTCAGGAGTAACATATGAAGGGAGTTTCAAACTCTCCATTTTCTTTAAAATTTTCTCCTTTAGCGTAACCGCAGCTTCGCGGACGGTTTGACTAATATCGTCTGGTCAATAAATAGTTTCAAAGTACTTCTGGAAGGACTGAATCTCCTTAATATGAGCGGATTTACCTTTCTTGATCTTCTCCTGCACATCAACAAAAGCTTGGTCAATCAACTGAGCGAAGCTGGAGACATCAAGGAATTCTGCAGCATGATGTTTCGACCATCAGTCGTGGAATTCTTGGGTGCAGAGATGAGAAGGTTCAAAGTAGACGGGAGTCAGGAGTGATCAATGAGCATGTCACGCAAGGTGTGTCGAACTCTCTATGGCATCATAGATAGTGTTGGGGAGGATAACATGAACTTTCTTCTCATACAGACACTTGTGTAGAGTCTGGACTAAACCAAATTGTCGAGAGACAAGATTTGGTTGATAGGTCATCAGAGAGGTTTGGCCCTTTAGCAAGTTGAGTCGATGAACAATAAGTCGAGGGATGAGGAATGCCTCCTAGACACGTTGCGATTCTTCTTCATGTTTTTGAACGAAGGAGGAAAGGGCCTGGTAAACCATTCAGAGCCATATTTTCGTTCAGCAAAGGGCGCCATCCTTGGTGTGAACTCATAACGCTTAGCAAACATTTTGACGAAGCCAGAGAAGGATGCCCTGAGTGATTGCCCTTCTTCATTTGGGGTTAGTTGTACCAGTCGAACCCATTCGACTCGTCTCTCCTTAATCTCTGCAGCTTCTTCATCCACAGGCCCTTTGTTGGGGAGGATGGCTTCAAAAGTGGCATTAAGACAAAGTCGAAGCAACCAAAAGGGTCCTGACAGCAGGAGGTTCCCGTTGCTCTCTTGGTCTTTCAGACGACCAACACCTTTGTTTAAAGACTCGTACAGACTGGCCAATATCATTTCGCTTAGGAAAATGCCTCGACTAAGGTGTAGTTGATTGGCTAGAGTCAGATATTTTCTTGCCACCTGCAAGTATTTGGTACAGAATACGCAGCGAGAAAGCCACATAGCCAGGAATGCTATATGTTTTTTTTCCTCGACTGTGTCAGTTTGCTTGTCGTGATAGTGGTTCATGAAATGAGTATAAGTGTGTTTGGTGGTGGCGAACCCTATGGTGTCTAAGCATCTATTTCAGGGTCGTAAACTAACCCATGAGGCTTTAGCCCCATGATAGCGGCTATGTCAAACAGAGTGAGCGTCATCATCCCACAAGGGAGATGGAAGGTATAGTGGGTATTGTCCCAAAAATACAAAGATGATGCCAGTAAAGTCGGACACTAAGCGGGTCCAGTCTTCGACATCATAATTAAGTCGTAGATACCTAAGTTCTTCCAAGTTTCTGCTTTCACTTTATCTAACTTGGTTAACCAGTTCAAATAGAGGTCAGAATCCTTAAAATACGGGGTAGCCCTAAATAGCCTAGACCCATCATTCATATACTTCAAATCCAGGTTCTTTAGGGCTACATTGTCATGGGGTTCAGATGTTACCCTAGTTTTGTCTTTCTGCCCTAGAGGTTTGGTTTTACGATATGATGGAAAGAAGTCACTAATGGCTGTATAATCTGTATCTAAAGAAGATAAGGGACCAGATAAAGCTAATGGTTTCCCAGAAACGGTGATAGGAATTAGTACCTGGGATTCGTAGATGTGTCTTTTCTCCTCCTTGAGAGGCTCAGGGATGAATTGCTGATTCTTTACCACCTTGGGTCCATTTAATGTAGCGAATGAAGGGAGTAGTGGTACGCCCTTTTGTCCTTTGAGCTTCTGGTTTTTCTTTGGGTCTCAAGTAGTAGCAGTTGAAGAAGCCATTGGTGAAAAATTTTGAAGAAAAGAGTTTGTTGAAGGTGATGGGTTGAACGTTTTGGAAGAGAGGAGAATGTGCGTAGTGGATACATGGGAGTGAAAAAAAAATAAAAGTAGTTTCTGAAGAAACTATTTATAAAGTGCTTTGGAAACACTAAAGGGCTCACTAATCATCATTAAGGAGCTAAGGCCAGTGGGACACGTGTCCTCCCAGGAGCCAAAGTAGGGGCGGTGGCAGGTGCCACCTATGTCCACGATCTCCTAGACTATAGGAGAGGTTATGGTGATTTGCGGCTTGATGTGATTTCTAAGGGGACGTTTCAGTCATAATTATAATTGGCTGTGATGTCATAAATTTGATTGAAAAGAAACTGAATAGTTTCTTGGAACGTGGGTTAATCAGTTTTTGTTTGGACCCCTATGCATGGTCAAAAGATGGCGTCGAACGGACACTATCAAAAAATTCCCTTTTCTGCAATACTGTCGAAAAAGACATTTTTGGGGGGCAATTTGTTAGCTCATAAATTTGACGCCCATATGAAGTTGGAAGTGTTGATGGGAATGTTAAGCTCTTGAAGAGGTTTAGAGAAGCTTCTGATATGATCTGCGTGATAGGTTTAAGTCAAAGGTTCTCATAAGAGGAAAGGATGTCTTTTATGGACTTAGAAAATATTTCTAAGAGTTGAAGAGGGCACCTTCGACTGAAAATGTTGATGATGTCCGACGCTGGGAATTCAAATTCAAATAAAGGAGGGAGTAGTTACTTTGGTTCGCTCTTGAAGAAGGACAGGTGGCGTACATCCAAGTGATGGAAGCATGCAATGCGACACTTGTCATTCGTTTATTATTTCAGGCAGTTTATAACAGTTAGTTTTAGGTATTATAAATAAGGGTTCTAGCAATAGGATTCGGGGTGTTGTGTTCACTTTGTACAAGTAACTCCAAATTCACTCAAAGTATCCGTGTGTTGAGAAAAGAGTCTTGTGAGAATGTACGTGATGTAAACACCATTTATCTTTCAATGCAATTTACTTCAACCTTTCGTTAAGCTTTTATCTCCTATTTAACGCAAGTTATAATTCTGCACTTTCTATAGTTTTCAACCTTTACTGCACGCCTTCGACTTTTTCTTTTTACCTTTTTCAGTCTCTTAACTTAACATTTTAAAAGCATTGTCTAGATTGTGTTTTCAACCAACTTTCTTTATGAGTTCTGTCGAAGTACTTATTTCCTTAGAATGCGCCTTAGATCAATTGTTAGCACATGTCCTAGGATCAATCTGATCGATCCTGTGAGTCACCAAAGTTAGATTTGGAAGATCAGCGGTTGTTTACCAATTTTCACGGAAAATAGGTATAATAACGGTTATAAGTATTACCGATATGATAGAATAAATTTTTCATGGGTTCGAACTTTAGATGTGGCAAAAATGTTTTTCTTTTAAGGTTAAGGCGCTCCTTTCTTTTTTATTTATTTTTAAATAAGGGATATCACTACGGTAATTGATCGTACCTGATCAGAAAGTTGATTAGTGGCCAGCAAACATCGTGAGCTCCGCTACTCCGGTGGTGATGAGATGGTGGGGGTGTACCTGCAAGGTACTCCGGTGCAAAATTCAAGACTGGAGCAAACAAGTACAGAAAGTCAGAGTAAGGATCAGAATAGAATACCTGACCCTCTCTCGAGAGGGTATTTATATTGTGCCCCCAGCTCTGGGCCAACGGTCGTCTGCACTGGGTTGGGTTGCTAGGCCCAATGCAGATAACTGCCAGGGCTTACGTGGTGTAGGGAAGACAAGCATGTGGTCTCGCCCTGGAGTAACTGTCCCGAGATCTTCGACGAAAGGGCAGACCAACGCTTTCGGAGGTGAGTAGTTACCTGATGACGTGTCCCTGCGGGGGGAGCATGTTGAGAACGCGGGGAGGATGTTTGTTCTTTCCCCGACCACCACAGTGCCTGTCCGACGTCGATAGGATCATGTTGTGCCCGACGATGATAAGAGCGTGTTGTGGCCGACAAGGGAAAAGATGGGCCCTTATTGGGATGCTTGGGGTTGGCCTGCCCCCTCAAGTCGTTGCTCTGAAGAGTCGGAGTAATGACTTGAAGACCCGCCCTTTTGTCGGGGATCCGTTTAGTGGAACAGCGTGCCCGACGTTGCCGAGTTGGTTGGAGATGCAGGGGCATTCGCTGGGCAGGAGCTACGAGGACTGCTGCTCCTCCGTCTTTTGAGAGGCTATCTGTGGTCGACTCTTCGGGGAGACGAAAGGAGATGGATGTGTTCATCATTGTTAGTTTCTTGGATTGGCTAGAATTTTGGTAAAACAAAGGTTGTTCAATGTTTGATGTCAAGGTGGTGATGTCACAACATTGAGTCTTAACACTGGGTTGTGTTAAGAGTTAAGTTGGATGTCTGATGTCTCAAGCGATGTTGTGACATTAGATCTGCAGAATTAATAACATCAGGTTTTGTGATGTTGTTAGGGTTTGCGTTGTAGCTGGAATTGTGGAGAGCAGGTAGTCTCATTGGTTGCGAACATCTTGGGTTAGATATTCTTCGCTGCAAAGGAGATCTGGTGCAGATTTGTAGGAGATTTAAAAGGTTGAAGATTTGAAAAGATTTTTGGAGAAAATCTGTTTTGAAGATTCAGTTTTAAATAACAAATCAAGTCAGATATTATAGCAGGTCCTAGCCCACTTCAAAGAGCTATATAAAGTGCAACAATCCAAAAGGAAAAGCAACGAAGAAAAAGAGCTAAAGACTGAGAGTCGTTTGTGTCTTCGTGTATGTTTTGTAAACCATTCTAGTGTGAATTGGTATTGTTGTTTTGAGTTGTTCTTGATCAAAGCTGTGAAGCATAATCAAGTAGTGTTATTCAAAGTGTGTGATCTTTGAATTATCTCATTGAAGTGTTTTAGGGATTGAGTAGTGTTCTCATACTTAAGTGGTATCTTAAGTAGAAGGTTCATTAAGTAGTGATTAAGTTTAGGAGATGTCAACTGTGTTGTTGAGTCTGTAAATTAATACTACTGATACTGAAATTCATCCCTGGCTTGGTAGCCCCCAGACGTAGGTAGTTAGACCGAACTGGGTGAACAATTCATTGTGTTGATTTATTGCTTGTTATTGCATTGTTCATTGCAGAGTGTGTTGTTGTGACATCGCACTTAACATTGCACATCTGGTACCAGAATTTCAATTGGTATCAGAGAAGGCATCCTGTCTGTCTCTGGGTGAGATCTAGGGAAGTTACTTTCTGGTGTAAAGATGGACAAAGAAGTTGGAGGATTTGCCAACAGACCCCCTATTTTGGATGGCTCGAATTACAATTATTGGAAGCCAAGGATGATCACCTTTTTGAAATCCTTGGACAGCAGGGCTTGGAAGGCTATAATTAAAGAATGGAAAGCACCTGTTGTGTTTGAAAAGGATGATGCTGGGAAAGATAAAGAGGGCACCTCAAAGCCGAAGCCTGAAGAAGAATGGACCAAGGAAGAAGATGAGCTTTCCCTTGGTAATTCCAAAGCTCTAAATGCAATTTTTAATGGAGTGGAAAAGAATATATTCAGGTTGATCAATACCTGTGAAGTTGCTAAGGAAGCGTGGGATATTTTGAAGGCTACACATGAAGGAACATCTAGAGTTAAGATGTCAAGACTTCAGCTTCTAACATTGAACTTTGAAAGTCTGAAGATGAAGGAAGATGAGACTATCCATGACTTCCACATCAGTATTCTTGAGCTGTCAAATGCATCCAGTGCTCTTAGAGAAAAGATGTCAAAAGAAAAGCTTGTAAGGAAAATCCTTAGGTCCCTTCCTAAGAGGTACCAGATGAAGGTGATTGCAATTGAAGAAGCTCAATACATCAGCAAGATGAGGGTTGATGAGCTCATTGGATCTCTTCAAACTTTTGTGCTTGGTTTGAATGAGGAAGAACCAGAAAAGAACCCCAAGAGTATAGCTTTGGTCTCCACTCCGGAAGAAGCTAAGAAAATCAAAGATGATGATTCTCAGGAACATTTTCTCAAGCAATTGCTGTGTTGGGAAGGCAGTTCAACAAAGTGTTCAAGAGGATGAATAATAACTACAAGCCTAATGTCAAGAACATCCCTTCTGGCATCAGCAAGTCAAAAGAAAAAGATGAAGAGAAGACTACCCAGGATAAAGGCGTTCAGTGCCTTGAGTGTGAAGGTCATGGACATGATAAGAAAGAATGTCCCACATTCCTGAAGAAGCAGAAGAAAGGAATGACAATTTCTTGGTCGGACTCTGAAAGTGAAAGTGAAGGAGAGTCAGCCAAACATGTCAAAGCCTTAACTGGAACAGTGGTTTCTGATGGTGATTCTAGTGATGAGGAACTGACGTTTGAGGAGTTAGCATTCACTTATCAAGAGCTCTGTCTAAAGAGTGCAGAAATCTGTCAAGAAAGTGAAAAACAGAAGAAACAGATTGTTCAGCTTGAGACTGCTAAAGCTGATTTGGAAAATGAAGTCTTATTAGTCAAAGCTCATTTTGATCATATGACCAAATCTGTTAGGATGCTGAACTGTGGTACAGACACACTTGATAAGATTCTTCAGTCAGAGAAAGCTGCTGGAGATAAATCAGGTATAAGATATGTGGTTGAGGAAAAGGGTTCTACAGAAGCTAGCACTTCAGGAACAAAGAAGGAGGTGTCATAACCTATGTCTCAACATCAAACAAAGAGACGGGATCCTACACCTGAGAAGGGTGCTCATTCACAGCCTCAGAATATTGAGAAGAAGAATGGTCCTTATCAGAGGAAGATGCAGCCCCAAGGAGCTAGTCAGTATATGCCTCCCCAATATCACAAGAGCATGCAAGCTGCCAGGGTTAAACAGAACATGTCTCATCAGATGTCTCAACATCAGGGAAACTGGTATGGATATGGATATGGATACAACAATGTTGTGCCTCATTACTATGGAAGAAGGAAGCCTCATCACCAGAGGAGACAGCCTAAAAGAGAACCGCACCATAGAAGACAAGCTAACTATGGTAGAGCGAGACATCATTATGGGTGGCAGCACCAACAGTATTATCATCAAGGTGGCAGAAGGTTTAACCACTTCAGAGATGACAGAGTCAGATGCTTCTATTGTGGCAGGTTTGGACATATGCAGTCCTCTTGCTTCAAGCTTCATGGTTATCCAAATTCTGCTCCTCAACCCAGACAAAAGGAGGTCAGGCCCAAGGTGGTGAAACAATGGGTTCCTAAAGCTCAGGTCATATGTCTATTGGTTCATACCTCAGATGGACATTTTGCCATGGATGCATGGTACTTTGACAGTGGATGTTCAAAGCACATGACTGGATCCAAGGAGCATTTGGTGGAGTTCAATCCTTGCCATGCAAATAAGGTTGTGTTTGGCAATGGAGAAAAAGGAGTAGTAGAAGGAGTTGGAAGAGTGAAGAATCATGATGGTCTTACTCTTGATAGTGTGATCCTTGTCCAAGGCTTGAATGCTAATTTGATAAGTATAAGCCAACTGTGTGATGAAGGTTACAAAGTTAACTACACCAAAGATGAGTGTGTGGTAGCTGATGAGCGTAATCAGGTTGTTATGAAGGGTGCCAGATCCAAAGATAACTGCTATCAGTGGATTCCTCTTGAAGTTAATTCAACTGATGATGTTCAAGTTGATGTTATAACATCAGACTATGACATCAGGTGTGAAAGGATGCTGAAAGGTGAATCAGTTTTAATGAGCTCTGATGTGAATCATTTTGAATTTTTAAAATGTAATTTAATTTGGAGGGAGAAAATCAGTGATTGGTCATTAAGAGGTACTCAAAATCAGGCGCCTTACCATATTGATTCTATATCAAGATTCATCAAAGCTTTCTCTTCTTAACTGTTGATCTGCCTTAATCTCAAAAGAATAGAAAAATCCTCTCTAAACCTAGTCTGTTACAAAGGAACGATGTCTTCTCCTTCCAAGAACTCTGATTCTCAAAGACCTGCGCATGTACGAACTAGGGTTTCATCGGAAAAAGAATATGTTGACAAAGAACACATTCCTATGGCTCTCCCAGATTCAGGTAACTCTAAACCTTCAACCAAGTTGAATAAAACTGAAACTAGGTCATCATTTTCTCATGCTGTTGAGGAGAAGTATGATGTGGACATGCATTTGGAGCAGATTGCCACCAAAATTCTTGAGAAGGGAATACGTGTGAAAGGGATTTTTGTCCCTTAAAGGCAAATGCCTGCTGAACAGGTGGGCTCTCAAAGTGAGGACACCAATCTTCACAGACTGGCCTTGTCTGTGATTCAAGACGCTGAAGGTGGTAGTAAAGAAGAAGATCTTAAAGATACTGATGTCATCCCTGATGTCAAAACATCTAGGGTAGAAAGTCACTATTACAAAGGGAAGGATCAGGTTGAGGTTATAGATGTTGAGGACTCATCTGATAGTGATATCATTGGTAATGCAATAGTAAGAAGGAGGAAGGATAAGAAAAGGACTTCAGTTGCAGGCTCTTCCAAGTCATGGAGCAAAGTTTCCATTTCTGGCAAAAAGAGCGAATCAGGGAAGAATCAGATTCAGAGTGTGATGTTCAAGACATCAACCCTGTGAGGAACAGAGCTGCTGATCAAGTTCCTGATGACATCTCATTTAACTGTGCCAGTAGTGCATCCATGTGGAATTGTGTGAGCCAGAGAAGGGTAGCTCTGGAAAGAGAGCTAGTTACAGATGATTTAGAGTCTACTGAAATTGTAGATCTAATTAAGTTTGCTGGTCTCATGAGGACTGTATCAGGATTGACTAGTTGCTATGATAGACTAGTCAGAGAATTTATAGTGAATATCCCTGAGTCTATTAATGACAGCAAAAGTCTAAATTTCAGAAGAGTTACTGTTAGGGGTAAGTGTGTCTGGTTCTCTCCTAAGGGGATTAATGCCTACTTAGGAAGAAGTGAGGAAGAATATGGAGAATTAGAAGTTTCTAATAATGTTATCTGCAAAGAAATCACAGCTGGTCAAGTAGAAGTTTGGCCCTCAAATGGAAAGTTATCAGCAAGTTTATTAAGTGTGAAGTATGCTACTCTTTATAGAATAGGTGCTGTTAACTGGGTTCCTACAAACCACAAGACCTCTGTTTCTGCTGGTTTGGGAAAATTAGTTTATGCTATTGGAACAAAGAGACTAATTGATTATGGCTCTTACATTTATAATCAGACTATCAAGCATGCTGCAACAAGAGCAATGAAATTTCCTATTGCATTTCCATCCCTCATTTGTGGGATAATTCTGTCTCAACATCCTGGGATTCTTCACCAGTATGATAGTGTTTGTAGAAGGAAGCCTGACTTGTCTTTTCATCAAAAGTTGTTTGGAGGAAAACATGTTGATCATGTCAAGATATCTGCCATAACATCTACTCATCATACTCATATCAAGACTGGTATATTTTCTGAACTAGAGGAGGCGTGTAAAGAGTTAGATGAAGTCATCAGAGTAAGCACTGAAAGAAAGAAGAAATTTGAAAAATTACTTCTGAATCTGAAGATGACAAAGAAAGAAAGAAAGAAGTTGCTGATAAGAATGCTGATTGCTCAAAAGAAGATGAAGAAGATGATGATGATTAAAGCTTTTACTGTTTGTCTTAGTTAGTAGTTTTAGTTTTTTTTGCTGTTTTTGATTCTGCACTGTTGTGCTTGGTTTGTAATTTGAATATTGTGCAAGTATATGCACCTGTTTTGTTCTATGATTTGTTATGTCTTTTTGCTGTTTGTGAGACTAACAATGAGAGCTAGGGTAGTACTAACTGTTGTTAGTAGGGCTTCTGGTTGAAGGTTGTCAAATTTTGGCTAAAAAGGGGGAGAAATAGCCAAGAGGAGAGCCAAGAGTATCAATGTCAAATGCTGCCATAGTGATGTAGTATAGAAGTGCAGATATTGAGGGGGAGTATTTGCTGATCTGCTGAACAGTTGTTATGCTGGTTCTTGTTTTGAGGTGGAGCACCATTGTTGTTTGTTGGAAATTGTAGCTGATGAAGATGGTGCTGCAACAGAGTTTTGTGTGAAGTGAAGTCTTTATGTATTGAAGTCTTTATGTATTGAAGATGCTACTACTTGAAGTTTAAAAAATATTCAAGTTTATTCCGTTGCTGAAGTCTCTGAAAGTGCAGAGATTGTTTTAGCCAAAATTAGCCAAAGGGGGAGATTGTTAGTTTCTTGGATTTGCTGGAATTTTGGTAAAAAAAAGGTTGTTCAATGTTTGATATCAAGGTGGTGATGTCACAACATTGAGTCTTAACACTAGGTTGTGTTAAGAGTTAAGTTGGATGTCTGATGTCTCAAGCGATGTTGTGACATTAGATCAGCAGAATTAATAACATCAGGTTTTGTGATGTTGTTAGGGTTTGCGTTGTAGCTGGAATTGTGGAGAGCAGGTAGTCTCATTGGTTGCGAATATCTTGGGTTAGATATTCTTCGTTGCAAAGGAGATCTGGTGCAGATTTGTAGGAGATTTAAAAGGTTGAAGATTTGAAAAGATTTTAGGAGAAAATCTGTTTTGAAGACTCAGTTTTAAATAACAAATTAAGTCAGATATTGTAGCAGGTCCAGGCCCAATTCAAAGAGCTATATAAAGCGCAACAATCCAAAAGGAAAAGCAACGAAGAAAAAGAGCTAAAGACTGAGAGTCGTTTGTGTCTTCGTGTATGTTTTGTAAACCATTCTAGTGTGAATTGGTATTGTTGTTTTGAGTTGTTCTTGATCAAAGTTGTGAAGCAGAATCAAGTAGTGTTATTCAAAGTGTGCGATCTTTGAATTATCTCATTGAAGTGTTTTAGGGATTGAGTAGTGTTCTCATACTTAAGTGGTCTCTTAAGTAGAAGGTTCATTAAGTAGTGATTAAGTTTAGGAGATGTCAACTGGGTTGTTGAGTCTGTAAATTAATACTACTGATAGTGAAATTCATCCCTGGCTTGGTAGCCCCCAGATGTAGGTAGTTAGACCGAACTGGGTGAACAATTCATTGTGTTGATTTATTGTTTGTTATTGCATTGTCCATTGCAGAGTGTGTTATTGTGACATCACACTTAACATCACACATCTGGTACCAGAATTTCAATTGGTATCAGAGCAGGCATCCTGTCTGTCTCTGGGTGAGATCTAGGGAAGTTACTTTCTGGTGTAAAGATGGACAAAGAAGTTGGAGGATTTGTCAACAGACCCCCTATTTTGGATGGCTCGAATTACGATTATTGGAAGCCAAAGATGATCACCTTTTTGAAATCCTTGGACAGCAGGGCTTGGAAGGCTATAATTAAAGAATGGAAAGCACCTGTTGTGTTTGAAAAGGATGATGCTGGGAAAGATAAAGAGGGCACCTCAATGCCGAAGCCTGAAGAAGAATGGACCAAGGAAGAAGATGAGCTTGCACTTGGTAATTCCAAAGCTCTAAATGCAATTTTTAATGGAGTGGAAAAGAATATATTCAGGTTGATCAATACCTGTGAAGCTGCTAAGGAAGCGTGGGATATTTTGAAGGCTACACATGAAGGAACATCTAGAGTTAAGATGTCAAGACTTCAGCTTCTAACATCGAAGTTTGAAAGTCTGAAGATGAAGGAAGATGAGACTATCCATGACTTCCACATCAGTATTGTTGAGCTGTCAAATGCATCCAGTGATCTTAGAGAAAAGATGTCAGAAGAAAAGCTTGTAAGGAAAATCCTTAGGTCCCTTCCTAAGAGGTACAAGATGAAGGTGACTGCAATTGAAGAAGCTCAATACATCAGCAAGATGAGGTTGATGAGCTCATTGGATCTCTTCAAACTTTTGAGCTTGGTTTGAATAAGGAAGAACCAGAAAAGAAGCCCAAGAGTATAGCTTTGGTCTCCACTCCGGTAGAAGCTAAGAAAGTCAAAGATAATGATTCTCAGGAAAATTTGTCTCAAGCAATTGCTGTGTTGGGAAGGCAGTTCAACAAAGTGTTCAAGAGGATGAACAATAACTACAAGCCTAATGTCAAGAACATCCCTTCTGACATCAGCAAGTCAAAAGAGAAAGATGAAGAGAAGACTACCTAGGATAAAGGCATTCAGTGCTTTGAGTGTGAAGGTCATGGACATGTTAAGAAAGAATGTCCCACATTCCTGAAGAAGCAGAAGAAAGTAATGACAGTTTCCTGGTCGGACTCTGAAAGTGAAAGTGAAGGAGAGTCAGCCAAACATGTCAAAGCCTTAACTGGAACAGTGGTTTCTGATGGTGATTCTAGTGATGAGGAACTGACGTTTGAGGAGTTAGAATCCAATTATCATGAGCTCTGTCTAAAGAGTGCAGAAATCTGTCAAGAAAGTTAAAAACAGAAGAAACAGATTGTTCAGCTTGAGACTGCTAAAGCTGATTTGGAAAATGAAGTCTTATTAGTCAAAGCTCATTTTGATCATATGACCAAATCTGTTAGGATGCTGAACTGTGGTACAGACACACTTGATAAGATTATTCAGTCAGAGAAAGCTGCTGGAGATAAATCAGGTATAGGATATGTGGTTGAGGAAAAGGGTTCTACAGAAGCTAGCACTTCAGGAACAAAGAAGGAGGTGTCCCAACCTATGTCTCAACATCAAACAAAGAGACAGGATCCTACACCTGAGAAGGGTGCTCATTCACAACCTCAGAATGTTGAGAAGAAGAATGGTCCTTATTAGAGGAAGATGCAGCCTCAAGGAACTAGTCAGTATATGCCTCCCTAATATCACAAGAGCATGCAAGCTGCCAAGGTCAAACAGAACATGTCTCATCAGATGTCTCAACATCAGGGAAATTGGTATGGATATGGATATGGATACAACAATGTTATGCCTCATTACTATGGAAGAAGGAAGCCTCGTCACCAGAGGAGACAGCCTAAAAGAGAACCGCACCATAGAAGACAAGCCAACTATGGTAGAAGGAGACATCATTATGGGTGGCAGCACCAACAGTATTATCATCAAGGTGGCAGAAGGTTTAACCACTTCAGAGATGACAGAGTCAGATGCTTCTATTGTGACAGGTTTGGATATATGCAGTCCTCTTGCTTCAAGCATCATGGTTATCCAAATTCTGCTCCTCAACCCAGACAGAAGGAGGTCAGGCCCAAGGTGGTGAAACAATGGGTTCCTAAAGCTCAGGTCACATGTCTATTGGCTTATACCTCAGATGGACATTTTGCCATGGATGCATGGTACTTTGACAGTGGATGTTCAAAGCACATGACTGGATCCAAGGAGCATTTGGTGGAGTTCAATCCTTGCCATGCAAATAAGGTTGTGTTTGGCAATGGAGAAAAAGGAGTAGTAGAAGGAGTTGGAAGAGTGAAGAATCATGATGGTCTTACTCTTGATAGTGTGATCCTTGTCCAAGGCTTGAATGCTAATTTGATAAGTATAAGCCAACTGTGTGATGAAGGTTACAAAGTTAACTACACCAAAGATGAGTGTGTGGTAGCTGATGAGCGTAATCAGGTTGTTATGAAGGGTGCCCGATCCAAAGATAACCGCTATCAGTGGATTCCTCTTGAAGTTAATTTAACTGATGATGTTTAAGTTGATGTTATAACATCAGACTATGACATCAGGTGTGAAAGGATGCTGAAAGGTGAATCAGTTTTAATGAGCTTTGATGTGAATCATTTTGAATTTTTAAAAAGTAATTTAATTTGGAGGGAGAAAATCAGTGATTGGTCATTAAGAGGTACTCAAAATCAGGCGCATAGAAAAATCCTCTCTAAACCTAGTCTGTTACAAAGGAACGGTGTCTTCTCCTTCCAAGAACTCTGATTCTCAAAGACCTGCGCATGTACGAACTAGGGTTTCATCGGAAAAAGAATATGTTGACAAAGAACACATTCCTATGGCTCTCCCAGATTCAGGTAACTCTAAACCTTCAACCAAGTTGAATAAAACTAAAACTAGGTCATCATCTTCTCAAGCTGTTGAGGAGAAGTATGATGTGGACATGCATTTGGAGCAGATTGCCACCAAAATTCTTGAGAAGGGAAGACGTGTGAAAGGGATTTTTGTCCCTTTAAGGCAAATGCCTGCTGAACAGGTGGGCTCTTAAAGTGAGGACACCAATCTTCACAGACTGGCCTTGTCTGTGATTCAAGACGCTGAAGGTGGTAGTAAAGAAGAATATCTTAAAGATACTGATGTCATCCCTGATGTCAAAACATCTAGGGTAGAAAGTCACTATTACAAAGGAAAGGATCAGGTTGAGGTTATAAATGTTGAGGACTCATCTAATAGTGATATCATTGGTAATGCAATAGCAAGAAGGAGGAAGGATAAGAAAAGGACTTCAGTTGCAGGCTCTCCCAAGTCATGGAGCAAAGTTTCCATTTCTGGCAAAAAGAGCGAATCAGGGAAGAATTAGATTCAGAGTGTGATGTTCAAGACATCAACCCTGTGAGGAACAGAGCTGCTAATCAAGTTCCTGATGACATCTCATTTCACTGTGCCAGTAGTGCATCCATGTGGAATTGTGTGAGCCAGAGAAGGGTAGCTCTGGAAAGAGAGCTAGTTACAGATGATTTAGAGTCTACTGAAATTATAGATCTAATTAAGTTTGCTGGTCTCATGAGGACTGTATCAGGATTGACTAGTTGCTATGATAGACTAGTCAGAGAATTTATAGTGAATATCCCTGAGTCTATTAATGACAGCAAAAGTCTAACTTTCAGAAGAGTTACTGTTAGGGGTAAGTGTGTTTGGTTCTCTCCTAAGGGGATTAATGCCTACTTAGGAAGAAGTGAGGAAGAATATGGAGAATGAGAAGTTTCTAATAATGTTATCTGCAAAGAAATCACAGCTGGTCAGGTAGAAGTTTGGCCCTCAAATGGAAAGTTATCAGCAAGTTTATTAAGTGTGAAGTATGCTACTCTTCATAGAATAGGTGCTGTTAACTGGGTTCCTACAAACCACAAGACCTCTGTTTCTGCTGGTTTGGGCAAATTAGTTTATGCCATTGGAACAAAGAGACTAATTGATTATGGCTCTTACATTTATAATCAGACTATCAAGCATGCTGCAACAAGAGCAATGAAATTGCCTATTGCATTTCCATCCCTCATTTGTGGGATAATTCTGTCTCAGCATCCTGGGATTCTTCACCAGTATGATAGTGTTTGTAGAAGGAAGCCTGACTTGTCTTTTCATCAAAAGTTGTTTGGACGAAAACATGTTGTTGATCATGTCAAGACATTTGCCACAACATCTACTCATCATACTCATATCAAGACTGGTATAGTTTCTAAACTAGAGGAGGCGTGTAAAGAGTTAGATGAAGTCATCAGAGTAAGCACTGAAAGAAAGAAGAAGTTTGAAAAATTACTTCTGAATCTGAAGATGACAAAGAAAGAAAGTAAGAAAGAAGTTGCTGATAAGAATGCTGATTGCTCAAAAGAAGATGAAGAAGATGATGATGATTAAAGATTTTACTGTTTGTCTTAGTTTGTAGTTTTAGTTTTTTTTGCTGTTTTTGATTCTGCACTGTTGTGCTTGGTTTGTAATTTGAATATTGTGCAAGTATATGCACCTATTTTGTTCTATGATTTGTTATGTCTTTTTGCTGTTTGTGAGACTAACAATGAGAGCTAGGGTAGTACTAACTGTTGTTAGTAGGGCTTCTGGTTGAAGGTTGTCAAATTGTGGCTAAAAAGGAGGAGAAATAGCCAAGAGGAGAGCCAAGAGTATCAATGTCAAATGCTGCCATAGTGATGTAGTACAGAAGTGCAGATATTGAGGGGGAGTATTTGCTGATCTCCTGAACAGCAGTTATGCTGGTTCTTGTTTTGAGGGGGAGCACCATTGTTGTTGTTGGAAATTGTAGCTGATGAAGATGGCGCTACAGCAGAGTTTTGTGTGAAGTGAAGTCTTTCTGTATTGAAGTCTTTATGTATTGAAGATGTTGCTGCTTGAAGTTTCAAAAATATTCAAGTTTATTCCGTTGCTGAAGTCTCTGAAGGTGCAGAGATTGTTTTAGCCAAAATTAGCCAAAGGGGGAGATTGTTAGTTTCTTGGATTGGCTGGAATTTTGGTAAAAAAAAGGTTGTTCAATGTTTGATGTCAAGGTGGTGATGTCACAACATTGAGTCTTAACACTGGGCTGTGTTAAGAGTTAAGTTGGATGTCTGAGGTCTCAAGCGATGTTGTGACATTGATCGGCATAATTAATAACATCAGGTTTTGTGATTTTGTTAGGGTTTGCTTTGTAGCTGGAATTGTGGAGAGCAGGTAGTCTCATTGGTTGCGAATATCTTGGGTTAGATATTCTTCGCTGCAAAGGAGATCTGGTGCAGATTTGTAGGAGATTTAAAAGGTTGAAGATTTGAAAAGATTTTAGGAGAAAATCTGTTTTGAAGATTCAGTTTTAAATAACAAATCAAGTCAGATATTGTAGCAGGTCCAAGCCCAATTCCAAGAGCTATATAAAGCGTAACAATCCAAAAGGAAAAGCAACGAAGAAAAAGAGCTAAAGACTGAGAGTCATTTGTGTCTTCATGTATGTTTTGTAAACCGTTCTAGTGTGAATTGGTATTGTTGTTTTGAGTTGTTCTTGATCAAAGCTGTGAAGCAGAATCAAGTAGTGTTATTCAAAGTGTGTGATCTTTGAATTATCTCATTGAAGTGTTTAAGGGATTGAGTAGTGTTCTCATACTTAAGTGGTCTCTTAAGTAGAAGGTTCATTAAGTAGTGATTAAGTTTAGGAGATGTCAACTGGGTTGTTGAGTCTGTAAATTAATACTACTGATAGTGAAATTCATCCCTGGCTTGGTAGCCCCCAGACGTAGGTAGTTTGACCGAACTGGGTGAACAATTCATTGTGTTGATTTATTGCTTGTTATTACATTGTCCATTGCAGAGTGTGTTGTTGTGACATCGCACTTAACATCACACATCTGGTACCAGAATTTCAATCATGCTGGCACAAGAGGGAAATAAAAAGGCGCGCGTGGGTTTCTGAGTGCCACGTGTCACCCGTCATCAATGTCTAGGGCGGATAGGCTCCTAGGCATTCTAGGGCCTAGGGACACCTCGAGTCCTATGACGGCTCTATAAATAGAGTCGGGTTCGTTCCATTTGCACGTTGCCCCTTTCTCCGCTCGTAACTTTCTCTCTTTTCTTCAGCTCCCACCACCGTCCTTCCAGTGTACGCCGCCGGACCGGAGATTTCCAACTGCCGTTACAAGTAAGTTTCTAGCCTCTCTTTTCTGTTCAACATTTTCTACGCTGGCTTCTACGGCGAACTGATGAAGTTCCCGAGGAGGCCACGGAGTTTCCGGCGAATATAGGGGGACTTCTTTAGGTTTCTGATGAGTTCCCCGGGGACCTGTGATGAATCTCCCAAGGACCCGATGAAGGTCCCGAGGAAGTTAGATGAATATCCTGAGGCCATGGGATAAATATCCCGAGGCTAGGGGATGAATATCCCGAGGATCTGATGAAGGTCCCGGGGGAGTTAGATGAATGCCTCGGGGTGATGGTAGAAGGGCTCGAGGTCTCCATGTGGAGGTCTCGAAGACCTTAACCGATGTACTTGAGGCCAGTCACTATGACGTCGGGGAGAATTTTGTTGTTGGACGCGGGTAGAGCCTTCTTGCGCTTTCTCCGGCTCCTCGCCTGCCTTGCTCGCCCTTTCACTTTATCTGCGGTGGAAGGGTGGATTTGATCTAGAACGTCGAATTCACAGTTTTCCTCTACTTTTCAGGTAAAAATGGCTTCCCGAAGAATCGAGGGGGTCCTAGAAACTGATGATGAGCACGAGTCTTCAGCGGTGCCAAACAGCGATACTCGAATGCCCGAGGACTGGGCCGGGGAGGAGCCTCTGAGCTTCCCCTCGTAATTTTCTAGGGACGACTATGATGCTTTCGCCACTTCGAGGAACTCTACGAAGGTTTCGCACGGAGTTGGCGGGCGTACAGGCCATTGGAGCATCACCGGATATGTTCGTCTTTCAGAAAGACAAGGTTCCCTATGTATGAGTTCGCCTTCCTAGAAGCGGGCATACGTCTTCCCTTCAGTGAATTTCAGCTGGGGGTGAGGATGTCCCTCCCCCACCATGCAAACGACCACAGGGACGAAAGCGCTTTGAGCTCGCTGGGTGGGGCCAGATGCATATCCCCGTGTCGCTGGAATTTTTCTCACTTCTTGACGTGCTCCTTGGGGTCATGCTGCATGGCAGGCCAGTAGTACCCTGCTCGCAACGCTTTACGGGCCAGTGATCGTCCGTCAAGATGTTATGCGTTGATTCCCTCATGGATCTCTTGGAGTATGTTGGGGACCTTGGCTTCCTCGACGCACCTGAGAAGGGGGATCAAGAAGCCGCACCGATACAACTTATTCTCGACAATAGTATAGGAGCAGGCACGTCGCGTAACCACTCCGGCCTCCTTGGGGTCGTCGGGCAGTTTCCGAATGGTGAGGTGCTCATACACCGGGGTCATCCAGCTGTGACCGTCTCCAATGGCATTCACGTCAGTCGCAGGGATGGGTTTTTGATGCTTGGGCGCGGAAGCACTTCTTGTATGACAAATTTGTTCCCACCTTTCGTCTCTGTGCTCGCGAGTTTCGACAAGACATCTGCTCGAGTGTTGTGCTCGCGCGGGATTTGGTTTACTTCCAACGCGGTGAAGTTCTTCATCATTTCCTTCACTTGGGCCAAGTATTTGATGAGGTTGTCGTTCTTGGCTTGGTACTCTCCTCGTACCAGGGAGGCCACGAGTTGGGAGTCGGTGAAAATTTTGACTTCTTTGGCACCGAGGTCCTCAGCCAACCGTAGCCCGGCGAGGAAAGCCATATATTCATCCTGGTTGTTCGAAGTTGGGAAGGACAACGTGAGGGAGACTTCGATCAGGATAACTTCCTTGTTTTCAAGGATGATGCATGCTCCGCTACTCGTCGAGCTGGATGCCCCGTTGACGTAGATCGTCCACTTTTGGGATCTGTTGGTCGAAGGTTCTGGGAGGCTCATTTCTGCCACGAAGTTGGCCAACACCTGAGCCTTTAGGGCCTTTCTCCCCTCATATTGGATGTCGAACTCGGCAAGTTCGAGAGAACATCTAAGTATCCTCCTCGCTATGTCTGGTCGGCCGAGGAGTTGTCTCACGGGTTGCTCGGTCCTCACCACAACCGTGTGGGCCAAGAAGTTGTGCCGCATTCTCCTGGCCGCAGTGACGAGAGCTGTAACGCCCCGGTTTTGTCTTATTTATTTAATCGAGGCAATTTAATTATTTTTGTTTTATATTATTTTATTCTTTACTTTTATTTGACAATATATTATTTTTCATCTTTGTTTATGTTTTATCGCGTTTTGAGAGCGTTTGCGAGATATTTGAGTTTAGGGGTAAAATAGTCTTTTAGGGGTTTAGATATTTTTTATAAATAGAGATTAGAGAGAAATAGAGAGAAAGGAAAGAAAAAGGAAAGAAAGAGAAGGGAAGGAAAGGAAGAGGAGAGAAAACAGGAGAAGAGGAAAATCGACATAACTCCATTTCGAGCGCGATTAATCGGGTAAGGGTGAGAAGTTTCAATTATATCTTGCTTGTGTATGCATATGTGTTGTTTGTTGTAATTATTTTGGATGTTTCGCGACATTTCTTATCGATTGAAATTAGGAGTGATTGATAGAAATCGATGTTTTCACGGATGAAATTCGATATAAACTGCGTAGAATACTTGTCGTTAGGTTGGGATCATGTTTTGGTTGATATAGTATGAATTGGAAGTGTTTGGGGTGGGAGAATGATGAATTTAGATCCAAATGACCTATGTTATCGCTGCTGGGATTTCTGGGTTTAGCAGGTTCGCACTGCGAATGGCCAGCGAAGGGGAAAGCGAATGTTCGCGTGAGGTTCGCACTGCGAACGTTGTGTTGTGTTTCTTTCTGCCATGGTTCGCTGGGGGATTCGCACTGCGAAGAGGACAGCGAAGGTTCGCTGGGAGTTCGCACTGCGAACTGTAGGCTATTTTACTTTCTGCCATGGTTCGCTGGGGTATTCGCACTACGAATGAGGGGGGCGAAGGACTCACTAGGAGCTTCGCATTGCGAACATGACAGCTTTTCTAAATTGTTTTCTTTATAACTTTTGATCCGTAAGTCGGTTTGAGGCGCGGTTTGATGCGTTGGAAAGCTGATGAACTGTTCTTTCTTATTAAATGGTTTTGATATTGGTTGACCGATTTAATTATGTCGGGGGTTTGGAAATGTGTCGTTTGGTCGACTTTTACCGTCGTAACTGTGTGTATTTGATGTGTTATCATACAATATGATTTTGATATACATCGTATGACTTGTGTGCTGATATGTGATATGAATGCATGTGATTGAATGATGTGATGATGGTTTGTGGCTTTATGGCAAGTAAATGCATTATTTTGGGTTAAACTTTGATGCATGATTAATGATGTTGTTGTGTGGTAAAATACATTGTTGGATTGAATATCAATGTATGTTGTTATGATGTGTTGTGGGTAGCCTTTGTGGTGTGAATCCCTTGTGGAAGTAATTGTGATTGCATGATTGTTGTGGTTTGTGGTTTGTGATGAAATGCATTGTTTGAAGTGTTTTCAATGCATGAATAATGATGATGAGATAATTCATATGGTTGAATTGTGAAGATGCATTTGATTGTCATGAGTTCTTGTGTGTCAAGCATCATGATATGCATCTTGTGATGTCGTATGCCCTAGTGGGTGTGAGCGACGAAACGATTCCAGAGTGAATCTGCTATAACATCGTGCGCCTTATACAAAGAGGACTTAAAGCGATGATTATAGACGATCGTGCGCCTTATACAAAGAGGACTTAAAGCGATCGGATCGTGCGCCTTATACAAAGAGGACTTAAAGCGATCCATAAACATCGTGCGCCTTATACCAAGAGGACTTAAAGCGACGGGGAACATCGTTTGCCCGACGGGGAGTTACGTTGAGTAACAAGCGATGATTCCAATAGTTCCTGAGTGAACTAATGTTGAGAAATGATGGATGGATGGTACCGCATGTGCATTTACATAGAGTCGTTGTGTCGGTCTCTTTGCATTTGCATAAATCATGAATGGATTGATTATGTGTGAGAATTGTGAAAGGGTGCATTATGTGTGGAAAATCATGAATGGATTGATTATGTGTGGAAATTGTGAATTAATTGATTATATGTTGAGATTTATGTTTGAATTGGTGAATTGATGTGCATATGTGATAAATGCATTGGTTGTGGATAATATGTCTTATGTGTAGGCATGTGTTATGTGATGTGGTGGTGTGTTTCCATATGTTGTGACTTTGGTGTGCCTTATGTGCAAATATGTGATTATGCTGGATAATTGATATATGTTATGTATATGTGGCATGATATATGTATTAGTATGTGATGCTTGTGGTGAGAATAATTGTGCATGTGAGCTATTATATGTTTGCATATTATTATGCAATCTTGATTTAGTTGTTATTTCTCACCCTTCTACTGTGGTTTGTTGCTCTATGGGGAAATTGCGGATTAGGAGTCTTGGAGGCTTTTGTGAAGATTAGTTCTCCATCCGTTTGTCAGTCTGTCTGCTCTGATACGTAGCACGGGAGTCGGAGAACGCTTTAGTTATACATGTATACATTTGTTGAATATATTTTGTACTACTTTTGTATGTATATTTTGATGCTATAAAACAATTTATTTTATAAAACAAGTCAGTTATGGATCTTTCCGCTTTATTCCATAATTGAGCTTTTCCTTTTGTTGGAAAAAGTTTCCCCTTTGAGGGTATTCTATACCGTGTTATGTATCAAAATTTATGAGCAGGGATTGTATTTTCTTTCTACTGTTGTGGCATCCTTGTTTCTGTCGGAAAAATAAATTTTTAGTTACTCTGATTTATTTATGTATTATTTATTCGCGATGGGAATTGGGGTGTTACAAGAGCCAGGGCGACCTTTTCTATCTGCTGGTACCTAAGTTCCGGACCTTGGAGGGCTTTGTTGGTGAAGTAAATCGGCTTCTGCCCATCGGGGGTTTCCCGGTTAGAACCGCGCTGACTGCTTCGCTCGTGATGGCGAGGTATAGGAATAATGACTCCCCGCCCTCCGGCCGCGAGGGAACTGGGGTTTGTGAAAGGATTTGTTTGAGGTGGAGGAGAGCTTCTTTACATTCCTCAGTCCATTCGAACATGGCTTTCTGGTGTAGAAGCTTGAAAAATGGGAGTGCGTACTGTGTGGACTTGGCCACGAAGCGGGAAAGTGAGGTTAGAATCCTGTTCAGCGATTGTATTGACTTCTTCGAGTTCGGGGTCGGGATCTCGGAGAATCCCCTGCATTTGTCGGGGTTTTCCTCGATTCCTCGCTCTGTGAGGTAGAAACCGAGAAACTTTCCCGCTCGTACACCGAAGGTACATTTGTAGAGGTTGAACCTCATCCTGCATTTCCTCGCCGTGTCAAACACCTTCTTGAGATGGGCAGTGTGGTCGACTTCTTTCGCAAATTTGACGATCATGTCGTCCATGTAGACCTCGAGCATGTTGTCGATCTCTCCCCGGAAGACTTTGTTCAAAATCCGCTGGTAGGTCGCGTCGGCGTTCTTCAGGCCGAAGGGCATCACGTTGTAGTAGTAATTGCCTGACTCGGTCATGAAGGCGGTGTGCATCTTATCGGTCTTGGCCATGGGGATTTGATTGTACCCTGAGTATGCGTCCATGAAGGACAATAGTTTGAAACCTGCAGAATTGTCGACCAGCTTGTCGATGTTAGGCAATGGATAAGAATCTTTTGGGCACACCTGGTTAAGATCAGTATAGTCAACTCACATCCTCCATTTCCTATTAATTTTCTTGACAAGTACAATGTTGGACAGCCAGGTTGTGTACTTGGCCTCCAAAATAAAATTTGCCTCTAAGAGGTCTTTTACACCTTTTTCAGCAGCCTCCATTTTCTCGGGAGAATGCCTACGACTACGTTGAACTATGGCCCTAGCGGCTGGATCTATAGTGAGATAGTGACAGGCCACCTCCGGGTCGAGGTCGGGCATCTCCGACGCCCTTCATGCGAACAAATCAACATTCTCCTGGAGGCAGGCTTTCAGTTGCTTCATCGCCAAGTCGGGGATACCGGTACCAATCTTCACATTTTGGTTGGGGTCGGCTTCGAGGGAGACGAGCTCGAAGTCTCTGTCTGGAATGGGGTGTGTTGGGTGGAGAGGATGCCTGTTGCCTTCAGCTGGGAGGTCGTTGTCCGCCGCTCCCTCTTCTTCCTGCTCGCTGGGGAAACGATTGTCGAGATCCACCATGTCGACGCGCAGGAGTGGCTTTTGCTCTACGTCCGGGTTGACTTCTCTCCGATCTTGGACTTGACTTTGACAGAGTTCAAGCCCCTGGTCGCAGCTTTGAAGAACCTCCTTGCATCCTCGATATCCCCGTGGAGGGTGACTACACGACCTCTGGTTGTGTAGTACTTCATCTTCAGATAGACTGTAGATGGTACCGCCGTGAGCTCGGCCAGAGTTGTCCTCCCCAGGATGCACTGGTATAGGGAATGACAGTCCACCACCAGGAAGCGGGTCTTGAACTGTCGGGTAGTGTCCTCTTACCCGAAAATAACCATCAGCTCGACATAACCCCATGGTTTGGTGGTCGTTCCATTGAAGCCCTAGAGATCTGAGCCCACGTAGGGGGTCAGATGCTTTTCATTGAGCTGGAGGGTCTCGAAGAGGTAGGCATACATGATGTCCACCGAACTCCCTTGGTTGACCAGGATCCGGCAGACATCGAAGTTTTCCATCTGCGCCCTGATCAGCAGAGGGATGGTGGAGTTGGGGACGCTACCTGGAAGCTCCTCGAGGTAGAAGCTGATAGGGTTTGAATTCCCCTATATCTTCTCGAAGGTGGAAGTCTGGGCCGATCTCGTGTCGATCAGCTCATCGAATTTCCGCTTGATCGACCCAACGGAAACCTTCTCGAATCACCCGCCTGAGATAACCATCGCCGTGGGGAAACTTTCCCAGGTGCTACGGGCTATGACAGGGTCCTCAGGGGGGAATTTCTCCCACCTGCTGCAAACAGTCGCAAGATCCTGGATCTCTTCAGGGACGTAAAATTCCTCTGGCCGAGCGACTCTTAGAGCGACTTGCACTCTATTTTCTCCAGCGGGAGGGGTCGTCTCCTCGACGCTTTGCGCATCTCGGGCATCGGGTCGAGGAGCGTCATTCCTCTTCGTATAATGTTTTAGATGTCCTTCTTTAATTAGGATCTCTATTGCATCCTTGAGGTGGATATAGTCTTCGGTGACATTTCCATGGCTCCGATAGAACCTGCAGTATTTGGACTTGTCGACGTTGTCTTTGGGGGGTGTCGGCTTCGGAAAGCAGACACCTCCCTTCTGGAATTCTGAGTTGGCGCACTCGGCTAGAATTTGCTCGCGGGGAGCAGTGAGCAGGGTGTACTCCGTAAATCGGCCAGCTGGACCTCTTGATTCACGAGTGTCCCTTGGGCGGTCTTCTTGTCTTCTCTCTCCCCTACGCCGGGGGGCAGCAAAGTCTTCATGCCTGGAGTTCCGAAGGCCCTCTTGGTGCCGCGAGTCGCGGGCAACGTGGGCGGCCTCCAGCTCTTCATACTGGATGTATGATTGGGCTTTGTGGAGGAGCTCCCCCAAGTTGCGGAGTCTATGGATGCCCACAGCCTTGGCAAACTCGGTCCTGTGATGCAGTCCCTTCTCGATCAGGAATTCTTCATATTGTCGGTAGTGGGTACCTCGACGGCTTCACGGTTGAATCTCTCGATGTAACCTCTGAGAGATTCGTCTCTCCCTTAGATGATGGCATCTAGGGAGGCCACTGTCTTTGGGTGGCGTCGGGACACAACGAAATTCCTGGAGAACTGTCTCTTCAGTTCTTTCTAGGTAGTGATCGATTCCGGCTTGAGGCTTTTGTAACATGCCATGGCCCCTTTCTGGAAGGCGGTCGGAAAAAGCCTTCATTTGATAGCTCCCCGGACATTCTGGTAGTCGAGTATAGCCTCGAAGCTCTCGACGTGATCAATAGGGTTGGCGGTGCCGTCATACGTCGCCAAGGTTGGAGGCTTTTCCATCCCTACAGGTATAGGTGTCTCCATAATCTCCTTGGACAACGGGGTCCGCTGGTCGTCCTCGTCACTCCTATTTGGTGACCGTGACGGGGAAAGGTTGCCTCGACCATGGCTGCTACGTCGAGGGGAGCTTCTCGGGCGGGCCTTCGGTTTTTTCGTCGTGCCCGTTAGCCTTGCTCCTCTTCTGCTCAAGGGAACGTCGTTCCTTCCGCGGAGGAGATCGATTACGCTTATGGGCGACCATAGGTTAGGGTCGTTCCAAACGCGGGCGACGCCCGACGGGCTGGAGGGACGGCCTCAAGGAGTCATCCGATTGGGTCCTTCGCGGGGAAAGTGAACGACTGGGAGATGGAGGGCAACGATGTCTCCACGGGGAAGAGTGATGTCGTCGGTCCCTTTCGAGTGCTTCTATCCACATGTTCTACTAGGCCATCAAGTTTATTGGTCTGATTGATCAGAGCGAACATGGCCACCGTGTTTGGATCAGCATTTGGTGGCGCGGGGATCGACTGGTAGGCCGCTGAGTTTCAATCGTGTTGGGCGGCGTTGAAGGCCGCATCATCGGAAGAGGGGGGGTAGTACGCCCATTCCTCTGGTCGCCTTCCTCGACGTTTACGACCGCGTTGGGATCTTGGTCATCCCCGTTGTTGAATTGAGCGAAGAAGGTGCCCGGAGCATTGGTGTCAGCTCGAGTGCTGGCCATGATTTTCATAAAATAGAAGTTGCTTTGGTTTCACGAGGAGAAAAATGGGGAAGCAAAGGTTCCCATAGACAGCGCCACTGATTGTACTTGATCAGAAAGTAGATTAGTGGCCAGCAAACGTCGTGAGCTCCGCTACTCCGGTGGTGATGAGACGGTAGGGGGTGTACCTGCAAGGTACTTCACTGCCAAAGTCAGGAGTAGAGAAAGCAAGTACATAAAGTAAGAGTAAGGATCATAATAGAATACCTGACCCTCTCATGAGAGAGGGTATTTATATTGTGCCCCCAGCGCTGGACCAACGGTCGTCTGCACTGGGTTGGGTTGCTAGGCCCAATGCAGATAACTGTCAGGGCTTACGTGGCATAGGGAATACCAGCACGTGGTCTTCTCCATGGAGTAACTGTCCCGATATCTCCGGAGAGTGGGTAGACCGACTCTTTCAGAGGTGAGTAGTTACCTGATGACGTGTCCCCATGGGGGGAGCACGTTGAGAACGCGGGGAGGATGTTCGTTCTTTTCCCTACCGTCACAGTGCCTTTCCGATGTCGATAGGATCATGCAGTGCCCGACGATGATAGGATCATGCCGTGGCCGACGATAGTGAGAGCATGTTGTGCCCGACAAGGGAAAGGATGGGGCCTTATTGGGCCACTTGGCGTGACCTTGGGTTGGGCATGCCTGGATTATGGGCAGGCGCCGACCCAGTCCAGAACAATTATTATGAAGAACCGTCATGATATAGTTTGCTATTATTTTAAAATATAAAATATAATTACCGTTGGAGTTTTAAACTGTAACGAAAAGTGTTAGTTTTTAATATATAAATGAAACTATCTGTGCCCCACTTCATAACTGTCGTTTCTCTCTAAACAAAACCCTAACACAACCCTATCCTCTCATGAATCTTAACCAATATTTTTACAAGTGAGTGGAGAAAAGAAGCTTAAAGGATATGTGACGAGAGCAACGTCAGACGCAAACTCTTACGGCGGCGAAAATGGTATGTTCTCCTGCTCTCATCTTTCTAGGATTATTTTGTTAGGGTTAGGTTTTAGGATGCTGTGAAAAAAATTATGTTATTGATGTTTTAGGGTTAAGTTTGATTTTTGTTGTGTTTCCTTGTAGATACATGCTGATGATGGTGGTAGCAAGCGTATGGTGGTAACAAGCGTATACTATGGTGAAGTTTCATATGGTTTTTGAAGCAATGAAGAAAAATATAAGAAGTTTTAAGTTATTGTATAAACTTCATCCACCTTATATTTCTTCTTCATTGTTTCACAAACTAGATGAACTTTATATATCTTAATTTTCTAGAGTTCCATGATTATTTTCAGTAAGAGGTGCGTTATTGACTCAATGTATCTTGATTTTTTACAATCCCACTTGGGGTTTTGTTTCTTAAATAATGTATGTTTTTTTATTGTGTTGCATGTTATTTTGCTGTATGTTGTTGTTGTTGACAAATGTTCTCAAAACAAGAACAAAACATTGTTAGGTCACACGATAGAGGCTTCTTGTAACTTAGAAATGTTTTTTTCTTTAATTTCTTATACAGGTTGACAAGTTTAGTTTATTATATACTATGTATATTGTTTGTTTCACTTACCTTTTTATGAAAGTGAAATCATTTATATTGACATACAAACTTATATTCTGAAAATTAAGATGTATTTGAAAATATACCTATATCAATCAATGTTTTTGGAATCACATCCGTCTCATTCAGCACATTTTATGTTTCTTGTCACATAATATATGGTTTAATGCTCTGTTTGCTTCGATTCATCGATATAATTTACAATCGCGTTGATAAGCGACGATGATGAGGTAAATTACAATAAAAGATATTGATGCATTGAAGGAATTAGACTATTGAATGCATCAATATCTTTTATTATAATTTACCTCATCATCGTCGCTTATCAACGCGATTGTAAATTATATCAATGAATTGAAGCAAACAGAGCATTAAACCATATATTATGTGACAACGAACATAAAATGTGCTGAATGAGACGAATTCGATTCGGAAAAAATTGATGTGTTTAAGTTGGTTTTCAAGAATAGTTTAATTTTTAGATTAAATATTTCTTTGCTAATTTGAATGGTTGTATTTCTTTAAATAGGTGCATGGTAAACCAAGCAATATACATTTTTATATAATAAACTATGTGTACTTTCCACGACGGTTATCTAGATTAACCGTCATCTAATTAATTAATTACGTTGTCTATCACAACGGTTGTTAAGCACAACCGTTGTGATATACCACACACTTTCCAGAATACCACAACGGTACCAAGGCCATGATTATAAGAAGCGCATTTACCATAACATTCTACATAACAACGCCTTGATCCGCGTTATTATATATATTTTTCCACCGTTGTTGAAGGGGTTTTACGTAGTAGTGGTGTGTGCTCTATCATCCTTTTGGTGAAGGGTCTGTGTGCGTGTGTTTTCTTACTATTACCCTTTTGGTAATAGCGAGTTTTGACCTCACTTTCATCCTTTTGGTGATGGGTCTCTGTGTGCGCTTACAGTTATCCTTTTGATAATAGCAAGTCGAGTCGTGTAATTTGACTATCATCCTTTTTGTGATAGGTTTGTCATCCTTTTGGTGTCAGATATCTTTATGCGTGGGTTTACTATCATCCTTTTGGTGATAGGCCTGTCATCCTTTTGGTGTCATAACTTTTTGTTATCATCCTTTTGGTGATAACAACCTTTGCAAGTTATCTGTTATTCTACCTCCCAAGCATTTTCTTTCTTTTCGGACAAATTCGTGGCCTTCTTCATATCTAATCGACTTCAACCTTGAAAGAATGAACGTCGTAGTAGTTCATCTTACTAGGTTCAAGCCAATTAAATAGAGGCATCTGTCAGACCCCAAATTTGTCCTACCTGTATATAACTTTCATTTGTACATCCATCCACTGACAATTATTAAAAAAATCCAAAAAATATGTTGCTTCTGCTTGTCGTGTAAGTTTGTGCAAGGTTGAATTCAAGGTGGCTCAGGCAAGTGTTGAGTATAATTCAGTGGCTTTGGTCTAATCTGTCAGTCAGACAAGGTTTTGTTTCAAGATAAAGACTAGGGTTTGTAATGGTTTAGGTGACGTGTGTGAAGCTCCCTTTAGGGTTTGTGTGTTAAGTCAAAACAGTTATGAATGGACCAAGTTGTCAGGCTATGTCAAGATTTTCAGTACTTCATGATTAAGGATTATCAGTGGGTTCATTCAAAGCTTGTTAAGATTTGGTCTGTATTACAGTTGTGTATTCAATTCAAGTGTGGCATTGGATTAATTGTGCATTCGTGGATCTAAGTCGGAAATTCATTTTCAAGGCTCAATTCCACTGTCCATTCTCCATTATTTGTTATCCATATTTTATCCAAAATACACTTTTTCTTTTTCCACCGTTTCCACACTACCTTCCCTCCATCTCCTGTTTTCCCTTTTCCCCTCTCTCCCGTAGTCGAACTACGATTGCTCTAATTTCTCATTCTCGTCCGAATGAGCATACGTAGGCACAAGAGCCTCAATCCTTGGTGAGCACCATATCCTAAAACCACCCATTTCCCTTACCATCGATTCTCTTTTATCTTACTGTTTCACATTTGTCGTTGAGAAGAAAACAAATAAGCTTAGTTAACGTTCATCACAATTCGAATTAAGAGGTTCCCATTGAGTGCAACGGACGTGAGGGGGTGCGCGTACCTTCGTCTCACGTAACCAACTCCCGAACCCAGAATGTGGTTGCGACAACCATGTTCTTGTCTTTTTAAAGGTTTTCTCGATATTTTCCTTTCCCTCTTTTTGGGATAAATAAAGTTCGGTTGCGACTCTGTCGAACCGCAATTTCTTCCACGCCTTTCGCGCGAGGGTCGTTTCTTCGATTAGTGATTTTTCGAGATGCGACAACTGACAACTCTGCTGGGGAACATTGCTCCATGCAAGAGAGAGTCAAACCTATCTTGATTCAAATCGTGGGCTCGTTAGCTTCGCTTGTTTGGTTTCTTCTCGTTTATCTATTTATTTATTTACTTGCTTTTTCTATTCCTTATCTGTGTTACCTTTTGTGACATTGTTAGAACTACAAGAAATTTTCATATAAACATTAGATAATTGGAATAGGTCCCGTGCATATTTTGGAACTACAGTGTTGATTTTGCTGTGGATTTGCCCTCAGTGAATTTTTAGTGCACTTCTTGTGCCTGTTACTAGCTCCACTTTGTATATTGTAATAGTTATCTACCCTTAAAAAAATGCACATGATAAAATACCATATATCGAACGTCAACAATATTTCAACCGAATAAATTTAGCAATGAAGCATGGACACAATCTTTAAAACCAGTAGGGTTAAGCAGGAGTAACAAATGAAGGTTTTTAGAAAGTAGTACAACAGATTAATCACTCACATATGAATTCAAACCAGAACAATATATATTTTTATTGAAATTATGGTAAATATAGTAAGATATGTAGATCCCTATCACTTATCAGCAGAGATGTAATTAGGGTACAAGAAAGGAAATACAACATTTTTCCTCGCTCCATTATTACTTATATAATTATCATTACAAAGAGATTCACATTGTTTGATAGTTTTAATTTTTTTAGCAGTTGAAGTAACAAAAGCAAGCAAATCCTAAGCCATCACGGTGACAAGCCCCAAAAGTAGCATGTTCAATGCTGATGCACTGATCTTTACAGTTTGCAGTATCTAAACAAGGTCCTGACCATGTTTCGCTTGGCCTTTGACAAAGATTGCCTTGCGCCTCTACATATATACACGTAACAACCACAAAAAAAATATTAGTATCTAGCTATGTAGAACAAAAAAATTATATAAAAATAGTTTAAGCCACACACATATATAACTTAATTATATATATTCGTACCCCAAGTGAAGAAAAGGAGAAGGGCAAGGCTGAGAGACAGAAAAATGGCGTAGAATTGACTAGTAGAGGAAGCCATTATTGCTTAATAAATTTAAGTGAAATGAAATGATCGATGATGTTTTGAATTGCTTCAACAAATGTGTGTGAGGGAATATATAGAAGGATTGGAAGACAGTTTGTTCCTTTTTTCTTCAATAATTTGAATACCAGCTTTGCATTTTAACTTACTCAATCTAGCTAGTTGTGTTTGCTCCTCTTGTTTCTTGTGAAATATAATACAATTCAAAAGTTGTTGCAAGCTTTGCTTGTATCGCTTTTACTTTGGGATATTCATTGTTTTTGTTCTTGTCTAGTACTTGTCTAGCTTCAACAATATCGGAAAAAGTTTAGTAATAATGATAATTGGAGACAAAAATAAAAATGATTTAACATTTCTAGAATACTTATGACAGATTTTTACTATAATTTTCTATTTTTAAAATTTTTATTTTTGTAAGTAGTGAAAAATATCACATAAAACTAATCCACACAATTGTATAGTCTTAAACATAGTTTAAAATCAGTCTAGAGTTCTTAAATTCTCTCGAGGGAGACTTTTGTCAACCATTGCAATTATATTCGGTTTGAAGAATTTGTCTCTACAGTTATGCAGAGAGGATACTCGATTTCATAAAAAAAAAACATAGTTTAAAATTTCAACTATGGCGATCGTTTTTTTTTTATAAGCAATTTCATTAATAGGAGATTAAGGGAATCTCAAACCAAAGAACAACAACCACCGAATACAAGTAAGACAATCACAAAAAATCGAACGGGAATTTATACCATTCGTATAACCTACACTTCTTACTATCTTCATGACCTAAAATCAACCAATTCCACGATATGACTTTAATTTCACTAACAATATCATCAACATTATACAAGGCATCGTTGAACAAGATATTATTTCTAGCCCTCCAAATGATCCAACAAGTTATAAACCAAATTGAGTTTATCTTTCCCATTTTACTACGCCCTTTAAGATTCATGTTCCAAGCCTTCGCATGGAGGCTACAACTAGCTTCCAAAATTCTACCAATATCCACCCACTCACAAATCTTGCCCCACACCAAGGAAGAAAATTGACACGAAATGAATAAATGTGAATTATCCTCTAGGTGGCGGAAACAAAACACGCAAACCTTATCATGCTCATTATCAATTAATCCTCTTTCCACCAAGTTAGATCTCGTGGGGAGCCTGTCGAGCACCATCCTCCAACCAAAAATATGCACTTTCGCCGACATCACCGTCTTCCAAAGTAACTCCAAGAATTCTGCAATTTCAGCCTCAAGTTCATAAACAAAGAAGGAATTCAAGTAAGAGTAGAAGGATTTAACCATGTACGCCTTTGAATCATCTAACGACCATTGCCACACGTCAAAAGCATCTTTTTTAACGGTAAAATCTTCCAACAACTGACAGCAATCTCTCCTTTCAAGTTCAGAAGGAGAAGAGATAACGCTGTCCACCAAAATAGGAGAGTTCCAATGCCAATGTTCACCTTCCCAAACTCCCATCTGTCTTAAAGTATACACATGGTTTCTGCAAGCTTCAAACAAGGTTGGGAACCTATACTTCAATGTTGTATCTCCTAGCCAGACCGATTGCCAAAATGCCACATCAGCCCCATCACCAACAGAGAATTCCAGGAAGTCACAGAAACTAACTTGAGACTCAGAAACAGATATCGATAGAATATCTTTCATCCATGTTGAATCAAACTTCAAGCTACCAACATCCGGATAAGTCTGCACTTTAATGCTCAAGTTACCGTATATGTTGACAAGAGTTTTCCTCCATAATTCATTACCACCAGAATGAAACTTCCATAACCACTTTGCGAGAAAAGCTCGGTTGAAACGACCAATGTGTTTAATTCCAAGACCTCCGAATTCCTTCGGTTTACAAACTGAGTTCCAAGAAATCCAAGAAATAAATTTATTGGTAGAAACACCAGCCCAACGAAACCGATGCTGAATACAGATAATTTCATTCACGGCCTTCTCGGGAGCCTTAAAGAACGCCAAATGATGGATAGGAAGATTAACAAGGACCAAGTTAATGAGGGACACTCTACCCCCAATAGACAGGGTCCTCCCAGTCCAACAAGAGAGTCTATTCCTTAAACAAGAAATAATCGGTTTCCAAAATGAGCAACAACGGTGATTGCCTCCAACTGTTAGCACTACGCCAAAATTGATTTTTTGTATCGCCTAATTTAATAGCGTTTTTAAAGAAAGTGCTATTAAAAAGGAAACAAATACATCTATAATAGCACTTTGTAAAAAAACGCTATTATTAAACTTTAGTAAGATAGCACTTTCTTGAAAACGCTATCATAGGATACAGGCAATGTGACTTTGATAGCACTTTGTAAAAAAACGCTATTATTAAACTTTACTAAAATAGCACTTTATTGAAAACGCTATCAATACTCTTTATTAAGATAGCACTTTTAAAAAAAACGCTATTATTTTATTAATCTTTATTAGCATTAATAAAAAAGTGCTATTATATTATAAAATATATAATAAATTTTAAAATAAAATAAAACAAACACGTACACCAAATTTTTTTTAGCATTTTGGCGGAAATTTTTGGCGCAGAATTTTTGGAATGTACACCAAAACCTCTCGTCATTCAGATTCATCATCACCGTCAGCTACAAACACACTCTTCTCCCTTCAAACCTAGTTTCACCGTCGACAAGAAACGCCGTCGTAAACTTACGCCGTCGACAGGAAACACACTCTTCACCATCATTCATCAATTCATCATCGATTCATCACCGGAAAGAAAGAACGAAGAAAACTCATTCTTCCTCGAACTAAGTCCTTCGTCAGCTCGCCCCATCCATCCCTCTCTTCATTGGTATCTGGTAATCTTTCTTTTCTCAGATTATTTTAACCTAATTTTAACCTAATTTTTTTTAGCTTTGCAATATTTTAGCCCAAGCTTTGCATCATGAATTTTTCAGTCCCTTTTATGTATTTATTCAATTGTAAAATTGAAACCTAGTTGCTATCAATTGATGTCCAAAATGGCTAGTTTATGTAAGACTGTTATTAAAGACAAAGTTAGTTTAGAATGTTGGTTCAATCAGTTCTTAGGCCTTACGGCAGTCCAAGATGGCTATCTGAGTTTAGAATGTTACCTTGGTTTGCTCTTGTATGCGTTGGACAATATTGATAATGTTGCGGCTTAGGGGTGAGCTTGTGCCTTCTGGTTTGGTCTACCTCTGCTCTGTTGGCTAGTGTTTGCAGGTCCGACCTGGAGTCTGCCCTGTTAGCATTGTCGGAGGCGTGTTTTTAGTGGTTGTTCTAAGTCATCATTGCGGCGGCGCAACATTGCATGGTAGGGAGAGTCTCTCTGTGTGCATGGTAGGGAAGATCGAAGGTCAGAGTTTATCAAGATACGATGATGATGATGTTGTGCCTTCGAGTGATTTGCAGGTGGCGAAAAAATCTGAAAAAAGAGGTGACTTCAACAAGTCTTCACCAAAACGCCACTGCACTGAGATTTCCTTGAATGGAAGCTAAATCCCGATTGAAGAATGAAATAGAAGATGATGAGGTTTCTGGAAATTCTTCAGAATAATCAATCTGAAAAAAGTGATCGGCCAGAAAAACTGAAGAATTGGAGATTGTCGGTTTTGAACCAGATGAATGTTGGTAAAACCTTTGGTGATGACGAAGCTGATGGACGATAAACTGAAGGTAACAATTTTTTATTGAAGATGGAGTGGAAGTGAAGAAGAAGATCAAGTGAAGAAGAAGAATTGAGAACGGTTCAGAAGAAAAGCTACTAGCGCATTCTACTAGTTTTTCCTGTTAGAATGGGGTTAGGAATTGGTAGAAGTTATAGGTGATTATGGAAAAGTGTCACTGAATGAATCTGTTACTATTAGTGAAAATCAGTTAGGTTTTTCTGCTATGGTTAGAATAAATCCAAGTGGAATTTGCTTTCTAGTTTTTTATTATTGACCCTCGATGAAAAACCCTGAGCACCGTTTCCTTTCCTGATTCACGCTACACATACCTCTTCAACAATCTTTATCAGAAAAATCTTCATTCCCCACTCTTCCTTTCTCCTTCATTTATCAATTTTTCTCTCCGTCACCCTTTTTCTCTTCGACCATCACCAAATCACAACGCGGAGAACTTCCCTGTCACTGTATTATGTAGAATCAGAGCGCAAGAGGAACCCAAAAGTCTTTTACGTGAGTCAATTTTTTTGAGGTAAAATTAGGGTTTTACTTTATTATTTTTGATAGAATTGGTGTCTTTTTCATGTGCTTGATCTTTGTATAGATATTAACCTTGTTTATTTTTAATCATGTTATATGGGTTTCTTTAATATTATGTTTCACTAAAGAATAGTGAAAACCTTTCTCAGTTCTAAATTTTTCTTGTTCTGTTTTGCTTTAGGCTGCTAATATTATGTTTGATATAGGAATTTAGTCCTTGATTTTGATTTTGGAGGTTTAGCTTGGCCTAGTAGCATGGATCAGGTGCAACGCCTTAATGTTTGGCTTTGGAGGTTCTTCTAGGAATATACCAGGTGAAATTCATTCATGTTTTTAAGGTTTTAGTTTCTTTTCCTTATGGCCAAGGGGTTGTAGTATTTGATTTCCATGTTTATTCATTGGATCCAACATATTATAGCAAGATACAGTTTCTTTGAGATGATATTTATCTATTCAATTTAGTTATCTTTTCTTAATTGTGATGCAAGAATCTAGTGTTAATATAGTTAGATTAAAGAATAGTGAAAACCGTGCACGATTCGTGTATCAATAAACTCTACATAATGATTTTATGGTTTATTCAATAGGCTATGGTCCTTGTTCCCAGATTGGGTAGTAGGTTCTACTATCTTCATGGATAACACAACAAAGGTGAATACAATACACTTTAGTTATTATTTGAGATAAATGTAAAATTGCAGTATATGACATGCATTATTTCCTTTTGAAACATGTTTCTATTAGCCTTTATTGTAGCTTACTAGATGTGTCTTTAGGAATGTTATATTTACACTAAATTATTAAAGTTTATTTTGCTATTGGGTAGTGAATGCTTGAACTTCTAGTAATTTCTATGTTGCTGGATTTTGATTGTTACAGATTTGTGAATTAAATTAATGCTGAACATATCAGAAGTTTTTGTCATTTTGGTTAATCTCAAATGCAACGTGGTAGCGGCCGAAATCTGGACTCATAATTCAAGAACGGTGTCGGTCGTTTATATCTTTGACGATGCAACAGGATTACCGATAAAGATCACAACTTCTACACCAAGATTAAGCATCTTCTACTTTATGTTCTGAAATGAGACAATGACAAGTGACATGCTAATCACGATCACAACATATATGATGGTAATTAGTCTTGCTAAACAAGTGACATAAAAAAGTTTAATGTAAATTTTGATGATTGCATTTACAAGGGACATAGAGCCGTGAACTTGAGGTGTCTCATTTGACCAAAGTTACTATTTGGTATTGTTTACATACTCACTAACATGCAGTATCTTATGGACTACAGAACCATCACTACATAAGGGCTTTAGCATGTAAGGTTTTCATTGATGTTTTTTTCATTAAATATAGCTAATGTAGAACTTGTATGTGTACAGGTCCTAAGTTAATTTAAAACTTGAGGTAGAAATATCATACACCATAATTTTTTACTTTTTTTTAGTGTGATATATGGTTACTTTGTATAGATATGATATTCAGAGCCAAATATAATATTATACAGTCAGATTCACTAGAAAGCAGAAAGTTGGTTAATCATATATAGGCATTTCTTCAGTAACAGATTCTTCAGCAATCTTTAAATTACATTATAAAGGCATTTCCATATTCTTCAGCAGAAAGTTTTTTATTAATCGTGAAGTGGAATTTATTTCTGATTATGGAAAAGTTGCATAATTAACTTTCTGAAGAATCTGAAGCCAAATATTTTTTACAAGTTGAAGCTAAAGTTTTAGTAAATTTAAAGACATTTAAATTTAAATGAAGAATGAAAATGCCTTTATAATGTAATTTAAAGATTACTGAAGAATCTGTTACAGTCAGATTCACTGGATATTTAAATTTAAAGACAGTTAAATTTAAATGAAGAATGGAAATGCCTTTATAATGTAATTTAAAGATTGCTGAAGAATCTGTTACAGTCAGATTCACTGGAAAAGTTTATACTGTTAGTGAAAATCAGTTAGGTTTTTCCATATATATGGTATCACATTTGTTCTCAATTATAGTTGGTTCTATTTCATTTTCAAATATTTTAGTTGGTTAATCATTATTTTTTATGTATTCTAATGTCATAAAATGCAAATGTTATATATATATATATATATATATATATATATATATATATATATATATATATATATATATATATATATACACCAAAAATATGATTTTGTGTAAAAAAAAAAAACTGTGCTACAATAGCATTTTGAAGAGAGAGTGCTATTAAAAACATACTATAATAGCACTTTTATGGAAAAACGCTATCTAACATGTCCCTTTTAATAGCGCTTTATTTAAAAGTGCTATCAAAATCAAAGCAAAATGTATACTTCTGTAGCGCTTTCTAAAAAAACGCTATTAAATAGTGGTACTATAATAGCGCTTTTGAAAAAATGCTATTAATTACCAGTACTATAATAGCGCTTTTAAAGTGCTATAAAAAAAATATTTACAATAGCAGGCTGGTTAATAGCGCTTTTAAGTGCTATAAAAAAGAAAAAAAAAAACGCTATTAAATAGCTTTTTTGTAGTAGTGTAGGCCCAAAAAATTGAAGGGGAGACTTCCTGTTTTACAATGAAGAAACGACTCAGCAGCTGAAAGGAATTCATGATCTACTCCAATCCCATATAAACAGCATTTAGAAAAATTAATTTTAAGACCAGAAATCAATTCAGGCGCTCGCAAAATAGATTTGAAAGCCCAAATATTAGTAGCCGATCCATCTCCTATAAGTAAGGCATCGTCGACAAACTGCAGTATACTAACAGTTGGGAAGTCTTGAATCTTGAATTCGGATAGCAGATTATTGGAAGTAGCAGTTCTAACCAAACTAGCCAAGCCCTCAGCGACAATAGCAAATAAATAAGGCGCTAACGGATCGCCTTGTTTCAATCCCCTACCAGCCTTGAAATCCTTCGAAGGGCTTCCGTTAATTAAAATCGACATGTAACTATTGAACACAAAGCCACGGGCCCATTTCAACCAATTACATCCAAATCCCATCTTAATCAGCATATCTTCAAGATACAACCAATCCACGCAGTCATACGCCTTTGCAAAGTCAACTTTAAAAAACAAACAATCCTTCTTATACCTTTTAGCCTAATCAACAATTTCACTCGCCAAAAGAACACCATCAAATATCTGCCGCCCCGATATGAAAGCAGTTTGATAAGAAGAAATAAGCTTGTGAATGATCTTACCCAGTCTACTTGCAAGCAACTTGGATATAATCTTAAGAACACAACTGACTAAGCTTATGGGCCTGAAATCTTCAAAATGTTGAGGATTCTCAACTTCCGGAACCAGCGAAATGAAGGAGGATGCGAACTTTTTAGGCAGATACCCAGTTTTGAAGAAATCCAGGATAGAGTTAGAGAAATCAACCCCTATAATATCCCAGCAAGACTTGATAAATTTGAAATTAAAACCATCAATCCCTGGGCATTTGTTACCGTCACAACTAATTACTGCAGCTTTCACATCTGCAGCTCCAAACTCAGATTCAAGGAAGATTTGATCATCCTCATCGATACGAGAAACAAACTCAGAACTGCTACTAACATTGAACAGGTCCTGATGCTGGTATTTGTCCTAAAAATATTTCACAGCTTTTATTTTTATCTCCCCAGGATCTTCCACGAGGGTGTCTCCCACTTTAACTGCAGAAATTTGATTCAAACAGTTCCTCGATTTAAGAGAGTTATGAAAGAATTTGGTGTTGAGATCACCATCTTGAATCCATTTCACACGAGACTTCTGAGCCAGCATACTTTCTTTGAGTCTCAAGTTCGCCCACATCTCCTCCTGTAATCTCAATCTGTCCCTTCCAATCTCTTCATTTTGGCTACCAAGATCCAACTCAGTATCCAATTCAATATGGTTGATCTTCTGCACTTTATCTTCAATATTTAAGTCAAGCCACCCAAAATTGTTGGTATTCCAACTTCTTAGATCAGTTTTGAGAGCTTGAAGTTTCTTGAGCAGAATATTAGAATGAGAACCAGTAAAGTGGTAAGAATTCCACGAATACTTAACAAAAGGCAGAAAGTCATTATGAGACAGCCAACAATTGAAAGACCTGAAAGTCTTAGGTCCCCAGTTGACCTTATTAGTTTTCAACCACACAGGGCGATGGTCTGACACGTCTCTATCATCCACCGCTTGATTCTTCAAAGACAATAATGATATAGCGATGTCATCCACCAAAATTCTACCCAGTCTACTTTTACTTTTACCATTGGAATTAAACCACATGAATCAATTTCCAATGACCGGAAGATCAATCAAGTTAAAATCCTCGATGAACAGGCCAAAATCCTCATTTTGTTGCTACTAGTATCACTTAAGCCTTTCCTTTCATCACCATTTTTAACTGCGTTAAAATCCCCACCCACGATCCACCCACCTCTAGGGAACCTTCTCTTAACTTCAACTAAGTCCCTCCACAGTTGCTTTTTATCGGAAAAACCACAGGGGGAATACACATTAACCACAACCAGCCTCTGATTTTTCCACAAGAATTGCATACCCAGGAATCCATTACCTCGAAATCTAGAGCAAGCAGAAACCGTATTAGAGTTCCACATTGTAAGGATACCTCCAGATCTTCCCGAAGAATTCAAAACCGACCACTCAACATCTTGGCTTCTCCATATGCTATTAACCAAATTAGAGTTCATCTCAAGAATTTTCGTTTCTTGTAAAAGACAAACATCAGTATTCCCTCTAATAAGAGTTTGGGAAATTCTCCTCCTCTTAAGAGAGCTGCAGCACCCACGGACATTATAGGAAATAATATTCATGGACCACTTGTAGCTACAACCTTCTTTCCAGACCTAGCTTCCTTGACATCATTGTCCAATTTCCTCAAAATTCCATCCAAATCACCATCGTCAATATCACCTACAAGACCCAACTTCTTCAAAGATTTACGCACCTTAGATGGGACTTCATCAAGTGCTTTACGACATCTCAAATTCCCTCTAGCCACATCTGTGTCTGTAATAGACTCACAACACAGAAGAGACGTGCTTGAATCATTAGATGCTAGTATGATCGATGTTCTCTTGGTTTCCTCCCTATCGTGACTCCCTTTTGGATAGGACTCACGATCTTTCAAGGCCGAGTGTAAAAGGGTAGAGAAGTATGAGTGTGTAGGGAATCTAAATACAATTATATACCTCGTGGAGTACATTTTTCTTTTTAGCTTTACACCAGTTTAAGGGCCCAACTAGTCCACCTGGGGGCCCTGGTATAGGATTGGTGGGGCCCAAGTCCGTTGATTAAATTATTCTGAAAAACTTCTTTGTCAAGGTTAGGTTCAAAACCAATCGAACGAGCTATAAGTTTGGTTCCACCTAGACTATCACCTTTATCACATAAACCATTTTGCACTAAATTATCTCCACTGCTACCAATAGTAGGATCCTCACTAGGCTCAGAATGAGTCTTTCCAATGAAAGCCCTTGACCTACCCCCTGCAGAGCCTGTCCCAATACTTTCACACACATAGGACACGTTATCAGATAGAGTGCAACCTCCTTCTGACACTTATACAGATTGTAAAAAGTCTCTTGTATTAGGCATATTCTTCGAAAAACTCGAATCCTCACTTTCTTCCTCTTCGTTGGATTCCCATTGAGTACAACGGACGTGAGGGGGTGCGCGTACCTTCGTCTCACGTAACCAACTCCTGAACCCAGAATGTGGTTGCGACGACCATGTTCTTATTTTTTTTTAAAGGTTTTCTCGATATTTTCCTTTCCCTCTTTTTGGGATAAATAAAGTTCGGTGGCGACTCTGTCGAACCGCAATTTCTTCCGTGCCTTTCGCACGAGGGTCGTTTCTTCGATTAGTGATTTTTCGAGATGCGACAACTGACAACTCAGCTGGGGATCATTGCTCCATGCAAGAGAGAGTCAAACCTATCTTGATTCAAATCGTGGGCTCGTTAGCTTCGCTTGTTTGGTTTCTTCTCGTTTATCTATTTATTTATTTACTTATTTTTTCTATTCCTTATCTGTGTTACCTTTTGTGACATTGTTAGAACTACAAGAAATTTTCATATAAACATTAGATAATTGGAATAGGTCCCGTGCATTTTTTGGAACTACAGTGTTGATTTTGATGTGGATTTGCCATCAGTGAATTTTTAGTGCACTTCTTGAGCCTGTTACTAGCTCCACTTTGTATATTGTAATAGTTATCTACCCTTAAAAAAATGCACATGATAAAATACCATATATCGAACGTCAACAATATTTCAACCGAATAAATTTAGCAATGAATCATGGACACAATCTTTAAAACCAGTAGGGTTAAGCAGGAGTAACAAATGAAGGTTTTTAGAAAGTAGTACAACAGATTAATCACTCACATATGAATTCAAACCAGAACAATATATATTTTTATTGAAATTATTGTAAATACAGTAAGATATGTAGATGTCTATCACTTATCAGCAGAGATGCAATTAGGGTACAAGAAAGGAAATACAACATTTTTCCTCGCTCCCATTATTACTTATATAATTATCATTACAAAGAGATTCACATTGCTTGATAGTGTTGATTTTGTTAGCAGTTGAAGTAACAAAAGCAAGCAAATCCAAAGCCATCACGGTGACAAGCCCCAAAAGTAGCATGTTCAATGCTGATGCACTGATCTTTACAGTTTGCAGTATCTAAACAAGGTCCTGACCATGTTTCGCTTGGCCTTTGACAAAGATTGCCTTGCGCCTCTACATATATACACGTAACAACCACAAAAAAATATTAGTATCTAGCTATGTAGAACAAAAAAATTATATAAAAATAGTTTAAGCCACACACATATATAACTTAATTATATATATCCGTACCCCGTGTGAAGAAAAGGAGAAGGACAAGGCTGAGAGACAGAAAAATGGCGTAGAATTGACGAGTAGAGGAAGCCATTATTGCTTAAGAAATTTAAATGAAATGATCGATGATGTTTTGAATTGCTTCAACATATGTGTGTGAGGGAATATATAGAAGGATTGGAAGACAGTTTGTTCCTTTTGGCTTCAATAATTTGAATACCAGCTTTGCATTTTAACTTACTCAATCTAGCTAGTTGTGTTTGCTCATCTTGTTTCTTGTGAAATATAATGCAATTTAAAAGTTGTTGCAAACTTTGGAAGTATCGCTTTTACTTTGGGATATTCATTGTTTTTGTTCTTGTCTAGTAGTTGTCTTGCTTCTACAATATCGGAAAAAGTTGAGTAATGATGATAATTATAGAGACAAAAAGAAAAATGATTTAAATTTAACATTTCTAGTATACTTATGACAGGTTTTTACTATGATTTTCGATATTTAAAATTTTTATTTTTGTAAGTAGTGAAAAATATCACATAAAACTAATCCAGGCAATTGTATAGTCTTAAACATAGTTTAAAATCAGCTATGAGCATACAATAATGTTATACTCTCTAAAGGAAGAATTTTGCTAACCATTACAGTCATATTCGGTTTGAGAAATTTGTCTCTGCAATTATACACCGAGGATACTAGATTTCCTAATAAAGAAAACATAGTTTAAAATTTCAAGTGCGGCGATAGTTATTGACGGGGTTGAGATGTAAATTGTAATAACTGCAAGAATTAATTTATTTTATTAAAACAAATGCTATATTTTATTACTTATGTTATTATTATGAGCATTATTTTTCTTTAAATATCTCTATTCATTTTAAAATATTATTTTGTATTGGTATACTTTATTGAAGGTCATAGGAGACGACATGTGGTTCTGAGTCGCCCCTTTTATCAAACTAATCGTTTATTTATTGAATGTATTACCCTTTTATAAGATGTCTCTTCTTTTTTAGGATAAGTCGCTCGATGCGAATATAAATATCCCATATGATGATTGAAGGGATAAGTTAACTACCACACAAAAATACTCATACAAAGCTTCTCACCCCTACATAATCTTGACCTCAACCTCAAAATAAACCTTAAAGCCTCTAATAGCCCTTAAACACTAAGGATTGTCACACATTTGTACTTTTAGAAAGTACAATTGGTGTCCACTGTAGTGCCCCGGTAAATCTTCGTCTCGTTCAGCCTCTATGCCCATCATGGTGAACTAAAAGGCAACAATTTCATCCAGCGATGAATCTGACGTCGTAGAAAGTGTCATTGCACTGATGTGGGCATCTATGGACGATCTTCATCGCCAAAACCAAACCCTGGAGAATAGTGTCCTTCATATCTAATAGGGGCAGCAAGAGAAAGACAAGTTGGACAAATTGGAATTATTGGACCCCTAACCTCTATCCGATGATATATGGGAGACGCTCATCCATGAAAACTTAAAGTCGCCATCGTTGGCTATCTTCGACAGACGCAACGACCCATATGAGCATGTGGCCTCCATTAACACTCAGATGACCATCATTGGAGCACTTGATTCCTTGAAGTGAAAGCTCTTGTCTGAAACCTTTAGAGACGCAATCCTGATGTGATATATAGGCCTCCTTGGGCTCTCGATCACCAACTATTAAGATCTAGTGAAGAAAGTAGTCCACTAATTTGGCGCAAGCATGCACAAGAAGTTGATCACCATATATCAGTTCAATATTCGCCAACGTCCCTCGGAGTCGCTGAGGAAGTAAATTATGTGCTTCAGTGAAGCAACAATCAATGTAGTCCATCCAAACCAGGAAATTTTCATATGAGCACTTCATAAGTGGCTCGTGGCGGGACATTTCAATGATTCCCTCACCCAAAGACCAACGGTGTCCTTGGCTGAACTAGTAACGCGATAAGAATTTTACATCAAGGATGGGGAGGGCAATGTTGAAAAGGAGGTTCGAGATGCAAAAGATTGCACTCCTAATACACACAGCTCATAGAGGAACCAATACACGTCACCCATGAGAGATAAAACAACATTCAAACGAAGTCGAAAATCCACTGAAAGCTTCACTTCCATGAATGCCTGCTGGAAGCAAATATGGTAAGAAGTTTTACATAAAATAACTTCCCCTAGCTACCACCTCATGTAACTGACGTCTTGGGGCCTGATACTCACAGTTTGTGAAAGTTTCATAACGTTAACGAACATTAAACGAAGGAGTGCTACCAAACCAAGAAGGAAATAAAGTACATTATCCAAGAGGGGTACCTAAAGAATTACGTCAAGGGAAACTCTGCTAGAAGACCATGCACACTACGCCAAAAATATGTTTAGATGGCACCTAAAACACAGCGCTTTTATACAAAAGCGCTGCTAAAAAGAATAAAAAAATTTCGCTAAAAAAAAGCGCCTTAAAAGAAAGGCTTTAGAAAGCGCTTTTCAAAAGCGTTGTAAAAGACTGCCACCTTAGACCACCTTAGAAAGCGCTTTCCAAAAAGCGCTGCTATATGTACTACTTTAGAGAGCGCTTTTAAAAAGCCCTGTCTAAAGGCCACCTTAGAAAGCGCTTTCAAAAAACGCTCTTATAGGGCTCTAATTATTTTCACTTTAGAAAGCGCTTTCTAAGGAAAAGCACCCTCTAAAGTCCTTTACTAATTAAAATATAAAACAATTCTAAACATTTTCAGAGACACTTCTATTCATTTTCTCTCTCGACCGTTTCTCTAAACCCTTGCCGTCATTCTTGCATGCCATTATTGTCGTCGTTCTTTGCCGTTGCCGTTGCCGTTATCGTCACTGTTGCCATTATCGTCGTTCTTTGTTCTTCTAAACTTGTCGTCGTTCTTGCATTCAGTTCCCGTTCGAAACTCTCCTTTGTTCTTCAGTTCAGGTATTCTTCAGTTCCCATTATCGTCCTTCGTTCTTCTTTGTGAGCAATATTTAACAACTCTAGCTTATTGAATGTCATTGTTAGAAAAATAATAATAATATTGTCGAAAAATGTTCTGTTTGTTCTCAATATTCAGTTTGCATTACTTCCTTCGTAGAAAAATGTTCAAGATACTTGTTTCTTTTTTTTTTTGGCATAGTGTGTGGATACAATAATTTAGCTGCCACATTGTTATTTTTTTGTTGACACGATTACTACGACAATTGTTTTTAGTCCAACAATATGGACTGTGAACTATCACATGGCAAATGGCTAGGATAATAGATTTCAATGAGTCACATCATTTCTTGACATAAATACATAGGAACATCAAAAGATTAAAAGGTAAGGCATGATGAAGATGTATGAATATCCACTAAAATGGTCACAACTTGATAAACCATATCTATAAGAGTAACATACGCCATGATTTATCAGTAGAAAGATATTGCTTCTCAGTAACTTGGACGATAAGCATATCACATATTTGATGTAATGCCACACAGAGAATGACTTGTTCTGTAATCAGTCATATATATTAATAGTATTTTTTATTCTATTTTTCCATAATATGCAACCTTGTTTTGTTTAAATTATAGAATCAGAGAAAATTAGGGGAATTCTTAGGGTATTTACTGTGATATGAATAGAGTTTTAAGAATGTAACCAATGTCTAGTTTTTAATCAAGAATGAGTCACTATTCTTTGATAACAATTATGTTGCATTTGTTGTGGTTGCATATTTTTCCAGTGTGATTCGTTGGCAGCAGTGTTGCTGAGTCAATGTGACTAATTCTTTTGTTGCTTTTAAATGTTGGTATTTGACTGTTATTCCTTTTTTGGTTAGAATGTGATTCAAACATTTGGTTACCACTTATACAAGTGATACTGCTTATTTTCGAAATAGATTCTTCATAGATGAATGATGATAGCTGAGTCAATTTGACTAATTCTTTTGTTACTTTTAAATGTTGGTATTTGTCTGTTATTCCTTTTTTGGTTAGAATGTGATTCAAACATTTGTTAGAATGTAATTTACATCTCCAAAGGTAATTAGTTGTTCTCTCTCGCCACTGTAATTATATATAACTTATATCATTCAATGGATTATGGATTATGGATTTTTATATTTTTCATTTAATTTTTGTTTTTTTCTTTCTTACAGGTAAAATGTCTAATAACCAGGAAGACACCCACGAGACACATGATACACAGGAAGCTCAGAATGAAGCTTCGATTGTAGAACATTAAATAAAAAGAGGAAAAACCATTATGAAGAGAATCATTCGTGCTAGAGATAAAGGGATGAGATTTGATGTACATTGGAGTGACCAGAACCAACTAGTTGAGCCTAATGGTTCAATGTTGGCTTCATACATTGGTTCACTCGTCCGTCAGCACATTCCAATCACTTGTGATAATTGGAGGAGTAAAGCGTTGGATGCCGGTAAAGAAAATATATGGACCGAGATAGAGGTACTTACCAAATATGATTGATGTTATTAGATTTTTGTTGACGATTAAGTCTTTAATTTACTTATACTAACACACTTTATGTTTATATGTGTATGTTTTTTTGTAGAGGTCCTTTAATATTGAAGAAAGCCGGAAAAAGTATTGTCTTCAATTGACCGGAAACAGACACAGAGGGTTTAGAGCCTTGTTATCAAACAAGTATCTTAGGGATGAAGACAAAAATTTTGTTGAAGGAGAACTTCCACCGTTGTATGCGGATGTGATTACACCGGAAGAATGGAGCCTTTTTGTAGCAAACGAAAAATTGAAGAATTCAATGTAATGTTATCTTGTCATGTCTATTGATTGTATTATATATTTGTTTCATTAGTTTGTTTTGATATGACTTAAACTTGTTTATCCAGAAATTGAGTGCCATTAACCGCGAAAGAGCATCAAAGCCCGCGTATCCATACAGAAAAGGGCGTTTGGGATATGCACGGTTACAACAAAAATTGGTAAGTATATATTAATACTATAATTTTATTAATTGTATTATTGTGTTATAATTGCTTAACTTATTATTTAACTAAATGTATAGTTAGAAGAGAGTCAAAGTGAAGAATCATCACTTCCGGCACATGTTTTGTGGAAGGAAGCTCGTGTGGGTAAGGGTGGAGCTGTTACAGAAGATGTTCAGCATGTTTATGAAGAATGTGTAAGTATAACATTATGTCTCAAAGTTAATTGAAATTTTATTAAATTATAATTAATATTTTAATCCCCACTAATAATTTTCGATATGTCAATGAATTTCAGGAGAATCTATCTAAATCCATACCCGCAGATGCGGATGATTGCATGAGCATTCTTAGTTGAGTGCTAAATGTTCCTGAGTATCCCGGTCGGGTGAGAGGGAAAGGATTTTTTGTGACTCCATCATCCTTGTATAAGTAATCAAAGAAAAAAAATCCCACCACCCAAGAAATCATGCAAACTGTGATGGCACTACAAGCGCAAGTCCAAGCATTGCAGCAGGATAAAGAGAGATATGAGGCGGAAAGGCGCGGTTCCGGTTTGAAAGATGCTAGTGACAAAGCTAGTATCAATTCTCCAAATAAAATTCCCGAGGTAATTACCACATATTTATTTTAATTAAATTAACACATTTATTTTAATTGACCTTTATACATATTAACAGTTACATATTTATTATTGCTTCAGGGCATTTCATCTTGCTAGCTGTATTTGTCGTTTCCGACTTATCGCATGGTTGGCAAGGGAAAAGTGCATAACTTTGTGGGAGCGTTACTTCACCATCATCCGCTCCCACAAGGTTATCTAAAAGTTTCGGTTGATATCGCTTTAGATACGGATGCGTTACTACCGATACCAGACTCGGTTTCAGAGGTTACATTGCTGCGGAATGCAATAGGTTCGTTTGTTGCATGGCCGTTAGACCTCATTTCCATAGGTGATGAGGTATGTTGAAAACCATTATGAATCTCTTAGTATTCAAATGTCAATTCTGAGGGATTATGAAAATCATTCTGAACCATTACTTACATTTTTTTTACATGGCAATGTTATACTCCTACAAAACCCGCAGCAAAGAATAAAGGGGTTTTGCGGCAAAACGAGTATGTTGAATCACATAGAGAGGTAGCTTTTAAGTGTTATTCTATTATCCGAATTCAAAAGTTTCATGATTTTCTACTTTACCTAACTTATATGATTGTTAGGTTCCTGCTCAACCTTCACAACAGACCGGCAAGAAAAAACTCCTACAAGGACCGTGAAGGAAAAAAGACCTCACTTTCAGACGTGTCTAGAAACACTTAAGTCAATGTCAGATTTGATGCAAGGTGTTATTCGTCAAATCAACATGGACGAAGGTGTTTTTGGTTTTCCTCATTCCGAGATAATCGGAAAAGAGGACATCGAGCAGGTTTTCAATCATACTGAATTAGGCATCGGTGTTATGCATTCATACATCTGGTACTCCAATCAATCTGTTATTTATTTAGTTGAACAATTTATTTACACATTTCAATGATAATAGTCTAATGTTTATTATGTTTTTATTTAAGGTGCATGTATGAAAAATTCATGCGGGGGACGGATTTGTCAAAAAAATTCCGTTTCTTCTGTTGCAACATTGTTAATGCACCCAGAATTGATATGAATGCAGCAGAAGTAAGAGGCCACTTACTTGACAGATTTATGGCCAGCAACACAGAAAGTCTGTTTCTTTTACCGTATAATACTGGAAACGGGTAAGATTTTCATTCTAATTTCATTCTAATCTTTAATTTGTATCTTTTGCGTATAAATTATCCATCTAAACTTTTGTTATATTTTACAGTGGACACTGTAACGCCCCAGTTTTTGTCAGTTTTATTTAATCGAGTCTATTTGATTATTTTATTATTATATTATTTTATTCTTGACTTTTATTTGACAATATATTATTTTTCATCGTTGTTTATGTTTTATCGCATTTTGAGAGCGTTTGGAAGATATTTGAGCTGAGGGGTATTTTGGTCATTTGGGTAGTAGATATTTTATATAAATAGAAAGTGGAGAGAAAAGATAGAAAGGAAAAGAAAAAGAGAGAAAAGTGAGAAAGAAGAGAAAAGAAGAACAAGAGGAGAAAAGTGGGAAAAATGCTAGAAATCATCAAAATCAACGGTTAGGATTCGAATCGAACAGGTAAGGGTGTGAAATATCGTTATCTTAACTTTGTATACGATTATGTATGGTTTCGTTTCGGTTGTTTTGGATCGTTTTCATATATTTTTCATTTTAGGTCGAAATGAATAAAGTCGATAAAAACCGATGTTTTCACGGTTAGAATTCGAAATAAATTACGTAGTTGTATCGAGGAAGGTTAGGTCGTCGTATAACGTGCTTTTTATTCGATTTGGTGATGTTTGAAAATTCGGGTTTTTGAAAGGTTGAAATTTAATCGAAAATCGAACGTCGTAGAAATTTCGTTTATGTGTTCTAAATTGTTCTTATGTATTTGGTGGTTGCGCGTATGTGTTTGTTTTGAAGAAAATAATTGAATCGGTCGGATTTTCGGGCAAAATAGCCGAAATCCGTAGCGGCCCGCAGGGCATTTTCTGGTTTTCGGGGAAACTTCGGAAATTCATATCTCTTGAACCGTAAGTCGGTTTTGACCCCCGTTCGAAACGTTGGAAAGCTAATGAGATGTTCTTTCTAGGAAAAATGGTTTTGAGGTCTGAACCTGGTCCAATCGGAACAGTATTTTCGAAACGTATCGTTGTGTCCGGCCTCCGGTTTATGTTTTTGCGTTATTTTGAAATATCCATATCTTTTGCGTTGTTTATCCGATTGAGGTGTTCTTTATATGGATGTGAAGCTAAAAATATGTTCTATGATTTAGTGAAGAAAAATGTTATTTTTAGCCGACTTTTAACCGACTTTTCCGGTAAACCGTAAATCGAATTGTTTGGTTATTTGTGAAAACGTTCGGTTGCCGTTTGGCACAATTGATGTGAATGTATGTGGATTGTGTGTGATGAATGCATGACTATATTGTGAATATGAATGAATGTCAAGAGTGTCATGAGTCATGTTGTATGTGAAGCATCATGATGTGCATTCTTGCATTGTGGGGTTCTAAGATGAATCCGTTGTAACGTCGTAAGCCTTTTGAGAGGTGGGGGCGATGATTACAAACGATTGTAAGCCTTTTGAGAGGTGGGAGCAATCGGATTGTAAGCCTTTTGAGAGGTGGGAGCAATCCATAAACATTGTAAGCCTTTGGAGAGGTGGTAGCAATGGGTGAACATCGTATGCCCGACGAGGAGTTACACTAAGTAACGAGCGATGGTTCCAATAAGTTCTTCAATTGAACTTGAGATGAAATGAGTCGGTACCGCATTGCATTTGCATAGAGTCGTGAGTCGGTCTCTATAATTAGCATTGGTCATCTTTGTATATATGCATTGATGAATGAACATGAATATATGTGTTTATGTTCAATGAATGGTGATGAATTGAGATGTATTGGTGATACATGTATTTGAGCATGAATGAATATGCCTATGTGAAGGATGCGTTAATTACGGATTGTTATGCCGTGTATTTGATTTATGGTATATGCTTGGTGTTATACATGCACAGTGATAAGTTGTGGTGAGAATGTGGTATATGTGTATTATATGTTGAGATATATAATTATATGCAACGTTATTATGATAATATTTCTCACCCTTCTGCTGGAATATGCTTTTTATGGCATAGTGCAGATTGCCAGCTTTAGAGGCGTGGAGGCAAGTGGAAGAGTTAGATCTTCGTCTTTGCTTAGGTCTTGGTGTCTGCTCTGATACGTAGCACGGGAGTCGGGGAAACGATTAATTTATTTATGTATATAATTGTTGAATATATTTGGTATTACCTTTATATGGAAAAGTTTCCCAATTGAGGGTAACCTATTTTATGCTATGTATCAAATTTATGAGCAGGGAGTGTGTATTCTTATTTTAAAATGTGGCATCCTTGTTTCTGTCGGAAAAATAAATTTTTAGTTACTCTGATTTTATTTATGTATTATTTATTCGCGATGGGAATTGGGGTGTTACATTAGTGGTATCAGAGCAGGTCCGTCCGGCCGGCCAAGTTGTTGAGTCAGTTGGCGTGACAGTTAAATACTGTCGTTGTTGTTTGTTCCTTAGTACGTGATATGTGTGTGAAACACTGTCAGTGCTTTCTGGTTTTTGGTAATCCTTTGTCTTCAGGTGTGAGATTGAGATAAGTGGGGGAGAAGCTGGAACTTCTCCAAGTTGCTTCTGCTGTGGAGCGTGGGCTCAGTGTGCCGTTGACTGCAAGATTGTAAGTGTGGTTTGGACAGCGTTGTTCCCGGTTCTGGAAGGAAGGCAGAGGTAAGGTTTATGTCAACTAAGGATTTGTGCCTTAGGTAGTTTTGCCCACAGGATGCAAGAAATGCTATTATAGTTTGGTAAAGACGGTTTATGCCCCATCATGATTGTCGGATGTCTATTGACAAATTGAGGAACTGATCACCCTTAATCTCTTGTTGATAGCAGACGAAAATTATGTTGGATGGAATAGGCGTGTCTTTCCGGCTTTGATAGTGGGTGAAATAAATTGTTTGGAATTAAGGAAATGGTTACAGATTATTTTGTTGAGTCGATGAAGATTCTAATATCTGAAGGTGAGCCGAATTCGAGGTTTTTGTATGTTGGTCCAGTCGGGAAGTCATTGAGAGAAAACGATTGGGTATCGTTAATGGTTGTTCTCAGAGAGTAGAGTGTGAACTCAAATTGGACGAAGGTGATGATTTGAGGTTTGGATCTGCTAAGTACGTAGAAGAACTTTTAGGACGTGAAACTCAGATGGAAAGAATGGTTGGAAGACTTACTGGAAAAGGGATTTGTGAGACCAAGTGTGTCGCCTTAGAGAGCTCCAGTATTGTTAGTAACAAACTGGATGGATGATTGAATGGAATAACAAGCATGATGGGTATAATGGTATTGAGAATTTGGAAAGGAAAACTTAGAGTTCTGGTGAGGTTTGAAGTCTTTGGAATTTTAGAGCACTAATGGAAAATTTTGAGAGAACCTTTAGGTATGGATGTAATATTTAAGAGTTCTTTTTGGTTGGTTATTGCTACATGTTGGGATTTATGGAATTTGGACGGTTAAGAGAAGGACTTGTGTATGGATTACTGACAGTGGAGTAAGGTAACGATTGAGAATAAGCGTTCGCTCTCATGGATAGATAACTGGAATTGTTTGATTGAGTTGGAGTGAAATTACAATTGTTTGGCACGTTTGATAAGGATAGTGAATTGTGTGAGTTGAGGCTTTGATCGATTTAATGTGACTGATTATGGTTGTTATCATCGGAATAGGTTGTTATTTGCTCGGTTAGGCTTGTATGTGAGTCTGGACAAGTTTGGATGAGGTTTGGTTTGTTTGGATATTATAACGTGCAGTAATGTTGTTTGGTGTTAGTAATGCGTCTGTAATGTTTGTGGAGTAGAGGAATCGTATCTTCCATATTTATTTGGATAAGTTTGTAAGGGCTTTGATTGAGAACGTTTGGATCTGTTATAAATTCGGAGGAAGAACAGGTAGAGTGTGTGGGATTTGAATTACAAGTATTGAAAAGAGACGAAGCTTTATGCTAAGTTGTTCGAGTGAGAATTTTGGTTGAAAAGGTTAGTTTTCTTGGATATGTTATTTCTGAGGATGGTATTTTTGTGGATTCATCAAAAGTAGATGCAGTTCTACAATGAGAGGTTTCGAAGTTGGTTAAGGAGATTAGAAGCTTTTTGGACTTTAGTTGGTTATTACCGAAGGTTATGGAAGGTTTTTCCAAGTCAGCGTTTTCATTACTTCGTTTGACTTGCAAACGGTGAGTCGTTTGCTTTGGATGTTCATTGTGAGGAAAGTTTGAGAGGATTAAAGTAGAAATGGTCTACGGCTCCAGTTTTGATTCTGTGTGATCCTGTTCAACCGTTTGTGAGGTATTGTGATGTGTCTTTGATGAGTTTAGTCAGTGTGTTAATGCAAGAGGGTAAAGTCGTGGCTTATGCTTTACGACAATTGAGGATTCATAAAAGGATCTATACTATTCTGGATTTGGAATTGGTCGCGGTTGTATTGTGTTGGAATATTTGGAGGTATCATCTTTATGGTTCTAGGTTCGAAGGGTTGGTAACCGCAAGAGTTTAGAGTACTTGTTTGGTCTGAAGGAATAAAGTATGAGACGATGAGGATGGTTAGAATTTGTGACGAGTTATGAATGTGGCTTGGATTATCCTTCGGGAAAAGCTAAGGTTGTGCCGGATGAGTTAAGTCGAAGGTTTTATACATGTCTATTTTGATGGTCAGGGAGTTAGAATTATTTGAGCAGTTCAGAGACTTGTGTCTGGTGTGTAAGCTAACATGCAGAGTGCGAGGTTGGGTATATTAAAGTGCACAGTGATTTTTGGCAGAGGTGAGAAAGAGTTAGACTTTGGACGTGAGATTGGCAGACTTGATGGTTTCGAGTAATCAGAGTGTGCAGCGGAAGTGTGAGGTGGCACATTTTGTAATTACGTGTGGGACTTGTAAGAGTTCATAGGTTGAACATTGGAAACATGTAGGAGTGTTGAGACCATTGGACGTTTCAGAATGGAAGTGTTAGGTGAAAGGTTTAGATATTCTTCATGGGCTACTATGTAGATGGAGGTTTTGGTTGTATGTTCGATTGGTGAATCGTAGCATGGTTGTAATAAGGTTGTGTGACAAGGATGTTGGTATTCTAGTTTTGTTGAGGTTGTTGAGACAATGTGGTGTAGTGGAACTTGTGTTCTTGTTGCGTTCTGGTTCAAGAGTGAACCTGTGTGTGTTCGTAACTTGGGTATTCCTTTGAGTTGTGAGTTGGTCGTCAAGTGCATTGTATGGGCTTTGCATCTTGTCGTTGTTGTGGTCGTTGTCGTGTCGTTGTTGTAGTTGCTGTTAGCAAGGTGGTTTGTCAGTTTGTGGTATTCGTAGTGTGCCTTTGGTTGGCATGTTGGTTTGTTGGTCGGATGCGAGAGTCGTATCCGGAGTTGTTCATAGCGGTTATATTTTCGAGGACGAAAATGTCTAAGTGGGGGAGAATTGTAACGCCCCAGTTTTTGTCAGTTTTATTTAATCGAGTCTATTTGATTATTTTATTATTATATTATTTTATTCTTGACTTTTACTTTGCAATATATTATTTTTCATCGTTATTTATGTTTTATCGCATTTTGAGAGCGTTTGGGAGATATTTGAGCTGAGGGGTATTTTGGTCATTTGGGTAGTAGATATTTTATATAAATAGAAAGTGGAGAGAGAAAAGATAGAAAGGAAAAGAAAAATAGATAAAAGTGAGAAAGAAGAGAAAAGAAGAACAAGAGGAGAAAAGTGGGAAAAATGCTAGAAATCATCAAAATCAACGGTTAGGATTTGAATCGAACGGGTAAGGGTGTGAAATATCGTTATCTTAACTTTGTATACGATTATGTATGGTTTCGTTTCCGTTGTTTTGGATCGTTTTCATATATTTTTCATTTTAGGTCGAAATGAATAAAGTCGAAAAAACCGATGTTTTCACGGTTAGAATTCGAAATAAATTACGTAGTTGTATCGAGGAAGGTTAGGTCGTCGTATAGCGTGCTTTTTATTCGATTTAGTGATGTTTGAAAATTCGGGTTTTTGAAAGGTTGAAATTTAATCGAAAATCGAACGTCGTAGAAATTTCGTTTATGTGTTCTAAATTGTTCTTATATATTTGGTGGTTGCGCGTATGTGTTTGTTTCGAAGAAAATAATTGAATCGGTCGGATTTTCGGGCAAAATAGCCGAAATCCGTAGCGGCCCGCAGGGCATTTTCTGGTTTTCGGGGAAACTTCGGAAATTCATATCTCTTGAACCGTAAGTCGGTTTTGACCCCCGTTCAAAGCGTTGGAAAGCTAATGAGATGTTCTTTCTAGGAAAAAAGGTTTTGAGGTCTGAACCTGGTCCAATCGGAACAGTATTTTCGAAACGTTTCGTTGTGTCCGGCCTCCGGTTTATGTTTTTGCGTTATTTTGAAATATCCATATCTTTTGCGTTGTTTATCCGATTGAGGTGTTCTTTATATGGATGTGAAGCTAAAAATATGTTCTATGATTTAGTGAAGAAAAATGTTATTTTTAGCCGACTTTTCCGGTAAACCGTAAATCGAATTGTTTGGTTATTTGTGAAAACGTTCGGTTGCCGTTTGGCACAATTGATGTGAATGTATGTGGATTGTGTGTGATGAATGCATGACTATATTGTGAATATGTATGCATGTCAAGAGTGTCATGAGTCATGTTGTATGTGAAGCATTATGATGTGCATTCTTGCATTGTGGGGTTCTAAGATGAATCCGTTGTAACGTCGTAAGCCTTTTGAGAGGTGGGGGCGATGATTACAAACGATAGTAAGCCTTTTGAGAGGTGGGAGCAATCGGATTGTAAGCCTTTTGAGAGGTGGGAGCAATCCATAAACATTGTATGCCTTTTGAGAGGTGGTAGCAATGGGTGAACATCGTATGCCCGACGGGGAGTTACACTAAGTAACGAGCGATGGTTTCCATAGGTTCTTCAATTGAGCTTGAGATGAAATGAATCGGTACCGCATTGCATTTGAATAGAGTCGTGAGTCGGTCTCTATAATTTGCATTGTTCATCTTTGTATATGTGCATTGATGAATGAACATGAATATATGTGTTTATGTTCAATGAATGGTGATGAATTGAGATGTATTGGTGATACATGTATTTGAGCATGAATGAATATGCCTATGTGAAGGATGCGTTAATTACGGATTGTTATATGTATATATACATGCACAGTGATAAGTTGTGGTGAGAATGTGGTATATGTGTATTATATGTTGAGATATATAATTATATGCAACGTTATTATGATAATATTTCTCACCCTTCTGCTGGAATATGCTTTTTATGGCATAGTGCAGATTGCCAGCTTTAGAGGCGTGGAGGCAAGTGGAAGAGTTAGATCTTCGTCTTTGCTTAGGTCTTGGTGTCTACTCTGATACGTAGCACGGGAGTCGGGGAAACGATTATTTTATTTATGTATATAATTGTTGAATATATTTGGTATTACCTTTATATGGAAAAGTTTCCCAATTGAGGGTAACCTATTTTATGCTATGTATCAAATTTATGAGCAGGGAGTGTGTATTCTTATTTTAAAATGTGGCATCCTTGTTTCTGTCGGAAAAATAAATTTTTAGTTACTCTGATTTTATTTATGTATTATTTATTCGCGATGGGAATTGGGGTGTTACAGACACTGGCTGTTGGTTGCCATTAATCCTATAAGAGAAGTGGTATATTATCTTAATTCATTGGATACCGATTGGTCCACGTATCAAAATATGAAGGATGTGGTTGACACGTAAGTGAGATTGTTCGAAATTTTCGTGTGTAATTGTATATTTAATTATTTCTGTGACATTGTTCTAAGTTTACTTTTTTCTTTTATAGAGCTATAATAGTGTACCGTGCACAAAGAGAGATTCGAGTAACACGGGCTAGAGCTACCAATGTTACATGAGCCAAAGTGGAGTTATATTAATTTTCACAATGTTGCTTATTAGTGATGCTACTTGATAACACAAAACATCTATATATTATTTCTTATTTAATTTGTTTGTCTATGTGTAGTGCCCTCGTCAGCGTAATGGCATAGACTGCGAGTACTTCGTTTTGAGGTTCATGAGAGAAATCATTCAAATGGAACAATTGGAGATTCCTATCATGGTATGTATGGATTTATAACTTAGGATTTATTTTAATATTTATCGTATATGTCATATAATTTATTATTTTTAACTAAATAATGCGTATTTTGTTTTGTTATGTAGTATTTCGAAGATATGGCGTGTTCTTCTTACACAAGGAAACAATTGAATTATATTACGGAAGAATTGTGTGAATTCTTTCTTCTAAGAAGAATTCTTTGAATGTATAGTTTTGTGAATGTAAATTTTAGTTTTGTGAATATAAGGAAATTCTGTTGCAAAAAGAATTCTGTTGTAAATTCTAGTTTTGTGAATAGAAGGAAATTCTGTTGTAAATTCTGTTGCAAGAATTCTGTTGTAAGAATTCTGTTGTAAATTCTAGTTTTGTGAATAGAAGGAAATTCTGTGTTTATTGAAATGTATATGAATTCTGTTGTTGGAAGAATTCTATTTATTGAAATGTATAAGAATTCTGTTGTTGCAAGAAATTCTATAAGAAATGCAGGTTTGAAACTATGCAGGTTTCTGCATAAAAAAAATGGCTAAAATGAGATTTTATATACGTAGAAAAAATCAATAAAATTATAGGTATACTTTAGAGAGCGCTTTTAAGGAAAAAGCGCTCTCTAAAGTCCCCTTTAGAGAGCGCTTTTAGGGAAAAAGCGCTCTCTAAAGGTATATAAAAAATCATTTTCCGTATACATTAGACAGCGCTTTCAAAAGTGCTGTCTAAAAGCACCTTTAGAGATCGCTTTTGAAGGAAAAAGCGCTTTCTAAAGTATATAAAAAAAACTTTAAATTTTAAACGTATACTTTAGACAGCGCTTTTAAAAGCGCTGTCTAAAGTCCCCTTTTAGAGAGCGCTTTTTCATAAATAAAAAAACGCCGTCTTTACCTACGACAGTGCAGGCTTAGACAACGCTTTTATAGGGCAAAAAAAGCGCCCTCTTTTCCCTCTTTTCCCGTAGTGGCAATTCAAACTCTCTAGGGTGAGATTTATCGAATAGTCCATGATACAAGAATGGGAAGGGGCCAACCAAAGGAGGTGAGGATAGATCCATTTTCCATAATCTCAACTCCATCGCGTGAGGATTCATAAGAGGCAGAGAGACCAGTTTTGTCCAAATAAAATATGTCACTACAAGAAAAATGGCCTACGGCCACGCTAAATTTTTCCACAACTCAAATACTTGGGCCACATACAAGCTTTGCCCAGTGTTTTCAAATCGTAGACATATGTTTAAAAACATTGAATCTGGACTATGTTTAAAAGCTTTGGCCAGTGATAACAAAATCACACTTATATTTAAGCCACAGTCAGAAAACTGTAGATATTTTAAGCCACAAAGGAAAACCGCGGAAATATAATTTTCACTAAAAACTGTGGCCCAAGCCCAAAAAAAAAATACCCCGCCAGAATTTCCCTCGTTTCCCTCTCGTAAATTATTTTGTTTTATAATTTTTTATAGATTGAAAAAAGGAAAAAAATTGAAAAAGTAAATACTCCTCTCTAACCAAATACTCTCACTCACAGTTCAAAACAAAATACTCTCTGTCTCCTCCGTTTCTCCTCGCATCTCCTCCGTTCTCATCGCGTCTCCTCCGTTTCACTACGCCAAAAATAGGAATAGACAACACCAAAAAGACAGCGCTTTTATAAAAAAGCGCTGCTAAAAAGAATAAAAAAATTTCGCTAAAAAAAAGCGCCGTAAAAGACAGGCTTTAGAAAGCGCTTTCCAAAAAGCGCTGTAAAAGAATGTAAAAGAGTGCCACCTTAGACAGCGCTTTCCAAAAAGCGCTGCTATAGGTATCACTTTAGAGAGCGCTTTTAAAAAGCGCTGTCTAAAGAAAGTGCTCTAATAGGGCTCAATTTCTTTTTATTTTAGAAAGCGCTTTCTAAGAAAAAGCGTCCTCTAAAGTCATTTACTAATTATACTTAAAAACATCAAGAATCACAAAAAATGGCAAAAGGCGGGGTCGAACCCACGCCCTTTAGGTAGGGAAAAGAATTTTAAATTATATTAATATATCAAATTATATTTAATATATTTAAATTATATATTTTAACTTATTTAAATTATATTTAATATATATAAATTATATTAATATATAATTTAAAATATATTAATTTAAAATATACTTTAAATTATATTAATATATCAAATTATATTTAATATATTTAAATTATATTTTAATTTATTTTAAATTATATTTTAAATTATGCAAATAATATATTTAAGTATATACGTTTTAAATACAAACATTTTAACTTATTTAAATTATATTTAATATATATAAATTATATTAATATATAATTTAAAATATACTTTAAATTATATTAATATATCAAATTATATTTAATATATTTAAATTATATTAAATTATATTTTAAAATTTTTTAAATTATATTTAAAATTATTCAAATAAAATATTTAAATATATTTGTTTTAAATACAAACATTTTAACTTATTTAAATTATATTAAATACATATAAATTATATTAATATATAATTTAAAATATACTTTAAATTATATTAATATATCAAATTATATTTAATATATTTAAAGTATATTAAATTATATTTTAATTTATTTTAAATTATATTTAAAATTATTCAAATAATATTTTTAAATATATATGTTTTAAATACAAACATTTTAACTTATTGAAATTATATTTAATATATATAAATTATATTAATATATAATTTAAAATATACTTTAAATTATATTAATATATCAAATTATATTTAATATATTTAAATTATATTAAATTATATTTTAAATTTTTTAAAATTATATTTAAAATTATTCAAATAAAATATTTAAATATATTTGTTTTAAATACAAACATTTTAACTTATTTAAATTATATTAAATACATATAAATTATATTAATATATAATTTAAAATATAATTTAAATTATATTAATATATCAAATTATATTTAATATATTTAAAGTATATTAAATTATATTTTAATTTATTTTAAATTATTTTTAAAATTATTCAAATAATATATTTAAATATATATGTTTTAAATACAAACATTTTAACTTATTGAAATTATATTTAATATATATAAATTATATTAATATATGATTTAAAATATACTTTAAATTATATTAATATATCAAATTATATTTAATATATTTAAAGTATATTAAATTATATTTTAATTTATTTTAAATTATATTTAAAATTATTCAAATAATATATTTAAATATATATGTTTTAAATACAAACATTTTAACTTATTGAAATTATATTTAATATATATAAATTATATTAATATATAATTTAAAATATAAATTAAATTATATTAATATATCAAATTATATTTAATATATTAAAATTATATTAAAATATATATTTATTGAGTGAGAAGAAACAATGGATGAGGGCGTAGTACCGCTGGTCAAGGAGGTTTGTTTATGTGTTTGCCATGCTTTGAGTCTGGGGTTCGAATCCCCCTCGCCCCAGACTCATTTTTAGATTTTTTGACATTTTCAAGTAAACCTTAGACAGCGCTTTAAGAAAAGCGCCCTCTAAGGTCTTTAAATCTCATCACTTTAGAAAGCGCTTTTTAAGGAAAGCGCCCTCTAAGGTCTTTAAGTCTCCTAACTTTAGAAAGCGCTTCTTAAGGAAAGCGCCCTCTAAGGTCATTTATTAATTAAAATATAAAACACATTTCATTTCATTTTCTGAAACTGCGCGCTTCTAATCATTTTCTTCTCTCTTTCTTGTCTGAAACCCTTTCTCGTTCATTGTCGTGACCACTGCTGCCGTCGTTTTGCTGCCGTCGTGACGAAGAAGAGGTACATTGTTCTTACTTCTAACATTGTTCGTTGTTGCATGTTATTGTTGTTCGTTGTTGCTATTCGTTGTTCGTTGTTACTTCTACTGCAACTTCTTCTTTTTTTTAAACTATTTTTGTTGATGTTTAAACTATTATTGTTCGTTGTTCGTTGTTCTTGTTGTAAGTATTCATTAACAAGAATTAGGTAAAACTGATTGAAATGTAGGTTGGTTTGAAATGTAGGTTAAACTATTTTTGTTGATGTTTAAATGAGTGTTGTAGTATTGAACTGGTATTGTGTGGATGGTGTGGATTGTTGTGGATTTTGTTGATGTTTAAATGTAGGTTCTTGTTGTAGGTTAAATGATTGTTGTAGTATTGAACTGGTATTGTGTGGAAATGATATTAGAATGATAATGTGGTGACTTAATTGAGCTATGACATGCTTGTAATTTGAAACAGAACTGTTAGTGATTGAAATGGATTTGTTAGCATAATGGAAATGTGATTGATGTTATTGAATTGCAACTAAGCTAATGTTAGGAGTGGTTAATTATACTAAAAAGAATTAGGAACTGTTAATTATTTGAAAGATGGTGGCCTTGTGCTAGTTTGTCAACTTGAATTGCATATTAATCAAGATGTTGACATGTTGTGATGCATAATAATTTTGAATGCTATGTAAGATTGTTTTGGTGTGAAGTTTGGACTGTTTGGAAAATGAATTGTTGCAATGTGAAGAATTAAAAAAACTAGACTGTTGATGATAAAGTTAGTGAAGTAGGTTAAATTGATACTAGAGAGTTAGTGAACTTATTCTTTTGTTGCTATTAAATGTTGGTATTTGACTGTTATTTCTTTCTTACAGGTAAAATGTCTAATAACCAGGAAGACACCCACGAGACACATGATTCAGAGGAAGCTCAGAATGAAGCTTCGAATGTAGAACATGAAATAAAAAAAGGAAAAACCATTATGAAGAGCATCATCCGTGCTAGAGATAAGGGGATGAGATTTGATGTACATTGGAGTCAATAGAACCAACTAGTTGAGCCTAACGGTTCAATGTTGGCTTCATACATTGGTTCACTCGTCCGTCAGCATATTCCAATCACTTCTGATAATTGGAGGAGTAAAGCGTTGGATGCCGGTAAAGAAAAGATATGGACCGAGATAGAGGTACTTACCAAATATGAATGATGTTATTAGATTTTTGTTGACGATTAAGTCTTTAATTTACTTATACTAACATACTTTATATATGTTTATATGTGTATGTTTTTTTGTAGAGGTCCTTTAATATTGAAGAAACCCGGAAAAAGTATTGTCTTCAATTGGCCGGAAAGAGACACAGAGGGTTTAGAGCCTTGTTATCAAACAAGTATCTTAGGGATGAAGACAAAAATTTTGTTGAAGGAGAACTTCCACCGTTGTATGCGGATTTGATTACACCGGAAGAATGGAGCCTTTTTGTAGACAAACGGAAAACCGAAGAATTCAAATGTAATGTTATCTTGTCATGTCTATTGATTGTGTTATATATTTGTTTCATTAGTTTGTTTTGATATGACTTAAACTTGTTTATCCAGAAATTGAGTGCCATTAACCGCGAAAGAGCATCAAAGCCCGCGTATCCATACAAAAAAGGGCGTTTGGGATATGCACGGTTACAACAAAAATTGGTAAGTATATATATTAATGCTATGATTTTATTCATTGTATTATTGTGTTATAATTGATGAAATTAGTACATATCTAAATGTGTAGTTAGAAGAGACTAAAAGTGAAGAATCATCACTTCCGGACCATGTATTGTGGAAGGAAGCTCGCGTGGGTAAGGGTGGAGCTGTTACAGAAGATGTTCAACATGTTTATGAAGAATGTGTAAGTATAACATTATGTCTCAAAGTTAATTGAAATTTTATTAAATTATAATTAATTTTTAATCCCCACTAATTATTTTCGATATGTCAATGAATTTCAGGAGAATATATCTAAATCCATACCCGCAGACGAGGCTGATTGCAGTAGCATTCTTAGTCGAGTACTAAATGCTCCTGAGTATCCCGGTCGGGTGAGAGGTAAAGGATTTGGTGTAACTCCATCATCCTTGTATAAGCAATCAAAGAAAATAAATCCCACCAACCAAGAAATCATGCAAACTATGATGACACTACAAGCGAAAATCTAAGCATTGGAGCAGGATAAAGAGAGATATGAGGCGGAAAGGCGCGGTTCCGGTTTGAAAGATGCTAGTGACAAAGCTAGTATCAATTCTCCAATTAAAATTCCCGAGGTAATTAGTACATAATTAACACATTTATTTTATTTGACCTTTATACATATTAACAGTTACATATTTATTATTGCTTCAGGGCATTTCATCTTGCCAGCTGTATTTGTCGTTTCCGACTTATCGCATGGTTGGCAAGGGAAAAGTGCATAACTTTGCGGAAGCGTTACTTCACCATCATCCGCTCCCACAAGGTTATCTGAAAGTGTCGGTTGATATCTCTTTAGATACGGATGCGTTACTACCGATACCAGACTCGGTTTCAGAGGTTACATTGCTGCGGGATGCAATAGGTTCGTTTGTTGCATGGCCGTTAGACCTCATTTTCATTGGTGATGAGGTATGTTGAAAACCATTACGAATCTCTTAGTATTCAAATGTCAATTCTGAATGATTATGAAAATCATTCTGAACCATTACTTACATTTTTTTTCATGGTAATGTTAGACTCCTACAAAACCCGCAGCAAAGAATAATGGGGTTTTGCTGCAAAACGAGTCTGTTGAATCACACAGAGAGGTAGCTTTTAAGTGTTATTCAATTATCCGAATTCATGATTTTTTACTTTACCTAACTTATATGATTGTTAGGTTACTGCTCAACCTTCCCAACAGACCGGCAAGAAAAAAGCTCCTACAAGGACCGTGAAGGAAAAAAGTAGACCTCACTTTCAGACGTGTCTAGGAACACTTTTGGAAATGTCAGATTAGATGCAAGGTGCTATTCGTCAAATCAACATGGACGAAGGTGTTTTTGGTTTTCCTCATTCTGAGATAATCGGAAAAGAGGACATGGAGCAGGTTCTGAATCATACTGAATTAGGCATCCGTGTTATGCATTCATACATCTGGTACTCTAATCAATCTATTATTTATTTAGTTGAACAATTTATTTACACATTTCAATGATAATAGTCTAATGTTTATTATGTTTTTATTTAAGGTGCACGTATGAAAAATTCTTGCGGGGGACGAATTTGGCAAACAAATTCCGTTTCATCTCTTGGAGCCTTGTGAATGCACCGAGAATTGGTACGAATGCAATTGACGTAAGAGACCACTTACTTGAGCGATTTACGGCCAGCACCACAGAATGTTTGTTTCTTTTACCATATAATACTGGAAACGGGTAAGATTTTCATTATAATTTAATTCTAATCTTTAATTTGTATCTTTTGCGCACAAATTATCCATCTAAACTTTTGTTATACTTTATAGTGGACACTGGTTGTTGGTTGCAATTAATCCTATTACAGAAGTGGTCTATTATCTTAATTCATTGGATACTGATTGGTCCACATATCAGAATATGAAGGATGTGGTTGACACGTAAGTGAGACTGTTCGTAATATTCGTGTGTATTTGTATATCTAATTATTTCTGTGACATTGTTCTAAGTTTACGTTTTTCTTTTATAGAGCTATACTACTATACCGTGCACAAAGAGAGACTCGAGTAGCACGGGCTAGGTCAACCAATATTACATGGGTCAAAGTGGAGGTATATTAATTTTCACAATATTGCTTATTAGTGATGCTACTTAATAACACAAAACATCTATATATTATTTCTTATTTATTTGTCTATGTGTAGTGCCCTCGTCAGCGTAATGGCATAGACCGCGGGTACTTCGTTTTGAGGTTCATGAGAGAAATCATTCAAATGGACCAATTGGAGATTCCTAAAAGGGTATGCATGGTTTTATAACTTAGGATTTATTTTAATATTTATCGGATATGTCATAAAATTTATTATTTTTAACTAAATAATGCGTATTTTGTTTTGTTATGTAGTATTTCGAAGATATGGCGTGTTCTTCTTACACAAGGAAACAATTGAATTATATTACGGAAGAATTGTGCGAATTCTTTCTTCTAAACAAAATTTATTGAATGTATAGTTTTGGGAATGTAAATTTTAGTTTTGTGAATATAAGAAAATTCTGTTGTAAATTCTAGTTTTGAGAATAGAAGGAAATTCTGTGTTTATTGAAATGTATCTGAATTCTGTTGTTCAAGAATTCTATTTATTGAAATGTAAAGAATTCTGTTGTTGCAAGAAATTCTATAAGAAATGCAGGTTTGAAACTAAGCAGGTATCTGCATAAAAAAATGGTTAAAATGGAATTTTTAAAAATAATCTTTAAAATTATACGTAGACAAAAGAGAGCGCTTTTGGGGAAAAAGTGTTTTCTAAAGTTATAGAAAAAAAATCAATAAAATTATAGGTATACTTTAGAGAGCGCTTTTAAGAAAAAAGCGCACACTAAAATCCTATTTAGAGAGCGCTTTTAGGGAAAAAGCGCTCTCTAAAGTTATATTAAAAAAATGATTTCCATATACATTAGACAGCGCTTTTAAAAAGCGCTGTCTAAAGCCCCATTTTAGAGAGCGCTTTTTCATAAATAAAAAAGCGCTGTCTTTACCTACGACAGCGCTGGCTTAGACAGCGCTTTTAAGCGCTATCATAGGCCAAAAAAAGCGCCCTCTTTTCCCTTGTTTGGCGTAGTGTTTCTCCTGTACGATCCTCTTCTCCTCTTCTCATGTTCTCCTCTTCTCCTCTTCTCCTCCCTTTCTCCTCCCCTGTTCCTCATTCCCCTGTTCCTCATTCTCACTATTTATATCGTGATTTTCTGATGCATGTAGTTTTTGTTTTGCAGTTGACCTAATCTATATTTTTGTTTTGCAGTTCTGATACAGAAGCTTCCCTTTACCGATTACCGTTGGAGTTTCCTCTGCTAATACCGAAGGTAGGGTTTCATTATTACTTTTGTTATGGTTTCATTTTTACACATTTTGTTATCACTGTTGTGTTTATTAAGGTTAGATTTTGTTATGGTGATTTGAAACTCAGTGGATTGAGGTGAGTAACTAGGGTTGAAGGTCTTGACAATGAGAGTGGCACTGAGTTTTTTTAGGGTAAGTAAGTAGGGTTGAAACTGATATGGATTTGAGGCTAGGTTGGAGGATTTAAGGTCTAGGTTAGGTTGACTGAGGTTTTATTCTTCTCTGATGTGCACAAACACCTTGTGATTTCTTCAATACATAGGTTTTGACTTCCGATTAGTTGCTACAAAAAATAGTAGAGTAGTTCCAAATTGTACAATCTTTTGTGTTATATATTACATGAATCAGAAACATACCAATGATAATTGTGTAAAGCCATAGCAATAGCAAGTGCATCTTTATAGTAATCAGTAGGTATACTTTCCCTTTGTCTTCTCAAATACTAGTTCTGCAATTATAGCAGCAGTACTATGTTATGTTGGTGTTAGTGATGTTAACTGTTAGTTAGTTCAATTATTCTTGTTAATTTTTCTGTTAAACTATGTCAGTAATTTCCGTTAAATTGTTAGATTGTTAGTCTTGTTAATTGACTGTTAGTATTGTTAATGTTAAATTGTTTTTCTTTTTCCTTCAATGTATTTTTAGCCATTCATGACTGTTATTTTTAAATGGTTGTGCAACTAGTTCTTCACCTAGACTTTACAATGTAATTACTCTTGTTGAAACTAAACTAATTGTTTATTTTCATGTGTTTAAAGGTAGAGGGAACATTGAAGGAAACAACTGTTCCACAATTGACCAAAGCTTTAGAGGTACGTAGCTCTAGTTTATGTTAATGTTAAATTGTATTTTTAGCCATTCATGATCAAATTTTAGGATGTGTTAGTGTTTCAGATATAGATACTATCATGACTATCTTTATTCTAGTTCCATGAAAAATATTCAACTGAGCCATCTATAGTCCCTGTCCTAGGTGATACACATTAATAATTGTACTGCAAATATTAAGTAATCGCATTGGTCCTGTTAGTACAACTCCAAAGATATTTGTTTTGTATATGTTCATGTATGTGTTATGTATGCATGCAGTTTTGAATCTGTTCTGTGTTGTGTGTTTCAAATAGTTAGATTATAAAGTGATGGACAAAGAGTGGACTAAATTTCCAAGGTTTAGGCAAAAGTGCATCAGCGGTGTTACTCAATTTTTAGACTTTGCGTACACTAATGGAAGACCTCAAGGAGATGAGCTTTTATGCCCTTGTGCCAGGTGTAAAAATTTGTATTGGAAAACAAGAGATAATATTAAGGATCACTTAATAGCCAAAGGTTTTCTAAAAGGTTATGACGTATGGTTGCACCATGGGGAGCAACTACAAAGGTCTATGGAAATTGGTGATGAGATGGAATATGACATATATTTAGATAGGGAAAAAGCACAAGGAGTTCATGAAGGTCCCAATGGCGATGCTAGAAAGTTTTACAATTTTATTAAAGAGGCGGAACAAGAACTGTACCCTGGATGCAAAGACTTCTCTACTCTATCATTCGTGATTCGACTCTACTTGTTGAAATGTCTTCACGGTTGGAGCAATACAATGTTTGAAAATCCATGCTAGAAAGAGTGAGGATCGTGAAGAGGTGGTATTAGACGATGATGGAGAGCCTATTGGACCCAATGATCGAACCGTGTCAGATTTGAGTTATTTCCTTGGCACTGTCGCGAGGAATTCAGACTTGTGTCCCTTAGTTTTCACTAACTTCAAAGCTTTAAAGAATGCTAACCAAGACCGTATATGGGAATTTGTTACTGTAAGATCAAAAGGAGTTTTTTCTCATTTTGTTACTAGTGTCCTTTAATTTGTTACTTGTATCTAATATCCTTCTTTGTTGTAGGATAAATTCATTATCTCTGAAAAGGGAACTAAAGTAGTTTTCTCTCGCATAAATAATGCTTGGAGGCATTACAAGAAAGATATCAAAAAGAGTTACTTTTTAAAGTACACTACTATGAGTGAAAGATTGAAACATCGTCCCCAGACCGTACCTGTAGCTCATTTCAAGCAATTGATAGCCTATTGTAAGTTTTCTGTTTTATTGATGGATTTAGTTTCTAAGAAAAGAGACATGTATGTTGATCCCACCCATGTGTATATTTATGCCTTGAGTATTTTCACCTCATCAATGACTGTTAGCAACAAGCCTATCTTTTTGCTTTGCTTTGAATGGATGAGGACTGGTTTTCAAACCATGCCTTTTGGTTAGAATATGAGTTTTCAAACCATGCCTGTTGAATTTGTGTAACTTGGACACTACCAGTTTGGAAATTTGGAGCATGGAAAGTATGTTTTATTTTGTTACAGTCTGAAGGTCTTAGGATATGCATAAGTCTACTACTGCATGACAATATAGAATGCTGTTTGGTCTTGTTTTAGAGATGTTATGTTCGCAACATGCTTTTTTCCAAATGGTTTTTCTTCACTGATCCTGTTTGGTTTTAAAATCTATATCACTTTGTAATCTATGAGTTGAGTTAGTTTGAGATGTCGTTGTAATTTGTGTCATTTGGAAAGTGTTGGAGACATGACTGGTGGAATGATTTAGGAGTGATCATCTGCTGTTGTTGTTCTTTTTTAGCTCACTATGTTTGCATGGTGTAAAGTATTGCTTTTATTGGTGTAAAGTAATTTGCCGCTGTTGTTGTAAAGTATTGCTTTCTGAGTTTGTCTTTTTCAGCTCATGCACATATACTTATAGTATCTTGAGCTGTTGTTGAAGTTTGTGTTTCTTACAGTAGTGTTGAATATTTTTTAATTAGGATAAGCTTCACAATTCAGTTCAGAACTCAACTGAATCTGAGACATTTAAGTCATTGTTTGGGAAAGAAAAATCTGGTCGAGTTCGTTGCTATAGAAGAACAACGACACCAACCATGCTTAAAAGAAATGAAGAAATTTTGGTTATTAAAAAGAAGCATAGTGATGAAGTGGCTGGCATGAAGAGGGAGATGGATGGTATGAAGGTACTTTTTAAGACCATGATGAAGCAACAAAACCCACATATGAGTGACGAGGAGACCTTTAATATGATGGCAACTGCTTTGGGAAGTTCCAATAGTACTAATGATGCTCCTGCTGCTCCACATTCATCTGCATCAACTCATATTCCTCATTGTGAAGAGGTATACTCTAAACTACTGCATGTTCTCTGTTTGTCCCTTTTTGCCTACAAATGAACCACATTCCTACAAATGATAAATGATTTCAAAATGCATTAAAATCTCCTAAAACACATTAAATTTATAAAATTGCTTATATTAATTTATGTATCATGTTCCTTGCAGAATGGAGACGAAGAAGCGTGTCATCAAGATATGGAAGAAGAAGAAGAAGAAGAAAGAGATGATGTAGAAGAATATTATGATGCATGAGTTAATTAATAGTAGTTGTGTTTTATATTATCTATCTCTTAGAAATTTTGTTTTGAATTTGGGATGACTCTCGAGAGAGAAACTTGGTTTCGTTTAAGAATGATAATATCAAAACTTATCTATATTTTTGCGACTTATTAGTCGGTAGCGTCACTTGATGTATAGACTTACTAATTTCTTAATGAATATTTTGACGTTGTGGCTTAATATTTTCTTGTATAATTAGATTTTAATTTTTGTAATCAATATCTACAAAGATGAGTATTGTTGGAAGACATTATATTGATCTACAATGGTTCATGAAGAAAAACATGGTTACAACTATGCGGCACAAAAAGAAACCGTGGCCTACGTAAATGGTGTAAAACCATGAGCAAAATGTAGCCACGGTTTTAATTAGTGGCCATAAATTAAAACCCTATTCATTAAATAAGAACCGTGGCAAGATTCAGCCACTGTTAAGAACCGCGAGTCATGATAAACCGCGGCCTTAACCTAGATACCTAAACTGTGGCCTATTCAAGCCACAGATGTATATAAAACGTGGCACAAACACAAAAACCGCGGCTTATTCTTTACGCCACGGCTGCATATCCCACAGTCGCTTTCTCGTGGCCAAACCATGGCGAAAGATTTCAACCACGGTTATTTTACATATAACCGCGGTTTTCGGTCCGTGGCGGATGACCTTTTTTTTGTAGTGTGCCTTCTAAATCCTAGTCATCAATGGTTCTCCCATTGACCCCGAGCCATGAGAATCAAGAAATATAGAGGCAAAGATTATATCCTCTGAGAAAGGTGTAGCTGACAGTCACCTGCAAAATGATGACCCCGTTGTTATCTCATTTAAATGTGACAATTGGGATAACGAAAGAGTCCTGATTGATCAAAGGAGATCTATGAACATCTTCTACTGGGATGAGTTTGAGAGGTTTTACTTGGATTTGGATGACCTCAAACACTTCCAAGGATTATTGATAGGGTTTTCAGGCGAGCCATTGTAGGTTAAGGGTTACATAATGTTGAAGACCACCTTTGGACAATAGAAAATGCAAGACATGTTAAGGTAATATATCTATCCATTGATGCACATTAATATATTATATGATAATACGGCGGGCTTCCTTTAATTAGATGGGAGCCACCTTATCTACCTTGTATCTATGCATGAAGTACCAGCTCCAAGATAGGCGAGTCGGTGATGTCCAGCAGAACCAGGAGATCTCTAGAAAGTGCTACGTAAAAAGTTTGAATTCAAAAAAGGTCAGGAAAGTAGGTGTGAACGCCGTGGGTATAAAGGTGAAGGTAAAACCGACAAGAGAATTTCCTATAGAGGAAGGCTTTGATCCTACATTGCACTTCGTGGGTACGTAGGCATGAGGCGATAAGTCTTTCCAAACACGAAAGTATTAAAAAATAAATTCTTTTCTCACCCCATCACTCTCATTTAAACAAGCAATTTTCAAACCAAAAAGCATGAATACATCAAAGGGCTCCTATAGAGTACTATAGATGTATTGGGTGCGTAAAACCTTCCCTTTACATAACCAACCCCCTTACCCATTTCTCTTTGTCTTTTTTAGATTTTTCTTTTTTAGACTTCTTAGGATTTATTCGCTCTTTTTCCCTTTTCCTTTGTGGAATAAATAAAAGCGTTGTGCCGACTCTGTTTTCCTTGAGTTGAGTTAATCAATAGCTTACACTCACGATTTTTACCGCTACAGAAAAATGGCGACTCTGCTGGGGACTCTCCCTTGAGGGGTTTAGCCTACTTTGATTTATTTACTGCTTTTTGTCTGATTTGCTTGTTACTTGTTTGTTCTGTTTGGGAGTTCCTCTGTGTGTGAGATAGATCCTATACCCGAACCAGAGTGTACTTTGAGATAAGAGGATGAGATAGTCAAGGGAGCTTTGAGGGAGTCGAATCCCAAAAAAGCAGAACATGAGAATCTATCCACTCGGTGGTTGCCTCTTTGGAATTACTGATGTTGATCGAGCGATCGTTGAAGGCATTACTTTTTCCATAGAAGCCTATAATACCGAGGACCGTAGTAACCTTTAACCCATCTTAGCCTTTTTAGGATCGTGGCGCGGAAGCTATGAGGTTGCAAATCTGATTTAGCTATTACGCGATACCATACTCAGGTTAGATTCTCTTGAGGATAACTACCAACCTCCGAGTAATCGGTGCGCTGGTGTGTCTGATAGTGGATTGTGGACCCTGGGCACTCTGTGTTAAAACCGTTGTTTTCTGCAGGTACAATGAAAACAAAACCTTAGTACATACCTTTGTGGGATTGGTTCCTACCCTTGGCTTCATGCTCGTGACTTGAACCTTGACCCGTGTGCTTTGTGTGATCTTGTTTGTGGTTGTTGCATCCATGCACTCATACATTCATTTGTATTTATTTCTCAAGATTTCAAGGAATTTAGAGGTGCTTTTTGAAAATATTTTAGATTCTTATAAGCCTTTAAAAGGAGATTTTCAACATTTCAAAAATTGTGTTATGCCTTTATAGTATTTTCAATTCGCTATATACCTTATAGTTCCTTGAAAGCTTAACATTTGCATTTGCGTAGCATGCATCATGTTACACCATTGGTCTTGCCTTTTGAGAGTTCGCCAGATATCTTACTCCATCCTCTTGGTCTTCATCCAGTTTCAAGCGGACTCACCGGTATTATACTCGGGCTAATCAGCAGAGAAAGATGGATCAACTGCAACAAGAGAACTTTAAACTTCGTGAAGAGGTTTCGACTCTAAAGGACAATCTTGAGAGATTGACAGCTATGATGAAGAGCTTGGTGGCTGATCAGAGTGTCCATCCTGCTTCAAAGATGAATGATCCCAGATTTCTGGAAATCGAGGAAGGAGTTTGCAACTTCGAGGAGTAACTGAAGACGATGAAATAACCTAATACATCTAGCTTTAAGGCTCATGACTTGTGTCTAGTTCCGGATGTGGTAATTCCTCCTAAGTTTAAAATGCTTGTCATTGAAATGTACAAGGGTGCTAGTTGTCCAAGGTACCATTTGACGATGTTCTGTCGAAAGATGACTGCTTATATCGACAACAATAAGATGATGATCCACTGCTTTCAAGAGAGTCTATGTGGGCCATCCTTGATTTGGTACATGAAATTAAAAAGGAGCCATATTCAGTCATGGGAAGATCTAGCTGATGCTTTTATGAAACATTACGATTACTATATGGATACGCTCCCGGTTCCGGTGGAATCTGTGATGATTGCTCAAAATCAACCATTTCCTCTTCCTCAGACTCATGTTCAAAGGATCATTGTCTCTAATTACAATGCCTTATGCTGAGTTGCTTCCAGCAATGCTTAAGAAGAATCTAGTGCATCTGCGTGATCCACCTGCTATTCTAAAAAAACTTCCATGGTGGTATAAACCTGACGTTCATTGTGCTTTTCATCAAGAAGCACCTCGTCATGACACTGAAGGTTGTTTTCCTCTGAAACATAAAGTAAACAAGCTTATACGAAATAGTATTCTGTCTTTTGAGAATAAGAGACCTAATGTACAAGCCAAGCTTGGAGAAGCTATGAAGGGATGTCCTGAAAGATACCGTATCTCTGACGTGGACTCGATAAGAGGATCTTTGGTTGATATGCATGTCGATTTGTATAGGATTACCTATTATGAGCATGATCATGATTCTTGCAAAATATGCTCTGTGAAGAAGAGAGATCTCCAAGATATGTTGGATCAAAGATGGCTTCATATTACTAGAGAGAGGGCTGATGTTGATCCTGAAGTAAATGTCTTAATTCCGCATTTCAAGATACTGGAACCATTGGTAGTTACTTACAACAGTCAGAAGTTTTCTGCATCTCCCTTGGTCGTTCCCAAATGAGGTGTATGATGTCATGATGAAGAGGAAGTGCATTGACCCCTACTGGTCATGTTGTTGCTTTTATGTCTCCCAAGAAAGTCGAGGATGTTCTTTCAAGTTCAAGCTGACACAGTTTCCTCAGATTATTAGTTCATCTACTGCAATTTCACTTGTAATATTTTATGTTTGTTAATGTTGTGTTTGCATGTAGAATTTGTTTGTTTTGAATATTAATTTTAATGCAATAAGTATGTTTGTCTTGAAGTGATCCATTCGCATTCGCTCGTAATTTGTTTTCTGCATTTGCAATACCAACTTCTTGTTTAAACTCTTGGAGGGAGGATGATCAAGTGAAAATGCAAAATTTCTGGTTGTGTGCTTTTGAATAAGACCCTGCTGATGATGTAAGGCATTGTTTCAAATTCCCAAACACCGGAGATATAAGGAAGATAATCCCTTGTTAACCCCTTTGATTCTTGAAGTAGGAGTTTCTTTTCTAAATGAAAACCCCTCACATTTAACCTTGGGGCAGGGTAGTCTTCAGTTAATTTGACCAAGTGTCAAAAGTTCAAAAGGAGTGTGCGTCTAAGGAAACCACAATGGTTATTCCTCATCCATGAAGGAAAGAGAATGTCATAACCCTTTTAGATAAGCCATTGTCACATGGTTTGTTCAAAAAGAAAAAAAAAAGAAAAAAAAAAAGAAAAGCCCGCTAAGTCGAAAACTTGAAAACAAGTGACTTAGGCAAAAATTGGGGTATCCCGTTGGACATAAAAAATTCAAAAGAATCAGTCCAGGCAAAAGTTAGGAAAAATAAAAGAATAAAAATGTGAAAAACATAAAATAAAAGAATGAAAATGTGAAACGCAAAAAAATAAATGAAAAACCTTCATCCAAAGAACAAATATGCGTGACTACAAGTCGAAAGATGATAAAGGTGATTGTTATGCCTCAAATAACCTCATTGGTTCTTAAACCATCCGTTTTATCCTTTTGAGAGATGAACATTTGTGTCAAATTAGCTGAATGTAGGACTAAAGAACATCACGGAGAATGGGTGGGTACAAATGATTTTGAGCCTAAAAATCCTTTTTTCTGAAAACCGTGAACTAGGCCAAGTTATAACCCTCGAAAGACCTAATTGAAGTAGGGTTTATTTTGAGAGCATACTCCAAACGAGATAGCATTCCTGACTCCCATAAGTTGCGCTACAAGATCTTTGTTGGTATTGCATGTGCATTCAAAAATCAATTACTTATCTAAACTAGTGATTCATTCACAAGGTTTTGCGACATCTTTTCAGTAAAAACTTCAAGATTAACATGTCTGTTGCATTAGAATTATCATTCTCAGAATTAACATTTTCTGCTTGCATACATTTGTTTGACATCATAGAAGCTTACATTTGAGCATCAGTGATGAGTCTAATCTTTTGAGGCCTGAAACTCTGATGAGTAATTGGCAAATCATTTCAAGGATGATCATATCCAAGGACATGTTGCCTGAAGGATTTGTTGAGTATAAGCAAGTTTGTATTGCCCGGTTGATGCTTTCACATGGAGCAAAGTTTGAAGACTCTGTTGATCAAAGAGCATTCTGAGTTTAGTTAATCTGGGGAAGTTACGTCGAGATTTGATGAATCTCTCAAAGAGTTTGAAGACACTGGGGCAGATTATCTCAAGTCCCTATGGTACAAAGTTTCCTTTCGGTGTAACATCCTTTGTGGATCATGCAGTCTGGGGCAAAAGTTGTTAATTCAACATTCTCCGAAGCAGAGCTCGATCTTGTGATTTCAATCAAGTTCAGTTTCCTTCCCAGTAGGGTTGCCCATATTATTCAGTATCCTCCTCCGAAGGATTTCATGATTTATCTCCAGCTGTGAGCAATGGTGAAAGTTTTTATCTTCATAAATGTTTGGAAGACTGGTTTGGTTTGTGATTATCTCAGCAAGATCTTTCTTTCCCCTGAGCGAAGTTACTCTTGTGATCCCCTGGATGAATTCCAAATCATTCCTCAAATAGAGAATGTCGCTCCCCGAACAAGAAGTATTGGTATGGTGGTCATTTGTTAAGGTTTTTTCTTACCTTGTGTTGGGTATCGATGTAAAATCCCTTGGAACTTGACATATGCCATGATGTTACCTTCCTGGTTCCCCGGAAAGTTCCGAATGTTTTCCTCTTAAATATAGAAGTTGGGATATGATGATCCTCAGGGGATATTTCCTTCCCCTTTATAGAGTTGGTATTAAAGGTCGATATCCCCGGGAGAATTCTTGTTGTGTGTTCATCTCCAGCAAATCTCCATTTGTTCCCGTAGTGGAAATACTTTGACATTATGTTATCCCCAAGCAGGGTACGGAGATCATGTTTGATGATCTTATCCCTAGTTAATTCTCATTTTCTCCTTGTCGTTGACTGGTTGATGATTTCCCGGGTAAAGTTCACTTCGTATGCACGATACCTCTTCCCAGCGGGATGATATAGACGAGATTTTCTCCAGAGAGTTGGAAGAATTGGGTGCTCGTGTGCGTCAGCAGTACTCGTTTCCCCTCAGAGTGGAATTTATGTTAATATCCTTTCTTAAGGATTTGTGGAAGATTGATTCTTTTTAGGTTTTTCTCCCGAACGATATCTACTTGTTTCCCCTGCAGGAGTGTGAGCCTGGTAATAGGATTTTTTTCCTTTGATGGATGTTGTTTATCCACTGCAGGAGCTCTCCAAGATTGGATCCCTAGCGGATCCCCAGTGATATTCCCGTCTTGTTGAGATTAGCAGAGTATCCGGTTGAGTTGTGATGTTTATTTATCCTCTGTTTATCTTTATGTCTATGTTGTTAGCATATTCATGCATTTGCTTTGCACATAACGTCATGCATTTTTCATTCTTCTTGTTGTTCCCGGCTCTCTGATGTGGTTTTCTCCGCAAAACGTTGTGCGCCCTCTCTTCAAATATAGAATGTTGACCCTTAAGCAGAAAGTGTTTATCCTTTCCAATTCCCCACTGAATTTGTTCCTCATGGATGATTAATTATTCAGTTTCCTCCCCATTGTGTTGTCTGGATGAAATTAACCCCCAGTTGAGATATATCATCCTCGGGATGAGTCTTATTTGACCGTTTCTCTCCAGCTTGTTCTTGGATTGAACTTTGGTCCCCTACAACATTTGTTTGGATCTCTAGGCTGTGAAACCTAGATTGGGAGTGCACTTATTTTGCACCTTTGAGGATTCTGCGCCCTTCAGCTGAAATCTGCGTATGATTCCCCTATTAGAAGGTTCAATACTGTTTCGTGGCATTCCTTTATTTGAGAAGCCTGAGGCAATGCAGTTAATACCTTTTTCCATTCCGATGAATGGTAAGTCTCTTCGGTTAGACGGCACAGTTCGTTGTTGAGATTTTGGTTAGTCCGATGAATGGTAAGTTTCTTCGGTTAGACGGGACAGTTCGTTGTTGACATTTGGTTACTCCAATGAATGGTAAGTCTCTTCAGTTAGACGGGACAATTCGTTGTTGAGATTTGGTTACTCCGATGTATGGTAAGTCTCTTCGGTTATACGGGACAGTTCGTTGTTGAGATTCTTCCACTCCGATGAATGGTAAGTCTCTTCGGTTATATGGTACAGTTTGTTGTTGAGATTCTTCCACTTCGATGAATGGTAAGTTTCTTCGGTTAGACGAGACAGTTCGTTGTTGAGGTTTTCTACTCCGATGAATGGTAAGTCTCTTTGGTTAGACGGGACAGTTCGTTGTTGAGGTTTTCTACTCCGATGGATGGTTAGTCTCTTCAGTATGCTAAAGATAGTTCATTATTGAGGTATTGATTTTCCCCAGTGGAGCCTTGTTGTGCCAAGTCTTCCCTGTTGGGTTATATCCTTGTTGTGTTGTGGTTTATTTCCATATACAGTTATCCCCAGTTTGAGTATTTTCCTCAGCTGAGTCCCAGTAGTTGTGCGGTATGTTCCCCGGCTAGTTGGTGGTCTCCTGTTATGTGTTTCCCCGGTGGAGTTTCATTCTCCCGTTCTTTATTTTGTTGATATTTTGTGGTGTTTTTATCCCCACAGAGGTCTTGTGTTTGCATATCATCCGCATAATCATATCATTTAGTGATCTCTTAAGGCCAAAAATTGGGCTTATTGTTATATTTAATTATCTTCTATCTCGTCAAGACAAAGATTTCAATCTTCATATCTCCGGATAGAAGAAACTTAAATAGGGGCAGATGTAATACCCTAATTTTTTCCCCTAAGATTCTCTGCTTGTCATGTGCATTCATGCATACAAACAAGATCACACATTGGTTCCCTCTTTTATACGATTATGCCTTGCAGGGATCTTTGAGTATGTGTGTGTTTGTTAGTTGTTTTATTGCTTAATTTGTTTATGTTTAATAACCTTTAATCAAAATCCAAAAATATTTTGTTTTCTTTCACTAACATTTTCAGGGGAAGAACAGGTTAAAAATACCAAAACAACAGCCCCGCGACTCGAATAAATTTCATCTGAACAAAGTCAAAGTTGATCTGCAAACCATTCAAAAATCATCTGATCAAGAGTTCCCAAGATTTAATTGATTATTATTCAAGAGACTCCAAGGTTCATGTGTTTATTTCCATGCCTTCTTTGACAAGCAAAAAGAATCGAGCCAGAGCCAGAACAATCCAGCCAACAGGGCATTTTTTCAAGTTTTTCAACTGTGCAATCGATTGCACTATTGGTCCAATCGATTGCACCATTCATTTTTTGCTTAGATTTTGAAGTTTTCAGCAGTGCAATCTATTTGCGCTACAGTGTAATCGATTGCACAAAGACAAAATTGGCCAAAATCAGCATTTTTCAAATTTTGAAGCATTTGGCACCAATTTTATCATCTGGGAATATTCTAGATCACCCAAAAATAATTCCCCAACATAATCACAATTAATTCCCACCATGTACCTCCACTAATCACCACTCTTTTGATGATTTCCCTCCAAATTCAAATTCCAAGCCTAATTTTCATTTCCAAACCAAATTCCAAACCACCAAATTTCCAAGCCTAAATTCTATAAATAGAGGTCTCATTTCATTCATTCTTCAAGCTTTTGAGAGCCAAATTCACCTTGCTAAAATTTCTCTTGAAGCTTTTGAGAGCCAAAAAAACCTTTTGCAAATTCTCTTCCCAACTATAAAATTCACTCAAAGCTCACTCTTCTTCTCTTGAAAGTTAACAAGAATTCACATTGAATCTTGTTCAATTTTGAGCTAAACTTTCATCCAAACTTGTTTTCTTCATTAATTCATGTGGATCAAGGCTTTGGTGTGTGGATCTTGAAGCAATTTGAAGGAATTTTCAGATTTGAAGTGGTAATTCATCTCTCACCATTGTTGAAGCTTCATCTTCATCTTCCATAATGTAGAACTTTGGAGATCCTTGTTACTTGATCCTTTGGATCTTGTAATTGTGTTTAATTGTTGTTTTTCACTATTGTTTTACTTAAAATTTTGTGCAATTTTGATTCTGTGATCATGAGGTGTTTGGAGAAATGATTGATCATGGTTTTTTTCCCTTTAAATGTTGATTTTAGTGCAGCCTGTCAGTGTGCAATCGATTTTCATTTATGTGCAATAGATTGCACTGTGTATTTTTTGCCTAAGAATTGCTGATTTTTCTGCTGTGCAATAGATTCGCACACTAGTGCAATCGATTTGCACAGTGCAGAATGGTGTTTTTCACCTATTTTTGGGACTGTTTTGGTTTTTCTTTCCCTTTCTTCTTATTTTGGCCTTGAAATGCATTGTTGAGATTAATTTCTCTTCAATTTCAATGGACTTTAGATATGGTTAAAGTAATTAAACATTCATTAGTTCAAATCTATCTTTAAATGAATTGTTGAATTCATTTGAGGTGCTTTGAATTAGTGATATGTTTTCACACTTAAACCTATCAATTAAAGGTGATTGAACTTGAAGATGAAAGGATCTTAAAAGTGTAATTCAATTTGGCTTTCTCTTCATCTATTTCTTTTTATTTTGATCGATGAAAGCCTTATAGATCTTAGAATTTCTTTGTTGAATTCTTGATCAAGACTAGATCGCTACCTATTTTCTTTTCGTGCGGTATTGCTTTCGGATGACAATTTACATATCATTCATCTAGCATGCATTAGCACAAAGATCATTATTGACCGGCCTCGAGTAGGGTGACTTTTACATAAGTTACTTGGCGATTGCTTAACATAGCGCTACATTTGTCCACCCTCCGAAACGGACCTTGATCTTTCGTGGGTCAAACCTTTTGGTTGTGTAAGCCCAAGGATGGTTAATCTTTTGTATTAGGTTCAAAATCTTTGAAGCTTGTTGCGTAGAGGCTTTGATTCTATCAATCTTCTAACAAGTCTTCATTAACCTTAACCTAAGTACAATGTTTAATCATTATAGTTCAAGACACGAAACGGAATAATCGGTGAAGGCTTATGGCACTAGGGCCTTGTGCTAATAATACTAACTTCTAACCTTACCTTAATGCTTCCTTCTCGCTCCCTATCTTTCTTTATTTTTTTATGCTTTATGTCATTATATCATATCATGTTTATGTTTATGTCATTTTTCTTTTGTCCACCTGGACCATATTATCTTGTACTTTTATTTTTCTTTTGTCCATTTGGACTCAAAAACATTAATAAAGGATTAAACCACCAAAAGAATTGTGCTCTTAATGTTGGACTATGGCCACTATACCTTGCATTGGAGGATCTCTACTCTTAGACTTCTTGGCTTGATTATGGACTTATGGACTTAGACTTAGGACTCTCCCCCTTCTGCTTTGGACCATTATGGAGTTTGATATTCTAGCCTTTATTTGGCTTGCTTATTGGCTCAAGAGGACATAATTCTTTTCTTATTATGCTTTGAAGAGTGCCTCCATGTGGTTAGATCTTTCGTACCTTAGCTTTTATTTTATGCATTAGGATAGTCACTTCTTCTCCGCCCCTTCTTCAATTTTCAAAACTTCCTCTCTTTTTCAAAACCTTCTTGTTTTCAAAACTTCAAAACCGCTTTCATAATAAAACCTTGACTTTGGTCAAGTGATTTTTAAACTTCGTTTTCTTTAATAAACTTCAATCAATATTAATCATATTTTGACCATTTCAAAAAGACATAAAAAATACAAAACTCATTCAAATTTTTTGTGCTTTTTTGCACTTTTTCTTTTAAACTTTTCAAAAAGAATTAGACATTAGTCATTTTCTTTTTTTGAGATATAAAGCTCCTAACCATGGTGTGTTGGGTAAAGTATGGCCATTTTCCACTTAGATGTTGAAGCGATAGTCTTGTTGATTTTTATCCAAGCAAATCCTCCATCTTAAATGTGATGCAAATGCCTCTTTCCCATACCTTTGGGTAATTAGTTGAGTATTCTCTCTTGAGAATGACGGGTTGTCTTTTCAAGATAAAATGAATCATAACCAATAAATTTTTGTTATTTGTACCACGAACTACGAGGTTTTGATCCTACATTGCACTTCGTGGGTACGTAGGCATGAGGCGATAAGTCTCTCGAAACACAAAAATATTAAAAAATATATTCTTTTCTCACCCCCTCACTCTCATTTAAACAAGCAATTTTCAAACCAAAAAGCATGAATACATCAAAGGGCTCCTATAGAGTAATATAGATGTATTGGGTGCATAAAATCTTCCCTTTACATAACCAACCCCCTTACCCATTTCTCTTTGTCTTTTTTAGCTTTTGCTTTTTTAGACTTCTTAGGATTTATTCTCTCTTTTTCTTTTTCCTTTGTGGAATAAATAAAAGCGCGGTGGCGACTCTGTTTTCCTTGAGTTGAGTTAATCAATAGCTTATACTCTTGATTTTTACCGCTACAGCTTCCGTGGAAGGTTTGAAAGTAGTTGGTTTGTTACCACTCAATCTTTGATTTGCCTGCTCCCGTCTCCTTGGATCACTCCTGTTGTCGAAATTCTGGCGGCCATGAGATGGTTTCCAGTTTCTTCTACTCAGTGCTCTATTAACCCCTTCGAGATTTTGTGCTGCCTTTTTATCAAAGACCACACTACATCGAGGTAAAAGCATGGCCTCTGATCTCTTTTTCTGACACCTATGGAGGAAGTCAATCAGGCTCTCTTCCTCCTTTGGGTAAGCCAATTTGTTATACTTTTCCTGTCGACGTTTCTCATCAACCTCCATCGAAGTTCCGTGAGAAACTTCGACCATGTTCACGCCTACGCCTGTCTTTTCAGCGATATCCAGCTTTTCCAATTTTACTCTAAGGACCTCAGTAGCCTCAGTAACATTGTTAATTTGCACGAAACCTTCAGTGGTTTCTTTTGTTGTTATCATCACATAGGGATCTTTAGGGACTCCTTGGTTGGAGCCTTCAGCAACTCCTTCATTAGAGCCCTTAGTGACTCCATGGGTGAAACTGTCAGTAGTTTCTTTGTCGAAATCTTCAATGGTTTCATTGGTGAAGCCTTAAGTGACTTCACAAATGTAATTTTCTATGATTTCTTTGTCAGGATCCTCAGTAACCTTGACCATGACTACTCCGTTGACGAAGTCGTCAGTAACTTCGATCATGTCAGCTTTGTTGGCGAAGTCTTTAGTAACCTCGACCATGTTGATATTGTTGGCGAAGTCTTCAGTAACTTCGACCATGTTGATTACAGGCGGCTCAGCTTAGTGGGCATCAGCCACCTGAAGAGGATTAGAATCGATCTTCATTTGGGCTTTCAACTTCTCTCCAAACTTGAGCCTTCCGTCCTTAATTGCGTTCTGAACTAGATCCCTGAAAAAGAAACATTGAGACATTTTTTTACCCAAGAAATTGTGATACTTACAAAAACCTCTCTTTTTCATTTGCTCTAAAGGAGGTATTTTAGCGCCCGGAGGCACTATCATTTGACCATCCTTAACTAATTAATCAAATATTTCGTCTCATTTTGTGACGTCGAAAGTGTAAGTCCTCTTAGGAAATATATCTTTCTTTTCTGGTTCCAGTGGGTTTTTTCCATTTGAGGGGGCTAAGACTTTACAAGAGTAAGGTGGTCCCTGCTTTAGTTCAACAAGGTCGACCTCATTTTCGTTGAAGTCTAAAGACTCGTTACATATTTCTTCGTTGTTTTCACTAACTCCGATGTAGGCTACCCTCTATTTTCTATTTTAATTTGCCCTAACTTTTTCATCCTTCAATCGTTCGACCTGTCGAACTCTGTCAGCTAATTGGGCCATATATCCCAAGTACTGGGTATCCAATTTCTTTCTAATTGAGTAGTCGAGGCCACTAGCGGTCATTTCAACCAACTCATGTTCAAGCACTTGAGTAAAGCACCTTAACTTAAGCAATCGTAACCTATTTAGGTAATCATCAATTGGCTCTGAGAACTTTCTCTTAATACTAGCCAATTCTTTTAAGCTTATCTTTGTCTATCCCATGTAGAATTGCTCATGGAACAGTCTCTCCAACTGAGTCCAATTGTGGGTCGAATTTGTTGGCAGGGTTGTAAACCAAGTGAAGGCATTTTTAGTGAGCGAACTTGGAAATATTTCACTCTTAGGTTTTTGTTATTTGCGATTTCGCCAGCCTCTATCAAATATTTTTCCACATGTTTGACTGTGGACTCACTAGTATCCCCAGAAAACTTAGTGAATTTGGGGACTTTCTATCTAGAGGGTAAATCTAACTGTGAGATATATTTTGATAAGGGTGATGTATACTTTGGCCTACGAAGGCCAATATTTACCCTATTTCTGTCCATAATCCTTTCGACTATGGCAGCTAAGTTGTTATCTACCGCTACATCTTGGCGTCGAACTTGGTTTATAACTTCAACAGCGTTTTGGTTTCTATTTTCCACTACTACCCTTGGTTCCCCCTGGATTGGGTGTTCGACTCTAGGAGGTTCCACCCTCTGTTGTTCAACTACTCCCCCCTGGTTTAAAACGTCCGCCTGAGGTACGTTTGGTTGAACTTGATTAATTGTAGGATCTTCTTCTAAAACCACCCCAGTATTATGTACCATTCATTCCCTCTGAGGTTGTCGAGGGGTTATGGGACACTAAAAAGTCAGCAATACACGACATTTGCGCTGTCAATTGCTGGTTGGTTTGGATAGTATTTTGGATTAAAGGGTTAAATATAACCCTCATTTGTTGGGCAAGCATTTGGACCATATCATGATTACTTTTGTCCATTTGTTGCCTTATCACTGCTGCAAAATTGTTAGTGATGTTTGGCATATAGGTAGGATATCCAGTTCCTAAGGGTTGACTCATCTGACCCATATGGTTTATACCTGAACCAGATCCTTGTAGTGGCGAAGTCACATTCATCGCTAGTTCTGCAAATGCTGACGAAGCATTGTACAAACTTGCAATCACCGATGTTGGCATACCATAAGGTTATTCTCAACCAATTGGAGGCATCGAAAATCCAGGCACATAAGGCCTGAATAGACTACTCCCCACTGGAGGAGGAGTCACTTGTGGACCCTGTGTTCCCATATGGGACAAAGTAGGAATACTTTGGGCAATCGACGACATTGGCGTCGAACCTGCGATTGATGGTATGGCTTCAGATACTAATACTGAAACCGTACTGCCCCTGGTCGAAGAGGTAGGGGCGGTTCTCCATCATTTGGTGGAGTTTGATTATTTGGCGGATTTGGATTCACCATTCTTCTTACGTATCTCCGTCTAGGTCTCTCTTTGTTACTAATGGCTTCTTTACCACTCCTAAGTCTCATGCAACGAAGCGTAGGAAGATTGTACGAACAAAGCACTTAAAAAGTAAAAGAAAATGTTTTACACACTATAGCATGGTCTCACTGGGCGTGCGAATTTATTTACCGTGAAAATTGGTAAACAACCGCTGGTCTCCAAATATTGGTTAACTTACAGGTTCAACTAGTAAATCCTAGGACATGTGCTTAGTGTTTTTAATTTAAAGTTTGAGAAACAATGAATACTTCGACAGTATTCATGGTTGGAAAGTAGTTTACTTCAAAAGATAAAGAAGATTGTATGACAAAGGAATAGTCGAAAGTGCAGTAAAATATGCAGAAAGTAACTTGTACAAAAATAAAGATAAATTTCTGGGCAAAAACATAAACTGTCTTTTATTAAAATGTAAGTGAATAAACGGTGTTTCATCAAACGCACATTTTCTCAATAACTCGTTTCTCTACACACGGGTACTTTGAGTATTTGAGTGATTTTGTACAAACTTGAATACACCCCAAATCCTAACACTAAGACTTCCTATTTATATTGAATTGAAATAACTGTCTCTAACGACCTTTCTTCTAAATGAAGACAAATGGAACTTGGCATGTCTTCGACCTTTCAGCATACTCCACGTGTCTTTCTTTTGAAAACTAGATAAGAACAACATTCCCTCTTTGATTCAAATTCAAAAATTTAAGTCGAAGATGTCATCTGTAGCATCCCCGTCGAAATACTACTTCAATAGTTAGGAAATTTTCTTCAAGTCCATCTAGCCATCTTTCCTTGCGTAAGGAGTAACTTCGACTGGGCCCTCAACATTGCACTTTCCTAGTCGAAATTCATCATAACTTGGCAAAAAAATTTCATTTTCCTTATATGTTCCATAAATCAATCTAGGCGTCGAAATTACGAGTCAACAATATGTTATCGGCGATCATCATTGTCACTGATATTTCATTAAATGAATTATTTAAGATAAAAATAATTAAATCCATACATAGCGTCGGCTACTACCGACACTAGTAATAACGTCTATGATTTTAATCGTTAGCGACAACTATTTGTGACATGACATCAACACTAGTAGGGTAGGAGTCATGGTTGGCGCTACATTTTTACAGCTAAAACTTTTTTTTTGTAGTGTCCGTGAAAACGTATTTGTTGAGTCTAAATTTGCAAACTTTGACGAAGTAGCTTGGGAAGAACGAATCACACTTTGTGAGTTTTGAGAAGAGCTTTCTAATTTTGCCATTGAAGTTTTTGTGAAGTTTGGTACAAGGCTTGACTTTTAGAGAATCTAAAAGTGCGAATCAAGAATAGAGAAGATGAAGATGAAGCGGAAGACGACTTTCAGAGCAATATTTGAAGGAGCAATGAATTGAGTAATGGAGCTTTGAGCTTCAATCAAGAATGGAGAAAATGTAGTTGAGGCAGAAGAGGTTAGTCTTTTGTCAAGAATGGAGAAAATGTAGGTGAAGTGGAAGAGGTCTCTTTTTAAGTATTTGATACAATATTAGAATTATAATTTAATCTAACGCATCCCTACAAATCTAACTTATAAGATTGGGATATCATTTTTTATAAACTCTTTTTAATCTTTATGACTAACCAGTGCGAGATTTAAGAACTTCCAAAAATTGTCTAGCTCTGAATGCAAGAGCTTCTCTAAATACTCAATCCCGCTTTCGAGGACCACCTTACTAGCAGTCAAATGTTGTGCATGACCACTTCTTTAAGGCTCAGCACTATTTGAAAAAATCGTTTATTGTAATTAAAAAAATAATATTATTCATGGGTAAAAGATTATCAATTTTTCTAACTAAATGAATATGGTCGTATTCTTTTAATTGGATGGTTCAGTAAATTTGGAGAAAAGTCGTCCGTATGAATTATTCAACTCACACTGCAAAAACACTACAAAATGAAAGTATAAGATCTAAGATAGAATTCATTAATTATTTTTTTGACGTAATGGATAAATTTGATAGTTATATTAAATTTTTTTTTTTTTACTTAATGGATAAATTTGATAGTTATATTAAAATTATTCTTTTGACTTAATTGATAAACTTGATAATTATATTAAAAGAGTGGCAAATAAATTTGAAAAATCTGAAGATTATTTAATTGTGTTGCCGTCCCTAAGAAGCATCAACGTGCTGCATCTCTCCACGCCACCCTTTGTTACATTTCCACTCCTATACGGTGATATTTTCACTTTTAATAATGCTATCATTCAAATCCTTTACAATACAATAAAATAGTATAGTTACTATAAAAATATATGTACAAATTTAGATAGATGCTCATGCCAAAAGACAGTCAGCATAAAACAAAGATGAAATATTTAGAAAATGGCCACAACAAGTTTGAAAGGTATCAAATGAAATTCAAATAGTTTGGCCCGTTCTTATTATTTTTTTTTTTTTATAAGCAAAAAATATCATTCAAAAAGGGTATAAAGGGGTACCCTAACCCGTATACTTAATACCCATCCACATCCTAGATCAACCTACAAAAAATCGCAAGGGTGTTTAATCCAATCATAATAATTACAAGTATATGACTTTTTAAGTTTCTTTCCAATCCACCACCAAGTTACAATGATACATCTATCCACTACGGTTTCGTGATCCCAAAATTCTTCCTTAAACATGATGTTGTTTCTTGTATTCCATATGCACCAACAAATCGAAATCCATAAAGCAATAGCTGATTTGATTTCAACTTTCTTAAGAACCAACACTTGTATCCAACTTTGCATATGGTTGTATAATTTATCCTCCTGTATACTCCGAATACCCAGCCAGCTCCCTAGAGCACCCCCCAATCTATTGCTCTTACTACAAACTGTCATCAAATGTCGAGCATCTTCGTTTTCCAAAAAACAGAAAGGACAAGAAGTTTCGGAAGAATTCGATATAATACCTCGCCTCCATAGATTATCGCGGGAAGGTAACCGATTCCTAATAAGTCTCCACCCAAATGTCTTCACCTTCTCCGGAGCATACGACATCCACACTAATTTAATCGCATCCCGGGTATTGTCGCTTAAGACCAATTCCGATTCTTCCACTCTGTTTATGATATTATATCCCGATTTCACGGTATATAAGTTTTCCACCCCCGACAACCATTCTACAGAATCTGTAGCTTCAAATTGAAACACTACCTCACTAATAGCAGACCTTAGCTCTTCCATGTACTGCACTAAATTTTGAGACAGCTGCTGGACAACAGATTCAAAGTTCCATATCCATATGGAATTCTACCAACCTCCCGATTCAGCAATAGTTGCACCTTGATTTACTGCAAAATGAAACAGAGCAGGAAATGCCGTAGCTAAAGTTCGGTTCCCACACCAATTCGACATCCAGAATAAAGTATTATTTCCATTGCCAATTCTATGTTTAATTAAATCGTAGAAAGAAGCCTCCCCAAAACATGAAACAATGTTGAATAAATCCCTCCACCACAGGGAGGACGGAGTCGAATATGTAGGAACGACTCCTAAATGTAAATCAGACGCGAAGTGATTGTATCTATCCTCAAGGATACCTCTCCACAGACCCTCTTTAATATACACCAATTTCCACAGCCATTTAGCTAGTAATGCATGATTGAAGTGCTTAAGATTCAAAATGCCGAGGCCTCTCTCTTCTTTTGGTTTACAAGTCTCCCTCCAACTAATCCAAGCAATGCCTTTTTTGCACGATGACCCGTTCCAAAGAAATCTTCTTTGAATTGTTGTGAGCGTCATAATAACCTTAGACGGAATCTTGTAAAACGACATGTAATGAATCAGTATATTTGAAAGAACCGAATTAATGAGAGTAGCTCTCCCTCCCATAGATAAGAACCGACCCTTCCAAGATGCAAGCCTAGATTGAAACTTGTCAATTACCGGTTTCCAAAACGAGATTAATCTGTGATTGCCTCCGACGAATATTACAAGGAATTTGAACGGCAGAGATTGCATTTTACAATCTAGGAAACCCTCTGCAGCCCTAGAAAAACAGTGGTCCAGACCAATCCCATACAACGCACTCTTACTGTAGTTTATGTCTAACCCGGATATTAATTGAAAACCTTTCAACAACGATTTGATGGCCCAAAGGTTACTCCAAGAACCATCTCCAATGATGATAGTATCGTCTGCATATTGTAATAGATTATACGACACCGAAGGACCAATCTTACAACATGAGAAAGTAGAATCCTCAACCGCTTTCTTCATCAAAATAGCTAAACCTTCCGCCGTTATAGCAAATAGGAAAGGTGAAAGCGGATCCCCCTGCGCAGTCCCCGTGTTACTTCAAAATCTCGCGTCGGACTCCCATTGACCAACACCGATAAGTGATTGTGCATAACGCTACCATTCATCCACCGCATCCAAGTACTACCAAAACCCATGGAACTCATAATGTTCCGGAGATAAGACCATTCAACGCAATCGTATGCCTTGGAAAAATCCACTTTTAAAAACATAGCTCTGCCTTTACTCCTTTTGACGTAATCTGCCATTTCGTTCAAAACAAGCACACCGTCCATAAGGTTTCTTCCTTCAATAAAAGTTGTCTGAGAACTAGATATGATACTATCCATAACTCTTTTAATTCTACTAGCTAATAACTTGGACACGATAGATCTTTTTTAGTAACATTAATTAGCTTGATATTTTAATATTTGGACAAAATGCTAGAAGTTTAGATGCTATTCACATGAAAACGAATATATATATATATATTTGAAAATAATCTCTAAATGTTAATTTTTTTTAATAAACAATGAATTACTAAAGACACAAGGGGTGCTTAAACCCAATACAACAAAACATGATTATTACAACTGCTTAATACATTCAAGAGGCACTGTATACCAGCCATAAAAAAAATAGTTTGGATAAGGATTTCCTACAAATAACCACCTCCAACAAAAAATTTGATCGAGTTTAATGTATTGTCAACCGACATGAACTTATCCTTAAAGGAAAGATTATTCGTACTATCTCACAAAATCCACATAGCAATAGTACCCAAAGAATTACCTATAGCTTTTTCAGATGATAAGATTAAATGAGTAAAGGATTTTAAACAAGTACGGTCACGATTAACCAGAATTCGAAACTGTTGGCAAGGAATTTCGACGCCTGGCTTTTGTTTTGAGAATACTAAGTGAAAATCAAGTGTTCCTTGAATTTTTTTCTGAATTCGACAGGAATTTATGCAAAGGGTCCTGGTAGAAATGGTCTTCGTTTTTCTTCATTGTGTTTTCTTTACCAATTTATACAAAGTTTATCTTCTTTAAAACTTTAATGCAAATCTTTACAAACATGAATACTGTCGAAGTGTTTTTCAATTTTCCAAAAAGATATTGAAACAATAGTTATGTCCTTAGGATTTATTGGTTGATCCCGCAAATAAACAAAATTTTTGAAAGACCAGCGATTGTTTACCAATTTTCACGGTAAACACAAACTAATTGCAAACCCCCTTCCACACTTTACCTGCATAATCAAAGACCATGAATTTGTGAGGAATGTTCTCGTCATACCTACCACAAATGAGACACAATGAAGACGCCCCACCATTAAATGTGTGGAATATGTGAGGAATGTTCTCACAGACCAAGAATATGCGAGGAATGTTCTCGCTATACCTTAACTAGTATTCCATTAAATGAATTATTTAAAATAAAATTAATTAAATTTGTATGTAGCGTCGGCTATAACTGACGCTAGTAATAACTACCTATTAAAAAATTAAAACAAATGATTTTAACCATTAGCGACGGTTATTTGTGACATGACATTAACATTAGTAGTGTCGTGTTTGTGAGAAATTTGCAAACTTTGATGAAGTAGCTTGGAAAGAACGAATCACATGTTGTGAGTTTTGAGAGGAGCTTTCTAGTTTTATCATTGAAGCTTTTGTGAAGCTTGGTACAATACTTGACCTTTAGAGAATCTAAAGGTGCGATGAATAGAGTAATGATCTTCAATCAAGAATAGAGAAGATGAAGATGAAGCGGAAGATGTGATTTTCAGAGCATTTGAAGGAACAATGAATTGAGTAATGAAGCTTTGAGCTTCAATCAAGAATGGAAAAAAAATGCAGTTGAGGCGGATGAGGTTAATTTTCTATCAAGAATGGAGAAAATGTAGTTGAAGTAGAAGAGGTATCTTTTTAGGTGTTTGATACAATATTAAAATTATAATTTGATCTATCACATTCCTATAAATCTGACTTATAAGATGGGGATATCATTTTTTATAAACTCTTTTTAATCTCTATACCTAACTATTGCGAGAATTGAGAACTTCCCGACTGGCGGAAATTGTCTTGCTGTGAGTGCAAGAGCTTCCCTACGTACTTAATCCCGCTGTCGAGGACCACCTTACTAGCAGTCAAATGTTGCGCATGACCAATTCTTTGAGGCTCACCACTATTTAAAAAAATCGTTTTATTATAATTAAAAAATAATAGTTTTCTTGGGTTAAAATTATCAACTTTTCTAACTAAACTTATATGGTCGTATTCTTTTAATTGGATCAGTAAATTTGGAGAAAAGTTGTCCATATGAATTATACAACTCACTGCAAAATGAAAGTATACGATCTAAGATAGGATTCATTAATTATTTTTAGGACTTAATGGATAAATTTGATAATTATATTAAAATTATTGTTTTGACTTAATGGATAAAGTTGATAGTTATACTAAAATTATTTTTTTCACTGAATGGATAAACTTGATATTATATTAAAAGAGTCGCAAATAAATTTGAAAAATCTGAAGATTATTTAATTGTATTGCCTTGCATCTCTCCACGCCACCTTTTATTACCTTTCCACTTCTCTACGGTGCTATTTTCACTTTTAATAATGCTATCATTCAAATCCTTTACAATACAATAAAATAGTATAGTTGTTATAAGATATATATATATACAAGTTTAGATACATGTTCACGCCAAAGGAGAGTCAGCATACAACAAAAATGAAATATTTAGAAAATGGCCACAACAAGTTTGAAATGTATCAAACGAAATTCAAATAGTTTGGCCCGGTCTTATTTAACTAGATCTTTTTTAGTAACATTAATTAGCTTGATATTTTAATATTTGGACAAAATATTTGAAGTTTAGATGTTATTCACATGAACACGTTAAAAAAAAATACACAGGCACATACACATACAAAATGAATAGAAGGACGAAAAGTAAAAATACACTAATTTACAGGAATCAATTGAATATATATATATATATATATATATATATATATATATATATATATATATATATATATATATATATATATCCTATGAGAATGTAATGTTTATGTGAGAAATCAAAATGAATATGAATAATTTGATTTTAAAATAAATGGTAAATATTATGTGTGGTTTTTATTTTTCCCTCTCCTCCATTATTAAAATAAATGATGGAGGAGAGAGAAAAAAACTAAAACATAATTTTCACTATTTATTTTAAAATCTAATTGTTCAGATTAATTATCATATTCTCATATAAAAATAACATTCTCACATGATATGTCATATATATATATATATATATATATATATATATATATATATATATATATATATATATATATATATATATATTTATCGAGAATTATTTGATAAGTTTTTTTTAGTAATCAAATTTTCATTAATAAGGTCTTAAACATAGACCATATTACAAAAAGTTCCTACAATTATGCAGGAAAGTAGAATATTTTTTACAACAGGACCGGACAAGGCAAAGACAGTATTTTCAATATCTACCTAGGTTAGTCTTCTCCCACATATGAATCCTCCCTCTATCTCCTATACAAATCTAAGGGCATCTTATGCCACTCATAAAAGCTTCCTATTGTTTTTTTCTTCATAGCGAGCTCTCTCCATCTCCATATCCATAAAACAATGTCGTAAAAAATGTTCTTTGGGGAAGCGACAAGATCATTGAATACTACTTGGTTTCTAGCTCTCCAGATACACCAGCAGGAGACTAGCCAAAAGTATCTAAGTGATTTTCACATCCCAGAATATTGCCCCCAGGTTAGAAAGTCTTCAATACAATTAGATCCTTTAGGCAAGTTGATTCCCAGCCATAATTCGATTTCCTTCCACACTTGTTTGGTTTTATCGCAAGTTAAGAATATATGTGTTAAGTCTTTAGTAACTTGGAAGCAGAAAATACATGACATCTGATGTGGATCCGCGATTATGCCTCTCCTAATGAGATTCTCACGAGTTGGTAACTTGTTCTGAAATAATCTCCAACCAAATATCAAAGCCTTGAGGGGGAGCTTAAGATTCCACATGAACTCTAGAGTTTTACTCAGCCAGATTCCTGTACTTTCCTCCTCTTTCTTCTGTACCAGAGTCACATGACAATTCTTCACACTATAATTGTTATCAGTGCCTCTAGGCCAAAGAATCTTATCTTCAGTCTGTATATCCAAGCAAGCCTCTTCAACTAACTGCCTTAGCTCTGTCCCAACATCCCCTTCTTCATCGGGCATGATGATATTTTTTCCTACCAGATCCCAAGTTCACCTGTCACCTATCCATTCACCACAATCCACATTTAAAGAGTTCTGATAAGGAGAAGAATTGAAAAGAATCGGGTATTGAGTTTTAAGAGCATTTCCACCCAACAATCTTGAATGCCAAAAAAGTGAGTTCCCACCATTGCCCACTTTCCAGGCTAGCTGGTTAAATATCCCTTGTTCATTTAAAGGTCTGGCAAGACCAATGAGGTCACTCCACCATCTTGACCAATGTCTTGGATTAGTTTCTGGTTGATTGATAAACAGACTGTGTAGGTTTCCTCCATACCTGGCCTTAATTATTCCACTCCACAAAGCTTCTGGTTCATAAAATACCCTCCAAAGCCATTTGGTCACTATTGCTCTGTTGAAAATGGAAACCTTTTAATTCCCAAACCACCTAGCTTTCTTGGTTTGCAGACTTGGGTCCATTCCCAAGCAATGGATTTCTTATCCCAATCACCCCCCATAAAAATTTTCTTTGTATAGCTCTGATTACCTTCACCACTTTGACAGATGCTAAGTCGAATGATAAGTAATAGATTGGGATGTTGGTTATGATAGAATTGATTAATGTGACTCGCCCTCCTATTGATAGTCTTCTACCCCTCCAAGCAGACAAACGGGTTTTAATAGATGAAATGACTGGTTTCCACAGCACTTCTGATCTATGTCTACCTCCAACTGCCAAACCTCAAAATTTGAATGGAAACTGCCCAGCTTTACAAGAGAGAAATGATGTTGCAACTTCTATTATGTTACCTTCTATTCCCAGCCCCATTAACTTGCTTTTGCTGTAGTTCACCTTCAGACTTGACAGAACTTCAAGGCCTCTCAACACAGATTTTATTGCCCATATATTGGACTAGGACTCATCACACATTATTAAAGTATCATCAATAAACTGTAGCAAAGTGATGGCTGTCTCACCTTCAATCTTCAAACCTCTTAGTATACCTTTATCTTTAGCTTTCTTGATAAGCAAGGCAATGCCTTCTGAGACTAGAACAAATAGGAAAGGAGATAAGGGGTCTCCTTGTTTGAGTCCCCTATGAATCTTGAAATCTTTAGATGAACTACCATTCACAAGAACAGAACCAAAACTATTGCAAATCAAACCCTTTATCCATTTTTCCATAGAGGATTGAAATGCATTGCTTCTAAAACCTTGAATAGAAAACTCCAGCTTACACAATCATAGGCCTGTGAAAAATCAATCTTGAACATAAAGCCTTTTTTCTTTTTCTTAGTAACATAATCAAGGACTTCATTTGCCACTAATACTCCATCCATCAGTTGTCTGCCAGGGACAAATGCTGTCTGAGATGGAGAGATCAACTTCCTAATTACTCTCCTTAGTCTTCCCACTAGGACTTTGGATATTATTTTATGTATGCACCATATCAGAGCAATAGGTATAAATTCCTTTAGAGATTGAGGATTGTCTGATTTTGGGATTAGAACAAAAAAAGTTGAACTGAAACATTTGGCCAGAATAGCCTTCTCATAGAATTCTGATATGCAATTGACAATATCTTGACCAATTATTTCCCATGTAAGTCTAATAAATTTCATGTTGAGTCCATCTGGTCCAAGGCTCCTGTTCCCATCACAAGACTTCACTGCTTCCAATATATCTTCTGTAGTAAATGGTTATGTTAACATAACATTGTCCTCCACAGTTAGCTTTTCCAATGCACTTAAATCCATATCAAATCCTTCAACCATCTTGCACTTGTATTTCTCAACAAAATGCCCATGAATCAGTTATTTCACCTTCTCCACCTTTTCTTCTTCATCAAGACCAATATTTAAAGCTGAGATTGAATTCATCCTCCTCCTATTATTGATAATCGAGTGAAAGTATTTAGAGTTGTTATCTCCCTCCATAAGCCAGTTTGTTCTTGCTTTCTGATGAAGGATGCTTTCCTTGACCCGTAGTTTATTCCACATTTCCTCTAAAGAATTGCTTCTAACCTTCAATAAACTCTCAGATATATCATCTTCCAACACAGCCATCTCATCTTCTATCTTATTTATTTTCTCAATATTCTCTTCTATTATAAGATCCACAATGCCAAATATATCTGAATTCTACCATTTCAGTCTAGATTTGAGAATTTTCAGTTTATCAAAGAGAATGTTACCTGCATCCCCCACAATATGACAAGAATCCCAAACTTCCTTAACAAAAGTGACAAATTCAGGATGGTCAAACCAGGCATTAATTGTTTTGAAAGTTTTTGGCCCCCAATTCCTATCATTTAAAACCAGAGAAACTGGTCTGTGATCAGATACATCCCCCACCCCTACTTTTTTATTAACAATTTTCCAGTGGCGACATAACTCCTCATTGATAAGAAACCTGTCCAACCTACTTTTGAAAGACCCATTTGAGTTAAACCATGTAAACCTGTTACCTACAACAGGTAAATCCACAAGCTCCATATCTTCTAAGAATAACCCAAATTCCTCCATTTCTGAATGCATATACCTCCCTCTACCTTTTCTCTCTTCCTTATCTTTAATAGCATCAAAGTCCCCCATATAAAATCCAGTCCCCTGTTGGAAATTTTGTCTTCAATCTCCTGATTATCCATTAGAGCCACTTGCAGAGCAGTTAAATTCCTCTCTACTCCAGATACTTCTTACAAAGCCTTCTTCTATAACCTGACATTTAGTTTCCTGAATTAGACAGAACTCAATTTTATTCTTCTCGATCAATTGTTTAACTCTTCTTTTCTTGATGGAAGAGTTACACCCCCGGATGTTGTAAGAAGTTATATTCATGGAATTCTTGTTGTGACCTCCTTCAAACTTTCAAATCTAGTTTTATCTCTATTTTCCAAGCCTCTTATGATTCCTTCAAGAGCTTCATTATCTTCTCCTTTTATACCCAGTTCATTCATAATTGACCACACATTGCTCGGAACATCATCTACTCTCCTCGTTATCCTTGCATTGCCCTTTTCCACATCGTTATCTGATATGGACTCACAACATAGAATGGATCCCCCAGAGTATCTTGATCCAGTATCTTCAAGCTGAGTTGAAATAGATATTAAATCTTCATCTTATGCAGTCAAAGAGTTAACTAGTTTGAGAGTAATTGAAGAGTCTAGGAGTGCCGAGTAGTAAGATGGCGCAAAGGGGATTTGAATCTTTTCATAAATCTCATTCAAGGACTTCTTTTTTCTGTGAGAAATGTTCACTATAGGCCCACTCTTCTTTGCGTCCATTATAGATAATGGTTTGGGCCTACCTCCATCTAAAATGCTAGACTGATTAATTGGGCCCAATTCTAAATTGTTTTCATTCTTATTCCCTTCAATGGTTTGTACCTCTAAATTACTTTTTCCTTGTTCCAAAACCTCTTCCCTTGTAATGTTTCCTGTGTCAGGCATGCTTCCTTCAACTTGTCCCATCGAGATGCCTTTGAAAACGCTAAAATTAAATGCCTCTTCTCCTTTTGACTTTTCTGTGTTATGACAGTCCCCCCTGCTACCTCCAAAACCTTTTTCAAAACCTTTTTTGTCTTTCCCATGTTGCCAGAGTCATAATGAGCTTGGCCCTGCTTTTCATTACTAGTTCGGCTGGTATTCTTCTTAGATTCTGCCACTCTTATGCCTTCACTCTTATCGAGATTTTCATTATATCTAAAAATTGTATTTTAAAAATGATTTTTATGAAAAATATTTGAAATAGTTCCAAAATTAGATGATTTTTTAAATTTGTGGAATAAAAAAAAAAATTCAATAAAATTATAATATATCTAAAATAACATTATAAAAATAGCTATTCAATTCAAATTTTCTTTTGAAACTTGGATAAAAAGTTTTTTTGTAAAATTGTTGGAATTCAAATTATAATATATCTAAAATTGTTGGAATTCAACCACAACCTATGGAGAATTTCACTCAATCTTGATCTCATGATTGTTTCACCCACGCAATGACAATGAAGAAAAAGATTGAGAAAGAAAGAAAAATAACGTTGGGGAAGAAGATGAATTTTCTTCTGAGTTTCTCTTTGCCCACACACTGTGGAAACCTTGGTAATATTGCAACTGCAAGTGATTACAAGATCTAAATTCTAAGTTTTTTTTACAAATAAAATGGTTTCTCCCTATTTATAGATTTAGGTTAGCTTTCACCCCAAGAAAAAGCCCAAAATTATAAAACCCAAAATAGCAAACATTACTAAAATAGGTCTAAGTTGAAATCATGTGTGAAGCAAACTGCTTTGACACTTTGACACATTAATACAACAAAATACACACATTAGGTTGATTCGAATACTCCTTGTTTCTGTCGAGCTACACTGCTTCGACACAAGGAATTACAACTCAACACACCACCTAACTCATTATGTCTAAGCTATCTACATTCATCATAGACCTTAACTTCTTGAACACTTCGGCCTGCCCTCCCTTCGTCATGATGTCTGCAATATGATTCTCAGTTCTGTAGTGTTCGAAGTTCATCTTTCCTTCTGCTACCTGCTCTCGAAGATATTGGAATCTCATTTCGATGTGCTTGTTTCGTTCATGTGCTATCGGATTCTTCGCCAGGTTGATAGGTAACATGCTGTCAATCTTCATGGTAATTGCTCCATGACTCTTCGCTGTAATCTCTTCGACAGGTTCACCATCCACGTTGCTTAACATGCAGAAAGAGAAGCAGCAATGTACTCTACTTCGCGTGACGACAATGCCACTACTAGCTCCTTTCTCGAACTCCAAGTAACTGGTGCACCACCTAACATAATCACATATCCAGTTGTGGACTTTCTATCCTCAGCATCACTACACCAAATTGAGTCAGTGAATCCCACTAACTTGCATTCTTTTCCTTAATCAGCTATAGGAAACAAAATACTGTAGTCGAGAGTTCCTTTAAGATACCTCAGTATCCTCTTTTTCGCTTCTAGGTATGATACCTTTAGCTTCTGCATGAATCTACTTACCATACCTACACTGTATGCTAAGTCAGGCCTTGTGTGACAAAGGAATCTAAGTGACCCAATAAGTCTTCTAAATTGTGTTGGGTCAACATAATTTTAATCTAAATCTTTCGACAGTTGCAATATGGTCTCAGCTGGAGTCGAAGTTGGGTTGCAATCTTGCATCTCAAATCTCATGAGTATTTTGCCTGTATATCTTCTTTGGTGCATCATCAAACCTCTACCAGCCTTGTAGAGTTTGATGTAGGGAAATATGAGAGATTTCCCAAGTCTGACATTTCAAACTCCTCACTTAGGTCATGTTTGAAATCTTCGATCTCCTTTTTGCAACTTCTTGTTATCAACAGGTCATCGACATAGAGACATATTATAAGTAATTCACTATTGCTTCTCCTTACATATACTCCATGCTCAGTTGTGCACTTCACAAATTTCTTCTCTCTTAGAAAGTTATCAATCTTCTTATTCCAAGCTCTTGGAGCATGCTTAAGTCCACACAGGGCTTTATCCAACCTGTACACCTTTCTTTCTTCGCCTTTTTTCACAAACCCAACTGGTTGTGCAACATAAACTTCTTCGTCTAAGGGGTCATTCAGGAATGCACATTTCACATCCATATAACATGTGTGCCAATTTTTCATGTTTGTTAGACCAATAAACAACTTGATTGTTTCGATCCAAGCGACAGGTGCAAAAAATTCCTCAAAGTTGATTCCTTCCTTATGTAGAAATCCTTTCGCTACAAGTCTCACCTTGTGTCGAGCTACCTCTCCTCTAGGATTTACCTTCACCTTGTTAAACCATTTCACATTAATTACCTTCTTGCCTTGAGGAAATTCGACAAGTGACCAAGTGTTGTTGACTTCGATGGACTCTAACTCCTCATTCATTGCTTTCACCCACCTCGAATCCTTCAATGCCTCAGCTGCATTGATTGGTTCAACATTTGCATAGAAAGCATAGTATATTAGCTCACCTTCTTCATCAACCACATCATCTAATGTAATCACACATTCTTGCAACCTTACAGGCATGTGTCTTGTTCGTCTAGGTTTGCTTGGGCCTGCTTCACCTCCGACTTCTTCTTGTCGAACTTCTCTTTCTACTTCACTAGCTGGTTCTTCACATGAGATTCTCACTGAATCCTTCTTAACATTCTTATTCCAATCCCATTCTTTAAGCTCATCTATGATCACATCCATGTTGATCACTACTTGCTTGTTCACTGGGTTGAACAACTTGTATCCTCTAGTCGAATAATATCCTACCAGGATCATCTAATTTGACTTGTCATCAAGCTTTCTTTTCAACTTATCTGACACATGTCTATGTGCGATATATCCAAATACCTTCAAATGAATTAGGCTATGCTTGACACCAGACCAACATTCTTCTTGCATGAGTCCTTCTAGATTCTTCGTCGGACATCTGTTCAAAATATATGTTGTAGTCGACACAAATTCTCCCTATAATTCCTTAGGTAAATGCTTGCCTTTCAACATACTTCTCACCATATTCATGATGGTTTTATTCTTCCTTTATGCAATTCCATTCTGCTGTGGAGTGTAAGGTGGCACCACTTCATGCACAATCCCTTCTTTCTCACATAATTCATCAAAATCTTTTTACACATCCTCTCCACCACCATCAGTCCTTAGAATCTTTAGCTTTCGACCACTTTATCTTTCGACCATAGATTTAAACATGGCAAATACCTTGATCACTTCACTTTTCTTCTTGATCAGGTAAGTCCATAATTTTCGACTGATATCATCTATGAACGTGACAAAGTATCTATTACCTCCAATCAAATCCACCTGGATAGCACCACATACATTAGAGTATATGACTTCAAGAATTTCCTTCGACTTTCTTCTTACATCCTTACTGAAGTTATTCTTGTGTCGTTTCACCTGAACACATTCTTCACATGCTTCACTTAGAATGGTAATCCTGAAACCATATTTATTCTCTTCAAATCTCTGATGTCTTTGAAGTTGAGATGGCCAATAACCATTCATCTCTGCTGGCTGCAGTTGCAAGGCACTTATGCTCCATCACATTAAATTCAATCTTGAAGGTTCTATTATGAGACATTGGAACCTTCAAAATTAACCTACCACCTGAGTCGAGAACACTCATCAGCTTGTCTTCGATCGACACTATGTAGTTCTTTTCGACCAACTCCCCTATACTGAGCAAATTACTCTTCATGCCTGGTATGTACAACACATTGGAAATTACTGACCTCTTGCCATCTTTCCTCATAATCATAACATCACCAATACCTTCAGCTGCTAGAGTATTGTCATTTGCAAATTTCACCATGTTCTTCGTCGAGGGCTTCATGTTGAGAAACCAATCTTTCCTTTCAGTAATGTGTGATGAGCATCCTGAGTCCAAGTACCACTGATCCTGGAATCTTTCTTAATCTCTTGTTGTGACCATCAACAACATCTCTTATTCTTCATGTTTCGCCAGCTTTGCATCAGTTTCTTGATTCTTCTTCTTTTTTGGACAATCACTAAAATAGTGACCATACTTCTGACAATTGAAACACTAGATGTGACTTTTGTTAGGCTTTCGACCACCACCTCTTCCTCTACCTGCAGCACCATCTCTTTTGTTTCCTTGGTTCCAGGGTTTTCTCTGATTCGACCAGTTTCCTTCCTGCTGATTTCGACCAGTTAAACTGTTGTAACCTCTTCTACCTTTGTTGCCATTCCAGCTTCCTTTGCCTTTCTTTTCATTTTCTGACTGCGCCTGCATAGCCATATCACTCTTTGACTTTCCTGCAGCTCTTTCAGTCATCCTTTGTTCATGATACTTAAGCGTCCCTTGAAGCTCTTCCTTTGTCAATGCTGACAAATCTTTCGACTCTTCTATGGCTACTACCATGTGGTCGAACTTTGGAGCCAATGACCTCAAGATCTTTGCAACAACTAATGATGTCAACACTTCTCCATATACCATGATTTGATTCACTAATTTTGTAACCCTAGTGAAGAAATCTGTTATACTTTCATTGTCTTCCATCTGAAGCAATTCATAAGTCCTTTTGTGAGTATGTAACCTCACCTCTTTCACCTTCTCTACAACTCCAAACAATTTTTCAAGAATCTCCCAAGCTTCTTTTGCTGATTCTATATCACTAACCTTTTCAAAATTATCTGGATCAACACATTGATGGATTATAAAGAGAGCATTATAATCTTTCTTCTTTAATTCTTTGTGTGCAGCCTTTTCTTGATCCGTCGCATTCTCTGCAAGCGGTGCTATTCCTTCCTTCACAAGATCCCAAAGATATTGATAACAGAAAACCACCTTAATCTGCTTGCACCAATTCTCATAATTATCTTTCTTTAGAATCGGAAGGTTCTCCGGAAAGTGCCCGTTTGGATGATTCATCGCCATCACGGTTTTACTTCCTTGAATCGCAACCGGAGGTCTGATACCAGATGTTGGAATTCAACCACAACCTATGAAGAGTTTCACTCAATCTTGATCTCAAGATTGTTTCACCCACGCAATGACAATGCAAAGAAAATGTTGAGAAAGAGAGAAAAATAACGTTGGAGAAGAAGATGAATTTTCTTCTGAGTTTCTCTCTGCCCACAAACTGTAAAAACCTTGTTAATATTGCAACTGCAAGTGATTGCAAGTTCTGAATTCTAAGATTTTTTTTACAAAATAAGGGTTACTCTATATTTATAGATTTAGGTTAGCTTGCACCCCGAGGCAAAGTCCAAAACTATAAAAACCTATAATAGCTAACATTACTAAAATAGGTATAAGTCGAAATCTTGTGTGAAGCAACTTTTATTTAATAAGCAATTATATTCAAAATAAGGATACAATAGGAGCATCCGAACCCATTTACAAAAACCAACCGATCAACTGCTATTACAAAAAATCTATAGGCGATTTAAACCAATCGTAGTAATTACATGTAAAATTGTATTTTCTACCAATCCACCTCCAAGCTATAATCATGATCTTATGCACTATATCCTCTTCTATCCAAAAAGCATCATTAAATATAATATCATTTCTAACTTTCCACACATACCAACAAACAATAAGCCACAAACCTATTGCATTCTTTACTGTCACCCCCGCGGTATTTAAGGAAGATATCCAAACTCTAAGGTGTTCCACCATTGATCAATCCAAGGAAACCAAAACTCCAAGCCATCCAATAATTCTCCTCTACACCAAGATTGTTTTTGGACATTGAAATAATAGATGAAATACCGTTTCTGCGACTTGAAAACAGAGGGGGCAGGCTGTATCATGAGGAGATGATAAAACACCTCGAACAATTAAATTATCACGCGTAGGCAGCCGATCGTGAATTAACCGCCAACCGAACACCACTGTTTTGATTGGTGAGGAAGCTGACCAAATTAATTTAAACACTGCAGATATATCATGAGGAATATCGTGAGGCATAACCTTCCTGTTATACAAATATTCGTACGCAAAATGTACCGAAAAATCAGCATCAGTCGCTGAATTTAGTTTCCAAGCAACTCCATCCTTGTTCTCCTTGCACATCACCTTACAGTGAATTAAATGATGTATCCTATCCAACTATTGTAATAGTTGTTGGTTCTCAATGACCTGTCGAAATTCAACACTCCACTGCCATACATCTCCAACCCAACTACCATTATCAGTCACCAAATTTCTAGGCAGCAATGCAATGTTATGAAGTTTCGGGAATAATGAAACTAACGGCCTGTTATCACACCAAGAAGCTTGCCAGAATGCTGTTGATTCTCCATTTCCAACAGACACGTCTAAGTGAGAGAAGAAAGAATCATTACCGAAATTATTTGCAAGGCGCACCATATCACGCCACCATAAGGAAGGTATGATAGGACCAGCACTGAATTCTCCACTCACCAAATTAGCCATGACAACACCATATCTAGCCTGCAATATATCACCCCAAATATGATCCTGCGAACTCGAGATTTTCCATAGCCATTTCGTGAGCAGGGCCTCATTCAAACATTGAACGTCCATAATGTTCAAACCCCCTAGCTCCTTAGGTTTACAAACCGTCCTCCAAGAGATCCAAGCAATGCCATTCTTTATAGTAGATCCATTCCATAAGAATTTCCGCTGAAGTGATGTTATAATTTTGATAACTTTTGACGGCATCCGGTAAAATAACAGGTAATGAATTGGCAGGTTTGTAAGCACTGATTTGATCAACGTAGTTCTGCCCCCCATAGATAGAAATCTTCATTTCCAAGATGCCAATCTAGCTTGGACCTTGTGAATCACCGGTTTCCAAAATGATAACAACCTATGATTCTTGCCTATTTGGATGCCAAGAAATTTAAACGGGAAATTTTGCATTTTGCAAGCTAGGAACCTTTCACCAGCTTTCAGAAAAGGATCTTCAACTCCATATCCAATAATGCTACTTTTGTTAAAATTAATCTCAAGACCAGACGATAATTGAAATCCTCTCAAAATGACTTTGAACGCCCAAAGGTTTCTCCAAGTAGCCTCCCCGATAAGGACCGTGTCGTCAGCGTATTGAAGCAATTTTATAGAATCCTTGTGATTAATTTTGAATCCTTGATAGAGTCCAACTTCCTCAGCTTTCTTAATCATAGAGACCAATCCTTTAGCAGCCACAGCGAATAGATATGGTGATAAAGGATCCCCTTGCCTAAGCCCGCGAGTAACTTGGAAATCACGCGAAGGGATACCATTTACAAGCACCGACATAAAGCTATTGAACACTGACCCCTCTATCCATTGTATAAACTTACTGCCGAACCCCATGCATTTCATTACCTGGCGAATATAAGCCCATTCAATACAGTCGTATGCTTTCGCAAAATCGACTTTAAGAATTAAACTTTTATGGTTGCTCCTTTTTGAATAATCTACAATTTCATTCAAAGCAAGAACTCCATCAAGAATATTTCTCCCAGCTACAAAAGCTGTTTGTGAATGGGATATTATCTTGTTCATAACACTCTTAAGTCTACCTGCCAATAACTTAGTAATCACATTATACACACATCCCACTAAACAGATTGGACGATATTCATCGAGACTACATGGATTGTTATTCTTTGGGATGAGAACTAAAAATGAAGAAGCTAGCATCTTTGGAAGTTTACCTTCAACAAAAAATTCCTTAATACAATCTGTGAAGTCATATCCCACAATGTCCCAACATCTTTGTAAAAATTCCAGATTAAAACCGTTGGGGCCTGGGCTTCTATACCATTGCATTGAAACACTGCTTCTTTGATCTCTGCTTCTGTAAAATCTTCTTCCAACTTGTTTCCTTCCAGTTCTGTTATCTTCTCAAAAAATTCAGGCTTTATTCGAGTGAGATGTCTATCTGATGAAGTTAGTCTCTTTTCAAAATGATATGCAGTCGCTTTCTTTACCCTTTCAATATCTTCAATAATTCCGTCCTCAGTTTTCACCTTATTAACCGCGTTCAACTGGTTACGGTGTCGGATTGTCGAATGGAAAAAAGAAGTATTCTGATCACCATCTTTAATCCATTTTGTTCCAGCTTTTTGTTGAAGAAGACTTTCCTTTATTCTCAATAATTTCCAAAGCTCGTCTTCAGCATGCTTTCTCATCTTAAGAGGTTGTTCTCTCATTGAATCATCAATGTCTATCAAGATTTCTTCTGTATTGTTTAGCATCTCCCTGTTCTCTTCTATATTAGTGTCTATCCACCCAAAAACACTTTTGTTCCACCATCTAAGTTTTTTACTAAGAGCCTGCAATTTCATGGACAAAACAAAAATACGACTGCCACGAGAATTGAGACCCTCCCAAACCTCTTTAATGAATCTTGTAAACTGTAGATGTTGGAACCAACACCGGAGTATACGAAATGGTTTGGGACCCCAATTGACATTTCTCATTGATAACCACACCGGACTATGGTCAGAGATGTCCCGTTTATCCACTTTTTGATACGCCTCATTCCATTCATTCAATAAACCAATCGAAATTAGAATGCGATCAATTCTGCTACAAGACTCCCCAGAAGGACTGAACCAGGTGAATTAATTACCAGATGTAGCTAAGTCAATACACCCAGTCAAATGAATGAAGTCTTCAAATTCCAACATCAATTTCTTATTATAATACCCACTTCCTTTTTTCTCACTTGAGTTTTTGATGGCATTGAAATCGCCACCAATGACTCACTCTCCTACTTCTTGTTTCGCTTTTAAGATTAATATGTTACTCCAAAGCTGCCTTTTCTCTCTATTGTTACATGATGATATATGTTTAAGAAGTAACATATTTTGTTCTTCCACAACACTTTAAGGCCCAGAAATCCCTCTCCCTTGTAGCTGCATATTGGATCAATAACCCCATTTTTCCAAATGATTAGAATCCCACCCGACATGCCTTCAGATTTTGCCGCAGACCACTGGCAATCCTCATTGCCCCACAATTTGTAAACAATGTCATCTGTCATAACTTCACACTTTGTCTCTTGAATAAATGCAATATCTGCCCCTCCCTTCATCAACAATTCCCTAATCTTTCGTTTCTTTATCGCACTCCTACATCCTCTAACGTTATAGGTAACTATATTCATAAAGAATCTACAGCTGCCTCCTTCTTATTTTTCTTCGCATTTCTTTCTTCTTCTTCTAAATTACGAATGATAGATTCAAACGCCTCATCATCTTCATCTGCTTCTATGTCCAATCTTTTGATGGATTTCCAAACACGTTTAGGAAGACCAGCTAATTCCTTCTTAATTCTAGAGTTACTAAGCAGTATCTCTTTATCTCCAATAGATCCAGAGCTTTGTCTGATTGTCCCATCTGAGAAACTCGATATTGAATCACTTAATTCAGGAGAATGAGTCTCACTAACATGAGATACCGAGCTAGGCAACGTTTTATCAGCAAGCAACAGAGATGCGTAATATGATGGTGTAAATGGAATCTTCAAGTTCCCATAGATTTCACTCAAGGATTTCTTCCTTCGTAACAAGTTGTTATGTCCCAACGACGAGATAATCCTCTGTCCTCTATTAGCCTCATTGGTATTGCAATCTAATTCCTCACAGTTGTTATCAGTAGTTAACCCATCATCCCCTTCCTTGTCATTTCCATCATCCATACAATGGTTACTTCTTCTTTTATCTTTAATGGTCTGCATCGTAGCATTTTTCAGCTGATCAGTCCTCTTCTCAAGAAAAAGTGAGTCTTTATCAATATGACTGCCATCAGTTGAAAGGTTCTCTTCATGAGAGGGCCCTACTAGGTCATGCTTTTTCTGTAAACACTCTCTTTGCAATAAACGTGAATCAGACGATTTATTGCAGCATCCCATATCCCTAGAATCTACTTTATTGTTATTCTCCTTCAACTGATCAATATAGGGCGCCTTCTCACCTACTTCATACGTACCCACATTTGACTCTGGGATAATGACTGTTGGTTCAATTCAGCTTGCAACGTCTCTTCCACCTCACTACCGGATAAATTCACTTCTGAGCTATCTTCACAGCTATCACTGAAGGATCTACAGGTCTTCATTGGACAACAAGAAGGAGCTTCTTCAACCATCTTAATGCGAAATGTTTGCTCATTAACTTCAATATTGATAACTTTATTTAAGTTCATGGCAAATTTTGTTCTTATAAGAATCCTGGCCACATCGAATTTTTCATGTCTTTGGGTTTCAACATCAGCTTTAACATAGACACCGACAGCTCCAGCTAAAATTTTGAAAATCTTATCTCCCCACACATGACATGGTAATCCGAAGATATTGATCCACGACATCCTCTCACTATCCACATCTAAAGGACTCCAAGGATGAATTTCTGAAAACCACTTCTCCACCCATTCTTTATCTTCCTCTATCATCATCTTAATATCACCTGTAACCTCCTCTTCTAATAGTACCAAATTCGCCCCCATAGGGGTAGCTTTGATTTTAAAATATCCCTCTATATGAAGTGCCTCCTGTATCTCATAAGATTGACCTGGGATTTCCACTTTACCTACAAAAGCTTGTTGAAACCGTTCTAACAACTCATCTTTAACATTGAACATGAGATGAGCAAAGTTTGGTTTGTCATCCATGTACATCCTCTCCTTCACCTTTTGTTTCGTAGCCCCTTTAGTTATCTCCACAAATGAACTTTTGCCATTCCAAAGTTTTGTTTTCTGCAATGACAATATCTCATGATCCTTGTTCCATTGTTTAAACTCCGGCCTAGCTTTCGTGTCTTCCATAACTTTAACCCTATCAACTCTTTGGAACTTCGGTGTGTTAACGAATATCTTCCTGCCATTAAGAACTATCTTGTCTAGTTCAATGGCAAAGAGATGTTCATCAAACACTTTTTTGAAACGAACAAAACCGAATCTCTTCCCTCTTTTATCAAGTCTAGGTACACTGTTTCGACACAAGAAATTACAACTCAACAAAAATGTCATGACCTATCAAAGATTCAACTTCGATTAGAAATAATTAATGTTAAATAAAATAAATTTGACATGAAATTCAATATGATCTCAGAATTTTGTAATATTAAAGTTACTCACATACTCTGATGAAATTTTAAAAATATTCCTATATTTCGATTTTAAGATTCAATGCGCTTGGAATACACAACAAACTTTAAAACATACTAAAGCAAATGTTTAAAGAAATTCGGAATTTAAAATTCAAACTCTTCCCAAATATTATTAGTTTAGCACACCACAAATCCTGATGCAATATGGACAGATGCTCAGGAGTGTTTCTAGATTTTGAATTTCGTAATATACTATTTTATTACAAAACCAGAATCACAAAACATATCTAAGGATATTTTGCACACTTTGAAATTGGAAATATGCCCCTATTATTAAAAAAATCAAAACTACTTTTACAATCATAAACAAGAGTTGAAGAAAAACAGAAATTAACTTAAATTTTTCACGATCACATACATAAAATATATAACATTATATAAATATTTATTAACATAAATCTAGCATTACATTTCATGATCATGAGATGGTTGAGGATGTTTCAAAATCTTTAGAATATCGTCGGTTAATCTCGTCACGGTCACATTCACTTCGATCTGACCCTTTGTTGCGTAATGGTAAAACATACTTCATATAACTCTTAAATCTTCGTTCATCTTCAAATCAAAGTTGTTGAACTTCATCTTTTCTTCATTATCAATCGAGTGTGAACCACTATTACAAATAACACATCCAACGTCGGTCGCAAAATACATTTAGCCTCGGCTACACAGCCGAGCTAAAAAAGGGCGACATGAAAAGCAATCACTTGTCACCTCACTACAAGAAAATAGCAATTTATTTTAATAAGCAAAATATATTCCAAGGATACAAAGGGGTACCCTAACCCAATTACAAAAAAGCCCTACTCAAAAATAGGCTTACAAAAAATTGTAAGGAACATTAACCCAATCATAATAGTTACAAGTATTTGCATTTTTATGTTTCTTACCCAACCACCACCAAGAGAAAAGAATAATTCTATGAGTTATCGTATCGATGTTCCAAAATTCCTCCTTGAACATAATGTTGTTTCTAGACAGCCACAGAACCCAACAAACTACCAACCAAATTCCCACCGCATTTCTGACCACAATATTTTTTAAGATACAACCTTCTATCTAATATCTCAAATGACTAAATATATCACCAATGTATGTGCCCCTCATGCCCATCCATTTACCCATAAAATTCCACACCAAGACAGTTTTAGAACAATTAAAAAATAAATGTTCAGCTTCTTCATCAACCTGAAAACAAAAAGAACATACCCTATCATGAGAGTTAATAACCACACCTCGTCGAAACAGATTATCTCGAGTAGGGAGCTTATTATGCATAAGCCTCCACCCGAAAACATTGCGACAGTTCATTTTGGCAGGTTACGACAATTAGAATTGTCGCAATTTGCAAGTCACAACGGTTGCATAAACGTGCGTTGCGAGGCCATATTGTGATGGTAGTCAAAACTGTCACACTAACAGTCGTTATCTCTCATGACGGATAGGTAACTAACGTAATCTATATATTGCGACAGTTTCCACCCGTCTTACATTTCTATTTGATTTTTGTTTTTATTGTTGATTGCGACGGTTACCAATTGTCGTAACTTTCCGTTTGATTCATAGTTATATTATTGATTGCGACGGTTACTAACCGTCGTAACTTTCCATTTGATTTTTGTTTTTATCATTGATTACAAAGGTTTCAAACTGTCGTGAGTTCGACATTCTGACGATTCAAAACGCCGTAATTTTGTTTATAGTATTATTTTATTTATAATATTTATTTTAATTTTAATTATTATCTACTAAAATATTTTTAAATATAATAATATTTTTTTAATATTATTTGTTTTCTTTAAAATATTTCTACTAAAATATTTTTTTTATAGTCTTTTTTTAAATTTCGTTATCTTTTTGTACGATTTTCAATCACTTTTTAACGCAGTAAAATTAATTCCCATAAAAAACATGTAATATCAAATAGGCTTCATGATATCAAAAAAATGCGAGTTCCATAATTATGTCATGTAGTTAAAAAAACCAAAAAACATATCAAATCCTAATCTTATAATAATATGCATCATAATGCCAAAAATACATAGGAAAGTTCATAGTCTAATTAATTCATATCAAAGTCTAATTTGTCCTTCTTGATGATCAATATGCAATTCGGTAAGCAGACTCAGAAGAATGTCTACCATCAGTGGGTGATTGCAATCGCTAGAAAAAAAGTATTAAAATAAGATTACATCTAGAATGAACCATCAATTAAGTGACTCATATATCTTCCACTAGAATGTATCTGCAAAATAAAATAGAAGGCAAGAAATTAACAAGACTATTCCACGACTCATGAACCGATCATTATTTAAAACAATCAAATACAAATAGGAATTAGACATATAAACAACATTCTATGATATCAGTTTGAATTACCAAAAGAGAACTAAATCAAATTAATATTGGGTATAATCCCTATAAAAAAAGGAAAAGAAAATTGTAGATTTTACGACCAACAAGTTGTGTTCTTGTTGCATTACTCAATACATTACAAGTTGTGGGATGTTACTATGATTGGTTTAAGTTACCTTTGGACCTTACCAATCACAACTGTTAGTAGGCGTGGGGAAGAGTTGTAGTTGAGTCAATCAGACCTGGAATCAATGTTTGAGCCATGGGAGGGTAGCTTATGTCTTTGTATATTTTTCTGTCTTTGCTGGTTATGTTTCAGGTTGTGAAACTTCAAGATTTTCTGTCATTAAATCTGTGCATAGTTGTGGTTTTTGACAGTTTCATGTAATTGGGGTATTGTGGTCTTTTCATGACCTTTTGAATAAAGCTTGAGTATTAAAAAAAAAATACATTACAAATCAAACATGAACAGAAAGTAAGAGAAACACAGAAGGAATAACCTATGTCAATATTATTTATGAGTAAACCTGGACTATCACTTATTAAATTCAACATCATAAGTGTCACTACCAAAGAGACATTTCCAAAAGTTACTAATGTTTTTGCAACAATATTTTTTCCATGAAATACCAATATATACAACTATTGGATATTAGACTGCTATTTAGTTCATTGTTCATTCACATAAGAATTAGACATATAAACAACATTGGGAAATGTGATTTGCATGTAACATAGGAATTAGACATATAAACAACATTTTACATAGTGGGCATTTTGCCATTTTATAAAACTATAAAAACAATGGAAAATGTGATTTTTACTTGAATCTAAAATTAAAACTAATGACTTCATATACAATGCCGACATTTATAATATATGTAATCAGAAAAAGTAATTTACAGATAAGAAAATCAAAATTTTGTGTATTGTTAGTTGCATGAATAAAGTTAGGCTTGTCGTTAATACCAAAATACAACCGCCATGATAAAATTGACTAGTGTTAGGTACTTGCCTAGCTTTTAATAATACTGAGCAAATTTAATAAGAAAAAGGGAAGATGGCCATAAACCTATATCTATGACATGTCTACTGTTCATATTTCCAAGCTTAATCAATCTGCTCATTTTTATGACAGACCACTAGAATCTCATATGTCTTCCACTAGAATGAACCATCAAGCATAAACTTATATATTTTAAAGTTAATGATAGATTTCACGAAAATGTTACATGTCTTCCACTAGAATTTTGCATTTGCATTAAGAGTTCAATTTCCTCTTTTTTAGCACTGTCCCTTTGCTTTAAGAATGTGATTGCTTCCATCAATTCACTAATTTTTAAATTCTTTTCTGTAAGTGCATTAATTTCTTATTGTATTTCCTTTATTTTTTCACTTTTTTCAAAAGAAGACGCCGATCTCGTAGATCTATTAATCTGAGATGACGTAACTCCAAGTCCCATACTACGAACATATCCAGAATATTTTTTTTCTAAATACTTTCTGAAATGCCTCATTTTCAGACACGAAATCATTAATTGCAACTTGTAATTTTTCTTGCACATGCAAAGAGCAAATTGAGCTATATAAAAATAACTTCAATTTTCTCCTGATTCCATTCATTCCAACTTTCACTACGCCAAAATTGCTTTTTGGCAGCACAACATAGACAACGCTTTTTATCAAAAGCGCTGCTATATGTGTTAAAAAAAACGCTGAAAAAAGCGCTGCCTAAAGGCCTACTTTAGGAAGCGTTTCCATAAAAGCGCTGCTAAAAGCCATGCAAATGTGACACTTTAGAAAGCGCTTTTAGGAAAGCGCTGCTAAAGGCACACTTTAGAAAACGCTTTTAAAAAGCGCTGCTAAAGGCCTTACGTAGGTCACACATTAGAAAGCGCTTTCTGGAAGCGCTGCTATAGGCAATTAAAAAGAAAGCGCTTTTAGAGAAAAAGCGCTGCTAAATCTAATACATAAGAAAACGCTTTCCAAAAGCGCTGTCTTATGTTATTATTTCATAAATATTAAAAAACTTTTCATTATTTCAGAACGCCCTAATCATTTATTTTCTTTTCCCTCTCTCTCGCGACTTCTCCCTCCGCCTTGTCTCCCCCTCTCTCGCGACTTCTCCCTCCGCATTGTTCCTCTATTCGTCTTCTCCGACTGGCGTTCCTCTGTCCGTCTTCTCTGACCGACACTTTTCCTCTGTTCGTATCTCCATCTTCTCCGACCGTCATTCCTCCGTGAGTGTCATTGTTTCTTTTGTTGGTTCTTGAGTTTCAGTGATTATTTAATGTTCTTGAGCTTGCTATATAGTTTCTTTTGTTTGTTCTTGAGCATCTTTTTTTGTTTTTGTTTTGTTTTTAGTTTGAATGTAGTTTAAATGAGTGTTGTTATATTATATGAAATTATATGCATTACAAAAATGAGGATTGTTAGAAAAATTAGTGTTATAGAAAAATGAGTGTTGTTAGAGTATCAAAGTGTTGATGTGGTTGTTGTCGATTTGGTGAATTAGTGTTAATGTGGTTGTTGTTTGAATTTGATTTTGAAATTGTTGTTGTAGTAAAGTTGAAGATGATAAATAGTGATATTTCGGTGGATTTATGTTGGGAATTGGTGTTAATTATGTAAGTTGATGTTGAATGTTAGTGATGATAATGACATTGTTGATGGATACTTTTTAGTGATTACTTTATTTTAATCTAATTGTTGATTGAAAATGATAATGAAATTAATTGTTATATTTGGTATGTTAGTGATGAAAATGAAATTATTGAAATTAATTGATTCTTGCGACTTTGACTTGTTTCTCCGATATATCTTGTTTGTCCTATTATATACTCAATTTGTCCTGTTATATTTGGCATACACCATCATCACTAACTTAATGAATTTGCTATAGGGGTTACTTGTGAAGAGTGAAAGTCTGATTGTTTCCAAGAATCTTACACTGTGTGGGCCCAGAAGCTGTTGTCTTCCCTACAGGTACTATGCAAAATAGTGGTGTCACCGTGGTAGCTGAAGCAATGCACATTTCAAGTGTGAAGGACTTAAACCCCAAATTTGCAAATCTGTCATATTTTGGGGTTATCGAGCGCATTTGGGTGTTTGATTATGAGAAGTTTCAGATTCCTATATTTGGTTGCAAGTGGGTTGAAAATGATAATGGCTTACATATGGATAAGTCAGGATTTTTGCAAGTGGAAATTAATAGGGTGGGGTACAAAGATGCGTCTTTTATTCTAGCCTCTCAAGCTAAACAAGTGTTCTATGTCACTGATCCAACAAGTACGAAATGGTCTATAGTGCTTTTATCTAACAAAGTAATTGATGAAAACATTGGAGATCAAGGTGATATTGATGTTGAGATTGAATCGTTTACTAGAAATGATCAAGATGACAATATTATAGCAAGTGAATCATATATTAGAAATGATCATAATGAGGGTATTTTGATCTATCCAACCGTCCGTGTTGTTAAGAGATGAGTAGAACATATTCCAACCAAGAAAAGAAAGAGACGTTAGTGCAAAAGGTACTATTTCGTGTCTATTATTTAATAAGTTGAACAATTTATTTACACATTTCAATGAAAATAGTATAATGTTTATTATGTTTTTATTTAAGGTTCTTGTATGACAAATTGATGCGCGAGAATCAATTGTCAAACAGATTATATTTCGTGTCTTTCGCCCATATAATACTGGCAACAGGTTAGATCATCATTCTAATTTCATTCTAATCTTTGTATCTTTTGCGTAGAAAATTTCCATCTAAACTTTTGTTTTTTTACAGTGGTCACTGGTTTGTTGGTTGCTATTATTCCGATCACAAAGAGAAGCTCTAGTATCACGGTCTAAAGCAAACAACATTACATAGATCAGAGTGGAGGTATATTAATTTTCACAATTTTGCTTATAATAGTGATGATACTTGATAAAACAAGACAACTATATATTCTTATTTGTTTTTATTTTGTTAGAGCAATACATGTATAGATTGCAGTTATTACGTTTTGAGGTTTATGAGAGAAATCCTTCATTTGGATCAAATAGAGATTCCAATCATGGAATGAATTTATAACTTAGGATTTATTTTAATATTTATCAAATATTTCATATAATTTATTACTTTTAACTAAATCATGCATATTATGTTTTATTATGTAGTACTTTGATGAATACAAGTGTGCTCATTACTCGAAAGATAAATTGGAAGAAATCAAGGAGGAATTGTGTGAATACTTTATTGAGAAAAGAATCATATAAGGTATGAAAGTTGTTGTGTTGATTTATATCAAATGGTTTATGTGTTGAATTATAATGGTGTATATATTTTGGATTATAATGGTATATAGTGTCTATGTTTGAATAAAAGCTTGTTTGTTGAAATAAAGGCTCAATGGTTGAAATATAAGGCCTATGTGTTGAAATAAAGGCTTGTTGAATGTCATATAATGCCTATGTGTTTGAAATAAAGGCTTGAATTATATAGGTTTATGGTATTATTTCCAAAAATATGCTTTCTAAAAAAGAAATAATAGGCAGCACATTTAAATAAAAAACGCTTCCTAAATTCTGATTTTTAAAAAAGTGCTTTTAAAAAGCACAATTTACGTGAAGAAAAGACAACGCTTTTCAGAAAAAACGCTGCCTATAGTTCTCAATAGAAAGCGCTTTCCATTAAAAGTGCTGCCTTAAAGAGAAATAAAAAATACATTAGACAGCGCTTTAAAAAGCGCTGTCTAAAGGGGGACAATAGAAGCGCTGCCTAAAGATGCCAATAGAAAGCATTAAAGGCCAGAAAAAACGCCGCTAAATGACCACTTTAGACAGCGTTTTTCAAGAAAAAGCGCTGCTAAAGGCCTACTTTAGAAAGCGTTTTTCCAAAAAAAGCGCTGCTAAAGGCATACATAAGGCAGCGCTTTTGCATAAAACAAAAGCGTTATCTTTACCTATAGCAGCGCCACCTTAGGCAGCGCTTTTAAGCGCTGTTAAAAGCCAAAAAAAGCGCTGTCTTTTCCCTTCTGTGGCATAGTGTTTATAATAATTATATGACCTTACTATTCGGTAATACATGAATAAAATAAACTAAATATAAATTTTAAACACTAGCTCATAGGCAAAACGAGAGACCTTATCCTTTAGCATGTAAAAAAAATATATAGCTTTGAGGAAATAAGGGTTAGGTATGTTTATATTTTATTAAAGTTAGATTCTGTTAGTACATAACCTGAGGTTCACTACAAGAAAATTAAGTGTATCAAGATACAAAGTAGCTACAGAAAAAATAATCACGATTCTCAACTTAATTTAACCAGTTTTTAGACAGGTTCTCCCCACCTCTAAGAGATGCTAAAATATTTGATTTTTTCTCAAACCATAAGGAGACTAAAAAAATATTTCAAAAGAATTAACTTGTACTTACATTAATGTTGTATGCATCTTCATTGACAAAAGGCTTGTCAGGCTTTTATGAGAAACTGCATACATTTCTCCTCGACTGTATGATCGTTCATCTCTCGATTCCTACAAATAAGAACAAATACTAGTTATTTGTATTACCAGGCATATAATCAACAATATATAGATTTAGACATACCAACTCATGTTGCTTCCTTGTAAGCGACTTAGATCCAAGTGTATGCAGAGCTTTCGATTTTCCTCTATTTTCGGCATTTTGTTTTGTTATTCCCTACGTTGGTAACAAACAAAACACACACGTTATAGATAGGGATAAGATACAATATATTAGTTATATACTAGCGTTCAAACAGACACTTTCGTGTCCGTCTGTTTATTTTTTTAATTCGCACATATGTGAAAATACAAGTAATGTCTTTTTGCTTAATCTTGATTTTAATATAAATTATTTATAGGATGAAACACGTGATACACATTAAAATATATAACAAATTTTGTTTAAAATATATAATATTTTGAGATCAAACTAATATTACATAGACGTCTACAATAATAATCCATGTTCAAACTATAAAAGAAATACACAATTTAAAATATATATAATGACTGAAAAGAATAAATCCAAAAATAAAACCCAAGAAACAGATAAATAAAAAATAAAACCAAAGAAAGACAAAAGTAAAAACATAATAAGAAAATAAAATTGCATTCTTAAATCTATTGACCCATCACTACATTGTATAAAATAATAAGACATACAATAATTAGTTGAAAAATATGACAATAAAATACATTTCTTAGATATGCCTTCATTCCATCTTGAATACAATTAACACTCTGTCTTTGTCAAACCAGATAAAAAAAAAAGCATACGAAAGGAAATCTCAATATTTGTAATATTCAATTTTAAACCATCTCAAAACTTATAAGAACAAACAAATTATTATCAAATTTTAAAGTAAGACAACAAATAGAATAAATACAATTATTTCATAATAAAAATAAGAAAGTATAATTATTTCACTTTTGAAAATGGTGTACATTAGGAAGAGAAACACTCCATCATTCATATCAATAAGTAAAGAGTAGCATTTATGTTGAAAAATTATCTTGTGCAAATGATATGAGTGCAAAATAAAGAAATATCTATTTGGGCCTCCAGTACTATTACTTCTGTTCTGGACTGGGCCAACGGCCATGCGCGGCCCAATCCGTGACTGCTACAGTAACGACCCAAACGCTTGGATCCAGTCCATTAAGATGACAAAAGTACCCTTTTGCCACTACAACCGGGCACTGACTGCTCAGCCCTGCCCGAAATTATTGTCCGCCACACACGAGCTACAGCTCCCCGACAGCTGACGGACAGATGCCCGCAACTACCCTCCTGCCCGTCATAACGGCTAGTTTGGGCAGTTACCTATTCTTCAGGAAAACTATTATTTTGCCTCGAAAATAGGACCGTTGGCCACGCGCTGGGGAACATTATATAAACCCTCTCATTTGAGAGGGCGAGGTATCACATTTTCACCCTCAGAATACACTTTGTACTTGCCCCTTTTTCTCAGACCCTTTCTTACTTGAGCGTCGGAGTGCCTTGCAGGTACACCCCCTTTTCTCCTCAACAGTCCGAACACCCATCACGTCCAGCGACCATCATCTACCGAGCACCTTGCCATCTGACGACCAGCGTGTGTGGATCTGATCGAACACTCGAGATCAGTGGCGCCGTCTGTGGGAACTCCTTGTTCTCCCCTTCTTTCTTTCTTACTCGGAAACTAAAGATCAAAACATACCTTCGTTAATCCACCCACACATGGCCGCTCAGAACCCCGCAAAAAGTGCTGACGCTACAGTTCTTGTCCCAGTCAACAAGGTGGACGTTAATGGCAGTTCGCTGTTACTTTCTGATCCCCGTTTCCTTCGAGACGGGGCCACTGCTTCTCCAACTCCTCCTCCCACCGAGCAAGGAGAAAAACAGTCACCGTTGGGGGAGCGACCAATTCCTGGCCCCCCAGCACTGATCTACCCGTCGCAGCCCTCCTAGATGCTGTCAACCGCACGAACCTCCTTATCTTGCAGCAAGGTGAAAGGATAGGAGCCCTCGAAGAAGCAGCTCTTCCAAGGTCTTCTCCCCCCAAGAGCAAACACCAGAAATCAAGAAGCCCGCCGCCTAGGTGCCGGGAAGACCGTATGACGAGGGCCGAACCACTACGTGTTCGCAAACGCGACCAGATCTCCCCGCGGGACCAGTCGCCACCAAGACACAATAGAACGAGGCAGGACGGGCATTCTTCCCCGATCAGACATCGCGACCGGCCACGATCGCCCTCACCTAGCAGAGACCGCCGCCGCGAGCGTAGACAACGGTCACCGTCGACTTCAAGTTCGGACAGCGACGACGAGCCTCGCGGCCCGTTGTCCCGCAGGATCCTAGCCACCCGTCTCCCCAAAGGACTAGAGAAGCCTCCGTCTCTAGGGACTTATGATGGAACCACGGACCCAAACGAGCACATAGAAAACATAGATGCTCTTCTGGACTACCGAGGTGTACGAGGAGCCATCAAGTGCCGCCTGTTCCCGACCACGCTCCGGAAGGGAGCAATGACCTGGTACAAACAACTGCCCGAGGAATCCATCACCTCCTGGAGGCAGCTCGGGAGGATCTTCTCCCGACACTTTACCGCATCACGACGCCATCCTATGACTGAGGCGTCCCTTGGAGCTGTTGTACAAGGGAGAGATGAACCCCTTCGGGACTACAGTGAGCGGTTCAACAAGGAAGCCGTCCAAGTGCCAATGACCGACGATATGAAGAAATTCCTGCTCGAGCAGGGATTACGTCCTGGCTCAGATTTCGCGAAAGCCATCGGCCTAGATCCACCAAGGAACCTCAACGCTCTCCTCCACCAAGCCCAGTCGCATATACAGTACGAGGAGAAGGTCGCTGCCCACTCTGTTCGGGCCTCCCGTCACCAAGAAGGTACCCGGACATCCAGAGCTGAAGAGCCCTCGACATCCCGTCGAGGAGATAAAAGACGCGACGATCGGCCTCGCGATGCACGCGAACAGAAGGGACCTTCTGGACGGTTCCACGACTATACCCCCCTCACTACCTCGAGGGAGAAAATCTTGTCCGAATGTGCCAATTCAGAGTTCAAACAAGCGGGGGTCCGTTTCCCCAAACAGCTGCCGGCCAGGCCAGGTGTGGATAAATCCAAGTATTGCCGCTTCCACAAGAGCCACGACCATACGACGGAAGAATGCATCCACCTCAGGGATGCCATAGAGATCCTCATTCGCGACGGCCATCTGAAGCAGTTCACGAAGAAAAAAGAAGCTCCCCGGCAAGAAACCCAGGAGAGCAAGAAGGCGGCTGAAGAGACTCCGCCCTTCGATGACACCAACGTACAGGTCGCTATGTCTGTGACTCGACCAGAAGACTTCTGCATCCCTGACAGTCTGCCCGCTTCCATGTTCCTCGGCGCTCACAGCCCGTGGGAAACCTTCCCGTCGGCCATGGTCATCTCCGGTGGCGGATTCAACAAAATCACGGTTGGTTCGGTCAAAAGAAAGTTCGATCAACTGATCAGCAAGAGCGCCAACGAAGTCACCATGCTGGATACCACTCGCAAAGGATCCTCTCCCATTTCCTTCTACAAAGAGGAGCTCCTCGGCGGCTCACCGAACTCAAGCATCCCGCTTCTCATCCGGGCAAGGATGGCGAACTTCGAAGTTCGCAGGATACTCGTGGACCAGGGCAGTTCAGTTGATATTATGTACAACCACCTGTTCGAGACACTGCAGTTGGACGACTCTCACCTTACCCCATACGTTGGACCCGACCTGCAGGGATTCAACGGAGCAGTAACAAGGCCCCGAGGTTACGTAGAGCTCATCGTGACTTTCGGTTCAGGAAAGATAACCCGAGCAATCAAAGCACAGTTTCTGGTAATCGACTGCCCGTCACTATATCAGTGCATTTTTGGAAGGCCAACCCTGGCAGAGTTGGTTGCAGTGCCTTCCACCGTACATCTCAAGATGAAGTACTACACTTCTGAAGGGATGGTCGCCACCCTCCACGGCGACATCGAAGCTGCCCGTCGATGCTTTGAAGCCACATCAAAAGGATTGAGCACAATCTCAGCGAAGCCGAGGACATCTGGTCGCCCTCCTCTGCCCAGCAGCTCCGAGCAGCCAAAACCACTCCCCCAGGTCGAATCTATCGACTTGGATAGCCGTTTCAACGAGGAGGATCACGCCAAAGCCCCGACGACTTCGGGCAGCCAGTCCCACAACAACGGCCATCTCCTGCGCCCCATACCAGATGGCAACTTCGAGCTCGTCCCGTTCGGAGAAGACCCCCAACGGGGAGTAAAGATCGGAGCAGACCTCCCCGACCTGGCCAAAAGACAACTAAAAGCGTGCCTCAGGGAGAACGCAGACTTGTTCGCATGGAGCGCTACTGAAATGCCAAGATTGGACCCCTCCGTTGCTTGCCACCAGATTACCATCGATCTGGCCGTCAAAGCCGTTGCCCAGCGCAGAAGGAAACAGTCCCCGGAGAAGATGGAAGCCGCGGAGAAGGCTGTTAAAGACCTTCTAGAAGCTAGGTTTATTTCCGAGGCCAAATACACTACGTGGCTCTCAAATGTTGTACTTGTAAGAAAAAATAATGGCAAATGGAGAATGTCCATTGATTATACTGATGTTAACAAGGCCTGTCCAAAGGACGCCTACCCCCTCCCCAATATAGATAAGCTCGTGGATAACTCAGCAGGTTTTAAGCTGCTATCATTCCTCGACGCCTACTCGGGCTACAATCAAATCCCGATGGCCTCGAGCGATAAAACATACACGGCCTTCATGACCGAATCGGGCAATTATTACTACAACGTGATGCCTTTCGGTCTGAAGAACGCCGGCGCTACATACCAACGAATGATGAACAAAGTCTTCCAAGGACAAATAGGCGACATGCTCGAGGTATACATGGACGACATGATCGTCAAGTCCCACGAGGAACTAGACCATGTCGCCCATCTTCGAACAATTTTCGAGCAAGCAAGAAAATATCAAATGCGTTTTAACCCAGAGAAGTGCACGTTCGGAGTACGGGCAGGAAAATTCCTTGGTTTCTACCTAACGGAACGAGGAATAGAGGCTAACCCCGACAAATGTCGGGCATTCTCTGAGTTCCCAACGCCCACGTCTAAGAAGAACATCCAGTCCCTCAACGGGGTACTCACCTTGTTGTCCCGCTTCATCGCGAAATCCGCCCAACACGCCCTTCCTTTCTTCAAGCTCTTGAGAAAAGAAGCCGCGTTTGAATGGACCGAAGAATGCGAGGCGTCCCTCCTTCACTTAAAATAAGCTCTGTCGAAACCGCCCGTGTTATCGCGGCCAGATACCGGGGAAGTTTTGTTCCTATACCTCGCCGTCACCGCCGAGGCCGTGAGCGCTGTTCTCATCCGCGAGAATCACGCCGGCCAAAAGTCCGTATACTTCACGAGCAAAGCGTTGCAAGACGCGGAGTTGCGATATCAGCAGATAGAGAAGGTAGCACTGGCCCTCGTTAACGCCGCCAGACGACTGAGGTACTATTTCTTGGCCCACACGATCATGGTGAGGACGGATCAGCCCATCAAGCAGTTGCTGGGACGGCCAGACATGGCAGGTTGAATGCTCAAGTGGTCGTTGGAGCTGTCCGAATTTGACGTCTGGTATGAAAGCAGAAAGGCTCTCAAAGCACAGGCCCTGGCCGATTTCTTGGCAGAAGTAACCTTCTCAGACTCCTCGCCCCACGTAGCAAACAGATGGACCATCTACGTAGATGGAGCATCCAGCTCGAGCGGCAGCGGGGCAGGAGTCATTCTGGAGAACGACGAGGGGACCATAGTCGAAGCGTCTCTCACTTTATCCTTTCCCACGTCGAACAACCAGGCCGAGTATGAAGCCTTCCTCGCTGGGTTACGCCTAGCCGAAGACCTAGGGGCAGAAGAAATCGTCATCTGCACGGACTCTCAGCTCGTAGCTCACCAGGTCTCCGGGGAGTATCAGGCCAAAAACGACAGTCTGTCTGAATACCTCTCCCTAGTTAGGGAAAAGATATCGAAGTTCAGGATGGTAGCAGTAAGACATGTTCCCCGCGAACACAACGTGCGAGCAGACGTCCTATCCAAGCTAGCGAGCACCAAGAGGAAAGGCAGAAACAGGTCAGTCATCCAAGAGATACTTCCCCGATCCAGCATCGACAAGGGGCCCTCGACCCTACACGTGCACGCAATCGGGGACACCGACTGCTGGATGACGCCCGTGTACAACTACCTCACCAGGGAAGAACTTTCGGATGACCCCAAAGAAGCCAGCACCATCAGACGAAGAGCTTGCTCGTACGTCATCCTCGAAAACAAACTTTACCGAAGGGGTTTCTCCATTCCGCTACTAAAGTGCATAGAGGAGGAGATTGTCCCCCACGTATTACGAGAAATCCACGAAGGCATTAACGTCCAGCACCTGGGGGGAAGGTCCCTTGCCCGCAAGGCCCTCCGGGCGGGATATTACTGGCCAACTATGCAGCAAGATGCCAAAGAGCATGTGAAGAAATGCGACAAATCCCAACGGCATGGGGATATGCACCTAGCTCCCCCCAACGAGCTGAAAAGCTTGACATCCCCGTGGTCATTCTCCTGGTGGGGCCTGGACATCCTAGGAACCTTCGTGACGGGGTCTAGCCAAAACAAATACCTAATAGTGGGCGTAGATTACTTCACAAAATGGATAGAAGCAGAAGCCTTAGCGAAGATAACAGCACTTAACATTCTACGCTTCTACAAGCAGAATATCCTTGCCCATTTTGGGATTCCCCAAGCAATCGTCACGGACAATGGAACACAATTCACGGACAAGAAGTTCCAAGACTTCGTCGCCCATCTCGGAACAAAGCAACACTTCGCTTTGGTCGAGCACCCCCAGACCAACGGGCAGGCGGAAGCGGCCATCTGTGTCATCCTTCGTGGCCTCAAACGAAGACTGGACGAAACGAAGAAGGTCTGGGTCGAGGAGCTCCACAGCGTCTTATGGGCATATCGTACTACTCCCCAGTCCACCACCGGGGAGACGCCTTTCCGCTTAGCATATGGCATGGAGGTTGTTTTACCCATCGAGATCCACGTACCGTCCAGGAGGACCGAGTCACCTCTAGACGAGGAGAGGAATAACAGAGCGATAAGAGAAGAGCTCAACCTCGTCGAGGAAATCCGGACAGGAGTAGCCCTCCGCGAAGCGTCTCTTAAGCAAAAAATAGCAATCAGGCACAACGCCAAAGTCTTACGATGAGAATTCGACGTGGGCAGCCTTGTCCTGCGGAGAAACCACAAGGACCCTCGCGAAGGCAAACTAGCGGCCAACTGGGAAGGGCCATACAGAGTCCGTGCCAAAACGGGAAATGGCGCATACTTCCTAGAAAACCTCAACGGGGAGGCACTCCCTCGACCATGGAACGCTGAGAAACTTAAGCAATACTACAGCTAAAGTGACCTTAGGCTTCCTCGTATCAAGAGACCACCTAGCGGTCATCATGCTCGCCCAGGTACAAGCGACGCATGCACACAAAGTAGAATCCCGCTCAAACAAGCAAGCCGGAACTCTGCTCGTCGGCGGTCCTCGACCGAGCATCGCCTTTGCCCAAGTACCATGATTGGCAGAACCCCAGCTCGCGATGGGACGTTCACGCCGCGACCTCAGGCCTCAATCGCGACCTGAGATCTGCAACCTCGCCAGGACCTTCCCCGGCTGTTCGCCCAGTTCCCCGCACTGGCGAACTCACACGCAGCGGGCTACCTTCCAAAAGAAAGCTCCACTAACGGACACACCCTCCGACGGGCAGTCATACACGCACAATTAAGATAAAGTACAACACTAATATAAAGTACAGCAACATAAACAAAAATCATATAAGTAACAAAATCGGCCAACATAAACCGGGCATAAAGTAAAAAAGGCCACCAGGGCCAAAGATTGTACGAATTACATAAAAAGGGGGGCCACGCCCCCCAAACCAAATAAAATTACAACAAACTACACGGCACGCAGGCCGGCAAAACATCATCATCGGAAAACATCATTCCTCGGTGTCTTCGACTCGTTCATCATCGGGCGGAGAGGTTTGGGTTCTAGCTTGGCCGGCAAGGATAGACTCTGGCATCACTATTTGCCCGTCTTTAACGTACGCCAGGAAATTGGTACCTTCGGTCACCAAATCAACACCAGGATTCACCACCTGAAGTTGAGACACTGCGTTTTGGAAGGACTCCTCGCCGAGCACCGCGTTGTCATCCTCGGCCACCACCAGTCGGGCAACTAACTCTGACCTTGTCTTCAGCACCTTCACGTCCTCAGGCTCCTCCTCGCCCGGAGCATTAGCCGCCTGCAGTTGCGCGACCAAGTCCTCAACAGCCTTTTTCTCAGCCTCGAGCGTAACCATCTTCCCCTTTAGCTGGGCAACCTCCTCGCTCTCCTTCTCCCTCGCCTCCTTGGCAGCCCTAGCTTCCTCCATGGCCTTCCTCAAGCTCTCCTCGAGAGCGTTCACCTTCCCGCGGGCAATAGTCAACTCACCCTCAGTGGCCGTGTCCCCTTCGGCATAGGTGGCCGCCATCTCCAGCAGCCTGACCACCGCAGAGGTATCCTGAGCCACCAACACCCTCTTGCTCGGATGGTCCAGGCTTTTCAAATGAAGAGAATCAGCGTGGGGAATCACTAAAGAGGTCCCTTCAAAAAACCTCTTGTCCAGTACACAAGGAGGCAACTCAAATTTTGCTTTCTCTGGCGCCTTGCCCAGATCCACTGCCTCGTTCCTTGGACGCTTAGACCTGGTCGCCAGGGGCATTGGAGACCGTTGTGCATTGGCCGGTGAAGCATTCCCCTGAGGATTCTAGGAAGGACCAATCGCACGGGCAGGGGAAGGACGAACCTTAGGAGTAGCAGCTGCAGCAGCTTGTTTCCGCGCGGCCACGTTCCTCACAATCCTTTCGTGGGCTGAAGGCATAACGGCTGCAAAAGACAAAAACAGGCGTCAGGTGATAAAAAATAACGAGCAATACAAAGCAATATATTAAGATTAAATACCGAGCAGATCCATAGCATCCCTATAAGTGTTGCACCCCAGCAGTGCCCTAACGTTAATAAAACGAGGCTCTACTTGAGGACTACCGTCGTCCTCAAGGATCGCCACTTTCTTCTTCGTAACACACTCGGCCATCCGGAACGAGTTCACGTACTTCAGCAGTTTCTCATATGAGGTAGCATCCCCTCATCCAAATCGGTCAGCTCAAAAACATAGTCCTTTGGCGGCCTAGTAAAATACGCCCCGGTCCACTGGAAGGGATATTTCAGCAATCGCCGCCCAATGTATTTACCCTCCTCGTTAATCCTGTCCTCCCCATTCTCATCCACTTCAAGCTCCCAGCAGAACGTACTATCCTGGGCAGCCTCCGATACGGGCTCCACGACGAAGTACCTCGTCTTAAATGTACGGATAGATTCAGAGAAAGGTTTGAACAGCTTACGCTGCTGCTTCAAAGAGACCCAGCCATAGCTCTTTCCAGAAGTCTGCCGTTGAAGATGAAATACGGTGAAGAAGAATGGAAGAGTTGCCCCTACCTGCAAGTGCTCGTACACCAGCTCGAACGCCCGCATGAACGCTAACGAGTTGGGGTGGAGCTGCGTAGGGGCCAGGTGAAGATGTAGAAAGACGGACTGCTGGAAATCCGTGAATGGAAGCCTCAAGCCCAACTCCTTGAAGACATATTCATACATCGTGAAATGCTCCCCGTAATTGGTGCAGACGCGCTCATTAGCAGTGGGAAAGTGAACTCTCCAATCCCCGTCGTCTCCCACCGTCCGGAAACAGTCTCCAACATAGCTCGCAAACTCAGACACATGCTCAGAGGGTTCCGCTACCTCCCATTCCTCTGCTTTATTTTATGCTACATCCTCCTCGGGTGCATCCTCCTCGGGTACCTCCTCCTCGAGCACCTCGTCCTGATCATCGTCCCGCAGTTCGTCCTCTTGCTCGTAGTCCGTATCCTGCTCAGTGGACCCACTCGAAGACTGAGTGCTATTACTCCCCGAGGAACCAGACTCCTCCTCGGACGAATCTAATACAATTTCTCCACGGGGCCCTGTCGCCATCACCTGAAAAGCAGAGAAAGACAGTGAATTCAACAGCTAATCAAATCCACCCTTCCACCGCTGAACAAGTGAAAGGGCGCGCTAAGGGCTGAGGACGACGTCCCCGGCCTAAGCCCTGACAACACTGCGAAAACTCTCCCCGCGAGACAGTGCCCGGAACTCTCCTCCCACACGAGGAATTTCTCCAAAGCAAGAACACGAGTTTTTCATTCAGCTCACAACTCCATAAAACACAACGTTCGCACTGTCACGTGCACGTCACCATCGCGACGGCGTCACGGACAGACCCTTCACACACAACGTAACGACAGGCTAACGGCGATAGAGATGGCGGAACCATCATCCACCACCGGCGACTACCACATATACAACCCTAAGTCTCCTAAAATCTAACCTAACCACATGCACCGTTTAAGTAAACATCGACAAAAAGCAAAACAAGGAAAAGAGACGACTTACTCGTAAATATGAGGCTGGAAGGACTTGCTCGGAGCTTGAAACAATGAAGGTTGCAACGGACAGCGTTCACGGGCAAGGAATTTGCTGAAGATTGAAGGAAAAGATTCTGAATGAAGGTTTTCCCCCTATTTATACAGGAGGTCACGTGCAACCACATGCGCACATAGGTCATAATGACTACCCGCTAGCCATCATGCCTAAGCGGCGGTGGCACAAGTTCCAACACACACTTGGCAACCCCCGTACCGTTTCGTATTCCACTAAACTGATGGTACCCACCGGTAACGGGCAACGTATAACGACCACGACCAACAGCCACGACGGGCAGTAGAAACCACGGGCTTCCACAGCCGACGAGCAAAACGCTCCACTTCCCCGAGCCTGTACGCTATGCTTAAGTCATCACTTCCATGCTCGGAAGCAACCACTTGGGGGGCTACTGTTCTGGACTGGGCCAACGGCCATGCGCGGCCCAATCCGTGACTGCTACAGTAACAGCCCAAACGCTTGGATCCAGTCCATTAAGATGACAAAAGTACCCTTTTGCCACTACAACCAGGCACTGACTGCTCAGCCCTGCCCGGAATTATTGTCCGCCACACACGAGCTACAGCTCCCCGACAGCTGACGGACAGATGCCCGCAACTACCCTCCTGCCCGTCATAACGGCTAGTTTGGGCAGTTACCTATTCTTCAGGAAAACGGTTATTTCGCCTCAAAAATAGGACCGTTGGCCACGCGCTGGGGAACATTATATAAACCCTCTCATTTGAGAGGGCGAGGTATCACATTTTCACCCTCAGAATACACTTTGTACTTGCCCCTTTTTCTCTGACCCTTTCTTACTTGAGCGTCGGAGTGCCTTGCAGGTACACCCCCTTTTCTCCTCAACAGTCCGAACACCCAGCACGTCCAGCGACCATCATCTACCGAGCACCTTGCCATCTGATGACCAGCGTGTGTGGATCTGATTAAACACTCGAGATCAACTTCCAAGTAGAAATAGGAGCATGAAATTGTACATAGCCGCATCAGATTCTACCATAGGCAGTATTTTAGCTCAGGAGGATGATAATTCCGTCGAAAGGGCCATATATTACCTCAGTCGAATTCTAATAAATGCCGAAATTAGGTATAACTCAATTGAAAAATTATGTTTGTGCTTGTACTTCTCTTGTACTAAATTAAACAAGAAGGATGATTTCTTGGAAGAAGGAATGGCAACGAAAAGTGATTTGCAGCAGAAGGAGCAGGTGACGTTTTCAGAGTCACTTTTTGAGTATCATGATTTGGGTAAGAAGATTTTGATCGCTGATATGAAAGGGGCGCGGACAGTTGTAAGCACCTTTGACAAGGCAATAAGGAAAAGTAAAGGTCCTTTGAGAGATTCAATGCTTTCTCTCTCTTCGAACACTAATAATTCTGCTGTTTCAAGCACTTCGGGGACAGAGGATACAAAGGTTATTTGTTCTTTAGACAATGATGTTGGTAAGGAAAGTAGGGGTCACGATTTCAGAAAAAAATACAACAAGAAAATGAAGTTCAAGAGTTTATGTGGGAGCGGTGGCATCTTGGGAAATACTCAAAAGGTGAAAGTGAAAAGTATACCTTTAGGGAGAAAAAAACGGACTTTTTTTTCAACTCCTTTAGAACCAGCGGCTAGCCTAAAGGACAGAGAATATTCAAATGGAACGTTCAAGACTTATGGGGATGACTCTTCGAATAATACGGTATACTAGGAGACAATTCGGCCGAATCTGACATCCTTAGGAGTAATTTCTGTCTTTGGGAAAATTTAGATTCAAATGTTGGAGGAAAGTTATGGGAGAAATTTCAAAACTAGGGGCAGTGGACGATGATAAAAAGAAGGATTACAAAAGAAAAATAGATATGATGGAGATAATAGACAAGGAAAGAATGTTGGGAGGGAAGGCGGATTTATTAGTGTGGAAATGATTATCGGATCTTTGAACATCAGAGGGGGTGGTAGTTTGATTAAGAGAAAGAGGATCAGTCATATTATTAAAAAGGGTAATACGAATATGTTTCTAATTCAGGAATCCAAAATGTTGTCTGTTTCCAAAAACATGGCGAAGAGTTTCTGGTCTAAAGAGGATATAGGGTGGTCTTACTCTAGTTCGACGGGAATGTCCGGAGGGATATTAATTCTTTGGAAGAACAGTGTGGAGGTGTTATGTAACTTTAAAGGGGACGGTTACGTAGGAGTTAAAGTTTTCTGGGGGGATAATTTTTACTATATTGTTAATGTGTATTCTCTGTGTGAGTTGGGGGTTAAAAGAGCTTTATGGAGGTCTTTATTGGAGCTGAAATCCCGTCTTGGGGATGGAGCTTGGTGCATTGGGGGCGATTTCAACGCAATCTCTTTTCCTAGTGAAAGAAAAAGTAGGGTGCAGGGTACTCGTAGCACGGAGATGAAGGAGTTCTCGAATTTTATAAAGGATAGCGAGTTGGTCGACGTGCCATGTAAAGGAAAGAGGTTCACTTGGTACAGTGGAGATGGATCTTCAATGAGCAGGATAGACCGCTTTTTGGTTTCAAATGAGGTCATTAGTAGGTGGGGAGTAGTGGGTCAATTCATTGGAATGAGAGACTTATCGGATCATTGCCCGGTTTGGTTGATGGTGGACTCGTCGGATTAGGGGCCGAAACCATTTAAATTTAACAATGAATGGTTCAACGATAAAAATTTCGTGTCTTTCGTTGAGAAAGAATGGAAAAATCTTTCTATTGAGGAAAGGAGTGATTATGTTTTGAAAGAGAAATTGAGATTACTTAAAGGGAGCCTTAGGAGGTGGAATGTAGAGGTCTTCGGTATGTTCGATTTAGAGGTTGAAGATAGTGTTAAGGGGGTGAATGATGGGGATGAAGTGGCCGAGTTGGCTAGTGGATTTATTTCGGATGACATCATGATTAATCGTAAGAAGGCTTCTAGTCATTTTTGGATAAATCTAAGAATTAAGGAGAATATGCTTATTCAAAAGTCTAGAATCAAGTGGGCAAGTGACGGAGATAATAATAGTCGATTTTTTCATAGTCTTATGAAAGAGCGGAGGAGGCGTAATTTCATTGGCATTCTTAACTCGGATAAAGGAGATTTAGAATCGGTCAAGGAAGTTAAGGAGGAGGTGAGAAATCATTTTGCTAGGAAGTTCTTAGAACCCGATTTTCATAGGCCAATTTTGGAAGGAATTCCTTTTAAATTGCTCAGTTCGGTTGAGAAGGAGTCGCTTGAGAAACCGTTTTCGGAGGACGAGATTAAGGAAGCGGTGTGGGGTTGTGATGGTTCTAAAAGTCCGGGGCCGGATGGATATTCCTTGTTGTTCATAAAGAAGTGTTGGTATTTTCTAAAAGAGGATTTCTATAGATTTTTCAATGAATTTCACAGTGGGGCTGTTTTATCAAAAGCTATTATTTCCTCTTTTTTGACTTTGATCCCGAAGAAAGAGAATCTGTTGGAATTGGACGATTATAGACCTATTTGTCTTGTAGATTGTTTGTACAAGGTATTGTCTAAGCTTTTGGCGGCAAGGCTTAAGATGGTTTTGAACTCTCTAATTTCTAATTTTCAAAGTGCTTTTGTGCCCGGTAGACAATTGCATGATGGTGTTTTGGTTACGAATGAAGTGGCAGACTATGCGGTTAAGGAAAAGAAGGAAGTAACGCTTTTTAAGGTTGACTTCGAGAAGGCTTATGATAAGGTTAGTTGGGGTTTTCTTAGATACATGATGAGGAGAATGGGATTTGGTGATCTTTGGTTGAGGTGGATGGAGGACACTATTTTCTCAAGCAAGATGTCCGTTTTGGTGAGTGGTAGCCCGACTAAGGAATTCTTAGTCGAAAAAGGATTAAAACAAGGAGACCCTCTTTCTCCTTTTCTTTTTTTTATTGTGGCGGAAGGTCTAACGGGGTTGGTAAAGAGATCGGTTTTGATAGGAGATTTCGCGGGTATCAATGTTAACGGAGATTGTTTAATTGACATCGTTCAATTTGCGGATGATACTCTTTTGGTTAGAGATGGAAGTTGGAGGCATTTGTGGGCTATCAAAATGGTTCTAAGAGGTTTTGAATTAGTTTCGGGTCTCGGTATTAATTTTCACAAGAGTAAGCTTATAGGTATCAATGCTCCGTCCAATTATGTAGACGTTGCGGCCTATTTCTTATCTTGTAGAACAGAGAGGAAATAATTTACATTCCTAGGCATTCCTATAGGATCTAATCCTAGGAGGGTATCTACTTGGTCTTCTTTGATTCGAAATTGGAGAGAAGGCTCTCTAGATGGCAAAATCATTTTTTGAGCATTGGGGGAAGAATTACTCTTCTTAAGTCCGTTCTTACTAGCCTTCTGATTTTTTAACTCTCTTTTTACTTGGCTCCGGTGAAAATTTACAATGACATCATTAAGATTCAGAATGGCTTTCTTTAGGGTAGCTCGGATTCAAAATGGAGGATTCATTGGATCAAATGGAGTTCTCTTCGTTTACCGGTTGAGAATAGGGGTTTAAATTTGAAGAGAATCAAAGACTTTAATTTTTCCCTCCTTAGTAAGTGGCGATGGAGGATTCTCGTAGGATCGGAAGATATTTGGTTTAGAGTTTTGAAAGCTTGGTATGGCGACATAAGAATGTTTGTGTCAGGTCGGGGATATTCTCGCAACAGTTGGAGCTCTTGCTCATCATCGTGGATGGACATTCTATCTCTTCCGGGAAAATATCCGGATGATTTTTTCTTAAATAATTGTTTGTTTTAGGTTGGTAATGGCTATGCAGTTCCGTTTTGGCACGTCAATTGGACCGGATCTGGTTGTTTAAAACACATGTTTCCGGAGGCATTTTCTTTGTCTCGCTTAAAGGATGTTGCAGTGGCGCGAATGGGAGGCTGGAACAATGGTGTGTGATCCTGGGGTGATCTTGGAATCCCACTGTTTGCTCATTTGGTGGATGGTTCTACTGTCTCTCATTTTTGAAACGAGCCTGGTACGCAACAACATTCAGTGTTAATAGCAGAGGATGTTTTAGAAAATACGAATACTCTTTTTAATGAGAGTTCCTATGGCTCGATGATTAGGGATCTTCTCAGGAATAATTGTGATCACAGCCATACCTGTCTTGATGATGATGTTTATGTAGTAAACAACAGTTTTTCTGGCGAGACTTCTGCATCGACTGGTCTGGTCCGCAATGAGATTGATCACGTCCAAAACTCTTCCGTTGACGGCATAGATATGGTGAGCGGTTTTCCTGGCAGATCTGCAGTGTATGTTATGTACAATTCAGGGGATGATCCTGTTAGTTCTTTCGGCGGCCAGGAAGTGGGGAACGTGGCGGAGGAGTTGGTTCAGTTGCGAGATTTTCTTAATACGGCTAGTTTGGATTTTACGGTGAAGGATCGTGTGAGTTGGACATTAGGGGATGGCGACATCTATTCGGTTTGTTCGTTCTACAACATGGCCAATAGTTTTCACATTCCTTTCGGACCTCCTAATCAGAACGATGTCGCTTTCAATTTAATTTGGAAAGTTGAGGCTCCTTTGAAAATCAAGGTGTTCGGATGGAGATGTTTTTTGAATAAAATTCCGACAAAAGATTTGTTGTACTCTAGAGGTATTATTCCCTCGGAGAGAAACTCTAATTGTTTATTTTGCAATAGTCATCCGGAGTCTGCCTCGCACTCTTTTCTTTTGTGTTCGGTGGCCAATTTGGTTTGGAAAGAAACGGCAGAGTGGATTGGTTTAACAGCCCCTGTTGGAATTGGTTTCAAGGGAAGTTTTATGGATTGGTTCTCTTTCTACAAAGCTAAGAAAGTTAAGCCCGGTAGAGAAGGTTGCATTTGGTTGGCGGTTTGTTGGAATCTTTGGATTCGGCATTGCTTTTAGGAATACCGGTTGGAACGTGTTTAACACTGTGTGGTCGGTTAAGTTTTCGGTGTGGAGGTGGTATTTTATTGGAGACATAACTAATCCCAATTGTAATTTTTACGATTTCGTAAAAACTCCTTTGTTCTATTTGTCGTAGATTTCAATTGGTTGGTAATTTCTTTTTATTGTTGAGCACAGTCTCACCACTCTTGTAATCAGATTTGAGTATCTTTTGTACTCCTATCAATATACTACTTGCTTAAAAAAAGTAACTGCTTCAAAAAGAGAATTAAATGAACCCGTATTCCCTACTTTGAGAACCAAAGAAAAATCAACGACATAAATAAAAAAATTAACATTTATAAAGGACAATAGAATCAAAAGCAAAAGTACCCGAGACTAAAATATATATGCACTATAGTCTAAGCCATGCACATTTCACTTTCTTGTCTCTTGATTCACTCTATGCGCTCCCACTTTCCATTTTAAAAGAGAAAGAAAGCAAACTACTAACTAAGGAGTTGTATATATTTTTACAATGGAATTGGAAGTTCCTTAGAAGCTACTTTTTTTCTCAACAAAAAGAAAATCGTAGCAATTATTCATGATGATTTTGAGTAGTTATATTTTATAATGTAGAAGGGTAAAAATTGAAATGTAAAAAAAAGGCTACACCAAAATTAAGTTTTGTCTTTATATAATGTTATAGATTAAAAATAAAATTATACTAGTAAAACATTAATATTACCTATGTTTTTTCTTTCCGCCTATATTGAACAAAAACAACCCAATCATTTTACATAATGCCTTTTCATTTTGAATAATTTTGAAGATTTTCCTCCAAAGTGAGATTCCATCTATAAAATCTTTGAAACAATTGGCAACGATCATCCTTCCATTTCTTTACAGCAAAAGCAAGTATGTAATCTTTATCACGCCCACCATCAACATTAAAATGGCACTAACCATAAGAATAAAAGTTAGTTGACAAAGAAAATAATAATCACCGTGAAATTAATTTAAAAAATATGTAATTGTTTATTAATGATACCTTTATCTTTTAAAAGTTACACAATGGATGTAGTTTGAAAGTTACACAATGGACAAGCAAGTCATGTGTATGTGTTCCACCCAGAAAGTGCACCCAAACCTGGAAAGTTACTAATCATCCACAATAAATTTGCATGCGAATTGAACATCTCTTTCTTGAAACAATTATATGTATCCACACCATTTGTCCATAACACCTTTATCTCTTTGACTAAGGGTTGTAAGGAGACATCAATATTATTTCCTGTTGGTTCTTTACCGGGAATTATCATTGACATTATAGATGATGTTTGTTTCATGCAAACCCATGGAGGAGTGTTATATGGAATGAGAACATCTAGCCAAATACTATTGGTTGTACTCATCACAGTAAAAGCATTAAAACAATCACTAGCCAATGCAAGACGCACATTTCGTGGATCTGATGAAAACGAAGTATGTATCAAGTCAAATTTCTTCCAAGCTTTCGAATCTCTAGGATGCCTCAATATTCCATCATTGTTAGTATATGTTATATGCCATCTCATATCCTCGGCCGTCTTCGATGACAATAATAATCTCTGTAATCGAGGTTATAATGGAAAATAACGAAGAACCTTGGCAGGGATTTTCTTCTTTTTCTTGTTAACAGATACCTCTTCATTTGTTTTCCATTTTGAAGTGTTTCAATTTTTGCAAGTCTCACTCTCTTCATCTTTTCCCCAATAAATCATACAATTGTTTGGACATGCGGGTATCTTAACATAATTCAAACCAAGTTTTGTGATTGATTTATTATCTTCATAGAACGAACGTGGAATGTTTGCATCTTCAAATGCATATTTTATTAACTCTAAAATCATTGTCATTTCCTTCTCACTCAATCCCTATAACACTTTATACGGTACAACTTAACCAAAAAAGATAGTCTTGTATATTAATTTCACCCTTCATATAAAGGTTGTTCTCCTTCTCTAGCCAATTCATAGTACTCCTTGGCTTCATTTCTTTCTTGAGTTGCCCTTGGCATCACATAATCTTCCTTGTCAATCTCCAAATTTGATGAAGATGGTATTTCATTAGCATAATTCCTATCAACTCCAAATGCATCGTTGATCATGTTCTGAATAAGATCTTCGACAATGATAGTATCTTCAACAATATTTAGAGTAGTACTAGGGGAGATAGTACTAGGTAGGTTAAAGGACTATCCATGATTAATCCACATGGTGTATCCCTTCGAAAATGGTGACCACATTAAGTGGTTAAACATTTCGCTCATACTCTTTGATTTTCTAAAACCACGGAGGCTACAAAGGCATGTTACTACGTAGTTTTCTTTTGCACCTTTAAATGCAAAATCAATAAATTCACGTATCCCTTGCTGATATGCGATCAATAATTGTGGCTTCGTAATCCATGACTTATCCATTTCTTTAAAAAATAAAAATATAGATATTATATTATATGTTCAAGAGATCTAGTACTATTTAATAAAAAATAACTCATTGCATAGCAAAAAATCGTGAGCATTAATACAAGATGGAGTTTTAATTAATAATGCAGAGTTTGGCAACACAATATCTATATGTTTGGGAGGGTACATACCACACGATGTGGAATTTAATTGAGGACACTTTTTTCCACAATATTCTTCATTCACCAATTTGAATCCAACCAAACATTAAAAGTTCTGAGCTGGTTGAAACTAAAGAATGAACCGATATAAATAATCACACTCTTCTTTTATGTTTAACTATTTTTAAAATCATGATCAAGTTTTAATCCATCCAAACAAAAACAATTCGAACCAAATATCTTTGAAAAAGTATAACAGAGGGGCCCAAAAGGAAGGTACATGAAGTACTTACGAAGCAGAAAAAAGTCACCACCCTTAGAGTACAAACATCTCCAAGTAGGATATGAAGACCACTTTTGCAGTTTTCTGGACAACAAATATAGGTGGAAGAATTAGTATTAAGCACATGCTTCTAACCACAATTAATAGGAAGGCGATGGTTCAAAATTCTGCAGGTTTATGGATGTCTATAGCATGGTGTTTTTGGATAAATAGAAACAAAATTTTATTTAACGATGTCATTTGGGATAGTGATAGGATAGTAGAAGATATAATTTTGTTCACTTGGTGGTGGGTAGGAAAAAGAATTAACTCGCTAACTACTTGTAATTATTACGAGTGGATCAACTATCCTTGCGAAGTTTTGTAGTTCTCGCTTGGGTTGGTTGATGTTTTTTGTACAGGGTTGGATACTCCCTTTAGTATCTTGTTGAATGAAATTTTTGCTTATCAAAAAAAAAAAAAAACCAATAATACCTACAATCAAAATTTCTTGATACACATAATAAGAAAATACCTTAAAGAAAAACACACATTACACATATACTTATATACAAAGATATATGGCCATTGAAATAATCTCAAACACACTAGTAATTTCTAATATCTAATGACCATGTTTTTTTTATAAGGAAAATTATATTATATAATAGGACACAAAATAGTGCCCTTGTGTCCTATTATATAATATAATTTTCCTTATAAAAAAAAACATGGTCATTAGATGTTAGAAATTACTAGTGTGTTTGAGATTATTTCAATGCCCATATATCTTTGTATATAAGTATATGTGTAATGTGTGTGTTTGTTTAAGGTATTTTCTTATTATGTGTATCAAGAAATTTTGATTATAGGTATTATTGGTTACTTTTTTTTTTTATAAGCAAAAATTTCATTCAACAAGATACTAAAGGGAGTATCCAACCCTGTACAAAAAACATCAAACAAATGGATGATGTGGATGAATAATGGAGTCTTCAATTGTTACACTTTGGTTTTGGTTAACGGGAGTCCCACAAAGGACTTCAAGGTTTCTCGTGGTCTCAAACAAGGCGACCCGTTGGCCCCGTTCCTTTTTACTATTGCTGCTGAGGGCCTTGCGGTGTTACTGAACCGGGCTGTGGAGAATGGATCTTTTTTTGGTTTTAAGGCGTATCTTGATACACCGTTACATCTTCTTCAGTACGCAAACGATTCTATGCTGGTGGGAGATGGATCTTGGAAGAATATTATGGCTATTAAGGCAATCTTGAAGGGATTTCATTTGGTATCTGGACTTGACATTAATTTCAGCAAGTGTTCCCTGTTTGGAGTTAATTTGGATGAACCCTTTCTTTTGGCAGCAGAAAATTATCTATCATGTAAAATCTCAGCTGGCCCCTTTAAATTTCTCGGAATTCTCGTTGGTGGTAATCATAGACTTCTCTCTTTTTGGAAACCACTGATTGATAAGGTGCGAGCCAGGCTAAATTCTTAGAATGGTCGGTTTGTTTCCATCGGCGGCAGAATCACTCTAACTCCGTTTTAGCAAATCTTCCAATACATTATATGTCCTTCTATAAACTCCCTAGTCGAGTAATCCGTATCCTTACGACAATTCAAAAACGTTTCCTTTGGAATGGTTCAATGGCCAAAAAAGGTGTGTCTTGGGTCAGGTGGAATGTTGTTTGCAAAAGCAAAGAAGACGGAGGGCTCGAGATTAAAAATTTAAAGCTGCTCAATGCTGCTCTGCTTTTTAAATGGGTGTGGAAAATTGTTTCTGCGGAAGAATTCATTTGGAGAGATTTTATTCGTCGTAGATATAAAAATTTTGTTCTTGATTTTCATGTTGGCTTGTTACCTAAGTATGAGATTCCACCATCTTTATGGTGGAAAAATTTATTTTCAATTGCAGGTTTTTGTACCAGACAACAGTTTTCTGATTTGATGTCTAATGACCATGTTAATATCAAAATACTGACATAAATTAGATTTAACATGTGTTGTATCTGTTTGAATACTCTCTTGACAAATACACATGAGCATGCTTGGGAAATTCACTTGGGAAATTCAAAAACCTCATATCTCAACCCCTCTTTCTCTCATTTAACTTACATTAAGTTTTAACTTATGGAGTTGTTGTAAGATAAAATAGTAGAATAAATTTTTGCATCATAAATGTAGCTTACTTTCATTATTGTTACACCAACACGTTTTGATTTTTAAACCAAACCTAAATTTGTTAGCAATGCTATATATATTTTTTGTTCTTTATTGTTAACTTCTATTTTAGCCTTGGGTAGGTGGTGTTTATTTCATCAATGATGTTTTTGTATTTTATGTAATGTTGTCAGGGAGCTGTTAGAGTCATGGTAAAAGATCTTGTTAGAACAAGGCATCAAATTGAAAAGTATTACAAGCTAAAGTCACAACTCCAAGGTTTATCACTCAGAATTCAGGTATGTCATTGTTTGTATAGTCATTTTTGGATAATATTTTTTTCTAAGGCTCAAAGAACTGTTTGTTTTTTGGAATATAGTTAGCTTATTTGATTACTGAAAACTAGTTAATTTGTACTACAATTTTTCAGACATTGAAATCAACACAAGAAATGGGCGAGGCTATGAAAGGTGTGACAAAGGCCATGGGGCAAATGAATAGGCAGATGAACTTGCCAAATTTGCAAAAAATCATGCAAGATTTTGAGAGACAGAACGAGAAGATGGAATTGACGATGGAAGTGATGGGTGACGCAATAGACGATGCTTTGGAGGGGGGTGAAGAAGAAGAGGAAACATACGATCTAGTGAACCAGGTTCTCGATGAGATTGGAATCGACATAAATCAAGAGGTATGTTTCTTACTTATTTCTAGTTTAACATTACTTTTCAACTAAAAGTATTTGACACTAGTAGTGACTATAACAACGCGTGAAGTATGCGCGAAGTTTGTTTCTATCAAAATTTGTTTATGTTGAAACAACCTCTTTTCCTAAACTAAGTATAGATATATTTATTATTAGCTGAAAAGTGTTAAGTATTGACTGATACACACATCCAAGTGATAACCCTATCAAATTTTTTGCTTGCTAATATGAAGACGTGTTTAATAGTTACCATGAACACTACGTCAAACAATATAACAACCATGACCGCAATAAGCATTTATCAATAACTTCAACACCAGCGACTTAACTAGAATTAGAATAACAAGGGCAACTAATACAATTGTGTGAGATTTGGATCGAACTCTAGTTTTAAGCATGAGGTCGAAGTCCGTTCGCATGCTGCCGTCGAAGTGTTATACTGTCGAAATAATACATGTTGTAGTCGAAGGTTGTTCTAACATATATTAGTTAATATTGCTATGGTTGTTAGCATATTGAATTGGGCCTTGTGTTAAGGATCCAATTGTTTAAGTTAGCTTGTACCCTAAGTTAGCTTGAAATGGGTATTTTGTTAAAAGCCCATTAGTTTAGTGTGCTAGGTTTATTATAAATAGCATGCTAGTCTCTCATTCGAAAGCGTGACAAAAACCTAGAAAGAGTGAGAGTGGTTAGTTTGTTATTCTTGTATACTTGTAATCCTTGTTTTAAGGAGAAAGGAAAGAATAACAGTTTTATAACCAATCCTTGTTGTTTTTACTCTTGTTTTCTTTGTTAACCCTAACCCTTGTGAGTTCTTTGATCATAAAGAAACTGTAAATACTTTGTTTCAAGGTATCCAATTCACAACAGATTGGTACGGTGAGCGTGGACAAGATGCCTTCAACAAAGTATGAGATCGAGAAGTTCACCGGAGTGAACGACTTCGGTCTGTGGCGCTTGAAGATGAAAGTCCTACTGGTTCAGCAGGGTTGTTTGGAAGCGTTGAAGGGAATGGCAGCCATGGATGCTGTGTTAACGGAAAAAGAAAAGACTACCATGATCGAGAAAGCACACAGCGCAATATTGTTGAGCCTTGGTGATAAGGTTCTTCGACTAGTATCAAAGGAGACGACGACATCAGGGTTATGGGTGAAGCTTGAAAGCTTATACATGACCAAATCTTTGGTGAATCGACTCTACCTGAAACAAACCTTGTATTCGTTCAAGATGAGTGAAGACAAAGCTTTGGCTGAGCAGTTGGATATGTTCAAAAAGCTGATTCTTGATCTTGAAAATATCGATGTGAAGATCGATGACGAAGATCAAGCACTATTGTTGTTGTGCGCTTTGCCTAGAACACATGCTCACTTCAAAGAAACTCTCTTGTATGGAAGGGAGTCCCTGACATTTGAAGAAGTTCAATCAGCCTTGTACTCTAAGGACCTGAACGAACGAAAGGAGCATAAACCTTCGACGGTTGGTGAAGGATTGGCAGTTAAGGGAAAATTCTTGCGAAAGGATGGTAGGTTCGACAAGAAGAAAGGTAAAAGTCAGCAGAAGTCTTCTAGTGGCGAAACATCTGGTTTTCGATGTTATCACTATAAGAAGGAGGGTCACACAAGAAAGGTGTGCCCTGAACGCCTGAAAGATCATGGAGGTAAGGATAATGGCAACGCAGTCATTGTTCAAGATGACTTCGACTCATCTGATGTTCTTGTAGTTTCAAGCGGTGACTCAAGAAAAAAGTGGATTATGGATTCAGGATGCACTTGGCACATGACTCCAAACAGGGAATTGTTCGAAGAGCTATGTGATCAAGATGGTGGATCGGTGCTGCTGGGAAACAACAAATCATGCAAAATTGCAGGTATTGGATCTGTTAGATTCAAACTCCATGATGAGTCAATAAGGTTATTGACTGAAGTCAGGTATGTACCTGACATAAAGAGAAATTTAATTTCTCTTGGTGAATTCGACAGGAAGGGATACGTTTTCCAAGGAGAGAAAAGTATCCTAAGAGTCATGAAGGGGTCGAAGGAAGTCTTGAGAGGCGTGAAGAAACAAGGCTTGTATACCCTTGAGGCTGAGGTTGTAAGTGGTTCGACAAATACTGTATCCACGAAACCTGTTTCGAAGACACATTTATGGCACATGAGATTGGGCCATGTCAGCGAAAGAGGCCTAGTCGAATTGGGGAAGCAGAACCTGCTAGGTGGTGACAAAGTCGAAAAGTTAGAGTTTTGTGAATCTTGTGTATTTGGTCAATCCTGTAGGGCGAAGTTCAACAAAGGCAAGCAAAGAACACATGGATCCCTTGATTACATTCATGCTGATCTTTGGGGGCCTGCAAGGAATCCTTCACACTCAGGTGCAAGGTATTTTATATCCATTGTTGATGACTATTCCAGAAAGCTATGGGTATTCATTCAGAAGACGAAGGATGAAACTTTTGAGAACTTCAAAAGTTTAAAGATTCTGGTCGAAACTCAAACTGGCAGAAAGGTTAAGAGGTTGAGAACCGACAATGGCCTTGAGTTCTGCAACAAAGCGTTCGACAGTTACTGTGTTGAGTCTGGGATTACAAGGCATAAGACTGTAGCAGGTACTCCTCAACAAAATGGCTTAGCTAAGAGATTTAATCGAACAATCCTTGAAAGGGTTAGATGCATGTTGGTTAGTGCTGGATTGAAGAAGGTGTTTTGGGCTGAAGCTGTTTCGGCAGCTGCATATCTGATAAATAGATGTCCTTCGACTGCATTAGATATGAAGACACCTGAAGAAGTTTGGTCGGGAAATCCACCTAGTCTCGACAGACTGAGAGTATTTGGCTGTGTGGCCTATGCTCACATTAGACATGACAATGTCGAACCTAGAGCTCTGAAGTGCATGTTCATGGGATACCCTGAAGGATTCAAAGCTTATAGGCTATGGTGCCTAGAGCCAGGTCACAGGAGGTGTATCACCAGTCGAGATGTAGTTTTCATTGAAGCTGAGATGGCTTTCAAGAAAATTGATGTTGCTGACGAAGAGTTGGAACAGGGAGAGATTCCTGTTGAGGTGGAGCATGTTGATGCTGAAGTGCGTACCCCAGATGAAGTCGAAGACGAAACAGAAGATGTTGTCGAAGATGAGGAAACTGATAATGACTACCTGTTAGCAAGAGACAGGTCGAGAAGAGTCATCAAGCCACCTCAAAGACTTGGGTATGCATATCTTATAGGTTATGCCTTAATCTCTGCAAGTGAGGTTCTCGACGAAGAACCTAGAGACTCTAAGGAAGTTATGAGGAGTCGAAAGAAGACTGAATGGCTGAAGGCCATGGATGATGAGATGAAATCTCTTCATGACAACGACACATGGGAACTGATCAAGAAACCTGCTGGAGCCAGGTTAGTCAGCTGTAAATGGATTTTCAAAGTCAAGGAAGGAATCGAAGGAGTGGCGTCGAAAAGATACAAGGCAAGGTTGGTTGCTAGGGGATTCACTCAAAAAGAAGGTGTCGACTTCAATGATGTGTTCTCGCCTGTTGTAAAGCATAGATCCATTCGAATGTTGTTAGCCATGGTGGCACAGTCCGATCTTGAACTGGAACAGATGGATGTGAAGATTGCGTTCTTGTATGGTGATCTAGATGAAATAATCCTGATGAGGCAACCTGAAGGGTATGTCGAAAAGGGGAAGGAAGATTATGTGTGCAAGCTGAAGAGATCTCTATATGGACTGAAACAATCTCCTCGACAGTGGAATAGGAGATTCGACAAGTTCATGGCACGCATAAGTTTCAGCAGTAGTCAGTTCGACCACTGTGTTTACTTCAGATTTCGACCTGGTAATTCGTTTGTTATTTTGTTGCTTTATGTCGATGATATTCTAATAGCAAGTAACAATGTCGAAGAGGTAAGGAGGGTGAAGGCTGAACTCAATAAGGAGTTCGAAATGAAGGATCTGGGAGCTGCGTCCAGGATTCTTAGGATTGACATCCGAAGAGATAAAAAGCAGTTGAAATTATGCTTATCTCAAGAGGCATACCTACGGAAGATTCTCGAAAAGTATGGTATATCGAATTCAAAGCCTGTTGTAACTCCGACAAACCATCAATTCAAGCTGAGTATAGATCACTGTCCCAGTACTGATGTCGAAAGAACTTATATGAATAGCATTCCATATGCTAATATAGTTGGTTTTTTGATGTATGCTATGGTCTGTACTAGACCCGACATAGCATATGCAGTAAGTCTTGTAAGCAGGTACATGTCAAATCCTGGAAAGGCTCACTGGCAAGCATTGAAGTGGATTTTAAGGTACATAAATGGGTCTCTGAATAGAGTCTTAATTTATGGTGGAGCCTTGGGTGAGGATAGTAAAGCAGAAATCGAAGGATATGTCGACTCTGACTATGCAGGATGTATGGATACCAGAAAATCTATTTCTGGATATGTGTTCACTATGTTTGGGACAGCAATCATTTGGAAAGCAACGCTTCAGAAGGTGGTTGCTTTATCAACCACTGAAGCGGAATATATTGCTTTAACTGAAGCAGTGAAGGAAGCATTGTGGCTTGAAGGTTTTGTAAAGGAGCTGAAACTTCAAGGTCCAGTTATCACTGTTAAATGTGATAGTCAAAGTGCAATACACCTGTCGAAGAACTCAGCCTATCATGAGCGGACCAAGCATATTGATGTGAGGCTACATTTCGTCAGAGGGGTAATCGAGCGTGGAGAAGTCCAAGTGCTGAAGGTTTCGACAGATCATAATGCTGCTGATATGATCACCAAGACGTTGCCAAGTTGCAAGTTTTTCCACTGTATGCAGTTGATAAAGCTGTATGAAGAAAGCTAGTTTGTTTCCTTGATGGTAGAGTTAGATCCTAGGTGGAGATTTGTGAGATTTGGATCGAACTCTAGTTTTAAGCATGAGGTCGAAGTCCGTTCGCATGCTGCTGTCGAAGTGTTATACTGTCGAAATAATACATGTTGTAGTCGAAGGTTGTTCTAACATGTATTAGTTAATATTGCTATGGTTGTTAGCATATTGAATTGGGCCTTGTGTTAAGGATCCAATTGTTTAAGTTATCTTGTACCCTAAGTTAGCTTGTAATGGGTATTTTCTTAAAAGCCCATTAGTTTAGTGTGCTAGGTTTATTATAAATAGCATGATAGTCTCTCATTCTAAAGCGTGACAAAAACCTAGAAAGAGTGAGAGTGGTTAGTTTGTTATTCTTGTATACTTGTAATCCTTGTTTTAAGGAGAAACGAAAGAATAACAGTTTTATAACCAATCCTTGTTGTTTTTACTCTTGTTTTCTTTGTTAACCTTAACCCTTGTGAGTTCTTTGATCATAAAGAAATCGTAAATACTTTGTTTCAAGGTATCCGATTCACAACAAATTGAAATTAAAGCAATTTATTAATTATTAGTTATCTATCTATATTCAATGATCAAATCAAGAATGCAACAGGGTACAGAGCCAATGTCATCTTCCATTCTTACAACATTCTTTCCCTTTCTTCTATCCAAATAGAGCACAGTTTACGCAAATGAATAAATCAATAACATAAACACAATCTAATCAACATAACTTCTCACTTTTATCCATAACAATCACATATTTCCCTCCAATGAAAACACAAAAGCACAAAAACATGGGAATTAAGTACCATTAGTGTAAAGAAAGTAACAATGTGTATTTATTAAGTATGGATTCATTCACAACCTCCATCACAACCCTCTTGCAATGACAACATGGTTATTTTATATAAAGTATGGGTTTCTTAAGCATAACAGAAACCTCTTTGTTATAATACCTAAACAAAAATAATGTACATCATTTATAATGGATTCATTCAAAACCTTCATCACCCAAAACTTAAATATCACTAGCATTCTTTACAAAAACCTTTCCTTCTGAACAACCTTTCCTTCACCAAAAACCTTCTCTGACCGAGTTTGAGATCTCAACCCTTCTCTCCTTTCTCATGAATCCCTAACTCTACAAAAACCATAAACCTAAAGTAAACCTAAGGAAAAACAAACACACAAAATACCCATTCAATTATTAACCAAAAAATCTTAGAGTTACAACATCATAGATAAATAGATATAGATATAGATATCCAGACCGAAAGAGACAGAGAGAAAGAAACATCATAATTCACATTCTCACACATTGAGAGAGAGAGAGAGAGAGAGAGAGAGAGAATGTTGTAATGTGAAAAATATGCAAAAGAAGAAGGATGGTTTTAGGGTTTTGATTGACTAATATTTGCCTTTGCATTTTTCGATTGAGAGCGGTGGTTTTTCGGTTGTGAACAAAGAAAAAGTGAAATAAACGTGTAATGTTAGTGTGTTTGTGCACGGGCGAAGGATTTAGGGTTACCACGAGTGAGGTTACTGTTGTGCCCTTTGACATTACGTGCAGAGTTTTGGGAGATTTTAGGGGGCGACGATTTTTTTTACCGTCGTGACCTTTGGTAAATTTTTCAGATGTTTAAGTGGGAATACATGTCTTGAAAGGTTTAAGGGGAGGCAGTGTTTTTACCGTCGTAACCTGTATATTAAGGCGGTTGATGTAACCGTCGTAACCTTAATTTTAAGGTGGTTTACGTTACAACTGTTGCAATCTTCATTAATTTTTTAAAAATGAAAGGATGGTTAATGTAAACTGTCGTAACAACCGTCTCTACAGGAGAGTTACGACAGTTATGAAGTAACTGTCGCAATTTTTGTGTCATAAAACCCTAATTTTCTTGCAGTGCCTCGGTGTTTCTAAACCCGAGGTTATAAATAAAAAGGTCATGGGTTCGATTCTTATCAACTGCATATTTTTATTATTTAAATTTTGTTGCGCGAGCCATAAACCTCTCGATTTTATTTAAATACTGAGGTAATAAGGTATTCGTTTACCTCGGTTTTAAGTAATAACCGAGGGATAAAATCTTTTTTTTTTGCCTATATCATTTTCACTGGCCTGTATAATTTTGCCTGTATTATTTTCATTGGCCTGTATTAACCGATGAATACAAGATTTACATTGTTTTAAATCTTAGTTTCATCTACCTGTAACATTTTTTACACAGAAAGAACAAAATATGCGACAAAATTGAAATATATCATATCATTTAAACCAATGTTAGAAATTTACATTGTTTTGACCGTCAACACAGAATACACACATTTACATATCTGCACAAAACAAATTAAGTAAATTTACACATTTACAACCAAGAAAAAACTATAGTTTTAGAGAATCATAACAAGATAAAAAAAACTCTCCCCAACGTGATCGAAAGTCAACAACAACAACATGAACTTAAGAATATCTGGATTAAATTAATACCTTATGCTTCATCCATCCATCTTTAATGCCTGTGGAGACGATATAAAGCATATATCTCATAATATAGTATCCACATGAATGACTGTAGGGTTTTTTTCACCACTACAGATAATTTTCATATATTTATATCACACTAATACACACAAATAATATAATGTCAAAAAGCACAAGTGATATACTTACTTTTGGGGAAACATAGAATGACTTTTTACCAAATACATTATGTTTGAGTACATTATACTCCTGCATCGTTCTACATGTGTGGTTAAAATTAAACAAGAATAAAAACTATTCAACTATAAAGTTAAAAACAATTACCACTTACCCATTCAAAGCATTAACCGCTTCTTCGGGCAATTCAGAATGCAATGAGCAAAACACAACTACAGTATTTTTCTTGGGATATATAACATTTAGTTGTCAAAGTTCATTGTATAAATATTTAAAAAAATTAATATGTATAAAATTGATTTATAAATGAAAACATAAATTAATATATACTTACTTGCGGTAAAACAAGGCCAAATAAAAATCGTTGATGTTCCCTTTCAATTTATCTTTTAAGTAAATAAGGATATTGTTTCCTGTCAAACCACGAGTAAGACAAATATGTGCCGGATCTAAGATGCGATACCTGTTTTGAAGTTTCGTTTCAACACATAAGTCATGGATGTAACTACAAGTGTAAATCTTTATGTTAAAGTAGAAGAACGTCTGAATATAAATAGAGATCAACATAAAAAATACACTTACGAGGACCAAATTTGTAATACGGAATTGTCTAGGTACACATTTCCCGACAAAAATTCATGGACAGATATCCTAGAAAGTGCGAATCACTGATCATGATCGTGACATAATGTAATACCTAAGAGTGGGTCTGGAATACTGTTAATGACCATTCTTATTCTCTAAATGTCATATATTTTTGACGGTGTGGGTTCAATACTGCCCTGGTTGGCAGAATAAAAATTCTTTCAAGCTTGTACCACCTGTAACTTTCTAAACTTCATTCTCTCAGATTTCCAGCTGATTTGAATTTAAGTAGCTTAATAGACCCAATGAATTCAATTTCTGCATCATAAAAACAACATAAATATAATCCAAAATTAAAATATACAAATAATAATAACAACATATATCTTATACCTCAAGCACGCCGCGGGTACACTTCTTGGACACCTTCTCTTCAGTCATCCTCTCTCGCTCCTCCTGCTGCTTCTAGACACTCTCCAGCACCGTCTGCAACAACATATCCCTCTCTTCCTCCAACTTCTTATCATGCTCCTTACTCAACCTCTTCTTCTCCTCCTCAAACTTCTTCATATCCTCCTTCAACTTCCCATCCTGCTCCTCCCTCCACCTCTTCCTTTCCTCCTCAAACTTCTTCATATCCTTCTCCAACTTCCCATCTTGCTTCTCCATTTCCTTCTCCAACTCAACAACAAATATCTCTTTAATCTCTCTCATACGGGTTTTCCCACTAGATGATTTAGATGGTCCAAAAAATGTCTTGAAGCCAACACCTCTTCCAAGACAACGGACACGCCCAGGATGCTACTCGGTTTCAATCGCTTCTATCGAGATGTCATGACAATCTTGTGAAGTGAAGAGTCCAACTTTGGTTTGTTCAACCATATCATCCTACTACACATATGAAATTTCATCTTTAACAAATTGATTTAACTAAAATAAATATTGTTGAAAAAATTATCTACTTATAATCCTCTGAGCCACTTTACGCGTAGCATCTGATGTGCACTCGCAGTCTTTACTTTGACGTGCCCTCTTATATTTCTCGTGGCGTGATGGTGGAGATGGAGTGCGATCAAGACTTATAGAACCTCCTAGCTCTTCCTCCTTTTGTTTTATTTTTTCTTCGATCATCGTCTTTTCAAGTTTTCGATATCCTCCACGAGACAATCTATGTTGATAGATATTTCTAGGTTGATTTTTCTTTCCTTTTTGTCTCTTTTCCAAGAAGGCTGGAGTGGTCCGAGACTCTACAAATTTCTCCCAAACATCTTGATCAATAAATGAATACACATCGTATGGAGGCTTTTCTTTATCTTCTCCATGTTTAATATAATCATGGGTGGGTGGTGTCTTAAAGCCCCTCCAACGGTCATCACAATGTGTAAGCATATTCTTTTTCACATTATCATCATCTATAACAACAATGAAGACATCCTTTTACATTAGAGATATTATTAGTAACAATAAACACATCCTTTGTTTACATATCCTATGTTTAAACAAAAATAAATAAATGATCATATATACTTGCAAACAAATCATAAAATACCAGAACATATTCCCATATGGTGTCTTTCAATTCCTCTTCAACACCGTGCCAACTATTTATCAAAATGCTCACTTTACCTCTACCTTGTAACGCAATGTAACACATAAAATTGTCAGTGTGTTCACCATAAGCCCTGCCAATTGCAACATCAACTATAACTGTGTAGCGAACATCAGTTTCTTAGGCATTTTTAACTGTGGTATACATCGTGGAACCTCGGGTTTTTTCTTCTACAATTTGTATTAACATATGTTGCAGCAGATGTTGTATCGGAGGTGCTTGTCGAATCGGCCATGACTACCAAGAGACAAATACGTAGAAACAAAATGCTCAAGAGATAAACTGTGAAAAACAAAATGATATAAACTCATTTAGGTGATATATAACTCGTTTCAGTGATATATAACTTGTTTCAGTGAAGAACAAACTTGTTGAAAAATGATATTTGTTGACAAAACGACTATCTAATAAACCACAAAATGATCAAGTCAAACTATACTAACTAACGTTTCAATAAAAACAAATGGAAAATCGTAGAAACAAAATGATCAAAAGACAAACTAAGATAAAACCTTAGACAAAATGATCAGTGAAAAACAAAGGGATATATAACTCGTTTCATTGAAGAACAAACTTGTTGCGAAAATGACGTTTGATGAATATCTGCTGGAAGAGTTTTGATGAATATCAGCCTGAAAATCGCCTTGGGTTTTATGTGAAATGAGAGTGACAAAATGACGTTTGCGCATTGATAGGTAAATGAAAAGTTAGAAACTAGCAAGATTATAGTCTGAAGTATCTCATGCAATAAATCTGTCACGTCAATTTATATTAAATCTGACGTGATAGTTTAATTAAAAATATAAAATATAAAAAATTCAATAGTGCCATATTCTGGAAATTCAATTAAAATATATATAATGTCATTTTTTTTTGTATAACCGAGGCGTTTGAACATATCAAATAAAAAATTAAAATAAGATTTTGAAAATAGTATATTAGAATTGATATATGCAAAATATATTACCTCTCAGTTGGACCATGTATCCGAGGTAAATACTAATATAAAACAATAACAATGACAAAAATAGAACTTGGAAAGGCGTCAAGTGAGAAATACTAACTAAACAACTGGAAGAAAAAAAAAACATAAAATGCAAAGACTGGGTGTCGAAGCGAGCTCCCTTATAGCTATATTTAAGTCCATTTTTATACAAGTAATATTAGATATACATTAAAACACAACAAAATGTATCTGGATTACATTATTGAAAATAACAATCCAACATTATACCACATAAAGTGTATGGTAAGATAAAACTAAAATGCATCTCAACATGTGTCACCGCCTAAATCTATATCTATAGGTAGTTCCTCTTTTGAATTTTCCTACTTTGATTCTCTTTCAATTTTTCTCAACTTAACAAACTCTTCTATCCTATCCAAAAAATTATACGGCCAACTTCTAGCTTCTTTTATGGAATGAAAGATTCAACATATAGCTTGTTCTATGAAAAAAAAAGTATAATACCTTTCAAGGAATTTATTATGCTTTCCAATATTACACTAGATTTTATCATTTTCCCATGTTCACTCTTGATTTTTTTTTTATAAGCAATTGTATTAATAGGAGAAAAAGGGGATCTCCAGCCCAATACAAAAGGATCAAGAGAGAAGAAAAGGTAGAGGGAACAACCTTACAAAATTACAAAAAGCCAACTGGATTTTTCATCCACTCATAGAGGCTACATTTAACACTACCTATCTCCAACCATCTCCAAGAAGTCATAACAATCCCGAAAAAAATAGCTTCGATATCGCAAATTTCGTCACTAAAAAGGATAATATTTCTAGTGCTCCATATGCACCATAAAGAAATAGCCCAAATGAAACAAGACATTCCCTCCTTACAATATTTCTCTAACAAATGAAACCAGGCCAGCAAATGCAAAGAAGGAGAAGCTGCGCTGAAGGGGGGGTGGCCGATCCAATTAAATATTTTGTCCCACACCTTATTAATCTTACAGCAGGAAAAGAAAGGCGGTGATCCTCCTCATCCTCCAAAAAGCAGAAAACACAAACTTTAAGATGGGGAGACACATTCACACCTCTACGAGCAAGATTCGGGCGCGTAGGCAATCTATTTAATAAGAGACGCCAAGCTAAAACACTAACCTTCTAAGGCAAACAAGTATTCCAAAGAATTCTAATAGCAGCCTTATTATCATCATTCAAAACCAGTCCTTCGGTCACTTTAGACGCAGTACCATAAAAAGAGCTGACAGAGAATTCATTGTTAATTCCAGGCGTCCACAACTAGGTGTCACAGACCTGCTGCCTCAACTTCACAGGTTGAACTAAATCCCACAAGACATTTATCGAGCGATGGTCAACAAAGCGGTCAAGAGCAGCCAGCCTCTCAAAGTTCCAGAACCAGTTATCTTCGACCCAAAAACCCATATCAGAGATTGTGCAGTCCTTAAGCGGGTCAGCAGAAAAAAGGTCTGGAAAAATAGATTTAAGGGGGAAGTCTCCACACCAAGAGCTATGCTAGAACAATATAGAACCACCTCTACCTACAATAGGCCTGACCAAAGAAGAAAAGAAAGAACCGTCGAGAAGGTTTTTCAAATTCATCAAGTCCTTCATCCACAAAGAAATCTTAGGCGCAAAACCATCAATATCCTCATCCAACACCCTGATTTGCAAACTACCATACCTAGCAACCATAGTTTTCCTCCAAATTTCATTCCCTTTATTAAGAAACATCCAAAGCCACTTGACCAAAAGAGCCTTATTAAAAAGGCCAACATGCTTAATCCCAAGACCACCCTCTTCTTTAGGTTTACAAAGATGACTCCACTTAACCCAAGCTATACAATTCTTATCTTTGAAACCTCCCCAGAGAAACCTTCTTTGAATAGCTATAATTTCCTTCACAATTTTAGACGGAGCCTTGTAAAAAGATAAGTAATGAATCGGCAAGTTAACAAGAACCGAGTTGATAAGGGTAACTCTACCACCTATCGACAAGTTCCACCCAATCCACGTATTAAGTCTGGCTTTTAGACAAGACAAAATAGGTTTCTAAAAAGAAAGTCTCCTGTGATCCCCTCCTACTACTATTCCAAGGAACTTAAACGAGAGCGGCCCTGACTTACAAAACAAGAACCTTTCAGCCGCAAGAAGAAAGGAAGCATCAAGCCCAACACCAAAGAGGCAGCTTTTCCCGAAATTTATTTTTAGACCTGAAACCATTTCGAAACCACGAAGGATAGACTTAATTGGCCACAAGTTAGAATGCTTACCATCGCAAATCAGGATTGCGTCGTCCGCAAATTTAAGTAACTCTATAGTGTCAACATCATTCACACGAAAACCAGAAAAAATTTTAAGGGACACAACTCTCTTCACCAAGGCAGCCAAGGATTCCACAACCATTGCGAAAAGGAAGGGAGCTAAGGGATCCCCCTGTTTCAACCCTCTTGTGGCCTCAAAATCCTCTGTAGGGCTCCCATTGATTAAAACCGAAATGAAACTTGAACAAACAGCCCCCTTAATCCACCTAATCCAATTAGGGCCAAAGTTCATGGCTTCAAGAATGTTGATAAAAAATTCCCAATCCATGCAATCGCAGGCCTGCGCAAAATCTACTTTGAAGAGCAAACAATCTCTTTACTCTTTTCTAGCCATATCAATAACTTCATTAGCAACAAGGACTCCATCAAAAATATTCCTACCTGGGACAAAGGCCATTTGCGATGAGGAGATCAATTTGTTAATAACCAAGGATATCTCTTAGAGAGCACTTTAGAGATGATTTTGGATATACAACCGATAAGGCTTATTGGCCTAAAACTCACAAAATCAACTGGATTTTCGACCTTCGGAACCAAAGCCAGGAAAGAGGATTTAAACACTTTTGGGAGAACTCCAGTCTTACAAAAATGTTGAATACAATTGGTTATGTCATATCCCAACCTTCTTTAATGAATTTGAAAGAAAATCCATCAGGTCCAAGGGATTTATTACCATCGCAGTCAAAAACAGCAGACCTGATTTCTTCTTGAGTGAAATTTCCCTCCAGAGAGTTTCTGTCATCAGAACTCAGGTTACGCAAATGAGAAAGAACCACGTTAGGGCGAATAGAATCTGCTTTGCTAAACTTAGACTTGAAGAACTCTACAGTTGCCTTCTTAATAAGAACAGGGTCTTCAATACAAGCCTCATTCGAACCAATAGCCATGATAGAGTTCAATCTAGTCCTCTTCTTCAGAAAAGCATGGAAAACTGCGAATTAACATCTCCGTCCTTCACCCACTTAGACCTCGATTTCTGGAAAATCATGCTTTCTTTCATACGGATATTACTCCAAAACTGCTCCTGAATCTCCACTCTTTTCTTAAGCAAGGAATCTGGAACGATAAGATCTTTGGCATCCATCTCCTGTTCTATTTCATTAAGGCTCTCTACACAATCTTCAATCTTGAGGTCCCTCCAACCAAACACATTGAGGTTCCACCACTTTAGACGAGCCTTAAGAATTTTGAATTTTTCGTTGAGAACGAATGAGGGAGACCCTTGAACCACAGAAGAATTCCAACAGTCCTCGGAAAATTTAAGGAAATCTTTATGATCTATCCAGCAGTTAAAGAACCTAAAAGGCTTAGGTCCCCAATTAACGGAATTAGATTTGAGCCAAATAGGACGATGATTAGAAATATCGCGAGCTCCAATGTACTGAGCTTTGAAATCCCATTCAACAATAAGAGATTCACTAATAAGGAATCTATCAATCTTACTACAACTAGAACCACAAGAATTATACCAGGTATAACGATTCCCCACTGAAGGAAGATCAATCAGATCCAACTCTTTAATAAAGGAATTAAATTTAGCACAATCTCTTATGGAGGGGTCCCTCTACCCTTCCTCTCTGCCACCGATCTAGTAGCATTGAAATCTACCCCTATTAACCATCTACCAGCTGGGAACTTATTTTTAAGCAATAAAAGGTCTGACCACAATTTCCTCTTCATGATCCCATACACATTGATCCCACGCCAAGAAAGGTTTGTACAAAGAAAACCCATTTCGCGAAAGCTTGAGATGGGCAAGAATGAATCCTTATTCCACATAGTGAGAATGCCTCCAGAAAGACCCACTGCATCACTAGCCGACCAACCGAAATTATCATTACCCCACAAATTTCTAACAAAGGACTCTGACATATTCTTGACTTTCGATTCTTGAATCAAACAAATCTCTGCACCTTCCTTCATCAGGGTCTAGTTTATTCTTCTCCTTTTGAGAGGAATACAACACCGACGAACATTGTACGAAACAATAATCATAAAAACACTTTAGCTACATCCTTCTTACCAGCAAAAGCCTTTTTGTCTCTATCCTCCAAAACTTTAACGGCAACTTCGAACAAATCTTCATCTCCCGTGGCTTCAATACCCATACTATTGATCGATTTACAAACCTTCTGAGGGACTTCTGACAAGTTTTGTTTGCACTTCAGGTTACATCTGAGGATATCAGATTCGTCAATGGATAGGCAAGGGTCTGACATTCGACTTGAAGGGCCACCGACCTCCATGGAAGGGGGAAGAGGTCGGTGCTTCAAGGAACGAGGCTTGGTAATATTCTTAGGGGACTTGGGAGGATTCAAAACGGGAACCACAGAAGAGGAATTCAAGAGGGTTGAATAGAAAGAAGGGCTGAAAGGAATTTGGACTTTCTCGTACAAATCCGTAATAGGCTTTTTATGTTTACTTCCTTTGGATCCACCTAGCGGCCCAACCACAGGCCCACTAGGGACAACAATTGGATTAGAGAGTGGGCCAGAGTAAAAAGAAACATCAGAATCAAACCTCTTCCTACGAGGAAACTCATCTACTCCAATGGGACTAACCGCTCGGGCCCCAGAGTTCTGAACTAGCTCATCCAAACCAAGAGGACTAACCAAACGACACGTAACATCAGCAATAAATGGAACCCTCAGGTCTGACCCAACCTTAGGAATAACCTCCAAAACCTGAATTTTCTTGGGCAAAGTGTCAGCACACAAACAAGCTTTGTTTCCTGCATGGGCAGAAACAATCTCCAATGAATCACAAACAAAGGTATTAGCATAGCCTGCGCAACTTCCTGTGTCCACAGGGATAACCTCAAAAGGTTTAGTCACTTCTGCCGCCATTTTGTCTCCGTTGACTAGAGTCATATCAACTTCATTTTCCTCATCAGAAAACCACACGCTATAGACATCTGAGGAACCAGAAAGCTTCGAATGGACACCATCATAAAAAAAACTACTATCCTCCAAATGATCTTTAGAGGAGGGGATCATCTGCTCAGAGGAAATTCTAACAAGAAATTGGAGGCCATTGATCTCGACTGTTATTCTTTCATTTATGTCAAAGTTATCCTTCTATTTAATAAGGAGTCTAGTAGCTACAAAATTCTTCCTATTTTCTGTATCAAAGTCTCCTTTAACAAAGGTTCCATAATTTTTGGTCAAATAGCAAAAGGAGTTCCTATTCCACACAAAGCACGGTAAGCCGACACACTTGACCCAAGAGAATCTAAACTCATCAGTAATCTCAGGGGACCAGGGCGAAATTCTCTTGAATCTTTCATCACACCAACCCTTGGCCAGAGAAGTAAATGCAGATACATCCCGTCACCCTTGGCTTCAAGGAGGCAAAGACTTGCACCAAGGGGGGTAGCTTTGATATCAAAAAAACCAGCTTCATATAACTCCCTCAGGATTAAGAAAGTATTCCTTGATTCAAACACCTCCCCCACAACAGCCTTTTCAAAAGCAGAAAATTCAGAAGGTTCCACATCAATTTTGATAGCAGGAAGAGGAAAGGAGCAAGGCACGCCATCCCCAACGTCTGTCCTACCCTTCCTCACTATGTTAGCAAAAGAATCGAGGTGAACTCTGTTAGCTCCAGTTCCTTTAAACTGGAAACCTTTCTTCATCTCAGCCACTTTAGGAATACCTGATAAATTTGGAGGCTCGTGAAGAAACCTTGGGACATTCGCGTGTAACTTTCTCCCACGAAAGAAAATACTATCAAGTTTAGCAGCCAAGATACGAGCGTCATGCAATTTTCTAAACCGAGCGAAACCATAGCGCCTTCCCCGTGTATCTCGCCTAGCCAGGATGAAAACCTCCAAAATCAAACCATACACTTTGAAGACCTAAAACAAATCCTTCGCAACAATGTTATCCGGGAACTCCGAGATGAAGAAGGAAGTAGCTACTTCTCCAGGAGCTGCACCCTTACCTCCATTTTCCTTCCAGACAGAGAACCTGTTAAAGAAGGGTTTGTTGTTCTTCTTACTATACGAAACGTGGTTCCACGCCATTGAAGGGAACTCGAAAAACTAAACCCAAAGGCACGAGTCAGAAGAAAACTTACGAGTTACCAAGGCCCCTAGCCCTAAGGCTAGGAGTTTACGCCAAAAATACCTGGAAGTTTCAACAATTCTACCTAACACTATGCTAAACAAGGGAAAAGAGGGCGCTTTTTTTGGCCTATGACAGCGCTTAAAAGTGTTGTCTAAGGCTGCGCTGTCGTAGGTAAAGACATCGCTTTTTTATTTATGAAAAAACGCTCTCTAAAAGGGGGACTTTAGACAGCGCTTTCAAAAGCGCTGTCTAATGTATACCTTTAAAATTTTAAAGAAATTTTTTATATACTTTAGAGAGCGCTTTTTTCTTCAAAAGCGCTCTATAAAGGGGGACTTTAGACAGCGCTTTTGAAAGCGCTGTCTAATGTATATGTATAATGATTTTTTTTATATGCCTTTAGAGAACGCTTTTTCCTTAAAAGCGCTCTCTAAAGGGGGACTTTAGACAGCGCTTTTCAAAGCGCTGTCTAATGTATACGTATAAAATTTTAGATTTTTTTTATATACCTTTAGAGAGCGCTTTTTCCTTAAAAGCGCTTTTTCCTATACCTTTAGACAGCGTTTTTTTCTCAAAAGCGCTGTCTTTTGTCTACGTATAATTTTGAAGATTTTTTTTAAAAATCCCATTTTAACCATTTTTTTTTATGCAGAAACCTGTATAATTCACATTTCCATAATCCTATATAATTCACATTTCAATAAACCTGTATAATTAACATTTCCATAAACCTGTATAATTCACATTTCCATAAACCTGTATAATTCACATTTCAACAAATTCTATTTCAAAACTAGAATTTACATTAATGCAGAATTCACACAATTCCTTATATTGTATGGTTTCAAAACTGTATAGAATTTGTACATTTCAATAAACTAGAATTTACATGCAGAATTCGCACAAATTCTATTGTATTGTTTCAAACCTGTATAGAATTTACATTTCAATAAACTAGAATTTACATTCACAAAACTATACATTCAAGAAAGAATTCTTCTTGCAATAAAGAATTCGCACAATTCCTCCTTAGTATCTTGCAATTGTTTCCTCGGGTAATAAGGACACGCCATATCATCGAAATACTACATAACAAAACAAAATACGCATTATTTAGTTAAAAATAATAAATTATATGACATATCCGATAAATATTAAAATAAATCCTAAGTTATAAAACCATGCATACCGTAATAGGAATCTCCAATTGTCCCATTTGAAGGATTTCTCTCATGAACCTCAAAACGAAGTACCCGCAGTCTATGCCATTACGCTGACGAGGGCACTACACATAGACAAACAAATAAGAAATAATATATAGATGTTTTGTGTTATCAAGTAGCATCACTAATAAGCAATATTGTGAAAATTAATATACCTCCACTTTGACCCATGTAATATTGGTTGCTCTAGCCCGTGCTACTCGAGTCTCTCTTTGTGCACGGTATAGTAGTATATCTCTATAAAAGAAAAACGTAAACTTAGAACAATGTCACAGAAATGATTAAATATACAAATACACACGAATATTTCGAACAATCTCACTTACGAGTCAACCACATCCTTCATATTCTGATATGTGGACCAATCAGTATCCAATGAATTAAGATAATAGACCACTTCTGTTATAGGATTAATGGCAACCAGCAACCAGTGTCCACTGTAAAATATAACAAAAGTTTAGATGGATAATTTCTACGCAAAAGATACAAATTAAAGATTAGAATGAAATTAGAATGAAAATCTTACCCGTTTCCAGTATTATACGGTAAAAGAAACATACTTTCTGTGTTGCTGGCCATAAATCGCTCAAGTAAGTGGTCTCTTACTTCAATTGCATTCATACCAATTTTCGGTGCATTAACAAGGCTGCAAGAGAAGAAACGGAATCTGTTTGACAATTTCGTCCCCCGCATGAATTTTTCATACAGGCACCTTAAATAAAAACATAATAAAGTATTAGACTATTTTCATTGAAATGTGTAAATAAATTGTCCAACTAAATAAATAATAGATTGATTGGAGTACCAGATGTATGAATGCATAACACCGATGCCTAATTCAGTATGCTTGAATATCTGCTCCATGTCCTCTTTTCCGATTATCTCGGAATGCGGAAATCCAAAAACACCTTCGACCATTTCTATTTGACAAATAACACCATCCATCAAATCTGACATTGTCATAAGTGTTTCTAGACACGACTGAAAGTGAGCTCTTTTTTCCTGCACGGTCCTTGTAGGAGCTTTTTTCTTGCCGGTCTATTGTGAAGCATGAGCAGGAACCTAACAATCATATAAGTTAGGTAAAGTAGAAAATCATGAAACTTTTGAATTCGGATAATAGAATAACACTTAAAAGCTACCTCTCTGTGTGATTCAACAGACTCATTTTACCGCAAAATCCCTTTATTCTTAGCTGCGGGTTTTGTAGGAGTCTAACATTACCATGTAAAAAAAATGTAAGTAATGGTTCAGAATGATTTTCCTAATCGTTTAGAATTGACATTTGAATACTAAGAGATTCGTAATGGTTTTCAACATACCTCATCACCTATGGAAATGAGGTCTAACGGCCATGCAACAAACGAACCTATTGCATCCCGCAGCAATGTAATCTCTGAAACCGAGTCAGGTATGGGTAGTACCGCATCCGTATCTAAAGCGATATCAACCGACACTTTCAGATATCCATTAGGGAGCGGTTGATGGTGAAGTAACGCTCCCACAAGGTTATGCACTTTTCCCTTGCCAACCATGCGATAAGTCGGTAACGACAAATACAGCTGGCAAGATGAAATGCCCTGAAGCAATAATAAATATGTAACTGTTAATATGTATAAAGGTCAATTAAAATAAATGTGTTAATTTAATTAAAATAAATATGTGCTAATTACCTCGGGAATTTTATTTGGAGAATTGATACTAGCTTTGTCACTAGTATCTTTCAAACCGGAACCGCGCTTTTCCACCTCATATCTCTCTTTATCCTGTTGCAATTCACGGACTTGCGCTTGTAGTGCCATCAAAGTTTGCATGACTTCTTGGTTGCTGGGATTTTTTCTCTTTGGTTGCTTATACAGGGAAGATGGAGTCACACCAAATCCTTTACCTCTCACTCGACCGGGATACTCAGGAACATTTAGTACTCGACTAAGAATGCTCCTGCAATCATCCTCATCTGTGGGTAAGGATTTAGATAGATTCTCCTGAAATTCATTGACAAATCGAAAATTATTAGTGGGGATTAAAAATTAATTATATTTTAATAAAATTTCGATTAACTTTGAGACATAATGTTATACTTACACATTCGTCATAAACATGCTGAACATCTTCTCTAACAGATCCATCCTTACCCACGGAGCTTCCTTCCACAAAACATGGTCCGGAAGTGAAGATTCTTCACTTTTAGACTCTTTTAACTACACAGTTAGTTAAATAATAAGTTCATCAATTATAACACAATAATACAATTAATAAAGTCATAGCATTAATATATACTTACCAATTTTTGTTGTAACCGTGCATATCCCAAACTCCCTTTTCTGTATGGATACGCGGGTTTTGATGCTCTTTCGCGATTAATGGCACTCAATTTCTGGATAAAAAATTTTAAGTCATATCAAAACAAACTAATTAAACAAATATATAATACAATCAATAGACATGACAAGATAACACTACATTGAATTCTTCAGTTTTCCGTTTGGCTACAAAAATGCCCCATTCTTCCGGTGTAATCACATCCACATACAACGGTGGAAGTTCTGCTTTAACAAAAGTTTTGTCCTCATCCCTAAGATATTTGTTTGATAATAAGGCTCTAAACCCTCTGTGTCTCTTTCCGGCCAATTGAAGACAATACTTTTCCCGGCTTTCTTCAATATTAAAGGACCTCTACGAAAAAACATACACATATAAACATAAAGTGTGTTAGTATAAGTAAATTAAAGACTTAATCATCAACAAAAATCTAATAACATCAATCATATTTGGTAAGTACCTGTATCTCAGTCCATATCTTTTCTTTACCGACATCCAACGATTTACTCCTCCAATTATCACTAGTGATTGGAATGTGCTGATGGACAAGTGAACCAATGTATGAAGACAACATTGAACCGTTAGGCTCAACTAGTTAGTTCTCGTCACTCTAATGTACATAAAATTTCGTCCCTTTATCTCTAGCACGGATGATTGACTTCATAATGGTTTTTCCTCATTTTATTTCATGTTCTACTTTCGAAGCTTCATTCTGACCTTCATGTGTATCATGTGTCTCGTGCGTATCTTCCTGGTTACTAGAAATTTGACCTGTAAGAAAGAAAAAAACAAAAATTAAATGACAAATATAAAAATCCATAATCCTAATCCATTGAATGATATAAGCTATATTGAATGATATAAGCTATAATTTTACAACTAGTACCTTTTCACTAACGTCTCTTTCTTTTCTTGGTTGGAATATGTTCTACCCATCTCTTAACAACACGAACGGTTGGATTGATCCAAATACCCTCATTATGATCATTTCTAGTATATGATTCATTCGCTATAATATTTTCATCTTGATCATTTCTAGTAAATGATTCAATATCAACATCAATATCACCTTGATCTCCAATGTTTTCATCAATTACTTTGTTAGATAAAAGCACTATAGACCATTTTGTACTTGTCGGATCAGTGACATAGAACACTTGTTTAGCTTGAGAGGCTAGAATAAAAGGCTCATCTTTGTACCCCACCCTATTAAGATCCACTTGCAAAAATCCTGACTTATCCATTCGTACGCCATTATTATTTTCAACCCACTTGCAACGAAATATAAGAATCTGAAACTTCTCATAATCAAACACCCAAATGCGCTCGATAACCCCAAAATATGACAGATTTGCAAATTTGGGGTTTAAGTCTTTCACACTTGAAATGTGCATTGCTTCAGCTACCCCGGTGACACCACTATTTTGCATAGTACTTTTATCATCTTGTTCTTTGGTATAAAATGTGTATCCATTAATTGCGTATGCGCTATAAGAAAACACGACCATACTTGGACCATATGCTAAACATATCAACCTTTCTGTTATTGAAGCGCGGTCTGAATAATACTTTGAATAAATATGATCCTTAAACCAAGGTATGAAACTTCAATTGTGCTCTCGTACTATCCAATTCTCATTTCTATTCGGATTTAAACCTCGGAGAACATCCTTGTGCATTTCAACATACGGTTCAACCTCATTCTCATTATGCAGAACATAGAAATGCACTTGATCCCGTTCGACCCTTGATACTGTCACAACTTCATTTCCAATTAACTTTTTTCCTTCTTTTTTTTCCGACAATATGAGATTTGAAGAGTCCAATTGATTGTACATTGGACAAATATTCAGTACAAAACTCAACCGCTTCTTCAACAATATATTGTTCGGCAATACAACCCTCTGGTCGACTTCGGTTTTTCACATACCCTTTTAATATTTTCATATAACGTTCAGCAGGGTACATCTATCTCATATAAGCCGGTCCACACAATTGTGTCTCTTTCACCAGATGAACAACTAGATGAACCATTATGTCAAACAACGAGGGAGGAAAATACATTTCAAGATCACACAAAGTAATAACTATTTCTTTTTGCAATGTTGGTAAGATCGCAGGATCGATCACCTTACTGCAAATTGACTTGAAGAAAAAACACAATTTAGTTATTGCGCTTCTTACTTTTTCTGGCAGAACAGAACGTATACCTATTGTTAGAAAATGTTCCATTATAACATAGCAGTCATGCGTCTTTAAACTCTTTAACTTGAGGTCTTTCATAGGCACAAGTCTTCTAATATCTGAAGAGTATCCTTCTGGAACTTTAAATTCACTTAGAAACTTACACAATACTTTTTTCTCCTTTCTAGATAGATTATACGCAGCAGGTGGTAGATATGTTCGTTTTCCTTTCTTCAAGGGTCCTAATTCAGTTCTTATCCCCATATGTACCAAGTCCTTTCTTGCTTTAAGGCCATCCTTAGACTTTCCTGGTATATTGAGTAATGTACCAATAACACTGTCAAATACATTTTTTTCAATATGCATAACATCGAGAAAATGTCTTATATACAACGACTTCCAATATGGAAGTTAAAAAAAAATTGACCTCTTCTTCCACCCACTCTTGACAAGTGTATGTGCATAAGGCTTTCCAAACTGAGTTCTCACATCTTTCACCTTTTCAAAAATTTGATCACCTGTCAATATAGTTGGAGCTCTACCATGTTCTGGCTCTCCATTGAATGCTTTTCTCCACCCACGATAGTGATGATTAGAATTTAAGAATCTACGATGACCGAGAAAGACATTCTTCTGACCAAACTCCAATCGCGTCCAATCTGTTTTATCTTCACAAATAGGACACGCACATTGACCTTTTATGATGTACCCTGATAGATTTCTGTATGCTGGAAAATCATTAATTGTGCCAAACAACATCACCCTCTAGTTGAAACTTTCTTTCCTATACCCATCATAAACCTCCACACCGTTCTCTGGTTGTCTAGGCCCAGAAATTAACGTAGATAACATCATGTACTTACGCTTCATACATAGCCATGGAGGTAGGTTATAAATCATTATGATCACAGGCCAAGTGCTATGTGAGATACTTTGAATACCGTGTGGGTTCATTCCATCCGTAGATAATGCCAAGCGAAGGTTTCTTGCTTCTTTTCCAAATTCAGGATAATCATCATCAATTTTCATCCACTGTGGTGAATCTGCCGGATGTCGAAACTTTCCATCAATAATTCTTTCATTTGCATGCCAAGTCAAGTGTCTTGAATCGATCTCGCTACGAAACATGCGTCTAAATCTCGGAATTATAGGAAAATACCATAAGACTTTTGCTGGAGACAACTTTTTCTTATATCGAGAGACACCGCATTTAGGACACTCATTTAACGATGCATACTCATTTCGAAACAATACGCAATCGTTTGGACATGCATGTATCATATCATAGCTCATGCCAATAGAGCACAACATATTTTTGGCCTCATATGTTCGATTGGGAAGAGCATTATCCTCTGGAAGCATATCTTTCATAAAGGCCACTAACTCTGTGAAACTTTTATCCGACCATCCATTGCCCGCCTTTAAGTTGTACAACTTTAATACTGTAACGGCCCAGTTTTGTCATTTTTATTTAATCGAGTCGATTTAATTATTTTCTTTTAATATTATTTTATTATTGAATTTAATTTGACAATATATATTATTTTTCATCGTTGTTTATGTTTTATCGCATTCTGAGAGCATTTGCGAGATATTTGAGTTGAGGGGTAAAATAGTCTTTTTAGGGGATTAGATATTTTGAATAAATAGAAAGTGGAAAGAAAAAGAGAGAAAAGAAAAGGAAAAAAGAAAGAAAGAGAAGAGAAGAGAAAAGAGAGGAAAGAAAAGGGAGAAGAGGAAAAGTGGAGAAATCGAGTATTCGTCCGTTTCGAGCACGATTAATCGGGTAAGGGGGAGAAGTTTCGATTATATCATGCTTGTATATGTATATGTATGTTTTGTTTGAATATTTGGGTGAAAAATATATGTTTTCTATTTGGTTGAATTTGTGAGCAATTGATAGAAATCGATGTTTTCACGGTTAGAATGCGGAATAGGTCACGTAGAATAGTCGGGTTATGTGTGGATTGAACCTATCATAATTATTTTGATGTCCCAATATGTTTAGGTATGTGTTAGAATGGTATAGAATGAAGAAAAATGTGATTTTTTGGGTTCTGTTACGCAGTAACCGGTTACAGCATATGTGTTAACCGGTTACCCTTTGAAAAATGACGTTTCTGGGCTGTTTCTAGCCAGTAACCGGTTACAGCATATCTGCTAACCAGTTACCACTGTAAGTTTCAGAAAAATATTATTTTCAAAAATTCATAACTTTTGATCCGTAAATCGGATTGAGGCACGGTCGGATGCATTGGAAAGCTCTTTCAATGCTCTTTTGGATAGTGGAATAGGATCATATGTTTAAGCCATGGATTGATAAGAAAATATGGAAAAGTGATGTATGTGTGAAAAGTGCGGTTTATGTTTCCACCATAACTCCCGAATTGCGAGTCCGATTGATGTGGGACTTGAGGCCATAGATAGATAACCTGATATGCTATTAAATGGTGATGTGATACCATGTGTTAGCTAAGAATATTTGGTAGGGGATGATTAGTGGTTTTGTAGGTTTTGTTGTGTTTGTTGGTGTTCGACGTGATATGTTATCGTCATACAAATGTGGGTCTTTTGTGTTATCTATATGATGTTGATGCATGTGATAATGATGTTGTTGTGTGGTAAAATACATTGTTCGATTGAATATCAATGTATGTTGTTATGATGTGTTGTGGGTAGCCTTTATGGTGTGAATCCCTTGTGGAAGTAATTGTGATTGTAAGATGGTTGTGGTTTGAAATGCATTGTTTGAATTGGTTTGCAATGCATGAGTGTGATGATGTTGATTAATTCATATGGTTGAATTGTGATTGTATGAGATGAATGCATGAATATATTATGAATATGTATGCATTTCAAGAATGTCTTGAGTCATTTTGTATGTGAAGCATAATGATGTACATTCTTGTGTTGAGTGATTCTAATGAGAATCCGTTGTAACGTCGTGTGCCTATGTGAGGTGTGAGCGATGATTACAAATGAATGTGTGCCTAGGTAAGGTGTGAGCAATCGGATTATGTGTCGGTATGTGGTATGTGATGAAATGCATTGTTTGAATTGTTTTCAATGCATGAACATGATGATGTGATAATCATATTGTCGATTTGTGAAGATGCATTTGATTGTCATGAGTTCTTGTGTTCCAAGCATCATGATATGCATCTTGTGCGATCGTGTGCCCATGTGGGGTGTGAACGATCCTTAAACGTCGTGTGCCCGTGTGGGGTGTAAGCGACGGATTGGTTCCAGAGGGAATCCGCTATAACGTCGTGTGCCCATGTGGGGTATGAGCGATGATTATAGACGATCGTGTGCCCATGTGGGGTGTGAGCGATCGGGTCGTGTGCCCGTGTGGGGTGTGAGCGATCTATAAACGTCGTGTGCCCATGTGGGGTGTGAGCGACGGGGGAACATCGTATGCCCGACGGGGAGTTACAATGATGTAACGAGCGATGGTTCCAGATGAGTTCCTGAGTGAACTTGAGATGATTGAGTCGGTACCACATATGCATTGCATAGAGTCGTTGTGTCGGTCTCCGTGCATTTGCATAAATCATGAATGGATTGATTATGTGTGAGCTTGTGATAGCTTTGGTGAATTATTATGCATAGGTGATAAATGCATTGGTTGTGAGTAATATGTTTTGTGTATAAACATATGATATGTGATGTCGTGGTGTGTTTTCATAGGTCATAACTGTGGTGTGCATTATGTGTGAAATGTGAATATATTGGTATAATCGTTATATGCTACGTGGTTGGATTGTTAGGAATATGTTATGTATTGGTGACATGCTATATGTGTTAGTATGTGATGTATGTGGTGAGATATATTATATATGTGAATTTATTTGTGTTGTGGCATATTATTATACAATCTTGTTATAGTTGTTATTTCTCACCCTTCTGCTGGAATATGCTTTTTATGGCATAGTGCAGATTGTCAGCTTTAGAGGCGTGGAGGCAAGTGGAAGAGTTAGATCTTCGTCTTTGCTTAAGTCTTGGTGTCTGCTCTGATACGTAGCACGGGAGTCGGGGAACGATTATGTTATATATGTATATATTTGTAGGATATATTTTGTATGAATAATTTTATGTTTAAAACAGTTTATTTTGTAAAACAAGTCAGTTATGGATCTTTCCGCTTTACTCCATAATTGACATTTCCTTTTGTTGGAAAAAGTTTCCCCTTTTAGGGTATTCTATTTTATGCTATGTATCAAATTTATGAGCAGGGATGATGTTTTGTTTATTTAAATGTGACATCCTTGTTTCTGTTGGAAAAATAAATTTTTAGTTACTCTGATTTATTATGTTTTATTTATTCGCGATGGGAATTGGGGTGTTACATTAAGTGGTATCAGAGCAGGTCGGTCCGTCCGGCCAAGTTGTTGAGTCAGTTGGTGTGACAGTTGAATACTGTCGGTGTTGTTTGTCCCTTAGTATGTGATATGTGTGTGGAACACTGTCAGTGCTTTCTGGTCTTCTAATCCTTTGTTTTTAGAATTGAGAATGAGATAAGTGGGGGAGAAGCTGGTACTTCTCCAAGTTGCTTCAGGTGTGGAGCGTTGGCTCAGTGTGTTGTGAATTGCAAGATTGTAAGTGTTGTTTGGACAGTGTTGTTCCCGGTTCCGAAGGGAATACGGAGGTAAGGTTTATGTCAACTAAGGATTTGTGCCTTAGGTAATTTTGTGCGCAGGATGTAATGAATGCTATTATAGTTTGGTAAAGATGGTTTATGCCCCATCATGATTGTCGGATGTCTATTGACAAATTGAGGAACTGATCACCCTTAATCTCTTGTTGATAGTATACGAAAATTATGTTGGATGGAATAGGCGTGTCTTTCCGGCTTGGATAGTGCGTGCAATGAATTGTTTGGAATTTAAGGAAATGGTTACGGATTGTTTTGTTAAATCGATGAAGATTCTAATACCGAAGGATGAAATGGATTAGAGGTTTTGATATGTTGGTCCAGTTGGGAAGTCATTGAGAGAAAACGATTGGGTATCGTTAGTGGTTGTTTTCAGAGAGTAGAGTGTGAACTCAAATTGGACGAAGGTAAGGATTTGAGGTTTGGACCTGCTAAGTAAGTAGAAGAAATTTGAGGAAGTGAAACTCAGAGGTTGGTCATGTTTGTGATGATAGTGTTCTGGAAATCTTGAGAAGACCCTTAGATGTGGATGTAATATTTGAGAGTTCTTTTTGGTTGGTGGTTGCTACATGTTGGGATTTATGGAATTTGGACTGTTAAGAGAAGAACTTGTGTATGGATTACTGATAGTTGAATAAGGTAACGATTGAGAATAAGTGTCCACTTTCAAGAATAGATGACTGGAATGGTTTGGTTGAGTTTGATTGAAATTACAATTGTTTGGAATGTTTGATAAGAGTGGTGTATTGTGTGGGTTGAGGCTTTGATCGATTTAATGTGATTGGTTATGTTTGTTATCATCGAGATAGGTTGTTATTTACTCGGTTGAGTTTGTATGTGAGTCTGGACAAGTTTGGATGAGGTTTGGTTTGGTCTTACGTCATAAAAACAAGTATTTTTCAACTCTGCATCAGAGTAACCGGTTACAGGATATGTGCTAACCGGTTACCCTTTGAAAAAAAGGGGTTATACGTAAAATTGGAACCAAGTAACCGGTTAACGTATATGTGTTAACCGATTACCGAAAGTGCCTCTAACTCTCATTTAGCTACTGTAAGTCAAGTAACCGGTTAACACCTGGTGAGTAACCGGTTACCACTGTGTATTTTGGGAAAATTTTCAAAACTTTAAAAATCCGTATCTTTCGAACCGTAAGTCCATTTTGGCCGCCGTTCGAAGTGATAGGAAGCTAATGAGATGTTCTTTCTTATAAAAATGGTTTTACTGCTAGTGGCCGATTTGATTGTGTTGTGAATTTGGATAAGTTCGTAGTGGTTTTGATTGAGGATATTCGGATCTATTATAAACTCAGAGGAAGAACAAGTAGAGTGTTTGAGAATTGACTTACAAGTGTTGAAAATAGACAAAGTTTTATGCTAAGTTATTCAAGTGAGAATTTCGGTTGAAAAAGTTTAGTTTTCTTAGATATGTTATTTCAGGTAATGGTATTGTTATGGATCCATTGGCAATAGATGTAGTTCTACATTGAGAGATTCCGAAGTTGGTTAAGGTGATTAGAAGCTTTTTGGACTTTAGTTGGTTATTACCGGAGGTTATGGAAGGTTTTTCCAAGTTAGCATTTTCGTTATCTCAGTTGACTTGCAAAGGGTGAGTAGTTTGTTTTGGGAGGTTCGTTGTGAGTGAGTTTTGGTGAGCTGAAGTAGAAGTTGGCTACGACTTCAGTTTTGATTCTGGATGATCCTAATAAACCATTTGTGAGATGTGTCTCTGAAGAGTGTAGTCAGGTGTTAATGCAAGAGGGTAAAGTCGTGGCTTATGCTTTACGACAATTGAGGATTCATAAGAGGGTCTATGCTATTCAGGAATTGGAATTGGTTGCGGTTGTATTGTGTTGGAAAATCTGGAGGTATTATTTGTATGGTTTTGAGTTCGAAGTGTTTAGTAATCACAAGAATATGGAGTACCTGTTTGGTTGGAAATAATATAGTATGAGACAGCGGGGATGGTTGGAATTTATGATGCGTTATGACTTTAGATGGAATTATCCTATTGGTAAACTTAATGTCGTGCCTGATGAGTTAAGTCAAAAGTTTTTACATATGTCTGCTTCGATGGTTAAAGAGTGGGAACTTTTGGAATAATTTAGAGATTTGAGTTGATGTGTGAATTGACATCTGATAGTGTGAGGTTGGGTATATTAAAATTGAACAATGATTTTTGGTGAATATGAGAAAGAGTTAGACTTTGGACGTGGGATTGATAGTTTTGATGGTTACGAGTAATCAGAGTGCACACCGGAAGCGTGAGGTGGCACATTTCGTATTTGAGTGTGTGACTTGTAAGAGTTCAGAGGTTGGACGTTGAAAACATGTAGGAGTGATGAGACCATTGGACGTTTCAGAATGGAAGTGTTAGGTGAAAGGTTTAAAGATTATTTATGGGCTACTATATAGATGGAGGTTTTGGTTGTATGTTCGATTGGGGAATCGTAACATTGTTGTAATATTATTGTGTGACAATGATGTTGGTATTACGGTTATGTAGAGGTTGTTGAAATGATGTTGGGTCGTGGAACTTCATGTTCTTGTTTGTGTTGTTGCCTCGTTTCCATCGTGATGGTTCGAGTGCGTGTAGCTAATTCCTTTATGGGGAATTAAGGGAGTGTTATCTATGGTGAGAGTAACGATCTTATTGTGTTTCGGTTCAAGAGTGAACCTGTGTGTGTTCGTAACTTGGGTATTCTTTGAGTCGTGAATTGGTCTTCAGGTGCATTGTATGGGCTTTGCATCTGGTCGTTGTAGTTGTCGTCGTTGTTGTGCCGTTGTTATAGTTGTTGTTAGCGAGGTGGTTTGTCAGTTGTGTTATTCGTGGTGTGCCTTTTGTTGGCATATCAGTTGGTTAGTCGGATGCGAGAGTCGTATCCGGAGTCGTTCGTCTCAGTTATATTTTCGAGGACGAAAATTTCTAAGTGCGGGAGAATTGTAACGCCCCGGTTTTGTCATTTTTATTTAATCGAGTCGATTTAATTATTTTATTATAATATTATTTTATTATTGACTTTTATTCGACAATATATTATTTTTCATCGTTGTTTATGTTTTATCGCATTCTGAGAGCATTTGCGAGATATTTGAGTTGAGGGGTAAAATAGTCTTTTTAGGGGATTAGATATTTTGAATAAATAGAAAGTGGAAAGAAAAAGAGAGAAAAGAAAAGGAAAAGAGAAAGAAAGAGAAGAGAAGAGAAAAGAGAGGAAAGAAAAGGGAGAAGAGGAAAAGTGGAGAAATCGAGTATTCGTCCGTTTCGAGCACGATTAATCGGGTAAGGGTGAGAAGTTTCGATTATATCATGCTTGTATATGTATATGTATGTTTTGTTTGAATATTTGGGTGAAAAATATATGTTTTCTATTTGGTTGAATTTGTGAGCAATTGATAGAAATCGATGTTTTCACAGTTAGAATGCGGAATAGCTCACGTAGAATAGTCGGATTATGTGTGGATTGAACCTATCATAATTGTTTTGATGTCCCAATATGTTTAGGTATGTGTTAGAATGGTTTAGAATGAAGAAAAATGTGATTTTTTGGGTTCTGTTACGCAGTAACCGGTTACAGCATATGTGTTAACCGGTTACCCTTTGAAAAATGACGTTTCTGGGCTGTTTCTAGCCAGTAACCGGTTACAGCATATCTGCTAATCGGTTACCACTGTAAGTTTCAGAAAAATATTATTTTCAAAAATTCATAACTTTTGATCCGTAAATCGGATTGAGGCACGGTCGGATGCGTTGGAAAGCTCTTTCAATGATCTTTTGGATAGTGGAATAGTATCATATGTTTAAGCCATGGATTGATAAGAAAATATGGAAAAGTGATGTATGTGTGAAAAGTGCGGTTTATGTTTCCACCATTACTCCCGAATTGCGAGTCCGATTGATGTGGGACTTTAGGCCATAGATAGATAACCTGATATGCTATTAAATGGAAGAATATTTGGTAGGGTATGATTAGTGGTTTTGTAGGTTTTGTTGTGTTTGTTGGTGTTCAACGTGATATGTTATCGTCATACAAATGTGGGTCTTTTGTGTTATCTATATGATGTTGATGCATGTGATAATGAAGTTGTTGTGTGGTAAAATACATTGTTTGATTGAATATCAATGTATGTTGTTATGATGTGTTGTGGGTAGCCTTTATGGTGTGAATCCCTTGTGGAAGTAATTGTGATTGTATGATGGTTGTGGTTTGAAATGCATTGTTTGAATTGGTTTGCAATGCATGAGTGTGATGATGTTGATTAATTCATATGGTTGAATTGTGATTGTATGAGATGAATGCATGAATATATTGTGAATATGTATGCATTTCAAGAATGTCTTGAGTCATTTTGTATGTGAAGCATAATGATGTACATTCTTGTGTTGAGTGATTCTAATGAGAATCCGTTGTAACGTCGTGTGCCTATGTGAGGTGTGAGCGATGATTACAAACGATTGTGTGCCTAGGTAAGGTGTGAGCAATCGGATTATGTGTCGGTATGTGGTATGTGATGAAATGCATTGTTTGAATTGTTTTCAATGCATGAACATGATGATGTGATAATCATATTGTCTATTTGTGAAGATGCATTTGATTGTCATGAGTTCTTGTGTTCCAAGCATCATGATATGCATCTTGTGCGATCGTGTGCCCATGTGGGGTGTGAGCGATCCTTAAACGTCGTGTGCCCGTGTGGGGTGTGAGCGACGGATTGGTTCCAGAGGGAATCCGCTATAACGTCGTGTGCCCATGTGGGGTGTGAGCGATGATTATAGACGATCGTGTGCCCATGTGGGGTGTGAACGATCGGGTCGTGTGCCCGTGTGGGGTGTGAGCGATCCATAAACGTCGTGTGCCCATGTGGGGTGTGAGCGACGGGGGAACATCGTATGCCCGACGGGGAGTTACAGTGATGTAACGAGCGATGGTTCCAGAAGAGTTCCTGAGTGAACTTGAGATGATTGAGTCGGTACCACATATGCATTGCATAGAGTCGTTGTGTCGGTCTCCGTACATTTGCATAAATCATGAATGGATTGATTATGTGTGAGCTTGTGATAGCTTTGGTGAATTATTATGCATAGGTGATAAATGCATTGGTTGTGAGTAATATGTTTTGTGTATAAACATATGATATGTGATGTCGTGGTGTGTTTTCATATGTCATAACTGTGGTGTGCATTATGTGTGAAATGTGAATATATTGGTATAATCGTTATATGCTACGTGGTTGGATTGTTAGGAATATGTTATGTATTGGTGACATGCTATATGTGTTAGTATGTGATGTATGTGGTGAGATATATTATATATGTGAATTTATTTGTGTTGTGGCATATTATTATACAATCTTGTTATAGTTGTTATTTCTCACCCTTCTGCTGGAATATGCTTTTTATGGCATAGTGCAGATTGTCAGCTTTAGAGGCGTGGAGGCAAGTGGAAGAGTTAGATCTTCGTCTTTGCTTAAGTCTTGGTGTCTGCTCTGATACGTAGCACGGGAGTCGGGGAACGATTATGTTATATATGTATATATTTGTAGGATATATTTTGTATGAATAATTTTATGTTTAAAACAGTTTATTTTGTAAAACAAGTCAGTTATGGATCTTTCCGCTTTACTCCATAATTGACCTTTCCTTTTGTTGGAAAAAGTTTCCCCTTTTAGGGTATTCTATTTTATGCTATGTATCAAATTTATGAGCAGGGATGATGTTTTGTTTATTTAAATGTGACATCCTTGTTTCTGTTGGAAAAATAAATTTTTAGTTACTCTGATTTATTATGTTTTATTTATTCGTGATGGGAATTGGGGTGTTACATTAAGTGGTATCAGAGCAGGTCGGTCCGTCCGGCCAAGTTGTTGAGTCAGTTGGTGTGACAATTGAATACTGTCGGTGTTGTTTGTCCCTTAGTATGTGATATGTGTGTGGAACACTGTCAGTGCTTTCTGGTCTTCTAATCCTTTGTTTTTAGAATTGAGAATGAGATAAGTGGGGGAGAAGCTGGTACTTCTCCAAGTTGCTTCAGGTGTGGAGCGTTGGCTCAGTGTGTTGTGAATTGCAAGATTGTAAGTGTTGTTTGGATAGTGTTGTTCCCGGTTCCGAAGGGAATACGGAGGTAAGGTTTATGTCAACTAAGGATTTGTGCCTTAGGTAATTTTGTGCGCAGGATGTAATGAATGCTATTATAGTTTGGTAAAGATGGTTTATGCCCCATCATGATTGTCGGCTGTCTATTGACAAATTGAGGAACTGATCACCCTTAATCTCTTGTTGATAGTATACGAAAATTATGTTGGATGGAATAGGCGTGTCTTTCCGGCTTGGATAGTGCGTGCAATGAATTGTTTGGAATTTAAGGAAATGGTTACGGATTGTTTTGTTAAATCGATGAAGATTCTAATACCGAAGGATGAAATGGATTAGAGGTTTTGATATGTTGGTCCAGTTGGGAAGTCATTGAGAGAAAACGATTGGGTATCGTTAGTGGTTGTTTTCAGAGAGTAGAGTGTGAACTCAAATTGGACGAAGGTAAGGATTTGAGGTTTGGACCTGCTAAGTAAGTAGAAGAAATTTTAGGAAGTGAAACTCAGAGGTTGGTCATGTTTGTGATGATAGTGTTCTGGAAATCTTGAGAAGACCCTTAGATGTGGATGTAATATTTGAGAGTTCTTTTTGGTTGGTGGTTGCTACATGTTGGGATTTATGGAATTTGGACTGTTAAGAGAAGAACTTGTGTATGGATTACTGATAGTTGAATAAGGTAACGATTGAGAATAAGTGTCCACTTTCAAGAATAGATGACTGGAATGGTTTGGTTGAGTTTGATTGAAATTACAATTGTTTGGAATGTTTGATAAGAGTGGTGTATTGTGTGGGTTGAGGCTTTGATCGATTTAATGTGATTGGTTATGTTTGTTATCATCGAGATAGGTTGTTATTTACTCGGTTGAGTTTGTATGTGAGTCTGGACAAGTTTGGATGAGGTTTGGTTTGGTCTTACGTCATAAAAACAAGTATTTTTCAACTCTGCATCAGAGTAACCGGTTACAGGATATGTGTTAACCGGTTACCCTTGGAAAAAAAGGGGTTATACGTAAAATTGGAACCAAGTAACCGGTTAACGTATATGTGTTAACCGATTACCGAAAGTGCCTCTAACTCTCATTTAGCTACTGTAAGTCAAGTAACCGGTTAACACCTGGTGAGTAACCGGTTACCACTGTGTATTTTGGGAAAATTTTCAAAACTTTAAAAATCCGTATCTTTCGAACCGTAAGTCCATTTTGGCCGCCGTTCGAAGTGATAGGAAGCTAATGAGATGTTCTTTCTTATAAAAATGGTTTTACTGCTAGTGGCCGATTTGATTGTGTTGTGAATTTGGATAAGTTCGTAGTGGTTTTGATTGAGGATATTCGGATCTATTATAAACTCAGAGGAAGAACAAGTAGAGTGTTTGAGAATTGACTTACAAGTGTTGAAAATAGACAAAGTTTTATGCTAAGTTATTCAAGTGAGAATTTCGGTTGAAAAATTTTAGTTTTCTTAGATATGTTATTTCAGGTAATGGTATTGTTATGGATCCATTGGCAATAGATGTAGTTCTACATTGAGAGATTCCGAAGTTGGTTAAGGTGATTAGAAGCTTTTTGGACTTTAGTTGGTTATTACCGGAGGTTATGGAAGGTTTTTCCAAGTTAGCATTTTCGTTATCTCAGTTGACTTGCAAAGGGTGAGTAGTTTGTTTTGGGAGGTTCGTTGTGAGTGAGTTTTGGTGAGCTGAAGTAGAAGTTGGCTACGACTTCAGTTTTGATTCTGGATGATCCTAATAAACCGTTTGTGAGATGTGTCTCTGAAGAGTGTAGTCAGGTGTTAATGCAAGAGGGTAAAGTCGTGGCTTATGCTTTACGACAATTGAGGATTCATAAGAGGGTCTATGCTATTCAGGAATTGGAATTGGTTGCGGTTGTATTGTGTTGGAAAATCTGGAGGTATTATTTGTATGGTTTTGAGTTCGAAGTGTTTAGTAATCACAAGAATATGGAGTACCTGTTTGGTTGGAAATAATATAGTATGAGACAGCGGGGATGGTTGGAATTTGTGATGCGTTATGACTTTAGATGGAATTATCCTATTGGTAAACTTAATGTCGTGCCTGATGAGTTAAGTCGAAAGTTTTTACATATGTCTGCTTCGATGGTTAAAGAGTGGGAACTTTTGGAATAATTTAGAGATTTGAGTTGATGTGTGAATTGACATCTGATAGTGTGAGGTTGGGTATATTAAAATTGAACAATGATTTTTGGTGAATATGAGAAAGAGTTAGACTTTGGACGTGGGATTGATAGTTTTGATGGTTACGAGTAATCAGAGTGCGCACCGGAAGCGTGAGGTGGCACATTTCGTATTTGAGTGTGTGACTTGTAAGAGTTCAGAGGTTGGACGTTGAAAACATGTAGGAGTGATGAGACCATTGGACGTTTCAGAATGGAAGTGTTAGGTGAAAGGTTTAAAGATTATTTATGGGCTACTATATAGATGGAGGTTTTGGTTGTATGTTCGATTGGGGAATCGTAACATTGTTGTAATATTATTGTGTGACAATGATGTTGGTATTACGGTTATGTAGAGGTTGTTGAAATGATGTTGGGTCGTGGAACTTCATGTTCTTGTTTGTGTTGTTGCCTCGTTTCCATCGTGATGGTTCGAGTGCGTGTAGCTAATTCCTTTATGGGGAATTAAGGGAGTGTTATCTATGGTGAGAGTAACGATCTTATTGTGTTTCGGTTCAAGAGTGAACCTGTGTGTGTTCGTAACTTGGGTATTCTTTGAGTCGTGAATTGGTCTTCAGGTGCATTGTATGGGCTTTGCATCTGGTCGTTGTAGTTGTCGTCGTTGTTGTGTCGTTGTTATAGTTGTTGTTAGCGAGGTGGTTTGTCAGTTGTGTTATTCGTGGTGTGCCTTTTGTTGGCATATTAGTTGGTTAGTCGGATGCGAGAGTCGTATCCGGAGTCGTTCGTCTCAGTTATATTTTCGAGGACGAAAATTTCTAAGTGGGGGAGAATTGTAACACCCCAGTTTTGTCATTTTTATTTAATCGAGTCGATTTAATTATTTTATTTTAATATTATTTTATTATTGACTTTTATTCGACAATATATTATTTTTCATCGTTGTTTATGTTTTATCACATTCTGAGAGCATTTGCGAGATATTTGAGTTTAGGGGTAAAATAGTCTTTTTAGGGGATTAGATATTTTGAATAAATAGAAAGTGGAAAGAAAAAGAGAGAAAAGAAAAGGAAAAGAGAAAGAAAGAGAAGAGAAGAGAAAAGAGAGGAAAGAAAAGGGAGAAGAGGAAAAGTGGAGAAATCGAGTATTCGTCCGTTCCGAGCACGATTAATCGGGTAAGGGTGAGAAGTTTCGATTATATCATGCTTGTATATGTATATGTATGTTTTGTTTGAATATTTGGGTGAAAAATATATGTTTTCTATTTGGTTGAATTTGTGAGCAATTGATAGAAATCGATGTTTTCACGGTTAGAATGCGGAATAGCTCGCGTAGAATAGTCGGGTTATGTGTGGATTGAACCTATCATAATTGTTTTGATGTCCCAATATGTTTAGGTATGTGTTAGAATGGTTTAGAATGAAGAAAAATGTGATTTTTTGGGTTCTGTTACGCAGTAACCGGTTACAGCATATGTGTTAACCGGTTACCCTTTGAAAAATGACGTTTCTGGGCGGTTTCTAGCCAGTAACCGGTTACAGCATATCTGCTAATCGGTTACCACTGTAAGTTTCAGAAAAATATTATTTTCAAAAATTCATAACTTTTGATCCGTAAATCGGATTGAGGCACGGTCGGATGCGTTGGAAAGCTCTTTCAATGATCTTTTGGATAGTGGAATAGGATCATATGTTTAAGCCATGGATTGATAAGAAAATATGGAAAAGTGATGTATGTGTGAAAAGTGCGGTTTATGTTTCCACCATTACTCCCGAATTGCGAGTCCGATTGATGTGGGACTTGAGGCCATAGATAGATTACCTGATATGCTATTAAATGGAAGAATATTTGGTAGGGTATGATTAGTGGTTTTGTAGGTTTTGTTGTGTTTGTTGGTGTTCAACGTGATATGTTATCGTCATACAAATGTGGGTCTTTTGTGTTATCTATATGATGTTGATGCATGTGATAATGATGTTGTTGTGTGGTAAAATACATTGTTTGATTGAATATCAATGTATGTTGTTATGATGTGTTGTGGGTAGCCTTTATGGTGTGAATCCCTTGTGGAAGTAATTGTGATTGTATGATGGTTTTGGTTTGAAATGCATTGTTTGAATTGGTTTGCAATGCATGAGTGTGATGATGTTGATTAATTCATATGGTTGAATTGTGATTGTATGAGATGAATGCATGAATATATTGTGAATATGTATGCATTTCAAGAATGTCTTGAGTCATTTTGTATGTGAAGCATAATGATGTACATTCTTGTGTTGAGTGATTCTAATGAGAATCCGTTGTAACGTCGTGTGCCTATGTGAGGTGTGAGCGATGATTACAAACGATTGTGTGCCTAGGTAAGGTGTGAGCAATCGGATTATGTGTCGGTATGTGGTATGTGATGAAATGCATTGTTTGAATTGTTTTCAATGCATGAACATGATGATGTGATAATCATATTGTCTATTTGTGAAGATGCATTTGATTGTCATGAGTTCTTGTGTTCCAAGCATCATGATATGCATCTTGTGCGATCGTGTGCCCATGTGGGGTGTGAGCGATCCTTAAACGTCGTGTGCCCGTGTGGGGTGTGAGCGACGGATTGGTTCCAGAGGGAATCCGCTATAACGTCGTGTGCCCATGTGGGGTGTGAGCGATGATTATAGACGATCGTGTGCCCATGTGGGGTGTGAACGATTGGGTCGTGTGCCCGTGTGGGGTGTGAGCGATCCATAAACGTCGTGTGTCCATGTGGGGTGTGAGCGACGGGGGAACATCGTATGCCCGACAGGGAGTTACAGTGATGTAACGAGCGATGGTTCCAGAAGAGTTCCTGAGTGAACTTGAGATGATTGAGTCGGTACCACATATGCATTGCATAGAGTCGTTGTGTCGGTCTCCGTACATTTGCATAAATCATGAATGGATTGATTATGTGTGAGCTTGTGATAGCTTTGGTGAATTATTATGCATAAGTGATAAATGCATTGGTTGTGAGTAATATGTTTTATGTATAAACATATGATATGTGATGTCGTGGTGTGTTTTCACAGGTCATAACTGTGGTGTGCATTATGTGTGAAATGTGAATATATTGGTATAATCGTTATATGCTATGTGGTTGGATTGTTAGGAATATGTTATGTATTGGTGACATGCTATATGTGTTAGTATGTGATGTATGTGGTGAGAAATATTATATATGTGAATTTATTTGTGTTGTGGCATATTATTATGCAATCTTGTTATAGTTGTTATTTCTCACCCTTCTGCTGGAATATGCTTTTTATGGCATAGTGCAGATTGTCAGCTTTAGAGGCGTGGAGGCAAGTGGAAGAGTTAGATCTTCGTCTTTGCTTAAGTCTTGGTGTCTGCTCTGATACGTAGCACGGGAGTCGGGGAACGATTATGTTATATATGTATATATTTGTAGGATATATTTTGTATGAATAATTTTATGTTTAAAACAGTTTATTTTGTAAAACAAGTCAGTTATGGATCTTTCCGCTTTACTCCATAATTGACCTTTCCTTTTGTTGGAAAAAGTTTCCCCTTTGAGGGTATTCTATTTTATGCTATGTATCAAATTTACGAGCAGGGATGATGTTTTGTTTATTTAAATGTGACATCCTTGTTTCTGTTGGAAAAATAAATTTCTAGTTACTCTGATTTATTATGTTTTATTTATTCGCGATGGGAATTGGGGTGTTACAAATACCGCAGACAATCTTGTGAACTTGGTGCAACCATTATACAACGGTTTCTCTGCATCGCTTACCAACCTCTCAAACATTTTGGGATAATCCTTAAGATCTTCTTCAAGTGCTTCTGCAATCTCTTCGACTCGATCAGAATCGTATGTATCTGTGCCATTGTCGTATGAAGCATAGGTCGTATTATCCCCCGATTCAACATTCCCGTTAATTTTCTCACCTTGCAAATTCCAACATGTATAACTTCTATTAATTCCACTCCTCAATAAATGTGATGCCAACTGAACCGCGTCAACCCGACTCCCAAAACAGCAACCCAAGCAAGGACATATCATTCGACTGGGGTCTTTGGCGTGCGCAACAGCAAACTTAACGAATTCCGATACCCCATTGTCGTACTCTTTCGACAATCGACTTGAAGACATCCATTTCTTATCCATAGTTATACTAATTAAACTAAACAAAAACAAAAAGAAAAAATGTTATACCTGTAGGGAAACGATCCGAGTTTCACACTTTGATCACAAGTAACCCCTATATATAGCAAATTCAATAAGTTAGTAACTCCATCATATCAGTTCATTCAAAGCACTACTAATTAATGTGGCGAGAGAGAACAACTAATTACCTTTAGAGATGTAAACAACTTCTAGACCCACACAGTGTCCAGATAGGTTAGAATTAACAAGATCCCCCTGTACACGTATCATAAAATGAAATATCTTAATAAAATATGCATTACTATTGAAGATAAATTGTAGAATGATTTTTTGGTTAAATAGATTATTAAAATTATATTTTAATAGTGTTAAACATAAATGTAAACATATTTATGATATACTAAAAATGTAGAAAAGAATCACATAGCAAAAATGAGTACAAATTGCACTTATTTATTAATGAAAAAGATTCTTACTTGATAAAAACAATTGTGAACAAAACCTATAAAACTTGGTACAATTGAAGATTGAATGAGGGGAAATAGGTTTTGTTATTAGTTATAACCGATAACACTAAATAACACAAATCATAATTCAAAACATAGCAAAATCTGATTTATATTTAATCAACTAAGCTTTTCTAATTGTTTATCTAAATCATTATCCTATTGCATTTGGTCTTTAACTTATCTAAATCATTTTCTAATTGTTTAATCAGTTATGTTTTGTTATTAAACTCCTTTCACGTTTTGGCACTCAACCATATACAATGTTGTTTTACTAATTTCACATTCTCAACAATAACAGCAACAGAAGGAACAATAACAACAATAACTGAAGCAACAATAACAGCAACAGAACGACAACAACATGCAAGAACGATTGACAATAACGATGACAAGAACAATGACAAGAACAACAACAACGAACAATGTTAGAAGTACGAACAGCAACAACAATGTACCTCTTCTTCGTCACGACAATGAAGCACGACGACAGCAGTGAAGTCGCGACAATGAACGACGGCAGCAGAACGACTGCAACCGCGAATGAACGACGGCAATGGCGGATGAACGACGACAATGGCAAAGGGTTTCAGCAGAGAAGAAAGAGAGCAAGGGTTTCAGGAGAAAGAAACGTGCGGTAGAGAGAAGAAAATGAATAGAAGCAGTTTCAGAAAATTAAATGAAATGTGTTTTATATTTTAATTAATAAATGACCTTAGAGGGCGCTTTCCTTAAAAAGAGCTTTCTAAAGTAGGGAAAATTAAAGACCTTAGAGGGCGCTTTTCTGAAAGGGCTTTCTAAAGGTTAACCTTAGACAGCGCTTTTCTTAAAGCGCTTTCTAAGGTTAAACTTTAGACAGCGCTTTTCTAAAGCGCTTTCTAAAATAATACCTATAGCAGCGCTTTCTGGAAAGCGCTTTCTAAGGTGTCTTCCATTAAACGCTTTCTAAGGGCATTTAACAGCGCTTTTGAAAACGTGCTTTCTAAAGGCTGTCTATTACAGCGCTTTTTTTTAGCAAAATTTTTAAAAGACCTATAACAGCGCTTTGTCCAAAAAGCGCTGTCTTTGTTGCGCTGTCTTTTTCCAATTTTGGCGTAGTGTAAGGTTTAAGAAGAATGGAAGGAAGAAGAAAGAGTTTGGAAGAAGGAGAAAGAAACTCTAGAGAGAAGGCAGAGTTTCTCACTCATTATTATAGTACCGTTGTATTTTTCTCAAAAATCAACCTTTCCCTTCAATTATATCTTCTTCCAATGAATATGAGCGAAACCTTTGACCACTGTGTGGGATCAGAGACTTGTTCACTCTTGATTTGTTTGCTCCCTACCGCAAACTTAGGTCTACCTCTCACATTTTTTGTCATATGATACGAACACAGTAAAAAAAATTGAATTTCAAATCAAAGTAGTCCGCTGAAAGTAAAAGTTTCAAATCGGTTTGTCCGCTGAAAGTAAAAGTTTGTATGTGGAGATTGATTATCGACAGGTTGCCTACTCGGGCGAACTTGGTTAAAAGGGGAATTTTAAGTAACCCCTATGAATCTGTTTGTGTTTTTTGTTTCAGGTACCTTGAAGAAGCTGATCATATTTTTTTCAAGTGTTATAAGTCTGTTATGGTGTGGAAGATGGTTTGCGATTGGATGGACATTGAGCGGATATCTGACCGCGAATGTTGTACCCATGGTTTGGCTTGGAGTGTAAGATTAATAGGAAGATGTAAGGAGAAGTATATTCTTGCAATTTGGTCTATTTGTTGTTGGAATATTTGGAGTTATAGGAATAACATCTTATTTAGGGATGAAATTTGTAATGTAAAGTCGATATTTTATGCTATAGTAGCGACTTCTTGGACTTGGTTGATGTATGGTAAGAGGAATTCGAGGTACTGTAATTTTTATGATTGGAACAAATCCCCTTTAGACTTTATGCAGTAGGCTTCCCGGTTGGGATTTTGTGGGATTGTCCTGTTTTCTTGTATGGTGGTTAGAGATTTCCTTAATCTCTCTTTAATGAATTTGCCTATCAAAAAAAAAAAATCAAAGTAGTCCAAATTTCACTTTTCAAATACACTGAAACATAATCCAGATTTTAAAATCAAGATGCTAACTTACAGATTTCATACCACACCAAATGAAACATAAAAATTATCTTTAATTTCCTTGTGCTCATTGGACAATGTCTACATAAGGAAGGGCAAAATCATTCATCTAACTGAAGATGTAAATCTTAAAACACCAACTCTTTCAAAATCTTTGCTGAAGTTATTGCATAATCTCAGCTTAATAAGTACATTATTGCAAACTATAAAAATAAGCAATTTCGATATGCAAAATATTAAGGGTACGGGAAGCTTCTTCATTCAAATATTCTCAAGAATCTTCATCATCCCTTAGGCTACGAATCCTTGCCCTCTGTGTAAGATATTGTGCTTCATGTGCTCGTTTCGCAGCAAGTGCTTCCTCATCAAGTATTTTAATTGGAAACCATTCTCGCAATCTTGACCAATTTTTATTCTTCTTTGCATTCTCAATATTTCGATATATTGTTTTACTGTAATCTCTCCAAACATATTTTAACTTTAGAATACTGTAATTTGTTGTTGTCCCCGCAATAGTAAAATTGACAGAATAAAAGATTTCTCCAAATTGTCCACCTAAAATTCTATCCATTAATATTACTTGTCAATTCTTGAAATTATTAATCGCCAAAATATAGGCAGCTATTATTTATATGCAATTCAACAGACAACAATGCAGTTTTTTCAAATTTAACAGTGTTCTTATAAAAACAATTGGTTTATGAGAAAAAATTACAAGTATGGCCAAAGAGAATAAGAGGAGAAAACCATAACAATACCAGCTTAAAACGGAGATTGAATGCCTCATTCAAAAAGGTCACTTGAAGAAATAGGTTTAAGACAGCTCCACTCAATCAACGAGTAGCTCAAGATCTCAAGGGAGATATGCCCTTAAAATCCCAAGATACAAAAAAGACAAGGAACTAAATAGAGGGGATGAAGATAGACCTATATGTCATACCCTCAACACCATAGCAGAAAGGTTCACTGGGGGAGAAGATACTAGCTTTGCCCATAGAAGATTTACATGCCATGTTTTGACCATACAACGATCACCTACCAGCTTTGATTTGGGAAAGAAGGAAGCTCTCGAGTCCGAGATTACCTTCTCCGAGAAGGATCCTGCAGGAATACATCCCCATGACAATGACCTAATAATAATAATAATAATAATAATAATAAGGTGTGATGAGTGGAAAATTAAGAGAGTACTAAATGATCAAGCGAGTTTGGTAGACATCATTTATTAGGATTCTTTCGAGAGACTCCGTTTTGATTTAGACAACTACAAAGCTTCCAATATTCGTTAGTGGGATTCTCTAGTGAACAAGTGCAGGTAAAAGGTTATATCACCTTAAAGACCGTATTTAGAACAGAGGAAAGTGCGATGATGATCAAGGCAAGTTATCTTTGTAAGTAGTGAGTGTACAATCTAATATTGGGGGTGAATTAGGTTTAATGATATTTTTAGAGATTTTATGCACTTTCTCGTTTCTTGTAATTTTTTGAAATTATGAACAGATGAATGAATAAGAAACAGAAAACAAAGTTTAGAAAGTAATTGAACACATGAAATTATACTAGTTCCCCTTATCAACCAATCGTACATCTAGTCTCCTCACACCCTCTGAGAGATTTTTACTATTGTTAGATTTTTGTGCAAGTCTCACAACAAGACCTCTCCTACAATCTTCAAACAACAACAAAGAAGCATACAACATCTTTGATTTTCAAACACCAACAAATTATTAGAAATAATTTATATTTTAATTAATATTCACAAACTTGGTGACCAAGTTTGTTAGAGGGTATTTTAGTATTTTATTGTTGCTTTTGTAACCCTAGTTTTTAGCTTATAAATAGGGTAGTGTAGATGTCATTCCAATCATTGTATCCTTATCATTTGTAGCCGTCATTCTCAATATAATATATTCTCTTCTTTTCATCATTATTTCACCTTGTACACCAACAATTGGTATCAGAGCTCCGGTTCGGATCAACGGGAAAACACGGGAAACACGAGTGAAACGTGAGGATTTTCTGTGTGATTGAATTTTGGTTCTTGATTTGTGTTGAATCTAGAACAAAATTCTGATCAGAATCATAATTTTTTTTTATTCTGTGGGTTGGGAAACACTGTGCGTGGTAAGTTCTGAGTGTACTGTACAAGGTTGAAGATGATGAACGGCAACGACGACATGAACACCAAGCTTCCAGTATTTGATGGCAAAAACTGGAATCGTTGGATGATTCAGATGCGTGTATTGCTCGGTGCTCAAGATGTTCTAGATCTTGTCACTGAAGGTTATGTTTCGGTAGCAGCAGATGCGACGGAGGAGCAGAAGAACGCGCAAAAGGATACAAGGAAGAAAAATCAGAAAACATTGTTCTACATCCATCAGTGTGTGGATGCGAATGTGTTTGAGAAGATTGCAGATTCAACGACGGCAAAGGCGGCGTGGGACACACTGGTCAGATGTTACGGTGGTGACGCATCAGTGAAGAAGGTGAAGCTTCAGTCTCTACGTAAGCAGTACGAGAATCTCAACATGAAGAACAATGAGAAAGTTTCCGAGTACATCTCCAGAGTGATTCTGATCACTAATGAGATGAAGGCGTGTGGAGAAACTCTTTCTGAACAAGTAATCATTGAGAAGGTATTGAGATCCCTTACTCCTCAGTTTGATTACATTGTGGTAGCATTAGAACATTCTAAAGATCTGAGCACCATGAGAATTGAAGATCTGCAAAGCAGTCTAGAAGCGCAAGAGTTGCGTTTGACTGAGAGAACTTCTGAAAGGGAAGTAGAGCAGCAGGCTCTGAAAGCAGTTTCTGATAAGAAGCATCAGAAACAGTCGTGGTCAGAAGCCAGGAGAAGATCTGATGGTGGTCAGAAGTCAGAAACTTCAACTTCAGATAGGCAAAAGAATGTTCAGAAGGGAAAAGAGAAGTATGACAAGAAGAAGATCCAATGTTACTGTTGCAAGAAGTTTGGTCACTTTGCTAGAGACTGTTGGTCAAACAAAGAAAGGAAGTCAGAAGAAGCAAATATAGCCAGAAGTTCTGATGATGAATATGTGCTACTGATGGCTTCTGAATCTGATGATACGAATTTGACAGACTGGTGGTATATGGACACTGGCTGCTCAAATCATCTTACTGGAAATAAGAAATGGCTGGTTGATTTTGATTCTGAGAAGAGGACAAAGATCAGATGTGCTGATGACAAATATCTTAACACTGAAGGTATGGGAAATGTCAGAGTTGTTCTGAATAATGGGAAAACAACATTGATTCAGAAAATGTGGTATGTACCTGGCATCAAAAGCAATCTGATGAGCGTGGGACAATTAATTGAGAAAGGTTTTTCAGTTACCATGAAGGACAATCTTCTGAAGTTGTATGACTGTAATCAGAAGTTGATTATGGAGTCAGAACAGGGAAGGAATAGAACATTCAAGGTGAATGTCAGAACTTTTGACTCTGAATGTCTTAGTGCAACAAGTGTTGTGAAAGAAAGTGAGCTGTGGCACAGAAGATTTGGTCATCTGAATTTCAGAAGCTTAGAAAATCTGAATTCGAAGAAGCAGGTACATGGAATTCCTACAATTAAGAAGCCTGAGAAGTCGTGCAAAGTGTGCATGGAAGGAAAGCAACCAAGATTGCCATTTGCTTCAGAAGTTGCTCCAAGAGCAAAACATGCCTTGGGAGTAGTACATTCTGATGTGTGTGGTCCATTTCCAGTAGAATCGATCGGAGGGAATAAATACTTCGTGTCATTTGTTGATGAATTCACGAGAATGACATGGGTATCCCTTATTAAGTTCAAACACGAGGTGTTTGCTGAATTCAAGAAGTTCCGAATGAAGGTTCAGAATCAGAGTGGTCAGAATCTGAAGATTCTCAGAACCGATGGTGGGGGTGAGTATAACTCCAAAGAGTTTCAGAAGTTCTGTGAGGAGAATGAAATTGAGCATGAGGTTACTGCTCCTTACACTCCTCTACACAATGGTCTTGCTGAAAGAAGAAATCGTACTTTGCTTGATATGGTGAGAAGCATGCTGAAGGAGAAGAAGCTTCCTCAGAACTTCTGGGGAGAAGTTGTTGCCACCGCAGCATATGTGCTCAACAGATGTCCAACGAAGAAGCTGAAGGAAATAGTTCCTATTCAGAAGTGGACGGGAGAAAAGCAAAGTGTTAGTCATCTAAAGGTGTTTGGTTCTGTTTGTTACAAATATGTTCCAGAAGCTAGACGACAGAAGTTGGATGATAGAAGCAAAGTAATGTTACTGGTGGGGTACCACAGTACGGGTGCGTACAAGCTTTATTGTCCAGAAACTAATAAAGTTGAGTTCAGCAGAGACGTTATTGTGAAGGAATCAGAAGTTTGGAATTGGGATAAGTCTCAATCTGATTTTGATGTGAGAAATTCTGAAGAAAGGTCAGAAATAAGAATTTCTGAAACTAATGGTGATTCTGACTCTGAAGGAGACTCAGAAGATGAAGGTGATTCTGATGATCCAGATTCTGATGATGATCAAGATTCTGGAGGTGATTCAGACTCTGGGAATATGCCAGACTCTGAAGGTGGTCAAGGTTCTAGAGGAAGTCAACCTTCTGGAGCAAGAGCTTCTGAAGGAGAAACTTCTGAGGACAGAACTTCTGAGGTTCAAACATCCAGAGAAAGTTCTGAACGAGGTCAGAGGCAACAGAGAATCAGAAACATTCCAAGAAGATTTGAAGAGTTTGACATGTTGCAAGACATTGAAGTAGATTCTGAAGGAGAAATTATTCAGTGTGCCATGTTAGTAGACTCTGAACCTGTGAGTACAGAAGAGGCTCTCAAGCAGAAGTTCTGGCTAAAGCCCATGAAAGAAGAACTTGATGCCATAGAGAGAAACAAGTCCTGGAAGCTGACAGAACTTCCAAAGGACAAGAAAGCCATCAGCGTCAGATGGGTTTTCAAGCAGAAGCTAAAGCCAGATGGATCAATTGGCAAACACAAAGCGAGGTTGGTAGCAAGAGGATTTCTGCATAAACCTGGGCTAGATTATTCTGAAGTGTTTGCACCTGTAGCGAGACATGAAACAATCAGATTGGTGATTGCAATAGCTGCTAACAGGAATTGGCCTCTGATGCATTTAGATGTGAAATCTGCATTTCTGAATGGTCCATTAGAAGAAGTTTATGTGTCACAACCTCCTGGATTTGTGAAAAAGAATCAGGAAGGGATGGTGTACAGATTACATAAAGCTTTGTATGGATTGAAGCAAACGCCCAGAGCTTGGAATCAGAAGATTGATTCATTTTTCAAGAAGCAGGGTTTTCAGAAATGTGAGATGGAATACGGTGTTTATGTTCAGCATATTTCTGAAGGAAATATGATTCTGGTGTGTTTGTACGTTGATGTCATACTGCTGACCGGAAGTTCTGAACAAGAATTAGCTAAGTTCAAGAAGGTGCTGATGAATGAGTTTGAAATGACTGATCTAGGGAAAATGACATACTTTCTAGGGATGGAGTTCAGATATTCTGAGAAAGGTATCATTTTGCATCAGCTGAAGTATGAACGAGAACTTCTGAAGAGATTTAAGCTGCAGAATTGTAAGGCTACTATCACACCTGCAGATACGAATCAAAAACTAGATTCTGATTCTGATTCTGATGGTGAGGATGTGGATGCTACAACCTTCAAACAGTTGGTTGATTCTCTGAGGTATTTGTGTAATACCATACCTGATATTTGCTATGCAGTTGGAATGGTTAGTAGATTCATGAGTAAACCCAAGTGGTCCCATTACCAAGCTGCTGTCAGAATTCTGAGGTATATCAACGGAACTCTGAAGTATGGAGTGATGTTCCCTTCTGGAAGAAAAAGTGAATCAGAACTTCTGAGTTATTCAGATTCTGATTGGAGTGGAGACAGAGTTGACAGAAGAAGTACTTCTGGATACTTGTTTAAGTTTCTGGGAGGTCCTATTTCTTGGAGTTCTAAGAAGCAACATGTTGTTGCGTTGTCAACCTGTGAAGCTGAATATATTGCAGGCGTTGTTACTGCATGCCAAGCTGTGTGGATTCTGAACTTGCTGGAGGATCTGAAGATCAAAGTTGACAAACCTCTGAAGCTGATGATTGATAACAAGTTTGCAATCAATCTTGCCAGAAACCCAGTGTTGCATGGGAGAAGCAAGCATATTGAGACCAAGTATCACTATCTGAGAAGTCAAGTTCAGAATGGAGTGTTAGAAGTTCTGCACTGTAGCACCCAGAAGCAGTTGGCAGATGTTCTGACGAAGGATATCAAGACTGATCAATTCCTTTGCTTAAGGGATGGAATTGGTGTTGTTAGTTTTGAGGAAATATAAATTAAGGGATGGTATTAGAAATAATTTATATTTTAATTAATATTCACAAACTTGGTGACCAAGTTTGTTAGAGGGTATTTTAGTATTTTATTGTTGCTTTTGTAACCCTAGTTTTTAGCTTATAAAATCATTGTATCCTTATCATTTGTAGCCGTCATTCTCAATATAATATATTCTCTTCTTTTCATCATTATTTCACCTTGTACACCAACACAAATATGGTGGACTTTGAGTCACCAAGATTCAAAGGAATTTTCCAATAAGTATAAAAACACCTTTCCTATTTGCAACAACTTGTAATGAGTACAATACTTTCTTACAGATAAATAATCACCACACACACTTGTTGAAAAATTTAAGATAAATAGATAATTTGTATTAAGCACACTTTGTAGCAACTTTGATAATTTGATAACTTTATTGCTTTTTTAATATATTGACAATTTCAATCTTCTCCTTCAATGAACAAATCAGTAGAATATAAACATTTAAATGCTCAAAACCTTTTCACATATGATTGGAAAATTATGCAGAAATATTTTTCTGTCAAAGTATTTAATGATACGTAAAACAAATAAAATTGTTCATGAAGAAGGTGATTTTGAATTTTAAAATCCTTATATTTATAATGAACCATGCACCTCTTGAATTTTAAGAAATAATGTGATTCATTCGGCTTCCGCTTTTATTTAGGTATGCTTCCGTTTTTATTCTCTGATTGAATTCTGATATGAGTTTAAGGGATACAAAAGTTGATGATATATCGACTCATAAAAATTATTTTAGAGTTCTATTTTTGATTTTTTATATTGATAAAATAATAAGATTATAATCCGATCTAACATATCTAGCTCTCAACAATGCCACCCAAAAAGAGTCTTTCTCCTTCAAGAACCTCCACTTCCATTTTATGAGCAAAGCTTTATTGAATTCTTCAATATTTTTAACTCCTAGTCTCCCTTTATTTTGGGTCTGTACGCTTAATTTCAACCTACCCAATTAATCTTTCTCCTATCCTCACAACCGCCCATAAGAACTTCTACTAAATCTTCTCAATATCTCCCCAGATTTTAAAAACAAAAAAGTCAGAATTTCAAAACAATGTATGTCACCTTATTATTATTCAATTTTCCGTTTTGAATGTAACTTTTAAAACAAAAAAAGTCAGAAGTTTTAAACAATGAATGTCACCTTATTATTATTCAATTTGATTTTCCTCATATTAAATTTTTCCATGCCTGACTAATTTTCTAGATAGACTCTGCGGATTAAAATAGATTATCAAACGATATAAAAAAAAATTGAAAATCTCTAGCTGGCTCTATTTTAATTCGGGTTTGAAAAATTCTACTTAAATTGCTTACTATAAATATATTTGACACAAACATATTTTTCTTACATTTAACAACCATGGCTTCCGCTAATAGTAAATTCTTCACCATCTTCATGTTCATCTGCTTAGCCCTTCTACTTTTTTCCACATGGGGTATGCAACACACTAATTAAGAAATTACTTATATTTATTCATTGATTTTCTATACTAGTAGCATTCTTAATTTGCTTATTTTTTTTCTTTTTATGTGTAGAGGTGGAAGCAAAAGTGTGCCAAAAGAGAAGTAAAACATGGTCAGGGTTTTGTGCTAATTCAGGAAACTGTAAAAGACAGTGCATCGATGTGGAGAGTGCAACTTTCGGTGCTTGTCACCGTCAAGGGTTTGGTTTTGCTTGCTTCTGTTATTTCAAATGCTGAACACTGCGTTTGTAATCAACCAATATCCACCTTAATAAAATAATAGAATAAGGATATGCATGGGTTTTCTTTGTGTGTTGTTATGGGAAGTGCGCTCTCCTAGCCGTTGCTCTTTTACGGGTTTGTTTTGCTGGTTTTTGTTTCTTTGAGCACAGCTGGTCGCTGTCTCCTGTTGCTTGTTTGTTGTGTATTTGTTTGGATTTGCTATTAAAAAAACTATTTTGTATCATTTTATTTTTTATTGATATGCTTTAAAATTAATTATATAAGATGATAAACACTAGTATAAGTAATATATTTTATGATAAAATTTTCCCCTCGACCAATAAATCATCGACGTATAATTTATGGATGCACAATGTTTTAATTATTTATAAAAAAAATATCATTTATTCCCTCGGTTGGAATAGATGGCCGAGGGAAAAACTAATTGAGAAGACATGATTCGAATTCCAACAACTATAATTTATGTTTTTATTTATTGAAAAATGGCGTCTTTCCTTTTATTTACTTTATTTAAAAATTAATTGATCTATTCTTTTGGTAACTAATTTTAACTATAAAAGTATTTGTTCATTAAGGTTTGTCGTAAACCTAACTCATCCATACAACCGCTCTTAACTCATAAATATCATTCTTTGAGATAGATTGAAAGAAAAAAAATCTTCACGGTTTCTTAATTAGTTAAGAAATCTTTCAAGGTGTGTTGTTGTTCATGATTTTAGCAATCTTGAACTAAACATTTTTCTGTTCTTGCAATCTATCTCACATAATGGTGTTGTTGTTGTTGTTTCCATCTCTTGCGAGACCATTGTTATATCTTGGAATAACTTCTCAATGTTGTCAGTCAAAGAAAATATACTATAATATATTGCTTTCTTAAGTTGACAACATTAAGAAATAAATACACATAACATATTGTAACACACAAAGATATTGGTAAATGATAAAAAAATTTAAAAAGGAAATCATACATATTACTTTCAATTTTTTCCATTAATTCACCATTTTTTTGCAACAGAAAGAATATATTACCTCAGTTAATTTAGACACCGGAGGGAATAGTCCCTATTTTATATATAAAAGAAATAACCTTTTACCTCAGTTTTAAATAAGAATTGATGAGAAAGGTTACCCATTTTATACATAATATGAATCTTTAGCGTCCATTCAAAAGTAACAACGCTCAAGATATTTTCAATACATCCACATGAAACCATCTACATCCAATCGTAACGCAAACACCAAATATAATAGATATCTTGGACGCTACGTTGATAAACTCAAATATTAATAATGAAAGCATTTGGATTTAAAACAATGAAACTTAAAAAAATTTAAAAACAATCTCTAAGATGGATTGCAATAGTAGGAAAAAAATTAATGCATAGTTGGTGTTCTTACATAAATAATGCATGAAAAAGTGATTGAAACAATTGCACTTGAAAAACAATGGGTATGCAATAAAACTAGCATTTGTTATTCTCCAAAATTGACAGTGATGATGATGAATTAGAATTCGTCAAAAAAAAAAAATTGTGAGCAAGTTGAACTATTAAAAACCGAGAACTAAGGGTTCTCAAACCTGATTACAAAAGAGAATGAGATAAACTCGACAAAAAGGAAATTGCTAGCTAATTGCACCTACGACAAAAAGTACAACGAATTTTTACAAAAATCGTAAAAATTACAATTGGCATTAACAATATCACCAATGAGAGACCACTTCCAAGCCGAAATCTTTATGTTCCAATCAACGTCAAGAACATTCCATTTGTGATCCTCAAAAACTATACCGTTCCTATTTAACCAAATGTTCCAACAAATAGCCAACCACATAACTCCAGCTTTTCCGGATTTAACTTTCCGACTTTTGCAAAAGAGATACCACCTCGAAAAGCTATCTTTGAAATAAGCCGAATCTTCTACCCTATTATCAACAAAACCAATCCACTCCCTAATCTCCCTCCAAATCAACCTCATAACACTAAATCTCAAAAACAAATGATGTACCATTTCTTGAACTACCAAACACATCACACAAACAGTATTGTCTACGGTAAAGGATATACCTCTCGAAGCAAGTTTATCCTTGGAAGGGAGCCTTTTCCAAAAAATCCTCCAACTGAATGCCTTAATTCTCGCCGGAACAGCTGTATGCGTAAGCTTCAGCCACGCCCCTTTCGAAGCAGTTGTATGACCGCCAGTTAAGCCAGCGAGAGTGCTGTTATCCAGTCCGGAAACCCAGGCCTGTTGTTAGACAGCAAATACGCGCAGGAGCTGACATTGTAGCTATACGACGGCTCAGGGCACCACTGAACAGCATCGATATCAGAGTTCCATAAAACAAAACCAGCCAGCTCATGCAATAACTCATACAACTCAGCAGCTACCGCTGGATCATCACCAACCGTAACACCCAAATCGCCCCATATCCAATCCCCTTCCACCCACCCTCTCATACCTGCCACGGAAACAAATTGCAAACCAGAAATCGAAAATAAAAGAGGATATCTATTCTTCAAATTGTTATTACCCATCCATATCGAATACCAAAAAGAGGTTTTGTGCCCGTTCCCAACGAGAAGCATACAGTTCGAAGCAAAAAAAAAAACCTTCTTCAAATTTTTTATCGATCAACCCAAAATCCATCCACCACTCTGAAGGATATTGCCCATAATTAATGATGCGGCCTCCACTAATCACAAAGGAACAAATATCTCTGTATCGGGCTCGAAGAATACGATACCACAAGGAGTTCGAACCTTTTAGAATCCTCCACCTCCATTTAAGAATTAAAGCAACATTGAAGTCCTCGATACTTCTCACTCCTAAACCACCTTTATCATAAGGAAAGCACACATCCTTCCAACCTATCCAATGAATACGCCTCCGCTCCTCCGACCCTCCCCATAAGAAGTTACTTTGAAGCCTAGTAATCTCTTTATCTATTTTAGTCGACATCCTATAAAAAGAAAGCCAAAAGATGGATAAAGAACATAGAACCGATTTAAGTAAGGTAATTCTACCTCCGAGACTAAGAAAACGGCTCATCCAACTCGAAAGTCGCTTCTTGATCTTATCCACCAAAGGGAGCCACGTAGAAATTATTCTTGGATTCGAACCTATAGGAATACCAAGAAAAATGAAGTTACTTTCCTCCCTCCTACACGAGAGAAAAGACGCCACCGCTTTCAAAAAATTAGAGTTAGCATTAATTCCAATTAGCTTTCTTTTATGGAAATTAATGCCCAAACCGGAGACAAGTTCAAAACTCCTTAAAACTGCCTTAAAAGCCCACACTTGTTTCCAAAACAATCACCTATTAACAAAGTGTCGTCCGCGAATTGAAATATATCAACCGAACATCCTCTATCAACAAAAACTCCTTCGTGTTCGCCAATTTCCACCGCCTTTTTCACCAAACCCGAAAGACCCTCCGCTACAAGGACGAAGAGAAACGGAGAAAGAGGATCTCCTTGTCTCAAGCCACGACCCACCTTAAACTCCTTTTTCGGACTACCATTGACTAAAACGGACATGCTACTATAGAAAATAAACAACTTCATCCATCTCATCCAAGTATTCCCAAAGCCCATTTTCCGCAACATGAATCTTAGAAAATTCCAACTAACTTTGTCGTAAACTTTTTCGAAGCCCACCTTCAAAAGAAAACAACTTTTACCTTCTTTCTTATAATAATCTACCAACTCATTAGCAACCAAAACGCCATCTAAGAGTTGTCTTTCGGGAACAAAAGCGCTTTGGCAATGGGAGATAATAGAGTGAAGAACCGCTTTAAGCCTACCCGCCAATAATTTGAATATCACTTTGTAAAGACTACCCACTAGACAAATAGGTCTATAATCATCAAGGCCCAAGGGATTAGGAGCCTTCGGCACAAGAGTCAAAAAGGATGAAGTAATGGCTTTCGTCAAAAATTTGTACTTATAGTTTGAAACGAAAACAATGTAAAATAAAAAAGTTTGTATTTTAATAAAAATAAGGGGTTATATATATATATATATATATATATATATATATATATATATATATATATATATATATATATATATATATATATATATATATATATATATATATATATTTCCCCTCGGGTTTTTTAAAACAGAGAGGTAAAGTAGTGTGTTTTCAAAAAATATGATTATGCAGTTGTTGGAGATCAAATTTACTACCGGCTCCACCTTTCCCCTCGGTTGCAGATAGGTCGACGGGAAAAGTGGTGACATTCCATGACACCTTTTATTATGTAGCTCAGAAAACCGAGGTAATAACCTTTTTCCCAACTAACATAAAATAGGTTATTCGTGGTAGTAAAAATAATGGGTTGACTATGAGCACAATTTATATAGAATTTCAAATTCAAATACAGTTATTATAGATATATTTAGAAATAGAGTTTAGATAGTTATAAAAGAGAGTTAGTTAGAGAAAAATTGTTATAGTTAGTTAATAAATATAACTAACCATTACAACTATATATATATATATATATATATATATATATTGATATGCTATTTGTATTAAAAGGGAGAAACAAGGATTCTCCAACCCATTACAAAAAGCCAATCAAAGGGAGAAGGGAAGAAACAACCCAAAGAAAACTACAAGAAATCTTAAGGATGATACTTCCAATCATAAAAATTACATCTCTTACGACCTATTTCTAACCATCTCCAAGAAATAGAAACAATACGGTTGAAAACTTCATCCTCATCCCAAACTAGGCCTTTGAAGATAATGTTATTCCTCATATTCCAAATACACCAAGCTGAAACAAACCAAATAAAACAGCTCATATCTTCCTTCCCTTTTTGAAAAAAAGCCAAAAACCATAACAATGCATTGTTATTTATGCTATCCACGATGATCGGTTGGACGCCTAACCAACTAGAAACTTTCAACCAAAGGGATTGAATTCTTGGACAATTTAAGAAAAGATGTAAAGCATCCTCTTCGTCACGGGAACACAACACGCACTCCATATGTTGAAAAGAAGAGATAACACTTCTAAACACAAGATTGGAAAGAGTCGGCAATCTATCGCGAGCTAATCTCTAAGCAAAAATTTGAATCTTCAATGGAACTTTAGTCTTCCATATCACTTTCAAAAGCAAGATCTCCGACTGTTGCAGAGGAGCGCCATGGACTGAATGAGACAAGGAATCGTAATAACTTTTAACTGAAAATTCCTTGCTCTGATCCTCTTTCCATTCCCAAGAATCCTTCTCAATCCGCATCAATCTGCTACCATCAGTAAGCACCTGCAAAAAATACCGCATATCATGTTCGACAATGGACCCTTGCTTCCAACAATTATCAAAATTCCACAGCCAATGCCCTTCGTGCCAAAAACCGTAATATGTTACTACTCCTTCTCGTTTCACAGCAGTATCAAACAAATTTGGGAAGGAAAGGTTCAGCTGAAGAGTTCCACACCAAATAGAATTCCAGAAAGGAACGTTTATGCCATTACCTATCACCGGTTTAACGCACAAATTAAAATTAGGAGAATCACCACTATTCTTGGCATAGAGGATGTCCCTCATCCATAATGAAGCGTCCTTGGGATGATCATACGGATCTGAGTTTATCACCCAATAAGCAAGGTTCCCATACCGAACAGCCATAAAGTTTCGCCAAATTTCGTTACCGCCTTTCAAAAACTTCCACAACCACTTGGTAAGCAAGGCTTTGTTAAACAATCGAATGTTCTTTAAACCAAGCCATCCCTTGTCCTTGGGTTGACATAAATCACTCCATTTAATCCATGCTATCTTACTTTTATCCGCCATACCCGACCATAAGAACCGGCGTTGTATGGCAATAATTTTGTTAATAATTTTCGAGGGAGCCAAGAAGAAGGAAAAATGATGAATCGGTAAGTTAACCAAGACCGAGTTAATTAATGTGACCCTTCCTCCAATAGACAAGTTTCTGCCAACCCAAGAGTTCAACCTTTCCTTCATACTGTCAATTATGGACTTCCAAAACATTGTTCTCCTTTGATTGCCTCCTATATGGATTCCCAGAAATTTCATAGGAAACGCACCAATCTTGCAGAAAAGGAAAGAAGCAGCAGCACTTAAAAAGTCCTCCTCGATACCAATAACAAATAAGCAACTCTTGGAAAAATTAATTCTTAAACCGGACACCAATTCAAATCCTCGAAGAATAGACTTGATTGCCCAAAGATTTTGATACCCTCCATCACTAAAAATCAGGGTGTCGTCAGCGCATTGAAGCATATCAATTGTTTCGCCAATACCAAATCCAAAGCCAGAAAAGATATTCAAAGCAGAAGCTCTTTTGATCATAATAGCAAGGGATTCATCCACAAGAGTGAAAAGGAAAGGCGTGAGCGGGTCGCCCAGCTTCAAACCTCTAGAGGCCTCAAAATCTTTGGAAGGCGAACCATTAATCAAAACAGAAACTGAACTATTACAAATATTTCTTTCTATCCACCTAATCCAATTTATACCAAAATTCATATATTTGAGGACGTGTAACAGGAACTTCCAATCTACGCAGTCCTAGGCCTGAGCGAAGTCAACCTTAAAAAGAAGGCATGGCTTCCTTTCCCTCTTAGCCATATCGATTACCTCATTGGCAAGCAGGACTCCATCCAAAAGGTTTCTGCCTGGGATGAACGTCGTTTGGACAGAAGAAACCAAGTTGGATATCACGGATGAAATTCTAGTAGCCATAAGTTTGGATATGACTTTAGAGACACGGCTCACCAAGGAGATAGGTCTGTACTCGCCAAAACTTTGAGGACTTTCTTGTTTCGGGACAAGCACCAAAAACGAAGAGAAACCCTTGGGGAGATTACCAGTCAGAGAAAATTGTAAAATACAATTGGAGAAATCTGACCCTATGATATCCTAGCATTCCCTAAAGAATTTAAACGAAAATCTGTCGGGACCGGGAGCTTTATTTCCATCACAGTCAAAGACGGCTCTCCTAATTTCTTCAAGAGTGAAAGGAGAATCCAGCCTGACCCTATCATCCTCTGAAAGTTTAGCACAGTCAGAAAGATTGAAGTTTGGTCTCACACAATCATCCCTTTCGTATTTCAGTTTGAAGAATTGATAAGCTGCCTCTTTAACCAACTCAAGACCTTCCAGCAACTCACCGTCCAAGCCTTTAATGCTAATGAAATTCTGCCTGTTTCTGAACTTGAAAAAGGAATGAAAAAATCTGTTGTTAACATCTCCCTCTTTGATCCAATTAAATCTAGACTTTTCATGTATAAAACTATCTTTATGTCTCAAGTTACACCAGAATTTTTCCTGCTCCTCTCCTCGTCTTTTCAGTTGAGACTCAGACAAACCCTCTAGACCTCCTTCCAACAATTCATCATATTCATTAAAATTCACAGCATGATGGTCAATGTTGAGATCTAACCAGCCAAACACGTTAATGTTCCACCATTTCAACCTCAATTTCAGGGCGCTAAGTTTTTCTTTGGAAACAAAACAAGGAGATCCATGAAAAGAAAAAGAATTCCACGAATATCTAATGAAATTCTTACAATCCTTACGATCCATCCAGTTGTTAAAAAAACGGAAAGGCTTAGGACCCGAATCGCTGTTATTAGATTTAAGCCAAAGAGGGCGATGATCGGAGACATCCCGCTTGCCAACAGATTGAGCCTTAAAATCCCAGCAATCAATCAAAGTCTCATCTACTAAGAAACGGTCAAGTTTACTACAAGACTTACCATTAGAATTAAACCAAGAATATCTGTTACCTACGAAGGGAAGGTCAACCAACTCCAAGTCTCTAATGAAGGAGTTAAATTCTTCGCACTCGCGAGCAGGAGAAGAACTGATGCCACACCTTTCATCCATACTTTTAACAAAGTTAAAATCTCCACCCAATATCCATCGGCCCCCTGGATTCCTAGCTTTAAAAACGATAATGTCCTCCCAAAGCTTATGTTTATCCCTTACTGAGCAAGGCGAATAAACGTTGACCACATTAAGAGGGGTGTTGTTCCACGAAAACACAGAGCACAAAAAACCAGATCCTTTGTAAGAGCTAATAGATTTCAAAATTCCTTTCCTACAAATTGTCAAAATACCTCCAGATGCACCATTTGAACAACTAGCTGACCATTCGAATCCTCCTTTACCCCATAAACTTCTGACTAAAGAATCCTTCATGAGCTTGACCTTAGATTCTTGAATCAAGCATAAGTCAGCTTGACCATCCAACAAAGTTTTCCTAATTCTCCTCCTCTTAAGAGAAAGATTACACCCACGAACATTATATGTTACAATAATCATGAAACCAGTTTTTCCACAGCCTTGCTACTAGCCAATTGAGATTTGTCCCTATTCTCAAGGGTTCTGACCACTTTCTCCAAAGCCTCTACATCTTCCTCAACTTCCAACCCCAAAAGTTTAACCGACCCCAAAATTTTTAAAGGAACTTTATCCAACCCAGCCTTACATCTTGAATTATTTCTAACAACATCTGACTCATCAATAGAGTAAGAAGCTTCCAGAGGAAAAGGGCTCTCCTCTGACTCTAAAACGGGAGGAAGAGAAAAGTTAATATTCTTCTTACAAAGTGTTCTCTTCTTCTTCATGGAAAAATTCCTTCTGGGGGGCCCGTGCTAGACGAGTTTAATAAAGTGGAGTAAAAAGAAGGTACAAAGGGGATTTGGAAACTATCGTAGATGTCAACGAAGTCTTTCTTCTTTTTGATTTTGGGGCCTCCAAGATTACCAACTCGATCAACAAAATTAGATGCAGTAGGGTCCAGCCTGTAGCGAGCGATTTTGGACGCGGTTCTTAAACGCTGGTCGCTCTCTGCGGTTGAGCTTAAAACTACAGGTCGATTAATTTTTTATCCTATTGTGAGCTGAATAAGGAAGGGAAATAGATGTCTCCAATTAACCCTGCTTGCATACTGAGTTTAAACAGCGGTCTGTTAAGTTACGAATGTTATCAATGTGGGGGAGCCTTTGTACTGGTTATTTGTATTTTCGCCAATACTGATTTCTTTCTTTTTTACCTGGGCAGAAGGTTTCTGGCGGGGAACAAGGATTAGGATATTAGGACTGATGTTTTTGAATTACTGCTTTTGATTGATGGAGATATGGGATTTGGTTTTTTTGTTGATTGCGCTCGCTAAGATCTTTTCTTTCGATCTTATGCCTACGTATTCCCGTTTACCGAAACAGGGAAATCAGAGCGTTCGTAGTTCCTCATATTCTATGGGAGGAAATTGTTGTTTTGGTGTCTTGTTCAAAGCCCAAGACGTGAAGCGAAAGGTGGTTTGTATCTTGTTCAAAGCCCAAGATGTGAAGCTGAAAGGTCTATTTGTGTCTTGTTCAAAGCCCAAGACGTGAAGCTGAAAGACCTCGACTTTAGAGAGAATTTGTCATCTCTAAAGAGGGGAGAAGGAGAATTACTTTAACTGGGATACGCGGATCCGAGCAATGCCATAATTTCCGAAGAAAGGGTTTTAACCTGAAGGAGAAGACTTTAACTCAGTGTAGAGCAATGCTATCTTTCCTTAGGAATTTCTCATGCTAAAAGAGGGACAGTGGCGTGGATATAGATGATCCAGAGGCTTGCCGCTTACAGCGATTAGATGAAGGGAAAGGAGTTGTTGATGTTTGTGTACTGTGAACGAGGCACAACTTTGATGCTAAAAGGTTAATTGGATTAACCAGTGGTTTTCTTATACAAAGCCTAAGAGGAGGCTATTTTGTGCTAGGAAAATCATTATACAAAGCCTAAGAGGAGGCTATTTTGTGTCCCGTACAAAGCCCGAGAGAGAGGCTAAAAGATTTTGACCCGACGATGGAGTCTTTGTGTCTCGTACGAAGCCCGAGATGGAGGCTATTGTTTGTTTGACTCAACGAGGGAGTCTTTGTGTGTCTCGTACAAAGCCCGAGAGAGAGGCTAAAACGTTGTTTGACTCCGCTAGGGAGAGTCATTGTACAAAGCCCAAGAGAAGGCTAAGGTTACTGTGTCAGTTAAGTGACAGGTCCAGTATACTGAATTTGAAAGAGAAAAACAGTTCTTATATGAGCATTACTGTACTCATGGGTTAGATCTGAGGATCGGGGTTGTTTCCTTTTCTTTGAGGAAGCGGGAAATCCAAAGGGTATTTGAGACTGTCCGAGTCTGCGGGTTTCCTTCCTATTTAACGAAGGGGTGACTTGAGAATGTCTTTGAGACTCAAGGAAGTTAGACTGTCCGTGTCTAGAGTTTTATCTTTTGTACTATGCTTTGAGAAACAGTAGTAGACTCTATGAAAGGACTGTTCTATGAGGATGACTAGGTTCTGTTCCTATACCTCTAGGAGGTCGTCGGGACAATTTGTACGAAGCCCAAGAGGAGGCTGGAAACTTTTAGGAAGCCGATCGGTCCTTGTACTAAGCCCAAGAGGAGGCTATCATTCCCGGAGGAAGAAATCATTATACGAAGCCTAAGAGGAGGCTGTGAATACTTCTAAGAAGCCGTATGGTCCTTGAATAATGCCCAAGAGGAGGCCGATGCTTTTAAGAAGCCCGCAGGTCTATCATCTCCTTTCCATTAGGAGAGATAACTCTTTTAAAGATAAAAACCACTGGTAAACGTGCGAGGTTTACTACCCAGCGACTTTTAGCTTTTAAAGAGGGTTCCTTAGTTAAGGTCCAAGATTATGACCGTAGTGGGTACCCAAACCCCGAGACATTCAAGGCAAGCTATCCACAAGGAATAGATCAAGTCAGGAAAGTTCGAGAATTTGGAAGAAACTCAAAGATGCCATTCACGGAGAATACATTCATCTTGGGGAATAGAGCTTCTTGACAATTCCTAAGGAGGACAGCCGAAGAGAAGACTGTATCTGGTGCTCCTATTGGGGATCTAGGAGTCTATTTCTACGAATAAACGAAACGGCGTCACCTAGTTCTAGACGTAGTTGCCGGGGAAACTCGAAATATCTATACTATTATTACACGGTAGATATGAGTTTATGAAAGGAGACTTACAGTGAGCAGCCCCACAATACAGTTTATAATATGAAAGCAGTAAACGAAAGCGATAACCACTTACTCGGTTGTAGTGCTTCCATGCTGTTTGGTTAGTTGTTCAACAAAGAAAGATTGAAAACAACAGTATATTCAAAATCAAAGGAGAAAGTGCTTTGAAAAAGAAAGATTTGGGGCTTACAGCTCAAGGAGAGGCCCAGGGTTTTATCAGTGAGCGCACTGTTTGACTTTGTACAGCGGGACTTATACAAGTGACTGGGGCCCAAAAATGGTTTCTGTACAAAGGGATGGGTCTTACACTCTCTCAAGAGGCCCAAAAAGTTTTTAGAAAAAGAGTGGGGGACTTATAACACGAGGGTAGGCCCAAATGATTTTTCCGTTTGAAATGGCGATCGCGCCGAGATTTTCTTTTAACGCAAAGGGACTTATATAATAAGGTCCAAGATGTTTTGTTAAAAGGGGGATTGGGTCTTACACTCTAATAGAGGCCCAAAGTGTTTTGAATGGGTCTTATAGCTCAAGGAGAGGCCCAGATGATTTTTTATTTTTTAAACGGGCGAAGATCGCTCCGTTTACTTGTACATAGGGACTTATACAATGAGTGAGGCCCAAAAAGTTTTTGTACAAGGGGGGATGGGTCTTACACTCTCTCAAGAGGCCCAAAAAGTTTTTAGAAAATGATTTATAAGGGTTGAATTAATCCAAAACCCTAATTTGTTTCCAAAATGTATTTAATTGAATAAAAATTCAATTAAAATGATCAAAAATTGTTTAACACATGGAAAACAAATTGTGATCTTGGATTAATGCTTAAAAAATTAAGTATTGACCTACAAAATAATTAGAAAGCATTAAAAGTTGCAAAATCAATGTAGAAAAAATATTTAAAATGCCAAAAACAATCAAAATATTAATTCTTTACAAAAATATCAATTATATGAAATAAATAATATTTTTGGGATTTTTTGGGAAAATAAAATATTTTAACATTTTTGTGAATTATTAAAAAAAGAATCAACTCAAAATCATTAAAACTCAGAGAGAAATTAATTTTTGAATCAATTAAACAAAATCACAAAATTCAAATATTCAAATATATGAAAAATGGCGCCAAGAACAGCTGAAGAACACGCGCGTGTTCTTGGTTTCTCAGATTTGCATTTTCTATCCAATCTCCATGAATACTTGATTATATCATGCAATCCACATATCATTATGCTCGTCTCAACCTCACGATCATGTCTATATCCATTAATTTCATTTAAATTAAACATACAACAAGAAATCACGAAGAGACCTCAAGAACCCTAATTTATGCATGAAGGCTAGGATTTTTGATACACGATTCAAACAATGCAATTAATTGAGGGAAAACATTCCATGCATGATTATGAACATATGGGCAAATTATTGTGCGAGGAAATATGCATAGATTGAGAGATGACCAAGTTTAGGCTTACCTTTAGGTCGTGACAGCAAGTTCAAAGTGATTTTTGATCTGGAGGTGTTACAGATGAGTTGTGATGATCTGAACAGCTTCCCTACACCCTATGGATTGTGTTTGGATGGTTAGACTTGATTGAAATTGGCTGGATCATTTTATGGTACCTCAGCTGCACTTTGGTTAAAACCTTGAGCAACCAGCTGGTGATTTTGTGAAATTGGTGTTTCAGAAGTAATCTAAGTGTTTGATCAGCTCATATGTGATGTATGTGAGGTGTGTGAGTGATTGGTTTGATTGGAATTGCTCTCAAACTCAAAACCCGATAGTGACTTGCTTTAGAAGGCAAAATTGGAGTGAAAGAAGAGATTTTGAGGAAAGCATCTGTTAGATGTCTTTGGTGTACTCAAACTGACCACAATTGAGCTCTATTTATAGTAGAGCAAGTTTGTTTTGCAAGGAATAGTGCATGGCAGCTGGTAAGTAGGTTTGGCCAATGTTGGCAAATGAAAATCCAAGTCTCCTCTAGCCATTGACTAGAGGTTAGGGCACAGAGCTTTGGTTCCCTTGGTCTTGGATAAGTCTTGACTGATTTCAGATGAGAATGGCTCAGTCCATGCCACCTTGATGGTTCCATTGAATGCCTCATTCCAAATTTGAAGTCTTGTCCCTATTTTGGCCATTCTAGGTTCAACATGCTATTTCTTGTTCCATGGACTTTGGAGGCTTGGCTCAGTGATTGTCCCCTTTAGATTCAATCCTCTGAGGTGTCCAAGTGGATAGGAGCAATTGAATTTGGCTGATTTTGGCAAATCGACCAAAGTTGCAAATTCTGCCTTGCCTTGACAGATTTCAGCAAGGTAACTTGCCAATGTCATATCTCATGGTGTAAGTTGAATTTGGCAATGTTCTTGGCCATTTTGGAAAGCTATTACATGATACAACAACTGTTTGAACAAGTTTGGTCTTGATCTCTTTTGATTCCAAGTGAAAAATCCCCCCTACATTTGGCAAAAAGTGGGGCAGAATCTGACTTAGTGAAAATTTCACTAAGTGTTGGAAAAAGTGACATTTTCACTTTTCAGCCACTTTGATCACTCCATAACTCAAAATCCTTAATGAATTGGAATGACTTGTAGTTGAAGTTTTTGTAGATGATAATGAGGGCTACAAATCCATCTTTGGATGAGAAAAAATGGCCTTGTGTTTTAGGAGTTATGGTCCTCCAAAGTTGGTACCCTTGCCACTTTATTTTTAACTTAGAAAAATTTCTAAGTTTTATGGTTACCCCTTTTACAAGTTATCTCACTTTTCTTGATTTTTCTTGATGAATGATGATTCAAATCATACATTAACATCATTTTAGGGTTAAAAATCCATTTTGGTGAAACATCTCAAAAAGTCAAAGTTGACTTTTGTGCACAGTTGACTTTTTATCAGATGAATTCCAAACTGTGCAATTCTTCAGGAAATCATGTCCTTGACCTAAATCAAACTTGATGGACATGTTCCATGGGTTTCATAGGGTATACTCAATCATGTATTAGGGTTTGGGAGCATGTCTTGGTCAAAAGTCAAAGTTACAGTTGACTTTTCCCTTAAAACCCTAATTGTGGTGCAGATGAAATTGAAACTTGTTGCTCAAACTTCTTGGATTAATCCATTGTTCCAAATGGATCAATATAGTTCATTAGAGACCCTCAAATCATGTCTTGAGGTCTTAGCTCATGATTTGTCCCAAAAGTCAACTTAGGGGTGAATTAGGTCAAGAAACCCTAATTCCTGATTTTTGATGTATGCATCCCCTTGAGGCAAAATTGACTTGATGCATGGGTTCATGAGGTTCCATGAAGTATATTAGGTTATGTTTTGGATCAATGGCTTGTGCCCAGATGAAATTTTTCATCTGGAGGCCCTGAGTGATCAAAACCCTAATTTGGTGACACTGGCGATCTTGAGGCTTGATCCACCTAGAAGGGAGCAACCTTGTGCTTAATCCTTGAAGTGGGAGTCCTTTTGATCCTTTGAGGATGTTTGAGAGATTAGACAAGTTGAAAATCAAGTCATTTCTTGATTAAGCCTTTGTCTAAAGCTCAGAGAGGGCTTGACACCCTAATTTTGATTGTAGTGGATGCTCACCCATCTTTGGGGAGACTGATGATTTGCCCAATGATGGGAAATCTAAGTGGTCAAAATTTGGGGTATGACACAGCCCAAGTGCATTCAGCCCACTAGACTTGTCCAAACCTTCTAACGGCCCCAAAACCTAGTGGGACCCCAAATCCTTTCTGGCCCCATTCTCATGAGGAGAATTCAATGTTTCCTCGACAAATGGAATAACTGAAACATCAGCCTCTTCTATCAAAATCACTTCAGGAGGTATGGGGTCCACCAAGTTGACCTTAGCTAGAAAAGGCAACACTCTTACATCCTTTACACTATCCTCCTCTTTGGTTTCTTGGGAATTGCTAACATAGGATTGTGAAACATCTCCTCTGCCATCAACATTATCAAAAAAGGTGCTTACTTCCCTGTGTTTATGCGCCACCCTAGAGTTCATAGAGTTGCCAAAACAACGGACTCCTTCGTCTTCCTCAAAACCTTCAGACTAAGAGCTAATATTATCCTCACCATCACAAAAAGAAGGACCCTTCAAACTGTCAGAATCCTCTTCCTGTAAATCCATACCACTGAAAGGTTTCGAAAGATCCTCCAACATCCTAACATTGAACACATTACCATTAATCTCCACTTCAACGACTTCATTAATAAAGTCCCTTCTTGTAGCTTTAATGATAAACCTAGCCTCGACAAAGCTAGTATTCTTCAACGTCTCATAGTCACATTTAATGAAATAACCAAGCTCCTTAGAGATGCTACGAAAAGAATCAGAATTCCATGCAAAACAGGGAAGACCGTAGCATTTAATCCACACGAATCTATTTCTATCAACAATATCTAAACTCCAAGGTTGAATCTTGGCAAACCATTTATCACACCAGTCTTTAGCTTCCACAATGAAATCATGAACCACCCCTACCTTACCGGATTCAATAAGACACAACCCAGCTCCTAAAAGAGTTGTCAAAATGTCAAAATAACCTTCCTCGAAGAGACTTTGCTGAATCAAAAACTGATTGATATTCTCCATAACTTCACCCACATAAGCCTGTTCAAATCTGCTAACATCTGAAATCATAAGACTAACCTTGTTGTTGCTACTGACCTGTTTCAGAGCATCACCTATTTCACCGCCACCATTCTTCTTCACTATATTAGCGAAAGATAAACTACTAGAAAAACCTACGCATCTAACACTGATACCACCAACCTTTTTAGTCTGAGGCTCGTCACGAATCTTCGGGAACCTAGGTATGTTGGCATGCAATTTCCTACCCTGAATGAAAATACTATCTAGTTTAACCACTAGGATTCTAGGGTCGTGTACCTTTCTAAAACGAGCAAATCTGAATCTCTTGCCTCTTTTGTCTTTCCTTCCAGAAATGAACACCTCTGAGATGACTCCATACACCTTGAACATTTCGAACAATTCTTTCGCCACCGTGTTCTTAGGGAAGTCGGAGATGAAGAAGGATGTAACTGGTTCACCATCCTCCGCCCCTCTGCCCCCATTCTCCTTCCAAACCGAGAAACCCGTAACAGTTCTATAAGGTTTCTTGTATGACACTTTCTTCCAATCCATAACCTAGCACCTGACAAAACAAAAACTTCACTCGAACGAGAGCTAAGAACAAGCAGCTAGTTGAGAACCAAACCAGTACCAAGGCCCATAGCCCTAAGGCTAGGAGTTTAAGCCGAAAATACCAGAAAAGCTTCAACCTGAAACTACCTACTCAAAGTCAAAGAGTGAAGAATGTAATGAAGAAGGCGAGAGAGAGGGTTTTGTTATACAGATTCATATGTAACACCAAATCACCTATATATATATATGTAAGCTCTTTCACTCTTTTAAGAACAATGATGAAATACACAAGTGCATGAAGATCATGCACATTATCTCTTCACCCTCTACCATCCATCATAAACTCATCTTCTCCATTATCATCATGCATGAATCATCTTTTATTTTGGCATCATCTAGGAACATAATTTTAACTGCATTTTCATCATCATAGTATTCATCTTCTTCCTGATAGTATTCTCATCATTATCGAATTCATAATATACAAAACGGGTGAAGATTAAAGTTTCAAAGAAACTTCATTGTGGAATCTTGAAATTGCAAGTATAATTTTCAAGCTTCAAAGAAGCATCAATGGTGAATATTATTTATATATTGCATAATTCACAATCGATTGCAAATGCATCGCAAGCTGTAGTATCTTCTATGGCATTTTCAGGATTAACAAATACGCTTGTTCCAAATATTTCAATAAGAAAATAATTTCTTGCTTTGGAGTCAACAAGTTGAGGGTGTTATTCTTTCTCATAAAATTCATAAGATGGTTGCTAATTCACAGATTCCACCTATTTGCAAGACCAAATTTTATTTACATGGCTTATTTCTACAATATCCAAAGTTGTTCCACCACATATTCTTTCTTACAAGCATTCATATGAAATATGGGATAAAGTGCATAAGCACTCCAATCCTCAAATGAAAACATGAGTGCCTCAACTCAGATATGAGCTTAAAACAAACAAGAAAAGTAGCAAATCAATCTTTGAGGATGTTCTAAGACTTGGCATTATTGATGATTCTCTGCTAGCAATTGGTGATCCTATCTTTGAGATGGATCAAATTGATGTGATATTTCAAGGTTTACCTGGAGAATATAGTCCATTTATCATGATGATATATGGTAAAGGACAACCAAGGGATATCTACAATATGGAAGAACTATTATATATGCAAATACAACTTGACAAGTATAAATAAGATCTTGTCATGCCCAGTGCAACATCCAATGTAGCACATGCTGTAACTCACCGAGAGACTGGTAGAAATGGCCATAAGTCTGGTGTAAAACAATACTTTAGTAGTAGACAAAAATCAAACCATGGGAGAGGTTTTGGAAGAAAACCATATACTTTAGGGAACATGCTTACATGATAGCTTTGCCACAAGTATGGAAATTCAGTGTTAGAATGTTTGCATCTCTTTGATGAATATTTGGAACCTGAACCACCCAAGGCTCAAACTCAAGGATCCACAATAACAATTGACATAGCTAATGGGTTGGAAAATCAAAAAATCAAGCCTCGACCTCTGTTCAAGAAAATACATGTTTGGCTCACAAGGATTAAATATAAATTCCTCAGGATTTGGAAGCCCAAACCTATATAACTTCTAATGAATTTAACTTGTAATCTAAAATATCAAATGTTGGCCATAGTAGAGTTATAGTTGGTAATGGACATAGCAAGCTAGTTCAATCTATTGGCCAGTCAAGTCAAATGCCAGGTAATTCAGTGTTAGAATGTTGCATCTCTTTAATGAATATTTTGAACCTGAACAACCCAAGGCTCAAACTCAAGGTTCCACGCTAACATTTGACAGAGCTAATGGGTTGGAAAATAAAAAAATCAAGTCTCAACCTCTGTTCAAGGAAATACATGTTTGGCTCACAAGGATTAAATATAAATTCCTTAGGAGTTGGAAGCCCAAACCTGGTTTGCAGACTCAGATGCATAACTTCTAATGAATTTAACTTGCAATATAAATTGTCAAATGTTGGCCCTAGTAGAGTTATAGTTGGTAATGGACATAGCATGCTAGGTCAATCTATTGGCCAGTTAAATGTCATGTATAATACTATAATTGCATGTCCAAATCAGTCTTGCATTTAAATCATTTGCTTCATGTTCCTAAAATTGCTAGAAATTTGATCTGTGTCTCAAAGTTTTCCAAAGATAGTGATGCATTTTTGAAATTTTGTGCTGAAAAATGTTATGTGAAATCACATGCATCTAAAGTAGTGTTTCTTGAAGGATATCTTGATGGGAGTGGATTGTATTGCTTCGATAAACTAGCTCTTGAACCTTCAAGTAGTGCCTTATCTCACAAGTCTCAATAATTATCTTCATTTGTTTATAATATTATTGTCCTAGAACCTGTTTCTAATAATATTAATACAGTTACAAGTAAAATTTCTCTTTGACATGCTAGGTTATGACGTGCAAATTCTAGGTCAATTCATAGTGTACTTCAACTGTGTAAGATACAACTAAATAATAACTAGATGAATTTTGTAATTCTTTTTATGTTTGAAAGTCGCATAGATTGCATGCTCCATTGTCCAATACCATATATAACAATGCATTTGATTTTGTGCATACTGATTTATGGGGACCATCTCCAAAACCTTCTAGCGATGGTTACTCATACTATATAGCATTTGTTGACGCCTTTACCAAATACACTTGGTTGTATCTTGTTAAACATAAAAATTAGGGATGCTCAACGTTGGTTTATTCTCATAACCAATCCATATCCAATATAAAACCATTTATCTTAACCAGTTATTATACCCAATCCATATAAATGATTTTGTTTTTAAAAAACCGGTTATAAACCGGTTATATCCATAATCAAATTTTATAACCGGTTATATATTTCATAATCGGTTTTCAACTTAAAACCGGATTTGGATATAAAAATCCAGTTTTTAAAACTTGATATTCGTTTTCTTACAACTGGTTTTTAAGCTAAAACCGGTTTTTGACTTAAAAATCCAATTTTTATAAATGAATTTTACACACAATTTTTTTTTCATATTCTTAAAAAAAAATCCAATTTTTATAAATGAACTCTTCAGTAGTAAACAAAGACTCGAGGTTTACAACGTCCTCCTCATTCAACTTGCCTAAACCATTTAAGCTTAGGACATAAGGTCCTAATTTGCTCAGTTGAATTAAATATTATGAATTGATACACAAACAGGAAATGATATTTTTTCTCAACTTGATGATGCTAGTATTTCTCTTACTTTATTTAATGAAATGAGACAATTCCAAAGTCTAATATGTAATAAATTTATTATAATTTCTAATAATGTAAGTCACTCCTGAAATACTTGTGTATAGTGAATTAAAAGAAAAATAATGACAACATGTAAAATATTTGAGTTGTAGAATTTCTAAATAGTTGTTGAACTTATAGGTCGGTTTTCTCAATTATGCCATAACTAAAATAGCCAAACCAATGTCTATTTCATGATAAAAATAAATTATTGTTTATAATGATGTAAATTTAACTCATAAATTACTTGTTTCTGACGATTTAAGAACAAGACATTTGACAGTATGTCAAATATTTGAGTTATAGAATTTTAAAATAGTAGTTGATCTTATCGTTCAGTTTTCTCAACTCTAGCACAAAAAAAAAAAAATAGTCAAATTAATGTATGGTCGCAAACTTCCATCTATTCCAACCTCGAATGGTCACACACTTTCATATATTCCACCATATACACAAGGTTCCCCATAGGGATGTTCATGGACGATTAATTTCCATAACTAATCCATAACCATAAATAATCTATATGTTATAACCGGCTATTAAAATCAATTGTCATAATCGATTTTCATTTTTTTAAATGGTTATAAACCGGTTATATCCATAACTAATTTGATAATTAGTTTTGATTTAATTTTATTTTAAAATTAATTTTTCAAGAATTTTTTTTCAAAAAAATAATATTTTTTTAAGAAAAAATATTTATGTTCAAAAATAAAAAATAATATTTTTTTAATTTTTGGAAATAACATTTTTTTTATTTAAAAAAAATCATTCTTTTAAATTTTTTGAAAAATAAAATATTTACCGGAAAAAAAAATTATAAAAAAATAATAATTTTATTTTCAAAAAAATATTTTCTTTTTAAATAATATTTTTTTCAAAAAAAAAAAAAAATTTTTAATTTTTAAAAGTAACTTTTTTTTCAAAAAGAAAAATTTTTGATTTTTTTTTTATAAAAAAAGGTTGAATAATTTGGTTTTTATTTTGGATATGAATATCAAAATTATGGATTTAGTTAAAACCATATTAAAAATATATCCAAAATATGGATTTAGTTAAAACCATACTAATAATTAACCGGTTTTTAATAATCGAATTTTGATATGGATATGAATTATTTAAATAACCGGTTTATTTGAGCATCCCTAATAAAAATGATGTTATCGATGTTGCTACCCAATTCAGTGCTAACACCAAAGTTGTTCAATCTTATTTTGGAGGAGAATGCAAGCCTTTCACCAAACATGTAAATGACCAAGGAATTATGTACAAGCTCACATTTCCCTCATACCTCACACCAAAATGGCACAGTTGATAGAAAAAATAGACAAACCATAGAAATGGGTTTATTATCACAAGTATTTTTACCGTTTTATTCACATTTTACTGCATGCATTGGATACTTTTTTGTTTATTTCAGGTAAGATTTACTTGACACAAACAATTAGTGGAAAAGTGGATGAATAAGAAAAGAAAAGAAGAAATCTGCTTCCATGACGGGTGGGCCATCATCTCCTATGACGTACGTCGTGGTCCCAAAATGAAAGAGAATTCAGCACCGAAGAAGCCATGACGGGAAAATCGTCATCTCACATGGTGCGTGTCATGGATGCAAAATATGGATCTCCATATTATGAAAGACGTTCAGGCCGCCGTCATCAGGGATGACACCCGTCATGACGTCCTAGACAACCAACATTTAGGCAGTTCAAGCATGATACAGTTAGTATCCTAAGAGCATAAATATCGGATGCACTTTAACGTTTCTTCACAGCTTTCAACGTGCCGGTGTCAGAGGCATTGGGATATTTCACAATTTTGACCGTTCTCACATGTACAACGCTTGTATATTAACCCACGCTTCTTATCATTAATTATAAGCATTTCCATTTATTTTTTATTTAAAAAACTGCAACATTTTATACTGCAACGGTAATATATAAACGGTAACAAATTTCAATAGTGATATAGTAATAAATTTAAAATCCAACGGTAATAAATTTCAATTTTAAATAGTAATATTTAATTATTATTAGTATAAATAGAATGCTATTTCATCCATATTTCACTCACATCTAGTTTAAATTTGACCAATTTATTTTATCTCATTTTAGTTTTTGTCTACATATTTCTTTTCACAATGAATCCCAATCAAAATAATACTTGGTCCAATTTTATGCAAAATGAAGGAAGTCCTCCTAGTATTCCAAATCAACAAATCAACTCATATTTTGGAAATGCGCCTCTTATCCCAAATCCAAACCATAATCCAAATTTTCAAAACTCTTTTTTTATCCGAAATCCACAAAATGACTCTCCCTTTGGAAATTACCCGTATCATACACCACCTTATCCATATCAATATCAACAATTTCAATCTCAAACAATTAACCCCAATATGCCTCATGTGGTTCAAATAGGTAGTACTGATGTGCAATCAAATGATCAAGAACATGAAACACCACAATTTTGTACTCAAGTTAGTATAGAAAATACTAACCTTGTTGAAGAAGTTGCATCTGCACCGGTTGTGAATACATCTAAACAAAGGTTCCAACAAAAAGAGGATGAAATTCTTGTTCAGTCATGGCTCAACATTTCAAAGGATTCAATTGTTGGGGTTGATAAAAAAGGAGATAGTTTTTGGAAAAGAATTGGCGAAGCTTTTAACAAGCATCGTGACATCAATTACAAAGAGAGAAAACCGATGGCACTAAAAGGGAGATGGCATAAAATAAATCCATCTGTTCAAAAGTTTGTTGGATGCTACAAACAAGCTGTATCTACACAGAAAAGTGGGAGCTCTGAGAACAATATCATGCAAGCTGCGTATAAAATTTATTTTCAAGATGAAGGTGAAAAGTCTACATTTGAGGTTGCATGGAGATTATTGAAAGATGAACCTAAATGGCTCGCAGGTTCATCAGAAGCTTCTGCAAAAAGAACAAAGAATTCAACTTCAGGAACATATTCCTCATCTTCTAATCCACTAACACCAACGAGCAACGAATATAATCCACCATCACCTACTCTGTCACGTCGTCCAATTGGTCAAAAGGCAGCCAAAAGGAAGGAGAAAGAAAAGCTTGTGGAAATGTCTTCTACTCCTAATGTTAAATATGATTCTTTGAAAGATGACTTCAAAAAAAAATTTGATTTGATGTCAATGTTTGCACGAGACTATGCACGTATCGAGGGTGAAAAAGTCGAGATAGAGAGAAAAAAGGTTGAGGCAAAGATTAAGAAGGCTGAGAGTGAAGTGGAAAGATTGAAGATGAATGATCTGCAGACACTATCAAAAGATACATCAAATATGGATACAAGACAACTAAAAGCACATGAAATGTTGTGTGACATGATTAGAGAAAAATATGGATTTAATTAGTATGATTATGTATTTTGGATTTAATTGATATGAACTTAATTAGTATGATTATGTATTTTGGATTTAATTGATATGAACTTAATTAGTATGATTATGTATTTTGGATTTAATTGATATGAACTTAATTAGTATGATTATGTATTTTGGATTTAATTGATATGAACTTACTTAGTATGATTATGTATTTTGGATTTAATTGATTCAAACTAGCCGTTATTCAAACTAGCCGTTATTCAAAGTCAAACTAGCCGTTATTCAAACTAGTCTTATAAATAGTATTAACACGCACACTAAGCTTCACAATACTTCTTTTCATTGTCTACCTCTTTCATTCTCTACAATTTATTATCATCTTCTACTCAATATCAAACTTTTTTTACATGGATCCTTCCAATCCTTCCCACATTGCAAAAATGTTCATGGATTATATGAATGATGATATGGATGAAGAACTTGTGAGGCTGTTTATGAAAGAAGAAGCCTCGAGCTCTAAAAGGCCTAGACGTCAAAGAAGGAATATAGAGAGGAATCGTGAAGAGGGACATGATCGATTGTTCAAAGATTATTTTTTTGAAACTCCAGTATACACGAATGAACAATTTCGTCGAAGGTACCGAATGCAGAAACATGTGTTCCTTCGTATCGTTGAAGCTCTAGGTCAACACGATGAATATTTTCTAATGATGGTTGATGCAACTGGTAGGTCAAGTCTTTCACCATTACAGAAATGCACTGCTGTTATCCGTATGTTAGCATATGGAACATCTGCTGATAACGTGGATGACTATTTGAGAATTGGTGAAAGCACAACACTAAAATGTGTTGATAAGTTTACAAAAGGAGTGATCAACATCTTTGGGGCACAATATTTACGAAGGCCAAACGCTGAAGACATTGAACGCTTAATGCGAATGGGGGAGGCACGAGGATTTCCAGGTATGTTAGGAAGCATTGATTGTATGCATTGGGAATGGAAAAATTGTCCAGTTGCATTGAAAGGGCAGTATGTTCGAGGCGATCATGGGAAACCAACTGTTATGCTTGAAGCAGTGGCTTCACAAGACTTATGGATTTGGCATGCATTCTTTGGGGTAGCGGGTTCAAACAACGATATTAATGTGTTGAACCAATCCAATGTATTTAATGATGTTCTGGAAGGACGGGCTCCCGAGGTTCATTATACAATCAATCGCACTGAATACAACAAGGGTTATTATCTATCAGATGGTATTTATCCTAAATGGGCAACGTTTGTGAAAAGTATCCCGATGCCAAAAAGGGGATAAGAGAAAATTGTTTGCCCAACATCAAGAAGGTGCAAGAAAGGATATTGAACGAGCATTTGGAGTTCTCCAATCCCGATTTGCAATCATACGTAACCCAGCACGATCTTGGCACTTAGACACACTCCAGCGCATAATGAATACATGCATCATATTACACAACATGATTGTTGAAGATGAACGTGCCACATATGGTGGAAATTTTGATTTTTCTTATGATCATTTGAGTAATGACGCGACAATATTGCCGAATGATTATAATATTGATTTCCAAGAGTTCCTACGCAGAAGATTTGATGTTCGTAATAAACAAGTTCATCGACACCTTCAACAAGATTTGATAGAGCATATATGGCAACGTTATGGGCAGGAGAATGACAACAATTAAAAATTGTTTTAAATATATCGCTTTTTTGTATTTTGTGCTAGTAATTTATATTAACGTTTATGTTTTTTAATGTATTTTTTTAATAAATTTATTTGTGTCATGTATTGTGTTTTTTAATATATATATATATATATATATATATATATATATATATATATATATATATATATATATATATATATATATATATATATATATATATATATATATATATATATATATTATTTTGATTTATTTTTAATGTATAATTTTTTACTGTTTTTGATATATTTGAATTAAAATGTTTCAATTATATTTTTATATAATATATATGTGGGGAATGTTTGAAATTTGGTGGGACCCATTTTAGAGTTTTTGATAGGTTGTATGGATATTTGAAAAATATAGTAGAGTTGTTTAGAAAATGAAAATGTGTAATATAATATAAAAAATTGAGTGGGTCCCATTTAAAAAACTCAAATGAAGATGATGGATGTGGATGCTCTAAGTGGTTTTCTTAGGTTCTACACGAATTTTTAAGCTCTCAATTTTCATGTTAGTGCCTTAGGGGATGTAAAAACACAATTGTAACAAATTACATGGGATCCAAGATTTATTTTACACTAAACATCACTTTAAATTCTTTTTTATCAAGTTCAAGTCTTATCTTTATTATTTTTTTTTATAAGCAATTTGTATTAAAAGGGAGAAACAGGGATTCTCCAACCCGATACAAAAGACCAATCAAAGGAGGATGAAAACAAAAACAACCTATAAATTACAAGTACTCTATAGGATGTTTCATCCAATCATAAAAATTACATCTCCTACGGTCTAATTCTAACCATCTCCAAGATAGAATGACTATCCGATGGAAAATGTCCTCCACGTCGCAAACTACGTCATTAAAAATAATATTATTCCTTGTGTTCCAAATACACCAAATCTTATCTTTATTTCATCTACTGTTGTAATTTCTCTACTGCATTTTGATATCGTTGATGTACTCTTGGAAAGAAAATCTCCCTTCGGATCATTATTAAATTCAAATTCAATTAATTTATTCTATGTTCTGTTTTATTTTTTATTATGAATTTTATAAATGTTCATGTTGTTTTACCGTTAATTATGTCTGAGTAAATTTTGTGTATAGTCTAAGTAATGAGGACAGTCATATTGGCGGACCTCGTGTGAGTTGCTTGAACGATAATTGTAGCGAGAATGATGTAATTGCTTTGTAATTTTTGTTTTCAAAAGTAAATAAGTTTGATACGAAAGTAGAAGCATAGAGACATTGTTTACGTGACGAAAGGGAAAAAATGGTATCCAACTTAGTCATTCGAACAAAATGTTAGGTGAAAATATGGATCTGGAGCAGTCTAGAAGGGGGGTTTGAATAAACCATTTCCCTTAAAGACAACTTCAAAAACATTTTAGGTTCCATAAACAAAACTAAAGATTTTAAGAAGCGTAGAAGCAAAACAGAATACTAGGAGAGCTTGGAAGCATCTCAATAAATTAAACCAAGTGAAATAATGCATGATATCCCTAAAGACTTGATTGCTTTGAATACAAGTCAATCACAAGATAACCAAAGTCGCTTTAAACAAAGTGATTTAAAAACTATTTACATAGATGTTCATTCAAGACATAATTATTCTTATGATAATCCATTAAGATTGATGCATCACGGACATAAGCTTATACGTTAAATATCTATAAGCACGGTCTAACCTGTATAATATACAATTTATGCAATAATGCATTGACACAATAGCGACATTAATGAGTGCTAGAAAATAAAAAGATATAAAAGAAGAAGAAAAGATATAAATGAAGGCGTTGGGGACCTGATGAAGGTCCCGGGGACGCTCGACGGATGTCCCTAGGACGTTGGGTGAACGGGATAGATGCGCGACCCCGACGCCCCTGGGCGGAAGGGCGTCACCCGAGCAGCTCCCTGTGTCCTTTCTTCGTCCTTTCACTTGATCAGCGGTGGAGGGGTGAATTTGATCTGGATTGTCGAATTCACCAGTTCCTTCTGCTTTTCAGGTAAAATGGCAGCCATGGCAGCGGGATCTATAGATATTGATGACCAGCTCGACTCCCCGATGGCGCTGATCACCAGTGTCGAGGGGCGGCCACCAGAGGACTGGGCTAGCGAGGAGCCTCTGGGCGTCGCCCTCAGTTCGTCACAAGTGTCGAGGATGATATCTTTGCCACCGTCGAGCATCACCTCGTGGGCTCCTCAAAGAACTGGTTGGTGTATAGGCCTCTAGAGATCCATTGTATCTGCTCGATGTTCAGAGGGATGAGATTTCCCCTGTATGAGTTCATGTTCGACGAGGCGGGCTGGCGCCTGCCCTTCAGTAATTTTCAGCGAGTGGTGTTCATTTGCCTACCCCTGGCACCATCGCAACTCCACCTCAACGCTCTCGCCTTCATTCGCGCCTTCGAGCTCGTCTGCCTGCACCTCCGCATCGGGACGACCATACCTCTGTTCTTCTGTATATTCCACTTGCAGAGGCAGACGATTGACGGAAAGCATGGTTGGGCGTCTTTCAAGCAAGTGAGCAGGTTGTTCCAGACTTACATGGATTCTGTTCGCCACTTCAAGTGCCGGTATTACATCGTGAAGCCTATCTCGTTCGAAGCCATAGAGACGGTGTACAACCGGGTGTATAAAGAAATAGACGGGCAGCGGGTGGAGGTCCTCGAGGAGAAGTTTCTGCTGTTCTGGACGGAGGAGCACTTCAAGAGGGGCACGGACAGCTATATATTTAGTCCTGGCAAATTGTGCGAAGGTGGTCGTCTGGCCCACGAGGAGATAGTCAAGTTCGTCTCGGGTTTCTCCCCAGCGCAGCTCGTGACCCTGGACGGGAAGCCTATCTATGGTGACGACGGGAAGATCTTGGAGAAGGTCGGACTGATTAATACGAGGGCCCTCCTTGTGACGTTTTCTGACGAGGATTCCCTCAAGTTGTTAGGTGGTAGACCCCTCTTTGGCTGGATCTTCCTGTGCATTTTTGTCTTCGGCTTACTGACGTGTTTCTATTTTCTTTTGCAGGCACAATGTCGAACGCAGAGGAGCGTATCAAGATGTTGGAAGCTACTTGAATTTCCCAGAAGAGCGGAAAGGGGCGGGTCGAGCAGATCCGGCAGTAGCGCCTAGGTCCAACTCTGGCAACCGGGGACTCCTTCAGCTCTCCCCAGGGTAGCCAATCTCCCAACATGCAGGGGTCCCCAAAAAGACAGCGACTCAGCGAGCAAGTGCATGTCGATCTTACAGAGACTGAGAGCCCTCTGTCGCTCTCTGCGGTTTGAGCTTAAACTACAGGTCGATTCATTTTTTATCCTATTGTGAGCTGAATAAGGAAGGGAAATAGATGTCTCCAATTAACCCTGCTTGCATACTGAGTTTAAACAACGGTCTGTTAGGTTACGAATGCTATCAATGTGGGGGGGCCTTTGTACTGGTTATTTGTATTTTCGCCAATATTTTTTTCTTTCTTTTTATCTGGGCAGAAGGTTTCTGGCGGGGACCAAGGATTAGGATGTTAGGACTGATGCTTTTGAATGTGAGAGTATGGGATTTGGTTTTTTGTTGATTGTGCTCGCTAAGATTTTTCTTTCAATCTTATGCCTACGTATTCCCGTTTACCGAAACAGGGAAATCAGAGTGTTCGTAGTTCCTCCTATTCTATGGGAGGAAATTGGTTTTTGGTGTCTTGTTCAAATCCCAAGACGTGAAGCGAAAGGTGATTTGTATCTTGTTCAAAGCCCAAGATGTGAAGCTGAAAAGTCTATTTGTGTCTTGTTTAAAGCCCAAGACGTGAAGCTGAAAAGTCTATTTGTGTCTTGTTCAATGCCCCAAGACGTGAAGCTGAAGGACCTCGACTTTAGAGAGAATTTGTCATCTCTAAAGAAGGGTTTGTCTGTCACAACTATTGGGTGACAGGTTATAAAGGAGAATTACTTTAACCGAGATACGCGGATCCTAGCAATGCCATAATTTCCTTTAAAGGGGATTTTAACCTGAAGGAGAAGACTTTAACTCAGTGTAGAGCAATGATATCTTTCCTTAGGAATTTCTCATGCTAAAAGAGGGACAGTGGCATGGATGTAGATAATCCAGAGGCTTGCCGCTTACAGCGATTAGATGAAGCGGAAGGAGTTGTTGATGTTTGTGTACTGTGAACGAGGCACAGCTTTGATGCTAAAAGGTTGATTGGATCAACCAGTGGTTTTCTTATACAAAGCCTAAGAGGAGGCTATTGGCCCAACAAGAGGGTTTTTTGTGTGTCTTGTACGAAGCCCGAGAGAGAGGCTAAAAGGGTTTGACTCAACGAGGGAGTCGTTTTGTATCTCGTATAAAGCCCGAGATGGAGGCTATTGTTTGTTTGGCTCAATAAGAACCGTTTTGTATCTCGTACAAAGCCCGAGATGGAGGCTAAAGGGGTGATTGACTCAACGAGGGAGTCTCTTATGTGTCTCGTACAAAGCTTGAGAGAGAGGCTAAACATTGTTTGACTCCGCTGGGGAGAATCATTGTATAAAGCCCAAGAGGAGGCTAAGGTAACTGTTTAAGTGACAGGTCCAGTATGCTAATTTTGAAAGAGAAAATCAGTTCTTATATGAGCAACACTGTACTCAAGGATTTGTTTCAAGGATCCAGGTTATTCCTGTTCTTTAAGGAAGCGGGAAATTCGAAGGGTATTGAGACTGTCCGAGTCTACGGGTTTTCTTCCTATTTAACGAAGGGGTCACTTGAGAATGTCTTTGAGACTCAAGGAGATTAGACCGTCCAAGTCTAGAGTTTCGTCTTTTGTACTATGCTTTGAGAAACAGTAGTAGACTCTATGAAAGGAGTGTTCTATGAAGATGACTAGGTTCTGTTCCTATACCTCTAGGAGGTCATCGGGACAATTTGTACGAAGCCCAAGAGGAGGCTGGAAACTTTTACGAAGCCGATCGGTCCTTGTACGAAGCCCAAGAGGAGGCTATAATTCTCGGAGGAAGAGATCATTATACGAAGCCTAAGAGGAGGCTGTGAATACTTCTAAGAAGCCGTAGGGTCCTTGTACGAAGCCCAAGAGGAGGCGGGGTTGCTTTTAGGAAACCTGTGGGTCCTTGTACGATGCCCAAGAGGAGGCCGATGCTTTTAAGAAGTCGATGGGTCCCCAAACCCCGAGAAATTCAAGGCAAGCTATTCACAAGGAATAGATCAAGTCAGGAAAGTTCGAGAATTTGGAAGAAACTCAAGAGATGCCATTCACGGAGAAAAGATCATCTCTGGGGAGTAGAGTCTCTTGACAATTCCTAATGAGGACAGCCGAAGAGAAGACTGTATCTGGTGATCCTATTGGGGATCTAGTTGTCTATTTCTACGAATAAACGAAACGGCGTCACCTAGTTCTAGACGTAGTTGCCGGGGAAACTCCAAATATCTATACTATTATTACACAGTTGATATGAGTTTATGAAAGAAGACTTACAGCGAAACAACCCCACAATACAGTTATATATATATGAGTTTGTGAAAGGAGACTTACAGTGAAACAGCCCCACAATACAGTTATATACATATGAAAGCGGTAAATGAAAGCGGGTAAACACTTACTTGGTTGTAGAGCTTCCATGCTGTTTGGTTAGTTGTTCAACAAAGAAAGATTGAAAACAACAGTATATTCAAAATCAAAGGAGAAAGTGCTTTGAAAAAGAAAGATTTGGGGCTTACAGCTCAAGGAGAGGCCCAGGGTTTTATCAGTGAGCGCATTGTTGAATTTGTACAGAGGGACTTATACAAGTGACTGAGGCTCAAGAAAGGTTTTCTGTACAAAGGGATGGGTCTTATACTCTATTAGAGGCCCAAGTGAGTTTTAAGGAAAGAAATGGGTCTTACTACTCGAGGGTAGGCCCAATGGTTAATTTTGAAAAGGGCGATGATCGCGCCGAGGTTTTGGAAACACCGTGGGACTTATACAAGTGACTGAGGCCCAAAATTTTGGTATTTACAAAGGGATTGGGTCTTACACTCTATTAGAGGCCCAAAGAGTTTGGAACATTTGAGCATGATTAAAAATCAAAGAAACCCCAATTTTCACTTTTTAAAAGTAATTTTTCAAAGAAAATTAATAAAAAATGACAAAAAAAAACAAATAAGTTTAAATAAACCACTTGTGATTTTTGGTTAAGGTTTTAAAAATGAGGTTTTAATCACAAGATGATTTAAAACTTATTTAGTTTTGATTTTCAAGATGAATATTCACTTTTAAAATGTTTAAAAACAATTAAAAATGAATTTATTCACAAAAATACCAACTATATTAAATAAATAATATAAATTTGATTTTTTTGTAGAATAAAATATTTTACTATTTTTGTGATTTTTCAGAAAAAGAACCAATCAAAAATAATCAAAATTGAAGGAGTTATTAATTTTCCAAATCATAAAAAAAAAACAATATGAAAAATGAAAAAATATAAAAAAGAGGGGCTGGGTCTTACACTCTATTAGAGGCCCAAAGTTTATTTTTGTACAAAATATGGGGGTTACAACTCAGGGAGAGGCCCAAAATATTTTCATTTTGAAAATGGCGATCGCGCCGAGATTTTTAACGTATCGGGACTTATACAATACCTGAGGCCCAAAATTGTTTCGTTAAAAATGGGTTGGGTCTTACACTCTAATAGAGGCCCAAGTGTTAAAAAATGAAAATAAATGTGACTTACAGCTCAAAGAGAAGCCCAGTTGATTTTCGTTTGAAAATGGCGATCGCGCCGATGTTTTCTTTTAACGCAGAGGGACTCATACAATAAGTGAGACCCAAAATTGTTTTGGTTAAAAGGGGATTGGGTCTTACACTCTAATAGAGGCCCAAAGAGTTTGAAAAAGATTTGTTAAGATGAAAATCAAACAAAACCCCAATTTCATTTTTTAAGGCATTTTTCCAAGAAAAATTAAGTAAAAAATGATAAATATATCAAATAAAAATCATTAAATAATGATAAAAGTTTATGAAAAAAATATTTTATCCACATAAATATTTAAAATCATTTTGGTTTTAAAAATCAAGAAAAAAGAAATCATTTTAAAAGCATTTAAAACAATTTAAAACACTATTTTTAAATATATTAAAAATAATACTTTTTTTGTGATTTTTTGTGGATTAAAATATTATGGGGTATGAATTGGAAAATGATGATTTTTTGCTATGTAAAAAAAATTGGTTGAGTTTTGAAAATAAAAATAAGAAAAAGAGGAAAGATATCACAATATCATCTCCGACATTTCTTATGGGGGTAAAAACGAGTACCGAAACTTTAATTTTCAACACGTTTTTTATCAAATTTCAAACACTCATAACTCTCTCAATTTTTATCGGAATCAAAATCCGGAAGTACCGATCTTGACCAATTTTTCGCAAGGAATTCGATGGTACCGCACATACACACTGAAACTCGACATACAAAACACGCAAATCAAAAAACCAGAACTGCGTGTAATTCGAAAACATCGTTTCGCGCCAAACTTCCGACACGTGTAACTCTCTCGATTTTTAACGGAATTAAGATCCGGAAGAGCCTATCCTGACTGATTTTTCGCGAGGAATCCAATGGTGTCACACATGCATGCTGAAACTCAACGTACAAAACGCAGCAGCAAAAAAACTAGAACTGCGCGTTAGTTGAAAACATCGTTTCGCGCCAAACTTCTGACGCGCGTAACTCTCTCGATTTTTAACCGAATTAAGATCTGAAAGAGTCTATCTTGACCAATTTTTCTCAAGGAATCCAATGGTATTGCACATGCATGTTGAAACTCAACGTACAAAACGCAGCAATTAAAAAACCAGAACTACGCGTTAGTTTTCGACGTCGTTTCGCGGCAAATATCCAACACACGTAACTCTCTCGATTTTTAACCGAATCAAGATCCGCAAGAGTCTATCTTGACCGATTTTTCGCAAGTAATCCAATGGTATCACTCACGCACACGGAAACTCAACACACAAAATGCAGAAATTAAAAAACCAAAACTGCACGTTGTTTTCGACGTCGTTTCGCGTCAAATTTCCAACGCGCGTAACTCTCTCAATTTTCATCGGAATTGAAGTCCGTAAAAACCTATCTTGACCGATTTTTCGCGAGGAATCCAATGGTATTATTCACGCACCCGGAAACTCACTGTACAGAACACACAAAGCAAAACAACCAGAACCGCTATCGTTAATTCGACGTCGTTTCGCGTCAAATTTCCAACGCGCGTAACTCTCTCAATTTTCATCGGAATTGAAATCCGTAAAAACCTATATTGACCGATCTTTTGCAAGGAATCCAATGGTGTTACTCATGCACACTAAAACTTAATGTATAGAACACACGAATCAAAACAACCAGAACTTGACATGATTTTAAAACAACCAAAATTCCACATATAAACATATTAAAATGCAAACAGTGGGAGGATCACAACATACACATTAAGGACTACATTTTTGCCTCAAGAATTGTTCAATATGATGCATGTATGTGGACAACAAAGGAAAGCATGATTCAAAGGATTCAAGTTGTGAATTTTACCTCTTTTTTGGAGTTTTGGGTAACCTACCAAGTGCTTTGTTCCAGAAATGATTTGATGCTTTGGACAACCTCAAATGACCTCTTAGAAGCTTTTAGGATGGTTGGAATCAGCCGGAAACCTCTGGAGCAAGTTTGAGCACTTTCTCGCAAAATGGTCAAAAGTGGCCAAAATGCCAACTCTCTCAAATGGTGTTCCAGATGTGTGGCACCATTTGGGACAGTTCAAGGATGATATTAGGAGTGTGTTTGATGTTTTATCTAGTTTGGAAAGTGACTGAATCAAGACATGGCTTGAAAAATGCAAAAAAGTGCCATTTTGAGGTTTTGAGATGTGACTTTGTGATGTTGGTGTTATAGGTCACTTGTGAGAGTTTGGATCACCTACATATGATATTTATGAGGTGTTAGGATCATGAGTTGTGATGGAAATGCTCTCTAACTCAAAAACTCAGAATTTCCTTACTAAAGAAGGCATTTTGGAGTGAAAGAGAGAATTTGAGGAAAGCATCTGTTTGATGGCTTTGGTGTACTTAAACTGAGCACAAATGAGCTCTATTTATAGTAGAGCAAGTTTGTTTTGCAATCAATAGTGAATGGTGGCTGCAGCAGAGGTTTGGCCAATGTTGGCCAATGAAAATCCAAGTCTCCTCTAGCCATTGACTAGAGGTTAGAGCACAGGCTGCTGGTTCCCTAGTTGTTGGAGGAATCTTGACTGAATTCAGTTGGAGAAAGCTCAGTACATGCCACCTCTAAGCATCCATTAAATGCTCCAAACCAAAATTGGAGTTTTGTCCCTCTTTTAGGGATTTCTAGGTTTTGGCATGCTTTTTTCGGTTCCTTGGACTTGAGAGGTTCATGGATCAGATCATCCCACTTGGATTTGATCCTTAGATGTGTCCAAAATGATGACAAGGCTTGAAATTTTGTGTGGCACAAAAAATGTGCAAATCTGCCTTGAAAAATTCAGCTGCAGCAAGCCTTTTTGTAAGATCCATAACTCCCTGCTCGAGTATGCTACATGGACGTTCTAGGACTTTCTGGAAAGCTTAGATGACGTACTTCAACTTTGATGTTTGGCCCTAGACCTGGTTCAACTTGGATCGTGGAGAAAAACAGCCTTGAAGTTGGGACATTGTGCTGAAATTACAAGGCAGATTTTTGGCTAAGTGCTGAAAAATGTCAATTTTAGGTTTTTAGCCATTTTGATCCAAGCATAACTCAAAATCCATGATGAATTGGGATGAAGTGTAGTTGACACTTTTGTAGAGGGCCATGAGGGATACAAATCAAGCTTTGGATGGGGGAAAATGGCTTTGTGGTTTAGGAGTTATGATCCTCCAAAGTTGGTACCCTTGCCATTTTATTCCATAACTTAGAAAATTTTCTAAGTTTTTATGGTTACCCCTTTTACAAGTTATCCCACTTTCTTTGATTTTTCTTGATGAATGATGATTCCAATCACACATTAACATCATTTTAGGGTTAAAAAACCATTTTATGAAAAATCTCAAAAAGTCAAAGTTTGACTTTTGTGCACAGTTGACTTTTTATCAGATGAATTCCAAACTGTGCGATCCTTTAGGAAATCATGTCCTTGACCTAAATCAAAATTGATGGACATGTTCCATGGGTGTTATAGGGTGTATTTAATCGTGTCCCACGACTTGGGAGCATGTCCTGGTCAAAAGTCAAAGCTACAGTAGACTTTTCTCGCGAAACCCTAACTGTGGTTCAGATGAAATTGAAACTTGTTGCTCAAGCTTCTTGGGTCAATCCATTGTTGCAAATGGATCAACGTGGTATGTTGGAGACCCTCAAATCATGTCTTGAGGTCTTGGCTCATGATTTGTCCCATAAGTCAACTTAGGGGTGAATTAGGTCAAGAAACCCTAATTCTTGATTTTTGATGTATGCATCCCCTGAGGCTAAATTGACTTGATGATGGGGTTTATGTTGTTCCATGGAGCATTTTTGGTTATGCTTTGAAGCATTGGCTCATGCCCAGAGGAAAATTTCCATCTGGAGGCCCAAGTCGACCAAACCCTAATTTGGTGACACTGGCGATCCTGAGGCTTGATCCACCTAGAAGGGAGCAAACTTGTGCTTAATCCTTGAAGTGGGAGTCCTCTTGATCCATTATGGATATTTGAGAGGCTAGACAAGTTGAAGATCATGTCATTCCTTGATTGATCCTTTGTCTAAGAGCTCTGAGAGGGTTTGAAACCCTAGTTTTGATTGTAGTGAATGCTCACCCACCTTTGGGGAGACTAATGAGGTACAAAGGTACATCCATATTGTACTGATGATTTGCATAATGATGGGAAATCTTAGTGGTCAAAATTTGGGGTATGACAGATGCCCCTATTTAATCTTCTTGAACCCGAAGGTGTGAATGACGAAGGTATTCGGGCATTCGGGGTGCAAGAGGATTAAATATCGGAATACCCGAAATTTTGATGGTGGTTATGAATGGTAGCTTACGCATTCATCTTCTTTAGCTAAGCGATGATGCTTAGAAAAGGTAAACTTCCCCTCGATCCTGGTTTTCAGCAAAGGAGCTGGTCTCAGTTTTCTTTTGAAATAAACTTCCCCTCGATCCTGGTTTCCTACCAAGGAACTGGTCTTAGTTTTTTTTGTAAACTTCCCCTCGATCCTGGTTTCCTACCAAGGAACTGGTCTCAGTTTCTAAAGTAAACTTCCCCTCGATCCTGGTTTCCTACCAAGGATCTGGTCTCGGTTTCTGATATAAACTTCCCCTCGATCCTGGTTTCCTACCAAGGATCTGGTCTCGGTTTCTGATTCTGCACTGGCGTAGAAGGAGTACTTTGATTCTGCACTTTGAGGTTCGAACACCTTTGTAGACGCGATTGATGTTCTTTCGATGTTTAACAGTCAAAAGAAATTTCCATCTCTATTTTTAAAAAAGCAGAAAAATTTTATCAAGTAAATTCATTTTTGTTTTATTTTGAAGAATCGTTAATCATGTTAACAACGTCGTTCTGTAAAGCTAAAACAAATAAGAATTACAAACAAAAGCACAAAGGCTCAAATTTTATTGATAAGATGGAGATCAGCCAAACGCGTGATTCCAAAGAGTATATAAAAAGTTTGAAAATGGTAATTTACAGGGAAAAGGGCTACGTTGAAACATAACGACCACTATCCTTCTACCAACTTTGAATTCGGGACATCCTGAGCTTCTGTCGAAGATGACCTTGACTGGAGTTTTCTGACAGATGATGTAACTGCTGCTGCTGAGGGAGTTGCCTCTGTTGAACATAGTTACTTGCCATTATCCCTAATTTTTGCCTGGATTGTACTTTGATGTTTCCAATCCATCGGGATGATTTTTTTTCATGTCTCTAACTTTTGCCAGGACCGCCCTTTCGGGTTTTCAATCCACCGAGACGTTTTTTTTTTTTTTTAGTTTAGGCGAAGTATTTCTTGACTACGTCAACATTTGTGGGGTAGGCAAATTCCTCTCCGTCCATGATTGCAAGTCTCAAGGCACCGCCTGAGAAAGCTTTCATGACCACATAGGGGCCATCATAATTCGGGGTCCACTTGCCCCGAGAGTCAGTGAGAAACGATTGTATCCTCTTGAGCACGAGGTCTCCTTTTCTGAAGACACGAGGTCGGACCTTTTTGTCAAACGCCCTCTTCATTCTTTGCTGATACAACTGACCATGGCATAGTGTCGTGATTCGCTTCTCTTCGATCAGATTCAGTTCATCGTGTCGACTTTGACACCATTCAGCTTCAGTGAGCTTCGCTTCCATCAATACCCGGATTGATGGGATCTCTACTTCTATAGGGAGAACTGCCTCCATGTCATATACTAGAGAAAAAGGGGTAGCCCCTGTTGAAGTGCGAACAGATGTGCGATAACCGTGAAGAGCAAAGGGTAGCATCTCGTGCCAATCTTTGTAGGTTACAACCATCTTTTGAACGATCTTCTTGATGTTCTTGTTAGCCGCTTCTACCGCTCCGTTCATCTTGGGTCGGTAGGGAGATGAGTTATGGTGTTCGATCTTGAACTCTGCACACAACTCTTTCATCATCTTATTGTTCAAGTTAGATCCATTATTAGTAATGATCTGGCTTGGAACACCATAACGGCAGATGATATTGTTTTTGATAAATCGGACCACCACTTGTCGGGTTACATTACCGTACGACGCTGCTTCGACCCACTTGGTGAAATAGTCAATGGCTACAAGGATGAATCGATGTCCGTTCGAAGCCTTGGGCTTAATCAAGCCAATCATGTCGATTCCCCATATGGAAAAAGGCCATGAGGAAGAAAGAACTTTGAGATGCGTTGGCGGTACATGGATTTTGTCGGAGTATATCTGACACTTGTGACACCTCCTCATGTACTTGTAGCAGTCGGATTCCATGGTCAACCAGTAGTACCCTGCTCTCAGAATTTTTCTCGCCATTGTGTGTCCGTTGGCATGAGTGCCAAAGGATCCTCCATGAATTTCTTTCATAAGCATGTCTGCTTCTGGTCTGTCTACGCATCGGAGCAAGATCATGTCAAAATTTCTCTTATAAAGAGTGTCACCGCTCAGGAAGAAGCTTCTAGCTAATCTTCTGAGGGTTTTCCTGTCTTTTCTGAGCGACCCAGATGGGTACTCTTGTTTCTGAAGGAAGCATTTGATATCGTGATACCAAGGTTTGTCATCTATGTCTGCTTCAATCGTGAAGATGTAAGCGGGTCGTTCAAGGCGCATTATGTCGATCTTAGGTATGTCATTCCATTGACCTACACTAATCATGGAAGCAATTGTGGCTAATGCATCAGCCATGTGATTCTCTTCACGAGGGATGTGATGAAACTCGACTCTGTTGAAGAAAGGTAACAACCTTCTTGCATAATCTTTGTAAGGAATCAGTCCTGATTGGTATGTGTTCCAATCTCCTTTTATCTGATTGATAACCAGGGCTGAGTCACCGTATACGTCCAAATTTTTTATCCTTAAATCAATCTCTTCCTCGAGACCCATAATACAAGCTTCGTATTCGGCCTCGTTGTTCGTACACTTGAACATAAGTCGAGCGATGAAAGGAATGTGGGTACCCTGAGGGGTAACAATGATTGTCCCAATTCCATTTCCGTAATGATTAACTGCTCCGTCAAAGATAAGTCCCCACTGGGAACCTAGTTCTGGCCCTTCACTGGGTAGCGGTTCATCGCAATCTTTCATTTTTAGATACATTACATCTTCGTCTGGGAAGTCAAACCCGATTGATTCTTGATTGTCAATCGGTTGATGAGCCAAATGATCGGCTAAAATACTTCCCTTAACGGCTTTTTGAGCGTGGTACTCTATGTCATATTCTGATAGCAACATCTGCCAACGGGCAATCCTTCCCGTAAGAGCAGGTTTTTTGAAAACGTACTTGATTGCATCCATTTCGGAGACCAACCAAGTAGTATGACGAATCATGTATTGGCGAAGACGTTTGGCTGCCCAAGCCAAAGCGCAACAAGTTTTCTCAAGCATCGTGTACCGAGTTTCGCAGTCGGTGAATTTTTTGCTTAGATAGTAAATGGCAGACTCTTTCCTTTTGGTTTCGTCTTGTTGGCCAAGTACACATCCCATCGAGTCCTCTAGAACTGTGAGGTAAATGATCAGTGGTCTTCCTTCCACTGGAGGTGATAGAATCAGCGAATTCAACAGATATTCCTTAATACTGTCGAAGGCGCTTTGGCAATCTTCTGACCAAACGCAATCCTGGTTCTTTTTCAGTAATTTGAAGATCGGCGCACAAGTGGCAGTCATGAGGAATATGAATCTGGAGATGTAGTTTAAACGTCCCAGGAATCCTCTGACTTGTTTTTCAGTTTTCGGAGAAGGCATTTCTCAAATTGCCTTGACCTTGTCAGGATCAACCTCAATCCCTTTCTGGCTGACGATGAACCCTAGTAGTTTCCCTGAACGGACACCGAAGGTGCACTTGTTGGGATTCAAGCGGAGCTTGAACTTTCTTAAACGTTCGAACAATTTTGACAGATTTTCAACGTGCTCATTCTCTGTTTTTTATTTTGCAATCATATCATCGACATATACCTCAATTTCTTTGTGTATCATGTCATGAAACAGAGTAATCATGGCCCTTTGATAGGTTGCCCCGGCGTTATTCAAACCGAACGGCATTACCTTGTAACAAAAGGTACCCCATGGGGTAATGAACGAAGTTTTCTCCATGTCTTTCGGCCCCATTTTTATTTGATTATAGCCCGAGAATCCATCCATGAAGGAGAATACTTTGAACTTTGTTGTACTATCTACCAGCATGTCAATGTGTGGTAAAGGAAAGTCGTCCTTTGGACTTCCCTTGTTCAGATCTCTGTAATCAACATACATTCTGACCTTTCCGTCCTTTTTGGGAACGGGTACGATGTTGGCTAACCATTGAGGATATTCAGATGTAGCGAGGAAACCTGCATCAATCTGTTTCTGTACCTCCTCTTTGATTTTGATGGCCATGTCCGGGTGAGTCCGTCTCAACCTTTGCTTTACTGGCGGACATTCTGATCTTAACGATAAGTGATGTTCCACGATGCTGGTATCCAACCCTGGCATATCCTGATAGGACCAAGCGAATACATCGGGGAATTCTTTGAGAAGCTTTATCAAACCCTCTCTGGCAGTTGGACTGAGCAGTGCCCCAATCCTGATTTCTTTTCTCTCTTGCTCTGAACCCAAGTTTACCGTCTCCAATGGTTCTTTGTGAGGTTCAATGGACCTTTCCTCTTGTCTGAGTAGTCGGGAGATCTCTTCTGGAATTTCGTTGTCATTTTCTTCTTCAGCCTCGAATACCGGGAACTCAAAGTCGGAAGAAGGCATCGGATCTTATGTTTCAACGGGGTTTAAAACAAGCATTCTGCATGACGTGATGATTTGTGTTTAGAAGAGATAGAGAGAAATGCAAGTGTGTGCAGTGTTTTATTTTACTGTTTGTTTTTATTATCGAGTTGTTTTTTAGAATTACAATTTTCTGAGAAAAGCAAAAAGAGAAAACAGCAATAAATGCGGAAATTACAGAACGACGTTATTTTATTAATGAACAAGTCGATCCCTGAAACTACAGCCCTATAAAACAAAACTCTGTCGCTTTGGGCAAAGCGAAGAGGGAAATTTACAAAAAGCGAGCCCTATCAAAACATCTGTTTCACCTGGGCAGGGTGAAAGGTTAAAAGACGGCAATTACTTTGACTAATGAACGACCTTCGGAACCTCGACAGCAACCCATTGGCGGCGAACTCCTCGGTGAATCACAAAGTCTGGCACCTTCCTCGATTTGTCTTCAGAAATAACGCTGATTTCTGGTGGAGCAGGATCGTTGGAATCTGTCTCCCAGGCAGAGTTGTCATAGGAGGATTCCTCTGTTGTATTTTGCATAGCATTTGTGCTCTCAGCTGTATCTCCCCATCCAGTTGGCTGGATGTCTTCGAACCTGATACGAGAGCTTTCGGGAGCGGTGTACTTGACCATATAGTCGTATTTTCCACTCGGTTCTCCCAGGGTGTCCCACACTTCTTTGGAACTGGAGGAGTCATCTTTCTCGATGACGTTGACCTCGGGAAAAGCATAGTTGATGAATTCAAGTCCTGCGAACGTTGCGAATTCATCGTCATGTTGACTAGTTTCTGAATGACCTGAGTGTTGATCCCATGACATGGTGGGGACACAGGTATTCTGTTCAATGATGGTCAGCTGATTTTCATTGTTCGGCTGACTCTCTTGCCCCAAATCTCCTGGATAAGGCTGCCACATTGGCAGGCCATCCATTGGGCCATAGTAGTTGTGGTCAAAGTTGTCTTTCATCAGAGTGTCTTCCTCTAATGAATTTGGTGGAGCACGGTATCCTTCCGGATCACAATCTCCGTAGATCATTTCGACATCTGATCTTGGTATAAACCTCGGACTCTGTGCGGGATAGCAAAATGGCGTAGGCACCTCTTCCTGAGACATATAACCGTCCTTGTTAAGATAGGACTTCCATTCTTCATCTGTGTCAGAGGGATCTTCCTCATTGATCGCATGAACTGTCTGAGACACTGGGTGAAGAAAACCTCCACTGTGGAAGAAGTTTTGAAGGGGATGAAGACTTTCACCGTTGGCAGCTGTCTGGGTACAGGTTGCAGAAAAACCAAGACCCTTCTTTGTTTTATTGTTAGTGGGAATGACAAGATGTCCTCATCCTATCGTATCGGTACTCTCGACCGCTTTGATAACATCGTTGTATGAGGAAATCGAGGTTCCTCCTTTGAAATGATTGTCCTTGCTCACCGACAGTGCTTGGAACTGAGTTCCAATAACCTCCTCGGGTTCTATACCAGTAGATGATGACAAGTTACTCACAAGCAAGGCTTGTTCCCCACAAACCATGACAAGCTGATCGTTCTGAACGAATTTTAGCTTTTGGTGGAGGGTCGAAGTGACCGCTCCAGCCTGATGTATCCAAGGTCTTCCTAATAAACAACTGTATGTTGCCCGGATGTCCATGACCTGGAAAGTGACCTGGAAAGTGTGAGGACCAATAGTTATGGGAAGATCAACTTCGCCGATAACTGTTTTTCTGGATCCGTCGAATGCTTTGACGACGACCTCGCTGACTCTCATCGGAGGGCCTTTGAATGATAATTGCATCAAAGTGGACTTCGGCATAACATTCAGGGTTGACCCTGTGTCTACCAGTACGCTGGCTAAAGCATCGTCCTGGCAGTTAACTGTGATATTGAGCGCCATGTTATGACGGCGACCTTCTTCAGGTAATTCCTCATCACTAAATCCCAAGTTGTTGCAGGAAGTGATGTTAGAGACAATACTATCGAACTGTCTGATTGTTATATCCTGTTCCACAAAGTCTTGCTCCAAGACTTTCTGTAGAGCCTCCCTGTGGGCTTCTGAACTGAGTAATAGTGATAATACCGAGATCTTTGAAGGAGTTTGTAACAGTTGATCGACAATGTTGTATTCACTCCTTTGGATGAGCTTCAGCATCTCATCATTGTTTTTTGAAAGGTCGGGATTACTGGATTGGCCGATTGGTGGATCGGGAGCTTCTGTCTGAAGTTCCTTTTCTTTGTTAACTTCCCCAACCCCTCGGTTGAAGATTCTACCACTCTGTGTTACTCGACTGATGTCTGCAATGTTTACAACAGAGGGTAATGGAATTTCCTTTTCGTTCTCGACTATTGTTGCACCGTATTTGTAAGGGATAGCCTTAGTTGATTCATACGGTAGTGGTCCCGGTAGATAGATGACTATGGGAACCTTCTGATTTTTCTGACCATCATAAGTAATCTCGATCTGTTCCCGGTTAGGAGCTCTAGATTCGTTAAGTAGAGGGATGATGGCAAAAACATCCCTGGTATGGTGATGACCAGAGATTGTGACAACATCCTCGACTTGATTGGCAAGGTAATTTGGCGTCCCGTTGATGGGTCCAGAACCCGGATATGGACGAATTTCTCCACGATCCATCTGACCCTGAAGAGCTGCTCTCACAAGGTAAACACCCTTGGTTACTTTCCGAACAGACGCTACAACGGTCGTAATTGTGTGGTGGCACCTGGCCACGCCCACTTTGAATACAATGTAACCTCACTAGGTTACCTTCCACTGATCGGACATCCTAACTTTGACGCCGAGTAGGATTCCTGTTACTGATACTAATTTGCTGAGTATCTTCATCCATGTAAATTGGCATCCACCAGTGATTTAACAAGTGCTGAAGTGCCTCCTGGACAAGGGTACAACCCTGATCGTTTTCGCAACCCGCTTTACAGCTTTGATAGTCGTATGATATTAAGAATCCGAGTCGGACCTGCTCAGCATGTAACTCTACCAGGTTGGTATTCATCACGCGAATGTCAAAGATCTGAACCATGTAGATCTGATAGGAATTCCTATCATGGTAGTCTTGGATCCATCCAAGATCCATTTGACGCTGGAGGGCCTCTTGTATGAAAGAGCATCCCTGTTTGTTTACCGAGCAAATCAAACAGGAACTATAATCATGTCGCGGCAGATTATGATACTGGCTTTGCCTTGAGTGCATTACCACCAAGTTGGCATTCATCGCACGGATGTCGTGGTTTTGAATGACGTTAGAATTCGTTTAGACCATGTTAACTCCACGAACTCGGTGCTCTTGGATCCATCTGAGATCCATTTGTTCCTGTAGAGCCGCTTGCACTACAGAACATCCTTGGTTGTCTTTAGAGCAAATATCACACTGGTGATAGCTATGAGGTGGTACATGGCCATATCCACTCTGTCTACAGTGCATCTTAACCAGATTGGTCTTTAACAAGAGTACATCGTGAATTTGACAGGCATTGTTAAATTCTTCTTCTATCAAATTGACTACACCCTTCTCGTGTTGAGGCAGGGGTTCGTAAGAACATTGGGATTCGTATCCTTGAAAAATAAGAGCCCGCTCCTAACAAGTTTTTGCACGTCGAACTTGAAATTGAGACAATTCTCTATGTTATGCCCTGAACCTCCTTGATGATAAGGGCATGTCTGATCCACCTTAAACCAAAAAGGTGGATTTTCCGGTACTGTAAGAGGGGACTTAGTCTGGATGTGCCCCTTGGCTAGCAGTAATGGAAACAGCTCTGCGTACGTCACGGCTATAGGATCAAATCCTAGTGGCCGTGTTGTGCGGTTGTTGTTGTATTGGGGACGAGCTTGCTGAAGAGGCTGTTGTGTCCTGTGCTGATCAGGTTGGCTCTGCGCAACCTGAGGTTGATACGTAGGAATAGGCGCAAGGTTGACAACATGAGTCACAGCCGCTACTGGTTGATATCGACGCCTTTGCTTTCCGAGAGAGATATTCCCAATATCTTGCTCTTTTTTCTTAGAGAGAGCACTACCGTATTTTTTAGTACCGCTCGTCGATCCAGTGTCTTTTACCAAACGTCCTTCTCGGACGGCTTCCTCAAGACGTACGCCCATGCCGACCATCTCGGTGAAATCATTGGGCGCACTGGAAACCATTCGATCATAGTAAAATGAGCTTAAGGTCTTTAAGAAGATCTTTGTCATCTCTTTTTCCTCAAGAGGTGGACAAATTTGAGCGGCAATTTCACGCCACCTTTGAGCATACTCCTTAAAGGTTTCCTTGTCCTTTTGTGACATTGATCTGAGTTGATCTCTGTCGGGTGCCATGTCCAAATTGTATTTGTATTGTTGGACGAAGGCAGTGCCAAGATCTCTGAAAGTGCTGATCGTAGCACGGTTTAAACCCATGTACCATTTAAGTGCGGCACCGGTTAAACTATCCTGATAGTAGTGAATTAGTAGGTCCTGATTCTCCGTCTGAGCTGACATCCATCGGGCGTACATCACCAGATGGATCTGAGGGCAAGAGTTACCCTTGTATTTTTCAAAGTCGGGCACTTGGAACTTGTGCGGGACTTTCACATTGGGGACCAAGCAGAGGTCTGCAGCGTCCTTTCCAAATAGATCCTGGCCGAGAATAGCTTGCAATTCCTTTTGCATTTCCAAGAACTACTCCTGGAATTCATCCATTCGGTCAAACATAATTTCCTTTTTACCAGCAGGTATTGGTGGAATCTGTCCTTCCGGGACAGTGTGCACCACAGGGGGTGGTACCGTGACTACGGCAGTGAGTCTTGGCATTTCCCGAAGTTTGTAACCTTCAGGAGTCTTCAGTATGCCCCTGGCATCTTCGCTTTCCCGAAGTTTGTAACCTTCAGGCCCAGCGGCTTCTGTTGTGATTCCCTGATCCTCAGTGATCGGCAGAACATATCCTCCTGGGATATAGTTGACAGGCATGCCCCAGGGACGATCTTTCGGCATCTGATACCTAGGATTATTCTTCTCCACTATGGGCATTGAGGTGATCTCTGAGATCACAGTTCTTTGTAGTTGAGCTTCTGCCATGGCTTGCATGTCGTTACGAAGCTTTCTCATATCCTCTCTTAGAGCGTCGATCTCTTCTTTCAACTCTCTGTTCTCTTCCTCAAGATCATCCATCTTTTTCTGACGATTGGCCTGAGTATTGTACGAATGAGACAGTTTGACTCTAGAACCGAGACACAAACGTGAGATTCGTAGGGAAGAAGAATACGTGATGTGAGAATGATGAATGTAATGATTATATTAATTGTTTTTTTGGTTTAATCAAAATAAACTTCGACAATTAGATTGCAAATATCAAACGGTGGGGAAACCCCTTTTTATTGAATTCAAAGGATTACAGAAATGGAAATACAGTAGATTATAAGTTGCAGAAACAGAAACCTAAGCTAATGGGTCCCGAGTCCTCTCCGAAGAGAAATCGGGTGCTGACTCTGGTACTTTCCTTTTCTTTGACCGGGGCTCTTGGGCCGTTGTCGGGTTTTCGTTCCTTTGCCAAGTGAAAGGAGCGAGCAAATTCCTTTGGTCATCTTGATTCTCCACAGCATGTTGCTCCAAAATTTCAATCAGAGCATCTTTCTCTTTCAGTAATTGCTGTATTCTGATGCACTCTACGTCGAGGTTGCGGTACTTGTTCTTCCAAGACCTTCTTTCCCGTTGAACTTTGTTGAGATTAACCTGAATCTTTTCAGTTTTCGTCATGAAGTACATGACAGATTCCCTCGGCGGAAGAATTCCGTAACGAGGATAAGACATCTTTAGCTTGAGAGCTCTAGTTTGTACCCAATGGAGATAAGGCTCCACCGAGACACAGTCTGGTTTTCCCAGAGACTCTCGTCCTTTCTTATGAACGTGTTTCCAAGCGTGCACTATTTCCATCTTTAGTGCTCTGTCAACTTCTCCTTCCTTGAAGAAAAGACCTTCCAGATGAACACCCAGTGGGATGTGTCTCATCGGGTATCCAAATTGACGAAGAACCAATATCGGATGGTAGTTGATTCCTCCTTTAGTTCCTATGAGGGGTACGTTGGGGAAGTTTCCACAACGATCAATGATTCTGATTCCCTCATAAATCCTATTGCACCAATCTATATCAGAGTTGGTAAGAGACATGATCTTCTGCGACCAACGTAAGGCACTCTTGCAATCCCAAAAAGCAGCAGACTTGGGCAAGTGGGAGATAAATCATTTATAGAGCAGAGGTACACAGCATGTGATCTCCCCTCCACTGTACAAATTTCCCAAGTGTACAGAATGATACGCATCTGCGAGCAAAGTCGGCACAGGGTTTCCAATAAGAAAAACCTTAATGGAGTTAATATAGACGAAGTTATTGATGTTGGGAAACAAAAATAACCCGTAGGTGAGCAAGACAAAGATGCTTTCAAAAGCAGTCACGTTCCCTATACTGGCAAAATACAGGGCTTTCTTTGTCAAGAACTGGGCTGGCAAACCTTGGATGCCACCCTTAGTAGTCATGTGAGTCCTGACCTCAGACTCGTCCAAATGAATTGCTCTTGCAATGGTCTGATTCTTTGGAATTTCTTCCAGTCCAGAAAATGGAGCTCGATCAGTGATATGTAAATCAATCAGATGAGAATACTCCTCTAGCGTTGGTGCTAGCTGGTAATCCGGGAATGTGAAACAGTGATAAACCGGATCGTAAAACTGAATGAGCGCATCCATGATTCCCTCAATCACATGGACTCTTAACAGTGGTAGCAGACCCCCGTGCTTGGCTCTAAAAGCCTCAGGGTTAGTGATCATCCCTGCTAACCTTCTCAAATCCTCTAGTTTTGGAACCTTGAAGGTGTACGTATGAGTTCTCCTTCTACCGAAATCCATTAGCGTAATCCTCTTCTCTGATATTTGCAATCACAGTCTTAGTTTAATTTGAAAAACAGAGAGACTAGAAGAGAAGTTTTTTGAATGTTTTAATGTTTTTTAAATGAATGCATGAATGTAGCACACAAAAACATAGAAAAAACATGGGGTCAAAGGGTCGTTGTCATGAAGTCAAGGCTCTACCCATCCCCAAAGGTTTATACTAGGGTGATTTTTGTACCTGTACTCATTATCATCAGCTCCTCCCAGGAAAGCAAAACAACAAGCGGATCGCCAGCGAGTTGTAGTGCAATCTTAGAGTAAGTGCCATTCACCGAGAATAGATCACCAGCCTCAAATGAGGGTAGTATCGCGTAACAACTATTCCCGATAGTTTCCGCACTACGAAAGGGTTTGGCTCCTCAGCTTCTCAGACTTAATAATCGGTCCATTATATAGGTGAGAGAATGGGATGCATTAGTCAGCCTCCACTGAGGTTGATGGTCGACCCCGTCGCCATCACTTATCTTAAGTGTGTACTCAGTCTTTCCACATACGGCATCACCCGCATTCCCATTAGCAGAAAAATAAACACTTATAGCAATTAGGAAAAGCAGTATATATATTTGTCCTAAACATCCTAGACCTTTAAAGCTAAGGATCCTAAGTTCCTGACAGAAATGGGTTCCCCGGTGGAAGCCCCAATCTGCGGTATCACACAAGAGATGAAAAGGAAAAAGGAAAACAGAGACCGGCCCCACGGTGGGTGCCATTTTTCTGTAGCGAGCGATTTTGGACGCGGTTCTTAAGCGCTGGTCGCTCTCTGTGGTTTGAGCTTAAACTACCGGTCGATTCATTTTTTATCCTATTGTGAGCTGAATAAGGAAGGGAAATAGATGTCTCCAATTAACCCTGCTTGCATACTGAGTTTAAACAGCGGTCTGTTAGGTTACGAATGCTATCAATGTGGGGGGCCTTTGTACTGGTTATTTGTATTTTCGCCAATATTGTTTTCTTTCTTTTTATCTGGGCAGAATGTTTCTGGCGGGGATCAAGGATTAGGATGTTAGGACTGATGCTTTTGAATGTGAGAGTATGGGATTTGGTTTTCAGTTGATTGTGCTCGCTAAGATTTTTCTTTCAATCTTATGCCTACGTATTCCCGTTTACCGAAACAGGGAAATCAGAGTGTTCGTAGTTCCTCCTATTCTATGGGAGGAAATTGGTTTTTAGTGTCTTGTTTAAAGCCCAAGACGTGAAGCGAAAGGTGATTTGTATCTTGTTCAAAGCCCAAGATGTGAAGCTGAAAAGTCTATTTGTGTCTTGTTCAAAGCCCAAGACGTGAAGCTGAAAAGTCTATTTGTGTCTTGTTCAAAGCCCCAAGACGTGAAGCTGAAGGACCTCGACTTTAGAGAGAATTTGTCATCTCTAAAGAAGGGTTTGTCTGTCACAACTATTGGGTGACAGGTTATAAAGGAGAATTACTTTAACCGGGATACGCGGATCCTAGCAATGCCATAATTTCCTTTAAAGGGGATTTTAACCTGAAGGAGAAGACTTTAACTCAGTGTAGAGCAATGCTATCTTTCCTTAGGAATTTCTCATGCTAAAAGAGGGACAGTGGCATGGATGTAGATAATCCAAAGGCTTGTCGCTTACAGCAATTAGATGAAGGGGAAGGAGTTGTTGATGTTTGTGCACTGTGAATGAGGCACAAGTTTGATGCTAAAAGGTTGATTGGATCAACCAGTGGTTTTCTTATACAAAGCCTAAGAGGAGGCTATTGGCCCAACAAGAGGGTTTTTTGTGTGTCTCGTACGAAGCCCGAGAGAGAGGCTAAAAGGGTTTGACTCAACGAGGGAGTCTTTTTGTATCTCGTATAAAGCCCGAGATGGAGGCTATTATTTGTTTGGCTCAATAAGAGCCCTTTTGTATCTCGTACAAAGCCCGAGATGGAGGCTAAAGGGGTGATTGACTCAATGAGGGAGTCTCTTATATGTCTCATACAAAGCCCGAGAGAGAGGCTAAACATTGTTTGACTCCGCTGGGGAGAATCATTGTATAAAGCCGAAGAGGAGGCTAAGGTAACTGTTTAAGTGACAGGTCCAGTATGCTGATTTTGAAAGAGAAAATCAGTTCTTATATGAGCAACACTGTACTCAAGGATTTGTTTCAAGGGTCCAGGTTATTCCTGTTCTTTAAGGAAGCGGGAAATTCGAAGGGTATTGAGACTGTCCGAGTCTACGGGTTTCCTTCCTATTTAACGAAGGGGTCACTTGAGAATGTCTTTGAGACTCAAGGAGATTAGACCGTCCAAGTCTAGAGTTTCATCTTTTGTACTATGCTTTGAGAAACAGTAGTAGACTCTATGAAAGGACTGTTCTATGAAGATGACTAGGTTCTGTTCCTATACCTCTAGGAGGTCATCGGGACAATTTGTACGAAGCCCAAGAGGAGGCTGGAAACTTTTACGAAGCCGATCGGTCCTTGTACGAAGCCCAAGAGGAGGCTATCATTCCCGGAGGAAGAGATCACTATACGAAGCCTAAGAGGAGGCTGTGAATACTTCTAAGAAGCCGTAGGGTTCTTGTACGAAGCCCAATAGGAGGCGGGGTTGCTTTTAGGAAGCCTGTGGATCCTTGTACGATGCCCAAGAGGAGGCCGATGCTTTTAAGAAGCCGATGGGTCCCCAAACCCCGAGAAATTCAAGGCAAGCTATTCACAAGGAATAGATCAAGTCAGGAAAGTTCGAGAATTTGGAAGAAACTCAAGAGATGCCATTCACGGAGAAAAGATCATCTCTGGGGAGTAAAGTCTCTTGACAATTCCTAATGAGGACAGCCGAAGAGAAGACTGTATCTGGTGATCCTATTGGGGATCTAGTTGTCTATTTCTATGAATAAACGAAACGGCGTCACCTAGTTCTAGACGTAGTTGCCGGGGAAACTCCAAATATCTATTCTATTATTACACAGTTGATATGAGTTTATAAAAGAAGACTTACAGCGAAACAGCCCCACAATACAGTTATATATATATATATATATATATATATGAGTTTGTGAAAGGAGACTTACAGTGAAACAGCCCTACAATACAGTTATATACATATGAAAGCGGTAAATGAAAGCGGGTAAACACTTACTCGGTTGTAGAGCTTCCATGCTGTTTGGTTAGTTGTTCAACAAAGAAAGATTGAAAACAACAGTATATTCAAAATCAAAGGAGAAAGTGCTTTGAAAAAGAAAGATTTGGGGCTTACAGCTCAAGGAGAGGCCCAGGGTTTTATTAGTGAGCGCACTGTTGAATTTGTACAGAGGAACTTATACAAGTGACTGAGGCCCAAGAAAGGTTTTCTGTACAAAGGGATGGGTCTTATACTCTATTAGAGGCCCAAGTGAGTTTTAAGAAAAGTAATGGGTCTTACTACTCGAGGGTAGGCCCAATGGTTAATTTTGAAAAGGGCGATGATCGCGCCGAGGTTTTGGAAACACCGTGGGAATTATACAAGTGACTGAGGCCCAAAATTTTGGTATTTACAAAGGGATTGGGTCTTACACTCTATTAGAGGCCCAAAGAGTTTGGAACATTTGAGCATGATTAAAAATCAAAGAAACCCCAATTTTCACTTTTTAAAAGTAATTTTTCAAAGAAAATTAATAAAAAATGACAAAAAAAACAAATAAGTTTAAATAAACCACTTGTGATATTTGGTTAAGGTTTGAAAAATGAGGTTTTAATCACAAGATGATTTAAAACTTATTTAGTTTTGATTTTCAAGATGAATATTCACTTTTAAAATGTTTAAAAACAATTAAAAATTAATTTATTCACAAAAATACCAACTATATTAAATAAATAATATAAATTTTATTTTTTTGTAGAATAAAATATTTTACTATTTTTGTGATTTTTCAGAAAAATAACCAATCAAAAATAATCAAAATTGAAGGTGTTATTAATTTTCCAAATCATAAAAAAAACAATATGAAAAATGAGAAAATATAAAAAAGAGGGGTTGGGTCTTACACTCTATTAGAGGCCCAAAGTGTATTTTTGTACAAAATATGGGGGTTACAACTCAGGGAAAGGCCCAAAATATTTTCAGTTTGAAAATGGCGATCGCGCCGAGATTTTTAACGTATCGGGACTTATACAATACCTGAGGCCCAAAATTGTTTCGTTAAAAATGGGTTGGGTCTTACACTCTAATAGAGGCCCAAGTGTTAAAAAATGAAAATAAATGTGACTTACAGCTCAAAGAGAAGCCCAGTTGATTTTCGTTTGAAAATGGCGATCGCGCCGATGTTTTCTTTTAACGCAGAGGGACTTATACAATAAGTGAGACCCAAAATTGTTTTGGTTAAAAGGGGATTGGGTCTTACACTCTAATAGAGGCCCAAAGAGTTTGAAAAAGATTTGTTAGGATGAAAATCAAAGAAAACCCCAATTTCATTTTTTAAGGCATTTTTCCAAGAAAAATTAAGTAAAAAATGATAAATATATCAAATAAAAATCATTAAATAATGATTAAAGTTTATGAAAAAAATATTTTATCCACATAAATATTTAAAATCATTTTGGTTTTAAAAATCAAGAAAAAATAAATCATTTTAAAAGCATTTAAAACAATTTAAAACACTATTTTTAAATATATTAAAAATAATACCTTTTTTTGTGATTTTTTGTGGATTAAAATATTATGGGGTATGAATTGGAAAATGATGATTTTTTGCTATGTAAAAAAAATTGGTTGAGTTTTGAAAATAAAAATAAGAAAAAGAGGAAAGATATCACAATATCATCTCCGACATTTCTTATGGGGGTAAAAACGAGTACCGAAACTTTAATTTTCAACACGTTTTTTATCAAATTTCAAACACTCATAACTCTCTCAATTTTTATCGGAATCAAAATCCGGAAGTACCTATCTTGACTGATTTTTCGCAAGGAATCTGATGGTACCGCACATACACACTGAAACTCGACGTACAAAACACGCAAATCGAAAAACCAGAACTGCGCGTAATTCAAAAACATCGTTTCGCGCCAAACTTCCGACACGCGTAACTCTCTCGATTTTTAACGAAATTAAGATCCGGAAGAGCCTATCCTGACCGATTTTTCGCGAGGAATCCAATGGTGTCGTACATGCACGCTGAACTCAACGTACAAAACGCAGCAGCAAAAAAATAGAACTGCGCGTTAGTTGAAAACATCGTTTCGCGCCAAACTTTCGACGCGCGTAACTCTCTCGATTTTTAACCGAATTAAGATCTGAAAGAGTCTATCTTGACCGATTTTTCGCAAGAAATCCAATGGTATAGTACATGCATGCTGAAACTCAACGTACAAAATACAGCAATTAAAAAACCAGAACTACGCGTTAGTTTTCGTCGTCGTTTCGCGTCAAATTTACAACACGCGTAACTCTCTCGATTTTTAACCGAATCAAGATCCGCAAGAGTCTATCTTGACCGATTTTTCGCAAGGAATCCAATGGTATCACTCACGCACACAGAAACTCAACACACAAAATGCAGAAATTAAAAAACCAAAACTGCACGTTGTTTTCGACGTCGTTTCGCGTCAAATTTCCAACGCGCGTAACTCTCTCAATTTTCATCGGAATTGAAATCCGTAAAAACCTATCTTGACCAATTTTTCACGAGGAATCCAATGGTATTATTCACACACCCAGAAACTCACTGTACATAACACACAAAGCAAAACAACCAGAACCGCTGTCGTTAATTCGACGTCGTTTCGCGTCAAATTTCCAACGCGCGTAACTCTCTCAATTTTCATCGGAATTGAAACCCGTAAAAACCTATCTTGACCAATTTTTCGCAAGGAATCTAATGGTGTTACTCATGCACACTAAAACTTAATGTATAGAACACACGAATCAAAACAACCAAAACTGGACATGATTTTAAAACAACCAAAATTCCACATATAAACATGTTAAAATGCAAACAGTGGGAGAATCACAACATACACATTAAGGACTACATTTTTGCCTCAAGAATTGTTCAATATGATGCATGTATGTGGACAACAAAGGAAAGCATGATTCAAAGGATTCAAGTTGTGAATTTTACCTCTTTTTTGGAGATTTTGGGTAACCTACCAAGAGCTTTGTTCCAGAAATGATTTGATGCTTTGGACAACCTCAAATGACCTCTTAGAAGCTTTTAGGATGGTTGGAATCAGCTGGAAACCTCTGGAGCAAGTTTGAGCACTTTCTCGCAAAATGGTCAAAAGTGGCCAAAATGCCAACTCTCTCAAATGGTGTTCCAGATTTGTGGCATCATTTGGGACAGTTCAAGGATGATGGGGTGTGTTTGAGGTTTTATCTGGTTTGGAAAGTGACTGAATCAAGACATGGCTTGAAAAATGCAAAAAAGTGCCATTTTGAGGTTTTGAGAGGTGACTTTGTGATGTTGGTGTTATAGGTCACTTGTGAGAGTTTGGATCACCTACATATGATATTTATGAGGTGTTAGGATCATGAGCTGTGATGGAAATGCTCTCTAACTCAAAAACTCAGAATTTCCTTACTAAAGAAGGCATTTTGGAGTGAAAGAGAGAATTTGAGGAAAGCATATGTTTGATGGCTTTAGTGTACTTAAACTGAGCACAAATGAGCTCTATTTATAGTAGAGCAAGTTTGTTTTGCAATCAATAGTGAATGGTGGCTGCAGCAGAGGTTTGGCCAATGTTGGCCAATGAAAATCCAAGTCTCCTCTAGCCATTGACTAGAGGTTAGAGCACAGGCTGCTGGTTCCCTAGTTGTTGGAGGAATCTTGACTGAATTCAGTTGGAGGAAGCTCAGTACATGCCACCTCTAAGCATCCATTAAATGCTCCAAACCAAAATTGGAGTTTTGTCCCTCTTTTAGGGATTTCTAGGTTTTGGCATGCTTTTTTTGGTTCCTTGGACTTGGGAGGTTCATGGATCAGATCATCCCACTTGGATTTGATCCTTAGATGTGTCCAAAATGATGACAAGGCTTGAAAATTCGTGTGGCACAAAAAATGTGCAAATCTGCCTTGAAAAATTCAGCTGCAACAAGCCTTTTTGTAAGATCCATAACTCCCTGCTCGAGTATGCTACATGGACGTTCTAGGACTTTCCGGAAAGCTTAGATGACGTACTTCAACTTTGATGTTTGGCCCTAGACCTGGTTCAACTTGGATCATGGAGAAAAACAGCCTTGAAGTTGGAACATTGTGCTGAAATTACAAGGCAGATTTTTGGCTAAGTGCTGAAAAATGTCAATTTTAGGTTTTTAGCCATTTTGATCCAAGCATAACTCAAAATTCATGTTGAATTAGGATGAAGTGTAGTTGACACTTTTGTAGAGGGCCATGAGGGCTACAAATCAAGCTTTGGATGGGGAAAAATGGCTTTGTGGTTTAGGAGTTATGATCCTCCAAAGTTGGTACCCTTGCCACTTTATTCCATAACTTAGAAAAATTTCTAAGTTTTTATGGTTACCCCTTTTGCAAGTTATCCCACTTTCTTTGATTTTTCTTGATGAATGATGATTCCAATCACACATTAACATCATTTTAGGGTTAAAAACCCATTTTTATGAAAAATCTCAAAAAGTCAAAGTTTGACTTTTGTGCACAGTTGACTTTTTATCAGATGAATTCCAAACTGTGCGATCCTTTAGGAAATCATGTCCTTTACCTAAATCAAAATTGATGGACATGTTGCATGGGTGTTATAGGGTGTATTTAATCGTGTGCCACGGCTTGGGAGCATGTCCTGGTCAAAAGTCAAAGCTACAGTTGACTTTTCTCGCGAAACCCTAACTGTGGTTCAGATGAAATTGAAACTTGTTGCTCAAGCTTCTTGGGTCAATCCATTATTGCAAATGGATCAACGTGGTATGTTGGAGACCCTCAAATCATGTCTTGAGGTCTTGGCTCATGATTTGTCCCAAAAGTCAACTTAGGGGTGAATTAGGTCAAGAAACTCTAATTCTTGATTTTTGATGTATGCATCCCCTGAGGCTAAATTGACTTGATGATGGGGTTTATGATGTTCCATGGAGCATTTTAGGTTATGCTTTGAAGCATTGGCTCATGCCCAGAGGAACATTTCCATCTGGAGGCCCTAGTCGACCAAACCCTAATTTGGTGACACTGGCGATCCTGAGGCTTGATCCACCTAGAAGGGAGCAAACTTGTGCTTAATCCTTGAAGTGGGAGTCCTTTTGATCCATTGTGGATATTTGAGAGGCTAGACAAGTTGAAGATCATGTCATTCCTTGATTGATCTTTTGTCTAAGAGCTCTGAGAGGGTTTGAAACCCTAGTTTTGATTGTAGTGAATGCTCACCCACCTTTGGGGAGACTAATGAGGTACAAAGGTACATCTATATTGTGCTGATGATTTGCACAATGACGGGAAATCTTAGTGGTCAAAATTTGGGGTATGACACCCTCCTGCTGAGAAGTTCATGCTCCCGCCTTGTCACTCGAGGCCGAATTTCTTCTCTGGGACCAACTCCTCGTGCGTTGGTGCACCTGAGACCCAGGCCATCTTAGGTGCTGATCGGGATTCGAGCAGAAAAGCCTTGGTAGAGGACATGTCCGCGGAGATGCGGGTTTGCGCGGCTGCTCTGGTCCTGAATGATGAAACCTGCCCAACAGCGGAGTTGACCAAGCTGCAGGAGAGCTTTAGGTCGGTCGCGACAGAAATGGAGAAGGTGGGCAAGGACCTGTCAGAATGCAAAAAGTATACCGAAGCCCAGGTCGAGCTTCAGGGGCAGTTGGAGGAGAAGCTGAAGATGGCCGATGACAAGAGGAAGGATCTCTTGGCGAGGATCGCAGAGCTGGAGCAAGTTATTCGTCCTGCTGAAGAGGAAACTGAGGACGAAAGGCTATTGACCTCTCGGGCAGAACTGATCGTGAAGCTCAGGCAGACCGAGCAGGATGTCCTCGTGGCTGTCGAGGTGGGCTTTAATAATGCCGTGAAGCAGCTCCGGATTGTGAACCCCAACCTTATCACTGAAGGGACTAATCCTTAGTATGAGGTGGTCGAAGGTCAGATTGTTCGGCCGGCGTCTGAGGAGGATGATGACTGCGAGGCTACGGGAGACGAGTATCTTGAGGAAAACACAGCCGTTTAGCTTTCCCTTGCTTATTTTGTTTGGCCTGTGAGCCATTTTTTGTAATGACTTTTGCCCGGCCTGCGTGCCAGGGGCTTTAAGACATCTTTGTACTATTTTCACAATGGGCTTCTACCCGGTTTAATGTTTTGCTTTTGTTTATCTGTGTGTGTGATGTTTGTATGCTTGATATATATTTGTTGTTTTTTGTCTAAGTAATTGGGGTAAGTACTTTGGGGGTTTGCTCGACTTTGTTGATCCTCGACTGTATGGGGAACTGGTTGAGCGGCCGGAGATATGTTCTGACCTTCAACGAGGCTAAGAGCTCGGTCGAGGTCTTAGCTTCATGGTGTGAACTTCCCATCATGAGTTGGGTGTTCTCCCTGATTGGTACTACGACGATGGAGCTCGGTCGAGGTATCCTCATCGGATCAAGGGTCTTCGCGCACACACAATGCGGCCCTTAATCTTCTTGTCTCGTGGAGGGGAGTCGCGCTTGTACCGTAGTGTGCCCCCATAATCGCGATGTGGCAGTGTCGCGGGCAGTGTTTAACTGTATTATTGTTTAAGCTTCTCAGCATTCCATGGTCGAGCAAGTTCCTCCCCGTGTAGATTTTAGAGGTAGTAGGCTCCTGTCCCTGTTTTCGCGCGGACGCGGTAAGGGCCCTCCCAGTTTGTGGCGAGCTTTCCTTCTCGCGAATCTTTCGGTTTCTTCGTAGGATCAGGGTTCCTACTTGAAAATCATGTTTAATAACTTTGTTGTTATAACGTAGAGTTATTTTCTGCTTAAGTAAGGCTTCGCGGAGGGACGCGCCCGACCTTATCTCTTCGACAAAGTCGAGATCCTCCCTGAGTACCTCATCGTTTGTCTCCTCATCGAGGGGAGTATCCGTTCTCCTCGAGAGTTCCCTTATTTCCACGGGGATCACCGTTTTTGTTCCGTAAGTCAAGCGGAAGGGGGTCTCCCCGATCGTGGAGTGTGGGATCGTTCTGTAGGTCAAGAGAACACTGTGCAGCTCCTCGACCCATCTTTTCTTGGCGTCGCCTATTCGTCGTTTCAGTCCTTACAGGATCACTCTATTCGCTGCTTCAGCTTGCCCGTTCATTTGAGGGTGCTCGACCGACGTAAAGTGTTGCTTCGTGCCCAGCTTGGTGACGAAGTCTTGGAAGTTCTTGTCGGTGAACTGTGTCCCATTTTCGGTGACAATCGCTTGGGGTACGCCGAACCGGGCGAGTATGTTTCTCTTGTAGAAACATAGTATGTTGTAGGTCGTGATTTTGGCTAGGGCTTCCTCCTCGATCCACTTCGTGAATTAATCCACGCAGGCGGTCAGGTACTTGTTTTAGTATGACCCCACGACGAAGGGCCCGAGGATATCCATCCCCCACCATGCAAACGGCCATGGGGACGACAGTGTTTTGAGCTCACTGGGCGGGGCCAGGTGCATGGCCCCATGTCATTGGTAGCTGCAGCACTTCTTGACGTGCTCTTTGGTGTCATGTTGCATGGTGGGCCAGTAGTATCCTGCTTGTAACGCCTTATATAATGATCGTCCGCCAAGGTGTTGTGCATTTATCCCCTCATGGATTTCCTGGAGTATACCGGGGATCTTAGACTCTTCGACGCACCTGAGAAGAGGGATCGAGAAGCCACGTCGGTACAGTTTGTCTTCGACAATTGTATAAGAGCATGCCCGTCGCTTAACCACTCTGGCCTCCTTGGGATCATCGGGCAGCTTTCCAGTGGTGAGATACTCGTATACCGGCGTCATCCAGCAGTTGTTGTCCCCGATGGCATTCACGCCAGTCATGGGGATGGGTTTGTCGATGCTCGGGCACGAAAGCACTTCTTGTATGACGGATTTATTCCCACCTTTCTTCTTTGTGCTCGCTAGTTTCGACAAGACATCCCCTCGAGTGTTGTGCTCGCGCGGGATGTGGTTTACTTCTGTTGCGGTCAAGTTTTTCATCTTTTCCTTCACCAGGGTCAAGTATTCGATGAGGTTGTCGTTCTTGGCTTGGTACTCTCCTCGGACCTGGGAAGCCACGAGCTGGGAGTCGGTGAAAATTTTGACTTCTTTGGCGCCGAAGTCCTCAGCCAACCGTAGCCCGGCGAGGAAAGCCTCGTATTCAGCCTGGTTGTTCGACGTTGGGAAGGACAACATGAGGGAAAATTCGATTAGGATGTCTTTCTCATTTTCAAGGATGATGCCCGCTCCGCTACCCTTCGAGCTGGATGCCCCGTCGACGTAGATCGTCCACTTTTGGGATCCGTTAGTCGAAGGTTCCAGGAGGGTCATTTCTGCCACGAAGTCGGCCAGCACCTGAGCCTTCAGGGCCTTTCTTCCCTCATATTGAATGTCGAACTCGGCAAGTTCGAGCGACCATTTGAACATCCTCTTGTAGCGGTAAAAATTGTGAGTGTAAGCTATTGATTAACTTAACTCAAAAAATGCAAGAGTCGCCACCGCACTTTTATTTTATCCAAAAAACTGGAAAGGAAAAAAGAGCGAACAAAACCAAAAGAGTTCTAAAAAAAACAAGAATAAACAGATAATGGGTAAGGGGGTTGGTTACGTTGAGGGAAGGTGTTAGCACCCAAAACGTCTATAGTACTCTATAGAAACCCTTTGAAATATCTGTCGCTTTTTGGTTTGAAAATGGTTTGTTTGAAAGAGATTGGGGAGGTGAGAAGAGAAATATTTTTTAATATTTTTGTGTTTGGAGAGACTTATTGCCTTATGCCTACGTACCCACAAAGTGCAATATAGGATCAAAACCTCGTAGTTTGTGGTACAAATAGCAAAAATTTATTGGTTATGATTCATTTTGTCTTGAAAAAGACAACCTTTCATTCTCAAGAGAGAATACTCAACTAATTACCCGAAGGTATCGGAAAGAGGCATCACATTAAGATGGAGGATTCGCTTGGATAAAAATCAACATGACTATCGCTTCAACATCTAAATGGAAAATAGCCATACTTTACACAACACGCCATGGTTAGGAGCTTTACATCTCAACAAAGAAAATGACTCATGTCTAATTCCTTTTGAAAAGTTTAAAAGAAAAAGTGCATAAAAGCACAAAAAATTTGAATGAGTTTCGTATTTTTTATGTCTTTTTTTGAAATGGTCAAAATATGATTAATATTGATTAACATTTATTAAAGAAAACAAAGTTTTAAAAAATCACTTGATCGAAGTCAAGGTTTTATTATGAAAGTGGTTTCGAGTTTTAAAACAATAAGTTTTTGTAAAAGATAGGAGATTTTGAAAATTTAAGAAGGGATGGAGAAGAAGTGACTATCCTATTGCATAAAATAAAAGCTAAGGTAACAAAGATCTAACCACATAGAGGCACTCTTCAAAGTATAATAAGAAAATAATTCCATCCTCTTGAGCTAATAAGCAAGCCAAATAAAGGCTAGAATACCACACTCCATAATGATCCAAAGCACAAGGGAAAGAATCCTAAGTCTAAGTCCATATGTCCATAATCAAGCCAAAAAAAATCCTCCAATGCAAGGGATATTGGCCATAGTCCAACATTAAGAGCACAAGTCTTTTAGTGGTTTAATCCTTTATTAATGTTTTTTAGTCCAAATGGACAAAAGAAAAACAAAAGCACAAGATAATATGGTCCAAGTGGACAAAAGAAAAATGACATAAACAAAAACATGATATGATATAATAAGCAATGAACAATAATAAAAAAAAGAGAGATAGGGAGCAAGAAGGAAACAATATAGTAATATAATATAATAGTATATACATAATAGTAGCACAAAGACACAAGTGCCAAGAGTCCTCAAAAAGGCAACACCGATTATTCTGTCTCGCGTCTTGAACTATATGGTTGAATAATGCACTTAGGTCAAGGTTAATGAAAACTTGTCAGAAGATTGATAAAATTAAAGCCTCTACGCAACAAGCTTCAAAAATTATGAGCCTAATACAAAAGAACAACCATGCTTGGGAGGACGATCATAAGTTCGGGACACGAAAGTTCAAGTTCTGATTCGGATGGGGAGGGACAAATGTAGCGCTATAGTAAGCAATCGCCAAGTGATTTATAAAGAAATCACCCTACTCGAGGGCGGTCAATAGTGATATTTGTGCTAATGCATGCTAGATGAACAATATGTAAATCGTCATCCGAAAGCAATACCACACATAAAGAAAATAGGTAGTGATCTAGTCTTGATCAAGAATTCAACAAAGAAATTCTAAGATCCAAAAGACTTTCATCGATCAAAATAAAAAGAAATAGATGAAGAGAAAGCCAAATTGAATTACACTTTCAAGAACCTTTCATCTTCAAGTTCAATCACCTTTAATTGATATGTTTAAGTGTGAAAACATATCACTAATTCAAAGCACCTCAAATGAATTCAACAATTCATTTAAAGGTAGATTTGAACTAATGAATGTTTAATTACTTTAACCATATCCAAAGTCCATTGAAATTGAGGAGAAATTAATCTCTACTATGCATTTCAAGGCTAAAACAAGAAGAAAGAGGAAGAGGAAGAAAAACCAAACAGTCCCAAAAATAGGTGAAAAACACCATTCTGCACTGTGCAAAACGATTGCACCAGTGTGCAAATCGATTGCACTGCAGAAAATCAGCAATCTGGGCAAAAAAATACAATGTAATCGATTGCACTGAAATGCAAATCGATTGCACACTGATAGACAGCACTAAATTCAATATTTAAAGTGAAAAAACATGATCAATCATTTCTCCAAACACCTCATGATCATGGAATCAAAATTGCACGAAATTTTAAGTAAAACAACAGTAAAAAAACACCAATTAAACACAATTAAAAGATCCAAAGGATCAAGTAACAAGGATCTCCAAAGATCTACATTATGGAAGATGAATATGAAGCTTCAACAATGGTGAGAGATGAATTACCACTTCAAATATGAAAATTCCTTCAAATTGCTTCAAGATCCACACACCAAAGCCTTGATCTACAAGAATTAATGAACAAAACAAGTTTGGATAAAGGTTTAGCTCAAAGTTGAACAAGATTCAATGTGAATTCTTATCATCTTTCAAGAGAAGAAAAGTGAGCTTTGAGTGAATTTGGTGGTTGGGAAGAGAATTTGCAAGAGGTTTGTTGGCTATCAAAAGCTTGTGAAATGAATGAAATGAGGCCTCTATTTATAGAATTTAGGCTTGGAAATTTTGGTGGTTTGGAATTTGGTTTGGAAACAAAATTAGACTTGGAATTTGAATTTGGAGGGAAATCATCAAAAGAGTGGTGATTAGTGAAGGTACATGGTGGGAATTAATTGTGATTATGTAGGGGAATATTTTTGGGTGATCTAGAATATTCCCAAATGATGAAATTGGTGGCAAATGCTTCAAATTTTGAAAAATGCTGATTTTGGCCAATTCTGTCTTTGTACAATCGATTGCACTGTAGCGCGAATAGATTGCGCTGCTGAAAACTTCAAAAATCTAGGCAAAAAAAGCATGGTGCAATCAATTTGACCAATAGCGCAATTGATTGCACAGTTGAAAAACTTGAAAAATGCCCTGTTTGCTGGATTGTTCTGGCTCTGGCTCGATTCTTCTTGCTTGTCAAAGAAGGCATGGAAATAAACACATGAACCTTGGGGTCTCTTGAATAATAATCAATTAAATCTTGGAAACTCTTGATCAGATGAATTTTGAATTATTTGCAGATCAACTTTGACTTTGTTCAGATGAAATTCATTCGAGCTGAGGGACTAATTTTGATATCCTCGATACAGATTCTTCCTGAAAATGTTAGTAAAGAAAAAGACAAACATATTTTTTGGATTTTAATTAATGGTTAGTAAACATAAGCAAATACCAACATCAAACAAACAAGAGAACAGGGGTGTTTGGTGATCTCGCTCAAGAACAAACCTTCTGATGAGGGCAAGAGAATCAAAGCTTGTGATCTTGTTTGTGGTATGAGATGCAAAAAGACATGTGGGATCTTAGGGGTAAAAATTAAGGTATTACAGCTGCCCCTATTTAAGTTTCTTCTATCTGGAGATACGAAGATAGACATCTTTGTCTCAACGAGATAGAAGAGACATAAATATAACAACAACCCAATTTTTGGCCCTAAGAGACCACAAAATGATATGATCGTGCAAATGATATGCAGACACAAGACCACTGTGGGGAGAAAACGCAACAGGAGACAAACAGAAGCTGGGGAGCAAAGAGAAAAGACTCCACAGGGAAAAACGAAAAAAAGGGAAAGCACAGCCCAACAGGGGAGGAAACAATCTCCGCTGGGGAAGAACAAAGAGTAAGATTCTACTAAGGGAAAAATAACCAACACCCGGAATAAAGAGAAAAACTCGTCCCAACAGCGAGGGAAAAATCTTTGTTGGGGAAAAAGTCATATACTACCCGATATTCGGTAATAACATAATCAAAAAGAAAGATTGCCAACTACCAACCAAGTGATAGCTACAACAAGGCAGTCAAGGATATGAGAAATATTACCTACTACCAACAAAGGGCAACACGACAAAGGTAACAATCTCGCGAAGGGGTACGAGAAATATCACCTACTACCAACAAAGGGCAGGATGCCAAAGGTAATAAACTCGAACGTGGAGAGATTACCTGCTATCAACCAAGTGATAGCTATAACAAGGTAACGAAACCGGGCTATATTACCTACTACCAACTAAATGGGCAGGACAACAAAGGTGATAAGCCAAAAATAGGGATTACCAACTATCAACCAAGTGACAGTTAAAACAAGGTAATCAACCAAGGGTATGAGAAATATTACCTACTACCAACAAAGGGCAGGAAGACAAAGGTAACAATCTCAAAAGATCCGAGAAATATCACCTACTGCCAACTAAACGAGCAGGACAACAAAGGCAATAAACTCGAACAGGGAAAGATTACCAGCTATCAACCAAGTGACAGCTACAACAAGGTAATCAAACCCGGCTATATTACCTACTACCAACAAAGGGCAGGAATATGAAGGTAACAAGACAGCTATATCACCTACTACCAACTAAATGGGTAGGACTACAAAGGTGATAAGCTTCCATTGCCAAAGCAAGGGACCAAAATTTAATCCGGGAATAAACCAGAGAGAAACGGTCAAACAAGACTCATCCCGAGGAGGAAATATCTCAACTAGGGATTAATTCCATCCAGATAAATGAACTGGGGAGGAAGGCTAAAACAAATATCTTCCACGAGGCATAAACTCAGTGGGGAATAAACAAAGATATGCATTTTCTGCTTATGGGTCAACACTCTAATGGAGAGAGGACACACATGCTCCGCAGGGATAACAACACCAGAGAGCAAAGAAACACCAAGACAAATGCAAAATGCACGATGCAACAACAACATGCTATGCACAGCAAAGGAATGCGCATGCAATGCGTATGAGTATGAATATGCTGACAAAACAGACATAAGGATAAGCAGAGGGTGGAATAAATAAAACAACACCATTGAATACTCGGCTAATCTCAACAATATGGAGATATCATTAGCAGCTCTGCTAGGGATTTAGCTGAAGAAATCCTGCAAGAGATAAACAAAAGCCATCAAAGGAAAATAAATCCTACTACAAGGCTCAAATCTTGCTGGAGAGGAATATACTCCTTGGGGAGAAACCCAAATATCAATCTTCTAACATCAACGATCCACAAAGAGGATAACAACATAAACTCTACTTTGAGAATAGAAGGAAAGTTGTTGGGGAATCATTACAACCCAAATATTTCTGACTCTCTTGGGGATAAAGATTCACAATACCTTTCATTTCAAAAGGATGAGGAGATCTACTGCGAAAAATATGCATCCGCTGAGAGTTGTAGACATATAAACATCTACGCAAAATTCACTGGGAAAACAAGGCAGATCTGCTGGAGATACGAAAACACTCTCAGGGGGATTAACTAATTCTGAGCAGAGCATCCTGGACTTGCTGAGGAAAACAGAAAAAGATCAAACTGCGGGGCATTTTAAATCAATACTCATCATGAATGAGAGAAAACCCAGCAGATGACTAATATATCGATATTCCTCGAATAGAGATATCATCAGCGACTTCACTGGGGAATATGCACAATAATGACGCACAATCTTCACTAGGAGGATAAATCTCTGGAAAAAAAATTTGAAAGAAAGTACATCTTGGACTTGTCAGGGAAAATAAGAAGTTAACATCACTGCTCTATGCATGGGAAACAATCGAAACAAAAATACACTGCCTCCGTTGGGGAATCAGTAAGGATAAATCTCTGGATAAAACAAACAGGAGAGAAAACATCCACAAGACAAGATAACACCCTACAAGCGGCCACTATGTCACTGCTTCTTAGAGAAAAATAATGCTGCTCTCCGCTTGGGCATATCCAAAGCAACAACAACACATCTAGAGGGTAAAACTCGGAGTGAGGATTCCTCTCATGACTTTTGCTGGGGATAACAAAAGATTAGATCTCTGCGTAGGGATTAACACAAATGAGAGATGGTCTTCAAAAATGCTCAACCGTCTGACCATAACATAATCAGCTGGAGAAAATCGGGATCGAGACATAGCTGGGGACAAAACCGATCAGCACTCATCTAGAGAAAACTCAAACCGGTATACCATCAACTTGTCAACAACTGGTTACATGAATAAATCCTGCTGAGGAAAACATCAACAACTCTGATGGGGAAATATCAACAAAACTCTACTGGGAAGTTGTCAATACATTCAGCTAGAAGAGTAAGAACAAACCCTACCGAGGAATACATCGATCTTACCATCCATGGAATAACCGTTGACACTCCTTTTTATATTCATAAATCAAAGGAAAATGTTTTTATAATTCTCAAAATTTTAAATCAATTATTCACATTTTGTTTCAAAAATAAATGAAATTCTGCAAACAGAAACAAAGTAAGAATTGCAAACAAAGGGACAAAGGCCAAAATTTTATTAATAGAATGGAAGTCCGCAAATGGCGTAACTCCATGGATCATTACAAAGTTTGAAAAATGGTAAATACATAAAAAGGGTTACATTGGAATACAATGACCACTATTCTCCATAACAACTTTGAATTCCACTGTGCTCAAAACTTCAGCTGAGGATGATTGAGGCAGAATCTTTAATAAACAATGTTTCTTTCAACGATCAAGACCGGCCAGATGCAGTTACTTGCCATAATCCCTAACTTTTGTCTAGATTGCCCTTTCGGGTTTTCAATCTATCCAGATGATTATTTTTGTTTTTATCTCTAATTTTTTCCTGGACCGCCCTTGCGGGTTTTCAATGCACCAAGACGCTCATTTTTGCCTAAGACGCCCTTTTGGGTTTTCAACTTAGCGAGTTGTTCTTTTTATTTTTAGGCGAAGTATTTCTTGACTGTATCGGCATTCACAGGACGAGTGAACTCTTCACCATCCATAGTTGTAAGAAGTAATGCACCACCAGAGAAGGCTCTCTTAACAACATACGGGCCTTCATAATTAGGAGTCCACTTACCCCTAGAATCATTGGTAAAAGTCGAGATCTTTTTTAGTACGAGGTCTCCTTCTCTGAACACACGAGGTCGAACCTTCTTATCAAAAGCTTTCCTCATTCTCTGTTGATACAATTGGCCATGACACAAGGCCGTCATTCTTTTCTCTTCAATCAAATTCAACTGGTCGTATCTACTCTGACACCATTCAGCCTCTGACAATTCGCTTCCATCAAAACTCTCATAGAAGGGATTTCAACTTCTTTCGGGAGCACTGCTTTCATACCATAAACAAGAGAGAAAGGGGTTGCCCCTGTTGAAGTGCGGACGGACGTACGATACCCATGCAAAGAAAAAGGGAGCATCTCATGCCAATCCTTGTATGTAACAACCATTTTCTGAATGATCTTCTTAATGTTCTTATTGGCAGCTTCAACAGCCCCATTCATCTTAGGTCTGTAAGGAGAAGAATTATGATGCTTAATCTTAAACTCATCGCATAATTCCTTCATCATCTTGTTATTCAGATTCGACCCATTATCACTGATAATCTTGCTCGGAACACCATACCGACAGATGATTTGGTTCTTAATAAACTGGACCACTACTTGCTTGGTCACATTGGCATATGATGTCGCTTCAACCCACTTGGTAAATTAGTCAATAGCCACCAATATGAAATGGTGTCCGTTCGACGCTTTAGGCTCAATCATTCCAATCATATCAATGCCCCATATGGAGAAAGGTCATGGAGAAGAGATAAATTGAGAGGAGTTTGAGGTACATGAATTTTATCAGCATAAACCTGACACTTATGGAATTTCGTCACATATTTGGAACAGTCATATTCCATTGTCAGCCAATAGTAACGTGCCCTCAACATCTTCTTAGTCATTGCATGCCCATTGGCATGGGTACCAAAAGATCCTTCATGAATTTCTTTCATCAACATGTCTGCTTCGTGTCTATCCACGCATCTGAGCAAGACCATGTCATAATTTCTCTTATACATCACATCATCATTCAAGAAGAAACTACCATCCAATCTTCTCAAAGTCTTCTTATCTTTCTTGGATGCCCCAAGTGGGTACTCTTGATTCTGAATAAAGCATTTAATATCATAGTACCATGGTTTATCATCAACAACCTCTTCAACCATAAACACATGAGCTGGTCTATCAAGACGCATAACATTGATTTTGGGCACATAATTCCACCGATTCACCACAATCATGGAGGATATAGTGGCTAAAGCATCTGTCATTCGATTCTCTACTCTGGGTATATGGTGAAACTCAACCTTATTGAAGAAAGTCGACAACCTTCTTGCATAATCTTGACAAGGAATCAAATCAGGTTGACGTGTCTCCTATTCCCCTTTAATCTGATTAATCACTAGGGTTGAATCCTCATATACATCAAGAATCTTGATTCTTAAATCAATAGCTTCTTCCAAGCCCATAATACACGCTTCATACTCAGCCGCATTATTTGTGCAAGTGAACTTCAACCTTGCAGTAAAAGGAATATGAGAACCATGAGGAGTAACAATTATTGCCCCAATACCATTGCCATACTCATTAACAGCTCCATCAAAAATCAAACCTCAACGGGATCCAGGCTCAGGCCCTTCACCAGATAATGGTTCTTCACAATCTTTAACCTTTAGATACATCACATCCTCATCAGGAAAATCAAACCTGATTGGTTGATAATCGTCAATTGGCTGGTGTGCCAAATGATCAGCCAAAACACTTCCTTTTATCGCTTTCTGAGTTTGGTACTCGATATCATATTTTGACAACAACATTTGCCAACGAGCGATCCGCCCAGTCAAAGCAGGCTTTTCAAAGATATACTTGATTGGATCCATTTTTAATATCAACCAAGTTGTATGATTCAACATATACTGGCGGAGACGCTTGGCAGCCCAAGCTAAAGCACAACACGTGTTTTCAAGCATTGAGTACTGAGACTCACAATCGGTGAACTTCTTGCTCAAATAATAAATGGCAAATTCTTTTCGACCAAATTCATCTTGTTGACCCAGAACACAGCCCATAGACTCTTCTAGCACAGTCAAATACATGATCAAAGGTCTTCCTTCCACAGGGGGAGACAAAATCGGAGGTTCAAGTTAATACTCTTTAATTCCTTCAAAAGCTTTTTGACAATCCTCTGTCCATACACAACTCTGATCTTTTCGAAGAATCTTGAAGATCGACGCACATGTGGCAGTCATATTGGATATAAATCGGGAGATATAGTTCAAATGTCCCAAGAATCCTCTTACTTGTTTCTCTGTTTTGGGCACAAGCATTTCTTGAATAGCTTTAACTTTACCAGGATCAACTTCAATGCCTTTTTGGCTGACAATAAAGCCCAACAACTTTCTAGTACAGACACCAAAAATGCATTTATTTGGATTCAAACGGGGCTTAAACTTTTTCAAACGTTGAAACAACTTCAATAAGTACTCAATATGATCTTCTTCAGTCTTCGACTTACAAATCATATCATCCACATAGACCTCAATTTCCTTATGCATCATATCATGGAACAAAATAGTCATAGCTCTCTGGTACGTTGCACCAGCATTTTTCAAACCGAAAGGCATCACTCTGTAATAGAATGTTCCCTAGGGTGTAATGAATATTGTTTTTTCCATATCCTCGGGTGCCATCTATATCTGATTATAACTGGAAAATCCATCCATAAAAGAAAAAATGTTGAATTTAGCAGTATTATCTGCCAGCATATCAATGTGTGGTAGTGAAAAATCATCTTTCGGACTTGCTTTATTCAAATCTCTGTAGTCAACGCACATTCAGACTTTTCTGTCTTTCTTTGGAACAAGCACAATATTGCCCACCCATTGAGGAAACTCATAAGTCACAAGAAAACCAGCATCAATCTGCTTTTGAACCTCCTCTTTAATCTTCACAACCATGTCGGGATGAGTTCTTCTTAATTTCTATTTAACAGACGGACATTCGGGCTTCAATGGCAATCTATGCTCCACAATATCAGTATCAAGACCAGGCATGTCTTGATAGGACCAAGCAAACACATCAACATATTCTCTAAGAAGATCTATTATCCTCTTCTTAACACCCGACTGAAGCAGTGCCCCAATCTTGACTTCTTTTATATCATTATCTGAACCCAAATTGACCAATTCTACTGGCTCTTCATGAGGCTGAATGGTTGTTTCCTCGTACTCAAGCAACCGAGAAATTTCATCTGGAATCTCCTCAATATCCTCTTCTTCGGCTCCAAACACATGGAAATCAAACTTGGAAGAGGGCATAGGGTCATTGTTTTCAATGGGTTTAACAATCAATCTGCACAATGATTTATGTTTGATTTTAGAATATGAACAAGAAGTGCAAGTATTATGCAGATAAAAGTGATTATCACATTATTATTATTATTCGGTTTTTTATGTTACCATTTTTCATAAATAAAGTAAAAAAGGGAAAAACATAATATGCATAAACAAAATAACATTGTATTGATGATGATAAAATTCGAAACAAAGTCCTCACAAATTCACTTTCACCTTGGGCAGAGTGAAAGGATTTTTGAAGAAACAAAAACAAATTACTTTGAAATATGAATAACATTGGGAACATCAACATCTATCCAATTCTGGCAGATCTGTCCATGTGTCACGAAATTGGGAAGTTCTTCCCCTTCATCATCTTCAATGATGGCAGCAGTAGAGTGATCTTTATTGATGAATCTGGCGCTGTGAAAGGCCTCATTAATACGCTTCAAATCTCTTCTGACCGTACCAGGCGTAAAGCCTAAACCAGTTTTGTCCAGGTTATCAACCACATCAATAACTCGGCCCCAACCATCAGACCGACCAGTATTTAATATATGTAGAGCATCTTTCAAAGAAGACATGGGTAACTCATTCTTCTTAACAGCTTTATCATCAACGGAAAGATCTTGGGGCAGAGTTCCAACAGTTTCGTCGGCATCAACATATGAAAAGGATGAAAGATGGCTCACCAGTATTGCTTTCTCGCCTCCAACAATTACCAGCTTGTCATTCTTGACAAATTTCAGTTTCTGATGAATAGTCGAAGTCACTCCCCCAGCTTCATGAATCCAGGGCCGGCCAAGCAGACAACTATAAGTAGGACGAATATCCATTACTTGAAAAGTAATTTGGAAGAAGCATGGTCCTATTTTGATTGGAAGATTAACCTCTCCAATCACAGTTTTTTGAGATCCATCAAAAGCTTTAACAACGGCCCCACTATACCTCATGGGAGCACCTTGGTAAGAAAGCCTAGACAAAGTAGATTTTGGAAACACATTCAAAGAAGAGCCAGTATCAACCAACACATTAGAAAGTGCATCTTCTTGACAGTTCATAGAGATATGTAAAGCCAAATTGTGATTTCTCCCCTCCTCGGGTAACTCTTCATCACAGAAACTCAAATTATTGCATGCTGTGAGGTTGGCAACAATGTCATCAAACTGATTAACAGTCACATCATGCTCAACATATGTTTGTTCTAGTACCTTCTGCAAAGATTCCCTATGAGCTTTAGAATTCATCAGTAAGGACAACACTGAAATCTTAGATGGGGTCTGCAAGAGTTGATCTACAACACTGTACTCACTCTTCTTGATCAATTTCACAACCTCATCCTCATAAGTCTTCTTATTTAAACCACTGGACTGACCGAAAGTATCGACATTATTCTCATCTTGATGTTGTTTGCCAGCAACAACGGTCTCCACAATCTTTGGAGGCTCAGAAGCAAAAACACGGCCACTCTGGGTCACTCTACTAACATCAGCGATGCTTACCACAGAAGACAAAGAAGGAATGGGAACTTCCTTACCATCTTCTACCATGGTAGCATTATACTTATACGAAACAACTTTGTCAGACTCGTAGGGTACAGGACCAGGTAACCGAATAACCAAAGGCGTAACAGCGGTTTTCCGACTGTAATAAGAGATGACAACTCGTTCAGGAATATTAAAGTGCGGCACAATAACATTCCCTCATTCTAATATTCATCTCTTTTAGCAGTGACTTCAATCAAATTCTCATCCATCATTCTTTAGATATCCCTCTTTACTATCACACAACCACGCGGATTCACGGAATAGATGCAACAAGTTGCATAGTCATGATTAATATCATGGTATTCACTCAAAAGTGCATGCATTTCCACAAGAGATATTCGAATCCAATGGATATCAAAAATTTTGAATGTACCAGGACAACCATAAACCATATTGACAAATGCCTTACCATGATTAGGCAGCGGATTCGATTGTACATTAGGGTTGGAATCTTCGAAAGACAAAATACCACTTCTAGCCAACCTTTTCACTTCCATCTTCAATGGATAACAGTTCTCAGTATCATGCCCAGCTCCTCCCTGATGGAAAGCACAATGGGCGTCAGGCTTATACCACTATGGTGAATCTTTTGGAGCAGCAGGTGGTGCACGGGTCTGAACAAGATTCTTCTGAATTAAACAAGGAAGCAAATTTGTATACGTCATCGGAATCGGATCAAAATATTTTTGAAAATGGCCCCGTTGATTGTTCTGTTGATTAGAACGTTGTTGATGAGCAGATTGAACAACATGAGTTGACTTGATGACAGGAGTAACAAATGCAACATGTTGCTGACATTGATTATTCTTACTATAACTCTTTCTGCGTCCTCCACGGGAAATAGCATTGGTTTCACCTTCTTTTTTCTTGGCAATTCCTCCCCCATATTTCTTCGAATTACCAGCAGAATTACCATCTTTTGACAAACGTCCCTCACGGACACCTTCTTCTAATCTCATCCCCATATTTACCATCTTAGTGAAGTCACTCGGGGTACTAGCAATCATACGCTCATAATAGAAAGGACTCAAAGTTTTTCAGAAAAATCTTAGTCATCTCTTTTTCTTCCAAATGAGGATTGATCTGAGCAGTAATCTCGTGCCACCTTTGCGTGTATTCTTTGAATGTCTCCTTATCTTTCTGAGCCATTGCTCAAAGCTGGTCACGATCAGGAGCCATATCCATATTATACTTATACTTCTTTACAAAAGCTTCTCCCAAATCTTCGAAAGTGTGAATTCGAGTGTTGTCGAGTCCCATATACCATTTCAAGGCTGCACCAGATAAACTATCTTGAAAGTAGTGAATAAGAAGCTAGTTATTATCGGTATGAGTCGACATCTTACGAGCATACATAGTCAAATGGCTCAATGGACAAGAGTTACCCTTATACTTTTCAAAGTCGGGGACCTTGAACTTATGTGGGATCTTCAGATTAGGAACCAAACATAACTCATGAGCATTCTTCCCAAACAGTTCTTTACCTCTCAGAGATTTGATTTCTTTCTGCATCTCAGCAAACTGGTCTTGAATCTCTTCTATTTTCTCATAAGCATCAACACTCTCGCTTGGAGCAGTGTGGAAAATCTGCTCTTCACCAAAAGGAACAGTATAAACCACAATCGGTGGTACAGACATCACAGGCTGGACAGTAGGAACAACTGGAACTTCAGTAGGCGGCGGTGGTTGATAACCTTCAAGAACAAAGTTATGAGGCATACCCTAGGGGAAACCATGAGGCATGGAGTGTTGAGGAACACTAGCAGGCGCCACAGAGTTGGGCGTAGAGACAATCTCAGAAATGACTGTCCTTTGCACTGGAGGAGGAGGGGGTGGCTGATTCTGAGGAGCAACCAACGATTCCATCATAGTAGTGAGTCTCTCCAAACTATCCTTCAGAGTTGTCACTTCCTCACAAAACTCACGGTTCTCTTGTTGCAACTGATCCATCTTCTTCTTCATATTAGCCCGAGTATTGTACTGGTGCGATAGCTTGGCTGAATGAAGACCAAAAGAAACAAATAAGACACCTAGAAAAGGCAAGAAATAATGCAGAATGATGCGAATGCTAATGCAAAAATGCAAATGTTTCATTCAATTTTCAAGGATCTTTAAGATATAAAGCAATTGCAAACATCATAAGGAAATAACACTTTTTTGAAATACCGATAAACATCTCATATTATTGAATATTGGAAAGAGCTACACTTGGAAGTTCAAGTTAAAAAGGATCAAAATACAATAAGAAAAATCTAGATCCTAAAGAGCATAAGGAGCATCTGACGACGATCCAAGTTGATACTTTCTTCGGAGTCTCTTAATCTCTCTCTCATAGTTGTCCTTCATGGCGGTCTTCTCTAACACGAGTCGATCTACGATACCCTTCCAAGCACCGGAAGTAGGAGGATGAGATGATGAAGTAGTAGAGGAAAATAAATCCTCTCCATGTCTTTTCACAGCACGTCGCTCAAGCAACTCAATCAATTCATCTTTCTCCTTCATCTGTTTTTGCAACTCTAACTTCTCAAGGTTTGAAGCGTGAAACTTGGATTCCCAAATATCTTTTTCTTCCTTCATCTTAACCAAAGCATGTTGAAGAGTCTTCACATCATTAGAAGGAATAGGGAGTGGTGTAGCAACCATTGCAGTTACGGGCTTCTCAAAAGAATAAGGCATTTTTAGATCCTTAGCTCTCTCCTTCACCCAAAGCATATAAGGTTCCAAGGCAATGCAAACTTGTTTCCCAAGCTGTCCTCTTCCCATTCTATGAATCTCAGTCCAAGCATGAGCCATTCTTTTCCTCAAGCCAAGAGATTCATTCCCTTCTTGGAAAAACAAACCCCTAAATGAATATTCTTAGGCTTTTCCTTCATCATATAGACGGCGAGCTAAACTCGGGTTGTAGTTAATTCCACCTTGTGTGGCAAGAAGAGGCACATTGGAGAATTCGCCACAACTATCAATAATCTGGGCACCATCATAAACAGAAGAAGACCAAGTAATATCAGAATGAGTAAGGGACATGATCCTCTGAGACCATCTTAAACAACTCTTGTTCTCCTTGAAAACTGATGATTGTGGCAAGTGCGAAATAAACCACTTGTACAGTAGAGGTGCGCAACAAACAATGGTATTATTCCCCTTAGAAGTCCTATGGAGGATGGAGAAATAAGTATCACCAAGTAAAGTCGAAACTGGGTTCCCAATCAAGAAATTTCTCATAGAGTTAACATCCACAAAGTTGTCAATGTTAGGGAATAAGACTAGTCCGTAGATAAGCAAAGAAAATATAGCCTCAAATTCCAGTGTGCTACCATCCTTAGCAAATAAAGTGGCTTTTCTAATCAAGAACTTAGAAGTCAAACCCTTGATACCTCCCTTGACCTTAAGGTTAGCATCTATATCATCCTTCGTCAAAAGAGTGACTGCAAAAATATCTTGGGGCTTAAGAGCTTCCTCCAAACCAGTATAAGGAACCTTATCAGAAACTGGTATGCCCGATAGATAAGCATACTCCTCCAAAGTCGGCATGAGCAGATAATCAGGAAAAGTAAAGCATTGGTAGATAGGATCATAGAATTGTACTAGGGTGTTCATAATTCTGTCTTCAATATCGGTAGAAAGAATAGATAGAAGTCTCCCACAACGAGATCTGAAGTCTGCACAATCAGCTACCGAGGACAATAGCTTTTTCAAATCTGTAAGGTCAGGAGCTTTGAAACAGTACTTCTGAGTATTTCTCCTTCCAATATCCATGATCACAATATCTGCGATGTTTGCAAAGGAAAATCTCTAAGATCCTTGAAAACTGATTGAAACAAAATGTCCATGAATGTATGAGTGCATGATGCAGCAACCACAAATAAGATCACACAAAGCACACGGGTTCAAGGTTCCGCGTCACGAGCACGGAGTCAAGGTTAAGAACCTCCCACAATGGTATGTACTAGGGTTATATCCACCTGTAGAACAAGGTTCTAAAAAAGTTCTCAGAGTCATGGATCCATCTTTCGGATATTATCGGCTTAAACAACTACTCGTCAGCCAATAATATTCTCAAGAGAAACTCGTCTGAGTGTGGTATCGCGTAACAACTGATTCAAGTCTACACCTGAATAGCCACCGCACCACGTCCTAATAAGGCCAAGATGGGTTAAGGGTTCTACAGTTCTCAGCTTCGGGTCCTCGGATCAAGAAGTATAATGGGTTTGCCATTTCCGGTCTGCCATTACTACCTCTTGGGAGGAGTGCCTCAACTGAGTCCTCGGGAATGGTTGCCAGAGTCGACATCTCTCTAGGGAACATCCAATAACCTGCATCTACATGCAGTATCGGATATCTCCTAGAGGAACCTCATCTGGTTGTGGGTCTCGTGAACACTCCACGTGGTCACCACCACGCGAGCGACACGACTATCCACTCTAAATCCTAGGGGTATACTCAAGCCTGGGTATTGGGCTAATCTCACCACACAGATCACCAAGCACCCTGACAGAACAATCAATAACAAACAAATCAGACAAAAAGCGATAAATAAATCAATGTATGCTAAACCCACAAGGAACCGATTTCCCCAGCAGAGTCGCCACTTTTCTGTAGCGATAAAAATTGTGAGTGTAAGCTATTGATTAACTTAACTCAAAAAATGCAAGAGTCGCCACCCGCACTTTTATTTTATCCAAAAAAATGGAAAATAAAAAAGAGCGAACAAAACCAAAAGAGTTCTAAAAAAACAAGAACAAACAGAGAATGGGTAAGGGGGTTGGTTACGTTGAAGGAAGGTGTTAGCACCCAAAACGTCTATAGTACTCTATAGGAACCCTTTGAAATATCTATCGCTTTTTCGTTTGAAAATGGTTTGTTTGAAAGAGATTGGGGAGGTGAGAAGAGAAATATTTTTTAATATTTTTGTGTTTGGAGAGACTTATCGCCTCATGCCTACGAACCCAGAAAGTGCAATATAGGATCAAAACCTCGTAGTTCGTGGTACAAATAGCAAAAATTTATTGGTTATGATTCATTTTATCTTGAAAAAGACAACCCGTCATTCTCAAGAGAGAATACTCAACTAATTACCCGAAGGTATCAGAAAGAGGCATTTCCGTCACATTAAGATGGAGGATTCTCTTGGATAAAAATCAACAAGACTATCGCTTCAACATCTAAATGGAAAATGGCCATACTTTACACAACACACCATGGTTAAGAGCTTTACATCTCAACATTTGTGCTAATTCATGCTAGATGAACGATATGTAAATCTTCATCCGAAAGCAATACCACACGAAAATAAAATAGGTAGCGATCTAGTCTTGATCAAGAATTCAACAAAGAAATTCTAAGTTCCAAAAGACTTTCATCGATCAAAATAAAAAGAAATAGACGAAGAGAAAGCCAAATTGAATTACACTTTCAAGAACCTTTCATCTTCAAGTTCAATCACCTTTAATTGATAGGTTTAAGTGTGAAAACATATCACCAATTCAATGCACCTCAAATGAATTCAACAATTCATTTAAAGGTAGATTTGAACTAATGAATGTTTAATTACTTTAACCATATCCAAAGTGCATTGAAATTGAGGTGAAATTAATCTCAACAATGCATTTCAAGGCTAAAACAAGAAGAAAGGGGAAGAAAGAGGAAGGAAAACCAAAACAATCCCAAAAATAGGTGAAAAACACCATTCTGCACTGTGCAAATCTATTGCACCAGTGTGCAAATCGATTGCACAACAGAAAATCAGAAATCTGGGCAAAAAATACACTGTGCAATCGATTGCACTGAAATGCAAATCGATTGCACACTGACAGACAGCACTAAAATCAACATTTAAAGGGAAAAACAATGATCAATCATTTCTCCAAACACCTCATGATCATGGAATCAAAATTGCACGAAATTTTAAGTAAAACATCAGTTAAAAACAGAAATTAAACACAATTACAAGATCCAAAGGTTCAAGTAACAAGGATCTCCAAAGATCTACATTATGGAAGATGAAGATGAAGCTTCAACAATGGTGAGGGATGAATTATCAGTTCAAATCTGAAAATTCCTTCAAATTGCTTCAAGATCCACACACCAAAGCCTTGATCTACAAGAATTAATGAAGAAAACAAGTTTGGATGAAGGTTTAGCTCAAAGTTGAACAAGATTCAATGTGAATTCTTGTTAACTTTCAAGAGAAGAAAAGTGAGCTTTGAGTGAATTTTGTGGTTGGGAAGAGAATTTGTAAGAGGTTTGTTGGCTATCAAAAGCTTGTAAAATGAATGAAATGAGGCCTCTATTTATAGAATGTAGGCTTGGAAGTTTTGGTGGTTTGGAATTTAGTTTGGAAACAAAATTAGGCTTGGAATTTGAATTTGGAGCGAAATCATCAAAAGAGTGGTGATTAGTGAAGGTACATGGTGCAATCGATTGGACCAATAGTGCAATCAATTGCACAGTTGAAAAACTTGAAAATTTCCCTATTGGCTGGATTGTTCTGGCTCTGGCTCGATTCTTCTTGCTTGTCAAAGAAGGCATGGAAATAAACACATGAACCTTGGGGTCTCTTGAATAATAATTAATTAAATCTTGGAAACTCTTGATCACATGAATTTTTAATTGTTTGCAGATCAACTTTGTCTTTGTTCAGATGAAACTCATTCGAGCTGAGGGACTAATTTTGATATCCTCGATCCAGATTCTTCCTGAAAAAGTTAGTAAAGAAGAAAACAAACATATTTTTGGATTTTAATTAATGGTTAGTAAACATAAACAAATACCAACATCAAACAAACAAGAGAACATGGGTGCTTGGCGATCTCACTCAAGAACAAACCTTCAGAGGAGGGCAAGAGAATCAAAGCTTGTGATCTTGTTTGTGGTATGAGATGCAAAAAGGCATATGGGATCTTAGGGGTAAAAATTAGGGTATTACACCTCCCTGCCATGTCTGGTCGACCGAGGAGTTGTCTTACGGGCTGCTCGGTCCTTACCACGACCGTGTAGGCCAAGAAGTAGTGGCGCAGCCTTCTGGCTACGGTGACGAGGGCTAGGGCGACTTTCTCGATCTGCTGATACCTGAGCTCGGGGCCTTGGGGGGCCTTGCTGGTGAAGTAAATCGGTTTTTGCCCGTCGGGGGTTTCCCGGATAAGGACGGCGCTGACTGCTTCGCTCATGATGGCAAGGTGCAGAAACAGCGTCTCCTCGTTATCTGGTCGGGAGAGAACCGGGGGTTGTGAAAGTACTTGTTTGAGGTGGAGAAGTGCTTGCTCACATTCCTCGGTCCATTCGGGCGTGGCTTTCTATCGTAGAAGCTTGAAAAATGGGAGTGCGTACTGTACAGATTTGGCGACGAAGCGGGAAAGCGTAGTTAGCATCCCGTTCAATGATTGTATCGACTTCTTCGAGTTCGGGGTCGGGATCTCGGAGAAAGCCCTGCACTTGTAGGGGTTTGCCTCGATTCCTCGCTCTGTGAGGTAGAAACCGAGGAACTTTCCCGCCCAAACGCTGAAGGTGCATTTGTCGGGGTTGAACCTCATCCTGTATTTCCTCGCCGTGTCGAAGACTCTCTTGAGATGGGCAGCCTGGTCGACTTCTTCTGCAGATTTGACGATCATGTCGTCCATGTAGACCTCGAGCATGTCACCGATATCTCCTCGAAATACTTTGTTCATCATCCGATGGTAGGTCGCGTCGGCGTTATTCAGGCCGAAGGGCATTACGTTGTAGTAGTAATTGCCCGACTCGGTCATGAAGGCGGTGTGTTGCTTGTCGGCCTTAGCCATGGGGATTTGGTTGTACCCTGAGTAGGAGTCCATGAAGGACAATAGTTTGAAACCAGGCAGAATTGTCGACCAGCTGGTCAATGTTAGGCAAAGGATAAGAATCTTTCGGGCATGCCCGGTTAAGGTCGGTATAGTCAACGCACATCCTCCATTTTCCATTATTTTTTTTGACAAGTACAACGTTAGACATCCAGGTTGTGTACCTGGCCTCCGAAATAAAATTTTCCTCTAAGAGGTCTTTTACAGCTTTTTCAGCAGCCTCCGCTTTTTTGGGAGACTGCCTACACCTACGTTGTACTATGGCCCTAGCGGCCAGATCTACAGTGAGCTGATGGCAGGACACCTCAGGGTCGAGGCCAGGCATCTCAGATGCGCTCCACGCGAACAGATCAACGTTCTCCAGGAGACATACCTTCAGCTGCTTCTTCGCCAGGTCAGGGAGTTCAGTTCTAATCTTCACGCTCCGGTCTGGATCATCTCCGAGGGCGACGAGCTCGAAGTCTTCGTCTGGGATGGAGCGCGTTGGGTGGAGAGGTTGTCTGTTGCCTTCAGCTGGGAGGTCGTTGTCCGCTGCTCCGCCTTCTTCCTGCTCGTCGGGGAACCGACTGTCGAGGTCGACCGCGTTGACGCGCGGGAGCGGCGTTTGCACTGCGCTCGGGGATGACTTCTCTCCGGCCTTGGGTTTGGTGTTGATGGAACTCAGGCCCTTGGTTGCAGCGTCGAAGCACCTCTTGGCAGCTTCAATGTCCCCGTGCATAGTGACGACCCGGCCTCTAGACGTGTAGTACTTCATCTTCAAATGGACTGTAGATGGTACTGCCATGAGTTCGGCCAGAGTGGTCCTCCCCAGGATGCAATAGTAGAGGGACGGGCATTCGACCACCAAGAAATGGGTCTTGACTTGTCGGGAAGTGTCCTCGCTCCTTAAAGTGACCATCAGTTCAACATAGCCCCACGGTCTGGTGGTGGTGCCGTTGAACCCTTGTAGATCAAAGTCCACGTAAGGGGTCAGATATTTTTCGTCGAGCTGGAGAGTCTCGTAGAGGTGGGAGTACATGATGTCCGGCGAACGCCCTTGATCAACCAGGATTCTGCAGACATCAAAATTTGCCATCTGCGCCCGAATCAGGAGGGGATGGTGGCGTTGGACGCTCCGCCTGGAAGTTCCTCGAGGTAGAAGGTGATGGGGTTTGATCTCCCTTGCACCTTCTCAAAAGTGGTGGTTCGCGTCGAGGTAGCGAATTCCAGCTAGTCAAACTTTCGCTTGATTGACCCGACAGAGACCTTCTCGAAGCCTCCGTCGGATATGACCATCGTCATGGGGAAGCTTTCCCACGTGCTGTGGGCAGTGACGGGATCTTCAGGGGGGAAGCTCGCCCACATGCTGCGAACTGCCTCGGGGTCCTCAATTCCCTTGGGGACGTAAAATTGCTCGGGTCGAGTGACGTTGAGGGCGACTTACAGTCGGTTTTCCCCGGAGGGAGGTGTCGTCTCCTCGACGCTTTGTGTGTCCCGGGCATCTGGGTGAGGAGCGTCATTCCTCTTGGTATACTGCTTGAGATGCCCCTCCTTGGTTAGGATCTCAATTGCATCCTTGAGGTGGATGCAATCTTCAGTGATATGTCCATGGCTCTGATGGAACCTGCAGTATTTGGATTTGTCAGTGTTTGATTTGGGGGGTGTTAGCTTCGGAAAGCGGACACCCCCTTTGCGAAATTCTGAGTTGGCGCACTCGTTGAGAATTCGCTCGCGGGGAGCGTTGAGCGGAGTGTACTCCGTGAACCGGCCAGATGGGCTTCTTGGCTCGCGAGAGTCCCTGGGACGGCCTTCACGTCTTCTTTCTCCCCTGCGCCGGGGGGCAGTAGAGTCTTCATCCCTAGGGTCACGAGAGCCCTCTTGGTGTCGTAAGTCTCGTGCAACGTGGGCGGTGATAAGTGCAAAATGTACCTATTTTTGTATATAAGTTTTGTTGCACTTATCGTTACTTTGTGTTAAAATTGGTTGAATAAACCCCACCTTATGTGTAAATACGTTTACTTTACGTTTTCGTGTGTATATTGCGTTTTCTTGTATATATCGTTGAGTTTAATTGCTTTCCATTCATTTTTGTAGGTATTCAAGTATTGAGATTTTGCCATTATTCTTGTAGAGCATCTAATAAGCTTTCCAGCTTCCGACCGTGCGTAAATCGGAGCTACAGTGCAGAATTTGAAATGTATATAATTCATTTTAGTCATTTTTTATGTTATGGTTTTGGGGATTCTTGTTCCTAACTCCATCAAACTTCATTTTTCATTGAGTAGCTTAGAAAACAACTGTGGATCGAGCATGCATACGGATGAACCGGGGTGGATTGATCGTCGACCGGCTTTGACAAACCGCGAGATGTTTGTTTCCTTTCTCTTTTTCTTTGTGTTTTCTTCATTTGTTGGGTTGTGTATATGTATTTGTTCTGAACTCGTGTATATTTGTCGCCCATGGCGTTGTATAAAACTTACTTTACAAATCTTTATTGGTGATTGTCTCTGATTTTTGCTTTATGCGCGGGGTTTGGGTTGCGTTAGACATAACCCTCGCAAACTTCGATTAGGGATGATTATCTGTTAGTTTCTGGACTCTAGAGATAGATTTAGGAGCTAACAATCTTCAATAGGCGTCGAATCTTAATGTTTCCGTGCCTTGAGCTAGCGTGCGAAAGTATCGACAATGGTAACACGGTTGTTCTCTCAACTTTGCGTTAGACATAACCTGTGTTGTGAGCGATGCTGGGTGATATTGAGGAGTATTGTAGGTTGAGTATAACTGGTCGGTAAGTTTAAGTTTGTGAGGAGTGATTTATATGCATTGCCGAACGAGTTTTTCTCTCTGAAGAATGATTTCTTTTTGTTTTAATGTTTACTTTTCTGTTTTTATGTTTTAAACCATTTTAATCCAAACTCATAAACGCGAGAGACTGTCGAATGGAATTCTTTCCCTCGAACCGATCTCTGTGGACACGACATAAATCCCGGAGGGAATTATTTCCGAAAATAAATATTTTTGCTGCTTGCCCTATTCTGCAATCAACAAAATGGCGCCGTTGCCGGGGATTGGTTTTGATATTGAATCGCATTGCGATAGTTTCTTTTTTTTTTAGTTTTGTATATATCGTATATATTGTCTATTTCCATTATGTTTGTTTAAGTGTTGTATACATTTTGTTCCCGTAACGTTTGTTTGAGTGTTTGGTTAGGACACTTGCTTTTGGTTTGCGCGGTGAGGCATCACTATGGCATGAAGGAAGGAAGTCACTAGTTAAGCATTGTGAAAGCATCGAGCTTACGACGTAAAACAAGCATGGTGTATTCTTTTCTTTTATTGTTGTTTAGTTTAGGTAGTGTGGTGAGTATTCATTAAACAAGTTGTACTCGAATTTTTCGTAAAATTCTCAAATCTTCACTTTACAACTTGTTTAATGAATTTTTACCGATTTTTCAGTTTGTTCATATTAATAATTTTCGTGTTTGTCAATGAGCTTGTTTTGAGTTGCTTGAGGAACTTTTGGCGATGTTCCAAGTTTGATCGTTTCAACTCGCGGATGTATGGTAATGATCTTGTTAAGTTTTTTACACGTCCGAGGTATGTATTTATCGCTTTCTATACTTTAGCATATTCATGATACTTAGGCTTTTTACAAACTTCCATGCCATTCATTCTTTTGTATACTTGTTCTTGTTGTGAATCACTTTAGTTCCCAACCTTTTTATGAGGAAGCCTTCTATTGTTCATATATGCACGGAGTATCAACATTCTTGTTTTAACTGGATTTTATTATGCTTAATCTTTTGTTTGTGTTGATTATATGAAAGCATGAAAAGGATCAAGGCATTTTGTTTCATTTTGAGCACAACTACCTAGCCAAATAGTCAATTAACCTTGTGAGTGTGTGAGAATTCGTAACCCCTTTGAGTTTTTTGATCCATGTTTTATTTGAACTTAATGCTTGTCTATGAGTATTTAGTTCACTTATTTTTTATTGGATTTTGTTTTTTCTTGGACCTCAACTTTATGTTGTTGTATGAATTTTTACCTTGCCTTAGAAAGTAGGGAGTATCCACATGATGATGTGGTTGAATTCAAGTTGGGGAGAGAATGATTGTTTACTCATTGGTTGTTTTCTATGAGGATGAAAAAGAAAAGAAAAAAAAAATAGAAAAAAAATGAAAAAAAAAAAAGAAAAATATGAAAAAGAAAAGAAAAAAAGAGAAAAAGAAAGAAATAGAAAATCCTTGAAAAAGGAAACAAAAAAGAGTTCAAATAATTGTGCTAAATAAGTATTGTGTTTTGTGTAACACTTGGGATTTTGGAAGAAGTTGATTGGAATTTTGTGTTTGAGTCTTTGTGAGTTGATCACTCCCTTAGGTTTAGGCAAGTTTTTGTTTCAATTACCTTTAGAAATTACCCCTTGTTTGTTTACCCAACCACGCTACAACCTTGAAAGTTCTTGTGATTCTTGCCTTTGTATGTTCAATATGATTTTTGGATGGTTGCATAATTTAGTCTATTGTTTGCATGATTGTTGTGTGAGTGAAAAGAACCTCATTTTGTGTTTTTCATCTACCGACGATTGTTTTTGCTAGGTGTGATTCACATTTGAACTTGTGTTGTTTTAGAATTTTTGGCATGATTTTTGTATTTTGCATTTGTTTCGTGACTATGTTATCGTTGTAGTTTAGTGGTAAGTATTTACTTTGTGTGTACCGTTTTTCATTTGAACCATGCATTTGTTTTCCGTTTTTCAAAACTTGTTGATTCGTGATTTTTTGGTTTTCGCTCGGTTTCGTTGAGTTGTTTGATTTTTGTTTGAGGACAAACAATTATGTGAGTTGGGGAGAGTTTGATAAGTGCAAAATGTACCTATTTTTGTATATAAGTTTTGTTGCACTTATCGTTACTTTGTGTTAAAATTGGTTGAATAAACTCCACCTTATGTGTAAATACGTTTACTTTACGTTTTCGTGTGTATATTGCGTTTTCTTGTATATATCGTTGAGTTTAATTGCTTTCCATTCATTTTTGTAGGTATTCAAGTATTGAGATTTTGCCATTATTCTTGTAGAGCATCTAATAAGCTTTTCAGCGCTTCCGACCGTGCGTAAATCGGAGCTACAGTGCATAATTTGAAATGTATATAAATCATTTTAGTCACTTTTTATGTTATGGTTTTGGGGATTCTTGTTCCTAACTCCATCAAACTTCATTTTTCATTGAGTAGCTTAGAAAACAACTGTGGATCGAGCATGCATACGGATGAACCGGGGTGGATTGATCGTCGACCGACTTTGACAAACCGCGAGATGTTTGGTTCATTTCTCTTTTTCTTTGGGTTTTCTTTATTTGTTGGGTTGTGTATATGTATTTGTTCTGAACTCATGTATATTTGCCGCCCATGGCGTTGTATAAAACTTACTTTACAAATCTTTATTGGTGATTGTCTCTGATTTTTGCTTTATGTCGGGGTTCGGGTTGTGTTAGACATAACCCTCGCAAACTTCGATTAGGGATGATTATCTGTTAGTTTCTGGACTCTAGAGATAGATTTAGGAGCTAACAATCTTCAATAGGCGTCGAATCTTAATGCTTCCGTGCCTTGAGCTAGCGTGCGAAAGTATTGGCAATGGTAACACATTTGTTCTCTCAACTTTGCGTTAGACATAACCTGTGTTGTGAGCGATGCTGGGTGATATTGAGGAGTATTGTAGGTTGAGTATAACTGGTCGGTAAGTTTAAGTTTGTGAGGAGTGATTTATATGCATTGTCGGACGAGTTTTTCTCTCTGAAGAATGATTTCTTTTTGTTTTAATGTTTACTTTTCTGTTTTTATGTTTTAAACCATTTTAATCCAAACTCATAAACGCGAGAGACTGTCGAATGACATTCTTTCCCTCGAACCGATCTCTGTGGACACGACATAAATCCCGGAGGGAATTCTTTCCGAAAATAAATATTTTTGTTGCTTGCCCTATTCTGCAATCAACAGGCGGCCTCCGAGTCCTCGAATTGGAAGTACTACTGAGCTCGGTGGAGGAGGTCCTCCAAGTTGCGGGGTCTATGGATGCCTACAGATTTGGCGAACTCGGTCCCATAGCGCAGTCCCCGCTCGATCAGGAACTTCTTCATGTCGTCGGTAGTGGGTACCTCGACGGCTTCGCGGTTGAATCTCTCGATGTAGTCCCTAAGAGATTTGTTCCTCCCTTGGAGGATGCTTTCCAAAGAGGTCAATGTCTTCGGATGGAGGCAAGATGCGATAAAATGTCTGGAGAACTGCCTCTTCAATTGCTTCCAGGACGTGATGGATTCTGGTGCTAGACTTTTGTACCAAGTCATAGCACCTTTCTGAGGGTAGTCGGGAAGAGCCTGCATTTAATAGCTCCCCGGACATTCGTATAGTCGAGCATAGCCTCGAAGCTCTCGACATGATCGTCGTGGTCGGTGGTACCGTTGTAGGTCGCCAAGGGGGAGGCTTTTCCATCCCTACAGGTATCGGGGTGTCCATCATCTCCTTGGACAGAGGGGTTCTCTAGTCGTCCTCATCACTCCTAACTGGTGATCGTGATGGGGAGTGGTGGCCCTGACCAGACCCGTGTCATCGGGGAGAGTTCCTCGAACGGCTCTTCGGCTTTTCGTCGTCAGCTCTGCTCCTCTTCTTGGTTAGGGAGTGTGGTTGCCCCTTCTGAAGAGGGGAGTGATGGCGCTTCTGGGCGACCACCGGCTGGGATCGTTCCAGGCGCGGTCGGCGGCCTGCAGGTTGTGGGGAGGTGCTGCGAGAATCCACCGGCGGCGTCCTTCGCGGGGAAGGAGAACGACTGGGAGATGGTGGGCGACGATGTCTTCGCGGGGAAGAGCGTCGTGGTCGCCCCCTCTCGAGTGCTTCGATCCTCACGTTCTGCTGGGCGATCAATTGGTTGGTCTGGTTGATCAAGGCGAATAGGGCCACCGTGCCCGGATCAGCGTTTGGTGGCGCGACGATCGGCTGGTAGACAGCGGTGGCGCTGTCTTGTTGGGCGATGTTATAGGTCGCGTCGTCAGAGGAAGGGGAGGCAGTCAGCCCGTCGCTTATGTCTCCTTCTTCGACGTGGACGGTCGCATTGTCCTCGTGGTGGTCTCCGTTGTGGAGCTGCGTGAAGGCGGTGTCCGGAGTCTTGTTCCCAGGCTGGGAGTGGCCATGGTTGTCAAAAAAAGTAGAGATTGCTTTGGTTTTACGAAGAGTAAAACGGGGAAGCAAGAATTCCCACAGACAGCGCCACTGCTCTTACCTGATCAGAAAGGAACCAGTGGTCAGCAGCGTCGTGAGATCAGCAACTCCGATGATGGTGAAACAGCGGGGGTGTACATGCAAGGTACTCCGATGGCAAAGTCAGGAAAAGGGAGTAAGCAAGTACAGAAAAACAGGTGTGAGAGTTAGAATGAATGTGTAACCTGACCCTCTCAAGTGAGAGGGTATTTATAGACTGCCCAGCGCAGGGCCAACGGTCACCTGCACTGGGCTGGATTGCAAGGCTCAATCCAAGTGACTGTCAGGACTTACGTGGCGTAAGGAAGACCAGCACGTGGTTTTCGCCCTGGGGTAACGGTCCCGAGATCTCCGGAAGAAGGGCAGACCGATTCTTTCGGAGGTGGGAGGTTACGTGGTGACGTGTTCTCGCGAGGAGGAGTACGCGGAGATCGTAGGGAAAGGTGTGGCCTCTCCTCGACGTATGCAGCCTCTGCCCGACATATCCTGTCAGCATGTGCTTGGCACTGGGTAGACTCGGGTCTTATTGGACCACACCAGTATTGGGTTGGGCCTACCCGACAGATGGGCAGGCGTCGGCCCAGTCCAGAACAACTTCTTTTTTCCAAGGTTTAGCAATTCTCGATTCTTCCACGTCTGAGAGTATGATCTCAGGGCAATCATACTCTCAATATTTCTTCTCTTCAATTCTTAAACCTTCCTCTGGTCTTTTGACTTCTCAGAATCCTTCAACATCCTGATCGTGTTCCTCTGTCTCGTCCTTATCTTCAGTCTTTTCTCCAGTCACCATTTCCTTATATGTGACAGCACTTGCATTTTTTATTTTATAAGCATCCATTTGTGGATTATCAGTATTTCTTATTTTAAGATTTTAGGATTTTAGGTTAATATGTGGTATTTAATTCATTTCAAAAAAGTGTTGAAAATCCAATGTGATGATCTTTGGACCCTCTCATAACCCATAGAATGAAAGAGTTTTCTTTTGATGGGAGCATATAAATGAATAGACTAATACTTGAAGAGAGATTGTTGTATATAAGTGTGAATTAGAAGTTAAAAAACTCACATTATTTGAAAAAGAAATGGTTAAATCACATGGATTAGAACAAGGCCTAGTTGTTCTTCTTGGGGCACCCCAAACCGAATTCCTAAGTCACGCTTCAACTGATGGGTTTTTAATACATTGTGGTTGGAATTCAACACTTGAGAACATTATGTTAGTATTGTCGATGATAACCTGACCATTGTTTGGCAAACAAATAATGAATGCTATTTTGTTGATAGAAGGTCTCAAACTGAGTTTGAACATAAAATTTAATGTGAATGGCATTGCAGAAAGCGATGAAATTGCTAATGTTATTAGAGATATAATGATGGGTGAAGAACAAAGTGGGATTCAGCAAATAATTCAAGAGCTTAAAGATGCTGCAGTGCCAAAGATGGGTCCTTCCCAACGACGAAATGTGCGGAGAGGGAAAGTTTATTGGCTTTCGTAGGAGTTCTAGTGATGGCTTTGGATCATTACATGATTTTGAAGATATAGGAACCTTTTTTTCCATTGATTTGAGTTGTATAATGTGAAGGAACTCGTCTTTGGGAATAACCATTCAATAAAGGGATAATGAGATTTGGAAGAGAGAAAAAATCTACATGAAAAATATATTGAAAGAAAATAGACTTAGATTATGTAGTTTCTTCCTACTGTAAAGTCTACCAAACCAAATATATTGGACAATGTCTACAAAAGGAAGGGAAAAAAATCATTAGTCTAAGTGAAGATGTAAATCTTAAAACTCTAACTCTTCCAAAATCTTTGCTGAAGTTATTGCTTAATTTCAGCTTAATAAGTATACATTATTACAAACTATAAAAATGAGCCATTTGGGTATACAAAATATTTAAGGGTATGGGAAGCTTCTTCATTCCAATATTCTCAAGAACCTTCATTCTCCCTTAGGCTACGAATCCTTTCCCTCTGTGCAAGGAACTGTTCTTCCTGCGCTCGTTTTGCAGCAAGTGCTTCCTCATCAAGTATTTTAATCGGAAACCATTCTGGCAATCTTAACCAATTTTCATTCTTCTTGGCATTCTCAATATTTTCATATATTGTTTTACTGTAATCTCTCCAAACATCTTTTAATTTCAGAATAGTGTAATCCGCTGTTGTCCCCACAACAGCAAAAATGACAGAATATCGAATTGCTCCAAATTGTCCACCTAAACCATAAATCAATGCAACTTCTTAATTCTTGAGAGTTTTAATCACTAAAAAATAAACAGCAATTATTTATATGCAATTCAACACCCAATAACGCAGTTTTTCAAATTTAAATTATATCAAATTTTCTGATATATAAACTAATCTGTCTTTTTCTATTTTCATGAGCAGCTCGTGACTATGCTTATAAGTATTTGAACAAACCTGAAAATTTAAAGTACACATTTAACGCATGGTTATTTCAGTCTACTATCACATTGTCGTGAACTTTGTGATATGTGATGCAATTATGTTTGTAGCAAATAGTTCTGATAAAAACAACTGCGGTTTATGAACAACAAAAATTACAAGTATGGCTAAAGAGAATAAGAGGAGAAAAGCATAACAATACCATAGAAACGCCCTAGAAGAGCACCAGATCCAAATCCTGCTATCCCAGAGCTCCATAGATCTTCAGGTCCCGTTTTCCTAGTTGCAGTCACAAATTCACGTGCCCCTAACAATTTAGACAACTATTCCAGTTCAATCCAAGAAACCAACTTGATTTAAAAGACATTTGATATACGCAATAGACAAGTTGAATATGAATCATTTGAATTTAAAATTGTGATAAAAGAAGGCAATAACTTGCAAAGTCATGTAGAATTTAAAATTTGAATTCATACATGTCAAGTTATGTTACTTTTTTCTCCTTTTCAACTGAGAAAAACCGCTCAGTTTATCTGCGCAGAATCTCTTATGAACCTTTTTACGAAGAAAAAAAAAGGTAAAACCATGGAGTTTACATTTATAATATCCTTGGATAATTCATCTGGACTTGTCATTCAATGAGTTATTAGGTTAAATTTTCATAGGCGCGTACAATGTCATCTATGGCGGATCATGTGGTACAAATTTGGCGATATTTGGCCAGGGCAGAGAACCAAAAATCTGCCTACGATATCCGCCATGGCTGATATTTGATAACACTGGCCACGTAATATTAATAACATTTTATAACCAAGAATTTCTAAGATAATAGCCTTCCTTTGCATGAAAGTACTATTCCAGAAAGCAAATGTGCAAACTGGGCTACATCTGTTGCACACTCATTTCAATCTTTCTTTCTTCTGTGACAACTTTTCGTGAATAGAAGGAACTAATTAACGTGTTTCAAATGAAGAATCTATGAAATAAATCCGAAGAATACGGTTAGTAGGAACTTTATTTCTATTTCTGTGCAGAGTTGATGAACTTCTGCACAGATAATGACAGATATATGTAACAAAAATGTTCTGTCTTCCTCTCATAACACGAATCGTAAGAAACAGTCAAAAATCCTTCAAGTCACATGATTCAAAATGCACCATATTAACAATGCCATAGAATACAGTTACAACAAGATATAGCAGTTACCACAATAGCAACCGGTGATGATGGCAAAATTAGTGGCATAGCTGGCAGAAACATTTGCAAGACCAAGACTTTTTCGATGCTTTGACATCAATCCAGTTCCAGCACCAGCAACCCCTGCTCCAAAGAGTCACAAAGATTAATAAAAGAAAAACTCATATAAGACCAGTACAACAAACACACTCTAACCCTCTCTCTGTTCCCATGAAAACCTAACTTGAAGATACACATGCATAGAAACTACAATGTAAATAAGGACCATATCAAGTGAGAACCTAAGAGGTGAGACATATAATCTTATCGTCTATGTACTAGTGGTGCGCTATTTAACAATGCTTTATAGTAAATAGTGTAACATAGTCGTAGAACAATACCAATCCGTTCAAATTCTTCTACGTTATAGCCGCTATAAGACAACCCTGATATCTACAATTAAATGGCCATGATTACTTCGAGTCTAAAACTCTCATGCTTTCACTTCACACACCTGAATTGAAACCAATGGAAACAACCATTCATCTCTTTTGGTGTACAATATAATAAATTTAAGCATATATGTAAGCTACTCAAATAATTCACCACTACCCAAATTACAATGACCAATGTAATGAAGCACGAGATCTTAAGTAGGACCGGTCGGCTTGTGAAAGATCATAAATCTCAGATTGTTAGCACGGCACATAAGATCCTACCGAAGGGAAAACTGGTAATTTCATATATATTTATACACACATACACAAAAACACGAAAATTATAATTCAAGCCCAAAAAAGGGCCATCGCATTTTTTTTCATGATCGTGCTTCGAAAAGCTCGATCTTGACCACACCGGCAACAAAAACGATTTTTCTCTAATCACAACACTCTCAATCTCATGCATCCTTGGCACGTAAGATCGTAAGATCTTAGGATCCAGCACTCGATATTGACTACACTGACAGTGACTTAACCACCTCAATCTAAAAATTTGAGAGAAAAATCATCCGGATCATTAGATTCCAATATAAGACATAAACTTTTGCTTTAAATATTTACATAAGAATTCCCTTGTATGACCGCCACCAAGGTCTAGTATTTTTCCCCGGAGGCTCAGCCGCACTGACCTCCACTATCATGCTCTAACTATTATCTTCCACCAACACCCAAACTACAATGACAGACACATTTCACCAGGTCATAGACCCCCACAACTGCGTTCCTCCCCTCGTTGTTCTAAGTCACTCCTTACTCGAGAACCACCATAGACATAAGTAAGGCAAGTTCACAAATCAAATTTCGCATATCTCAGCGCAATTCACAGTATCATATATCAAGATCATGCTTTCAGAATTGCTCAATTACAATTATAACACATGTTCAAGGATGTATAATAGACACATTCAAGTAACAATCATCACAACAACACATATAACTACATATAAAAACAACATAATAAGAAGCAGCTGAAATAGGAGTTTAAGAGAGAGTAAGACCTGCAAGGAGGGTTGGAATAAGGATTCGATTTTTCCATCCATCATTAGAAGAAGACGGTGAAGAATGACGAAGAGGTTTGTTGTTAAGTCTTTCATTTGGGGATTCTTGATTCTCCGAAGAACCCATGTCTTTCTTCTTCACTCGAATCTTCCACAAATCGATTGAATCTACAACTGTGTAGTTGTTGTGGTTTTCTTCGATGATGAGATTATGGTGCAACTGGATTTGGTTAGTGAAGAGTGAGAGAATTGGTGAAGAAGAGGAATGAATGGGGCTTTGCAAAGGTGGCTCCTTGTTGCGAACTGCGATTAACCCCTAGGCTTATTAGCAGAAAAAAAAAAAATAGTTGAATTAATTATTAAAAATTAATATGAATTATTATTAGTAAAAGTGAATTTAAAGAGTGAAATTTATTTAAATAATTATAATTATTTATAGAAGGAAAATATAATTATTTTAAAAATATAATATAGGAGGTTTTTTAATTTTATCGGTTTTATGTTTTGGACCGAAAAATTGATATAAAGTTATTATGTATTGGAATCATGAATAGATTAAAATTTGAAGATGGTCACCGAGTAGAAGTTTTTAATATAATGATTATGATTTTCCGATAAAAATATTGGTACTATCACAAAATTAACACTTCAATGCTTAAGTTAGTGTTTGAATGAGGTGAAACTATAAATTGTTCTTGATTTGTTAGAGTGGACTGCGAAAAGCCGTTGGTTGTGATCAACGGTTGCGATGAGGGAGAAGAATTTGCTCCTATGTGATGTCTAAAAGTGATGGTCCACATGTGCGTTAGTGAATGGAGAGATCTTTGTTAGATTGAACATATTAATTGGGTTGGTCTTAATAGGCCTTTGGCCAGCCTAGAATGATTTCCCTCCAAGTCCTTACTATCCGTTTTGAAGCGGGGAGTGTGGAAGTAGGAATCAGTGAGAGTGATCTGAGAATATGCATTTTTTAGAGTTCTTTGTTCGTTGGACGTTGTCCCAAGAAGAGAGAGAGCTTTGTTCTGGCACTGAGCGAAGGTAGTTGGCACTAGGAACATGCACTTTTAATGCTCCTTGTGTAGAGGGAACATTGCTACAACAGAGCACTCCACGTGAACCCACGCTCATATGGTAGAGAGGTGATAAGCGTAGGTGTATTTGAGTGCATTCAAGTGGAGTTATTGGATCAAGATTTCATTTAAGCCATTGGCGCACTTCGTGTTTATAAAAGGGGAACTTGAGTTTCATTTCCATTTTTCGACTTCCTGGACTTGTTTTCCATCATAGAGGTTTGCTTGTGATTCGATTGGAACTTGCTGCAATTTATGGGTTTTTGATCATCCTGTTGGAGGTTATCTTACATTCTTCACTTAATTTCCCAACTACCTCCATAACTTAAGGTATTTGCTTCTTCTTTCTTCATTAATTTCCCCAGCTTTCAATCTTCTTCGAGTATGGCACACTTTGGGAACCAAGATCTAGATAACTCTAATAGAGAACTTAGCCATGTAGAAATAATTTATGTCAATTCGAGAATCGAACCATAGGCCGTTAATCCTAGAGATAGTTATTATGCCTTTATTAGGATAGAAAAAAGGTAGATTGGTATTAGGTTTACCTTTGGTAAAATTACATCCCTATAAAAGGACCTCATGAATGACCATAAGAGGAAAAGTGTCACAAGGAGTTTAAAGTGTATATTCAAGCACTAAAGATAAGGCCATGTTTGTTTCTTAGTCATTTGTCATCTTTGTGTTTTAATGGATATGTTGGCTCGCTTTTTTGAAATGAAATATTTTTAATGGTCGTGTCAGTTTGAACTTTGGAATGAAATTTAGATTTCCTTTTCATTGCATGGTTTTTTCTTCATTATTCATATAGAGGCTTGTTTATTTCCTGCAAAATTGTGTTAAGTATTTTTATCTCAATAAACTCAGCATGTTTGTGTAGTATACTTGTTCCTTGTTAGAGAGGTTGTTGTCCCGGCTCTTTGTGGCTACTTTAGGGAGTTGTATCAGTTTGATTGTTGGATCTGGAGGAACGCGTCCAGCTAAGGATATGCTCTTTGTCTTTTCCACAAGTGAAAATTTGGTTTGAGATCGACATTTATGATGGTGTCACTACCTTTTCTCTAGAGTGGTTAGCTGTCAAAAGGGGGTTAGCCAAGTACATCGCCTACATGTTTTAGGTGTATGGTATATTTTTTTGTGCATTGCCTTCGTGTTCAAGTATTATGGTGTCGTTGGATTTTTATTCTTGATGCAACATTTTCAACACATTCAAGGTTTAGTGTTAGCGCAGAGGGTGTAAGCTTTATCCTATTAAATTATGTGATGCAAAATTGCATAGTGAAATCTCGTCTTTTAAAACATGTTATGAAAAATATTGCATTGTGGAGATTTACACGAAAATAAAATGAAAGTAATAAAAAGACTTAGTTGTATTAGTGATTCAACTTGGTCGTATTCCATGTTTTTAGGATGAGTTCCCAACGGAAGGTCTCTATTGTATATGTTCCTTTGTCGGTGTTTATTCGTACCTAGTACGGGCCTTTCCAAATTAGTGTCATCTTGCCCTGCCCGACGTTCTTTCCTCCCAAGTCATCTTTTTTAGGGTTCCAAATCCTAGAGAAAAAGTGACAGCCAATGAGCTTTTGTGGATGATTTTGGAGAGCATTTGAGAGCATATTTTCCATTGATTTTGATGTATACTTCTTATCAACTCATGGTAATTGTTTATTTCACTATGAGTAGTTAAGTTATTCTAGATTAGGTCTTATGAGATGAACCTAATTGTACTCTATTGGATCATATGATTGTTTGATATTATTTTAATTTCTTTATGTTATAATCTTTATTTAAGTTAATTGTTCTTGTGCTTAATGTTGTTTGTGTGTTGATGAGCGTACAAATTGATATCAGATGAGTAGGGATTATTGACCGTAAGTTTACCGATCAGAATTAGGACAATTATTCAACTTAGTAATTAACTAGAAATGGGTAATTATAACTTATGGCTTGTGAATTAACCAACTTAGAAACGCCTTATTTAACTCTGAATTGGCCTATGGAATTAGGGAATTATTGTATAAATTAGTGAGTTGTACACCAAGGAATTGAGTACAGTGGTCTTGTTAATTCACTGTGAGATTATAGCTTAATTATAATTCATTTGATATAGAATTCATCAACACATATAATTAAGGGATTCGATAAAAAGATCTAATCGCCTTTCCACATCGAACTTTACTTTGTTAATTTATTCGTTCTTATTCTTGTACGAAAGAATTATTGAAACCCCCTCCCCTTAATTATTTAGTTAAAATTCCTTATTTTAATTAACAATCCCAGTGGAGACAAATTGTTTTATTACTTTGATGATACTAGTACACTTGCTAGAATTATTCATCAAGTTAATGGTGTCATTTTCGGGGATTGTTGGTAATTTCAACAAGGCAAAATTTGTACGACTATTTAGTTTTTATCTAGTTCAATGCTACTGAGGTATCTTTCTTCCCTTATTTAGTTTTTATCTAGTTCAATGCTATAGTATTTAATTTTATATTTATTTCTACCCTTATTTAGTTTTTATCTAGTTCAATGCTACTGAGGTATTTTTCATTTGATTGTGTATGTGAGGAAAAGGAAGACATGTATGATGGAACTTGATTTTCAACTTCCTCTATTATCAAAATTTGAAGCTTTATCAAAGCAAATCGCTGCCTCGACTCTAGTTCAAGCTAATTTTAATCTAGTTAGGGCCTTACGATGTTATTTTTATAGTGAAGGTCATGCAAATGGCTATTATGTACCATATGTGTAATACCCCATATTACTTAAATGCTCATTTTGATATCAGATAAGATCAGATGAGTATCTATGTGCTCTATCTTTGGGTAATTGGATTAATAGAATCCTCTAAGAACTTTAAGTATTGACATTTGGGATCAATAGAGCAACTAATGAACTCTGAAGAGATTAATTATTTTATTAAAGATACGGATTAATAATTGATAGTTCAAGAAATGAATATTTTAGGGTAACTTTAATAACTGATCAATTGGTTGAGACGACAAAATATCGATTGGAGATATTATACCCTGTTCGATTATATTATATAATAATGGTGTATATATATATATATATATATATATATATATATATATATATATATATATATAGGGGTTTGCTAACGTAGACCCACTTGTTTTTATGAAGGTCTATTTTAGCAAGCATTAACTAAAAAATCATTAAATGCACCTTAAGGTGCATGTTGCTAAAACACACCTTCATAAAAACAAGTGGGTGTATTATAGAAAACCCCTGTGGGGTTTGCTATAATACACCCACTTGTTTTTATGAAGGTGTGTTTTAACAAGCTCTAACTAAAAAATAGTTAAATGCACCCTAAGGTGCACGTTGCTAAAATAGATCTTCATAAAAACAAGTGGGTCTACGTTAGCAAACCCCATATATATATATATATATATATATATAAGAAAAAGAAAAGATAGAAAGGAAAGGAAGAAGAAGAAAAGGGGAAGAAGAGAAGGAAAAGAGAAAGAAGAAGAGAAAGAGGGAAAGCTTGGGAAAAGCTCATGGATCATCATCATCTTCTTCAAACTCCTCTTCGGTTATCAGTTGGGTTCTAGTTAGACGCTCTAAGTTCTAGAAATTTAAGTTTAGAACTTAGGTTAGATTTGAGAGAAAATGAGTAATCGGAGAAATCAATGAAATCTAACGGATGATTTGATGAAATGCATGTCTAAATGTGTTATAACATGTTGTTTTGGGTCATAAGATGCATTAATATCATGTGGGTTGAAGGTTTTGAACATTTTTGGGTCCCAAACCCGTTTTGGGAGAATTCTGGTTCGTCCAGATTCGCCAGGCGCGTAGGTGGCGAGTCTGCTTCGCCAGGGATTCGCCAGGCGAATTTACCTGGGACAGCAAAACATTATTTTTCGTATTTTTGTCATAACTTTTGATCCGTAACTCGGATTGACGCCCGGTCGGAAGCGTTGGAAAGCTAATTTTATGCTCTATGAGATGGTGAGGTAGAAACATGGTTATATGCCATGGATTGATAAGATAAATATAGAAATGTGAAAAGTGATGTTTTATGTGATGTGTGATTATATGTGTTTACTTGTAATATTTGTGTTATGCCATGTCTATATATTGTTTTTAAGTATGAATGAGAGAATATGCATGTTAAAATGGATTAGGAAGAGTGAGGAAACTTTACCCCAAAACAAAATGGTATAATTCTAGGTTGTGATTAGAATTGTGATAGAAACTCTGGATGGCGACGCTCGTGCATTCATTGGCTAGTTCTGGCCTGAAGTAGATAACCTCTATGGAAAGGCTCGAAACCTGATGTAGAGGACATCCATGACGAGATTGGCCTAGAGGAGAGTGAGACACTAGTATGGATCATGGGTGTGAACCTTTGTGTTCTTTGAGAAAGGCTAGTGTGGCCTTAAGGCATTGTGGCCATGTGATTGTCGAATACAATCATGTTTGTGTGTGAGATCACGTAATCGTAACCATTTCCTCTTGAGGTGCGGTTTCATGAGTCTCGAGCTCCTCTGAACCATGTGCACAATTACTTTGCAGGTTTGATTCCCGCGTGTGAGTACGAATGGAGCCTAAGGGTAAAGAGACTTGTGGCGGTTTATGGTCCGCGTGAAGTGACGGTTCATAACGGTTAATAGCCCGTAGAACCCGAATCCATTTTATATGCCAAGTAACTACAAGGATCCATGACTCGGGTCGACTTCTAGACGTAGAAGCGGGCGGGAAAAGGGGATGCCTTGGTACGGTTAATGATTAATGATATTTTGAGTTGATGAACTCATGACATGTTTCCATATAGTGTAAGATTGTGAGATTGTAAACTCAAAGTCATTTCCCTTCCCCTTGACTTGAGTTAGGATTGATAGAACCTTGTACAGCCGAGAGGATCTATAGGATAGGGAACTCACTAAGATTTGATGTATCTCACCCCACTATAGTTGCTATATTTCAGGTGTGGTCTGCAGGTTTGATTTACAAGTTGAGCGATGCTGGGATGTTTCAAGAGAAGCTTAGTTGAGCTTATTTTCCGCGGTGTATTATTTTCTTGTACAATGAGGAATATTGTATATTGATCTTAGTTTTATTATTTTTGGCTAATTTCCAGGTCTTGTACCATAGTTTGTATTAAGTTTTAGAAATGGTCAAGTCTGTGAATTACGCCATTAGGCACTTATGATGGTGTCAGTACCAAATAAAATGCTTGTATTGTATTATTCTAGATATATATTATACAGGGCGTTACAGTTGGTATCAGAGCAGGTCGTGTCCTCGACCTAGCCTTGAAACATCATAAGTAAATCTATTCCTGCCTCTTAAGTGTGTCTTGCTATCATGAAACTTAATATCATACTATGTAGTGTTGGACCTGATCAACCTAATACTATGTATGTGATAGGTAGAATCATGGTTGAGCAACCACGAGGACTCCGTAGTGTTGTCGGAACTGGTGCTGTGAGGGAAGGCTCAAGCCAAGAGTTAGTAGTGAGGAGTTTTGGTCAGCTCAGTTGAGATCTTTGTAGAAGTTGTGCTTGGGTAGCATGGAATGAGAGAGTGGTGTGTTGTTAAGCAATCCTTTGGAATGGATGGAGTCTGAAAGTTGAGGACCTCTATCAGACGATTGGTTAAGGTATTGGAGAATATGTAAAAATCGCTAGTAGAGCTGGATTGACCCCTAATACGGATAAGGATTTCAAGTAATCTCATTCCGTGGAAAAAGAAAGTTGTTTTGTGGAACGCGTGGCTTAAGGTCCAGAAGTGAGATAGTAATTGGTGGTTCAATTTCTAAGGTCGTTAAGGTATCTTGAATGGACGAGAGTACCTTAGGGAATGTGTTCGGAACAATATCTTCCGACGGGTTAAAAGTTGAGAGTTAAGGAAGTTCGGCTTTTATGGGAACCTAAAGTAGTATAGAAGTGTGAGGAGGAACACAAGGATGTGTTTACATGCTTCAAGTGGAATAAGTATACGCCGGATGAAGAGTAGGATATAAATTGTGTATATTCAGTTATGTAGAGAGATTAAGTTCGAGATATTACATCGGGATTTTCTGTATTCGATGAGAGACCAATTTGGAATTTGAAAGTGTTTTGGTTTGGAAAAGTTGGATTTTGAGGTGTGGAAACCATGAAAACGCAGCAGAAAATTCTGCTTCTGGTGTGATTCGCCAGGCAAATCAGGAAATCGCCAGGCGAATGGGGTCTCGCCGCTGGATCGCCAGGCGAAGTGCTGGCGAAGAGGAATTCGCTAGGCGAATTACTTAGTCTCCAGGCGAAAATGAAGAAACAGAACTTGTGTAGCTACTGGAACTTTTGGGTTTTTATGAAATGAGGATTCGCCTCAGGTTCGCCGGGCGAAGTACTGGCGAAGTGGGATTCGCCAGGCGAAATCCTTACTCGCCAGGCGAATCTGGCTGTTTCCAATAATTTTCCTTTCTTCAGAAATTCATATCTTTTGACTCGGGTGTCCGATTTAAGCGTTCTTTATATCGGTATAAAGCTATGAAAGTGTTCTATGCTGTGGAAAGTGAAAATATTATTTATGAGGTGGATTTTATTCGATTATGTGGATAAACGGTATTAACAGTATGTTATGAGGAAGTTACACCTTGGTATTAAGAACAAGCGTAGTAGTGGCATCGTGGTTGCAATTGTACATAATGGATTCTCATTCTTGAGACAAGGGTGAGGAGATGTACTCTGTGGAACAGTGAATGTTGTATTTTAAGAAGCAAGTTTATGGTAAAACAGCGAGAAGCAAATCAGGACTTATTATGGACTAAGTGTAAATCATGGACGATTTATACCGGAAGGGTTTTGTAGATAGTGGATGAGAATTGTTGGTTGCGAATCTTGCGTTAAGTAATTTGGTGCCAGTGGGATATTTAATGGATATTGAAGGGTAAGAAATCCCGGTTAATGTGTACGTAGTGATGGAAAGGTTCTTCAAGAGGATGCATTTCCCCGATTTAATTGCAGGTATAGAGAAACTTCTGTGTTTGTGAATAATCGGAATATTCAGAATCTACCTTTTGTTGGACTAAGAACGTTGTTGTATTATTTCTCTCCAAGGAAAATCAAGTGAGAGAACAATGTTGTATGCTGACATGATGTGTCCATCGCTTTTGTAGTATGGTTTTCTGGCCGTGTGTTGGGTTTTGCTTATGGATGAATTAAGTATGAGTTGTGGATTAAACCTTGGAATGTCGTCACCGTTGGCTTTCATCTAGTGTAGTTGTATAAGTAGAGAATAAACTATCCCGCCGAAGATTTGTCGTGTGACCGCGACAGAATTTGGAATTTTGCCTTGTCACTTGGTTGAAGTGTGTCGTCGACTTTGTCGGTTTTATCTTGAATGGATCATGGTTATTGAATGTTACACAAGTTAAGGAGCCACAAGTTGAGAATGATTTTTCAAGTTAGAACAAATCGGAGTGGTGGTTTGAGTGGTGATGACTTTTGAGTTATAAGAATTGTTTTTTTGGCTTCTATGGCAGTGTTAACCGATTAACGCTGTGTGGTTAACCGATTGACACGTGCAAGGATGGTATTTAGCGCTGAACTTAAGGAGTTAACCGATTAACCTCAGATGGGTAATCGATTAACGTGTGGGTAAACTATGGAATCCCTTAGGAACCATCATCTGCGTTTTGTTACCTTATGTTGCTCCGAGTGGAGAGTATTGCGTAAGTGGAAAACGGGATTGCAAGTAAATTAAAGACGGGTGTGGGTTTTGAAATCGGAACTTCTGAAGGGGGGTTACGTAATTGACCATTTGTTTAGACGACGAGGGAGTTTAACTTCTGGAGAAGTAATCTTGTGAACTGTGTTGAGTGTGAGAAAGTCTTAGGTGTATTGTTATTATTGTTGTTGCGAGTCTTAAGGACGAAGTTGGAAAATATTCTTGAAGTGTTGATCTTGTAAAGATCGTTTCGGTAATTTAATTTATGGTGTTGTTAAGATATGAGCAGTTGGTCAGAGTTAGTAAGTGCTATCTTCTGTGAGTTCATGGTATGGGATTTAGACTCCATGAGAGTGGTACCAGTTGGGTGCAGTTGTGTTTTTACCACGAGGGTGAAATTTGAAAGTTATCTTTCCAAATACGAGTAAGAATTGGACGTTCTGGAATTAAGCCTGTAACTTGAGTTGAATGTGAAACAAAACGATTGAGAGAAGTGGATTCAATTGAGAACGTGGCATGGTCTCCGAAAGTGTGGGTAAAGAGGGGTGTTGTAAGTAAATTGGCAAGTAGCGTGGAAACTCACAGTTGTACCTTGGAGGGTTTGAGTTTTGATAAGTGGTGATTCGTTTATGTTTGAAGTTCCGTGACAGTGTCACATTGTCATTAGTGGAGATTTGGTGACGACGGAAATCTTGAGTAAGTCGGAAACCGTAAGAAGAATCGATTTGGAATGTGGTAACCAGAACCGGAGGTTGTTAAACTATTTTAGATATATTAGTTCGAGATTAGAATGGATTTGGAGTCGTATATGTTGTGGTGGTAACAGTGTAACTCCTGCATCTCTATCGTCTGGAGAGTATTGGACCGATGTTAAGATATTGAGTGTTGGCGAGGGAATTATTCTACCATAAGACGACAGTAAGTTTCTTGTACCGTTGGTTAGTAAGGATCCAAGTGGATAAGTGTGTTTCTCCACAGACTGTTAGCTAATTAGTAGTGTTTACGAATTGGTGGTATCCCATTGTTAGTATTGGAGTTGCGCAGTGGAAGGTGACAAGTGAAAGGGCTCAGTCGGATTTATAAGAATTGGAGGAGAAATTGATTGTAAGATTGGAAATAAGAAGATTGTGTTCTAAGTGTGTTACCTTTTGGTGAGATACGAAAGAGATGAAATATCGGATTTAACGAGTATAGTGTGCAGCATCATACCAGATGGAAGGATTGTTGTCAGTAATGACATAAAGGAAAGAAGTCACTGATTTACATCGCGAAAATTTGATGAATGTTTGTTATCCTAAACCAATATAAGGTGTTACGGTTTTGGTTGTGACTCAGTAGAGGAATATGGAATGATACATTCTTTCCGAAGGTAGAATACGACCAAGTATTTTGTAAGGAACAACAGATGAATTAAAAGGAAGCAAGGTTGGAAGTTAAACCAATATTGGAACAAGCGTATGACTAAGGACACGAAGTTTGAAAAATTGTGAAAAATAAGGAGTTTGAACTGTGAAATCAAGTTGGAATTTGAGTACGTAAGAAATTTGAACGGAAGTAAAGATTAAGTATGGATCTAAGACAGTGATTCAAGTTGCAGTTGTTGTTGAATAGAGGAAATTCGGGGGCGAATTTCAATTTAAGGGGGGGAGAGTGTAATACCCCATATTACTTAAATGCTCATTTTGATATCAGATAAGATCAGATGAGAATCTATGTGCTCTATCTTTGGGTAATTGGATTAATGGAATCTTCTAAGAACTTTAAGTATTGACATTTAGGATCAATAGAGCAACCAATGAACTCTGAAGAGATTAATTATTTTATTAAAGATACGGATTAATAATTGATAGTTCAAGAAATGATTTTAGGGTAACTTTAATAACTGATCAATTGGTTGAGACGACAAAATATCGATTGGAGATATTTTACCCTGTTGGATTATATTATATAATAATGGTATTTTATATATATATATATATATATATATATATATATATATATATATATATATATATATATATATATATATATATATATATATATATATATATATATATATATATAAAAGAAAAAGAAAAGATAGAAAGGAAAGGAAGAAGAAGAAAAGGGGAAGAAGAGAAGGAAGAGAGAAAGAAGAAGAGAAAGAGGGAAAGCTTGGGAAAAGCTCATGGATCATCATCATCTTCTTCAAACTCCTCTTCGGTTATCGGTGGGTTCTAGTTAGACGCTCTAAGTTCTAGAAATTTAAGTTTAGAACTTAGGTTAGATTTGAGAGAAAATGAGTAATCGGAGAAATCAATGAAATCTAACGAATGATTTGATGAAATGCATGTCTAAATGTGTTATAACATGTTGTTTTGGGTCATAGGATGCATTAATATCATGTGGGTTGAAGGTTTTGAACATTTTTTGGTCCCAACCCCGTTTTGGGAGAATTCTGGTTCGTCCAGATTCGCCAGGCGAGTAGGTGGCGAGTCTGCTTCGCCCGGGATTCGCCAGGCGAATTTGCCTGGGACAACAAACATTATTTTTCGTATTTTTGTCATAACTTTTGATCCGTAACTCGGATTGACGCCCGGTCGGAAGCGTTGGAAAGCTAATTTTATGCTCTATGAGATGGTGAGGTAAAAACATGGTTATATGCCATGGATTGATAAGATAAATATAGAAATGTGAAAAGTGATGTTTTATATGATGTGTGATCATATGTGTTTACTTGTAATATTTGTGTTATGCCATGTCTATATATTGTTGTTAAGTATGATATGTATGTTAAAACGGATTAGGAAGAGTGAGGAAACTTTACCCCAAAACAAAATGGTATAATTCTAGGTTGTGATTAGAATTGTGATAGAAACTCTGGATGGCGAGTAGAACCCGAATCCATTTCGTATGCCAAGTAACTACAAGGATCCTTGACTCGGGTCGACTTCTAGACGTAGAAGCGGACGGGAAAAGGAGATTCCTTGGTACAGTTAACGATTAGTGATATTTTGAGTTGATGAACTCATGACATGTTTCCATATAGTGTGAGATTGTGAGATTGTGAACTCAAAGTCATTTCCCTTCCCCTTTACTTGAGTTTGGATTGATAGAACCTTGTACAACCGAGAGGATCTATAGGATTGGGAACTCATTGAGATTTGATGTATCTCACCCCACTATAGTTTTTATATTTCAGGTGTGGTCTGCAGGTTTGATTTACAAGTGGAGCGATGCTGGGATGTTTCAAGAGAAGCTTAGTTGAGCTTATTTTCCGCTGTGTATTATTTTCTTGTACAATGAGGAATATTGTATATTGATCTTAGTTGTATTATTTTTGGCTAATTTCCAGGTCTTGTACCCTAGTTTGTATTATGTTTTAGAAATGGTCAAGTCTGTGAATTACGCCATTAGGCACTTATGATGGTGTCAGTACCAAATAAAATGCTTGTATTGTATTATTCTAGATATATATTATACAGGGCGTTACAATATGTCAAAAAGGTGATTATGCTAGAAAATATCAAGAGTCAGACCATTACTTCAACACCTATAACCCATGGCGGAATGATCACTCAAGTTTTAATTGAAGTAACAATAAAATTCAAAATTTCAACCAAGACGCTCCTCAAGATTCACTACAAAGGAATACATCTCTTCTAGAAGAGACTATGAACTAATTCATTATGACTCAAAGAAAATTAGAAGCAATACACTCAAATATTGAAGCATTCAACAAGAACATTGAAGCATTTATGAAGAATATTAAAAATCAAATTGGGCAGTTATCTAAATAAGTGGTAACTCGATCAAATAAAGGTTTTAGTGGGAATACATTAGATAGTCCTAGGGATGAAGAAATTGATAGAGAAGTCAAAGATGAAGGGGAAATGGTCGATGAAGAGGAAGTGATGTGTGCATGACCGCAAATGCATGAGAATGTCATGTAGTATAATAAGATAGAACCCATAGGGAGATGTATATGAGTACTTAATTTTATCCTAACGGTGTTTAGCTAAAGCGAATGCAATATTGGTTGGTTTAGTATAAATTTAAATAAAATTAATAGATGGTAAAAACGGGACACTAGGTTGTAATCCTATATCAAGACTTACCCTATTGATTATCCGAATTCGAACACGAGAGTATCTAAGTAATTTATAGAAATGTAGATAAATATGTACAACACCCATTTTCATGGTTGTCGCATCTCAAAAAATACGATCCTTCACGAAGTCGCTAAAAAAATTATTCGAACAGAGTCGCCACCGAACTTTATTTATTCCAAAGAAGGAAAGGGAAAATATCAATAAAACCCTTAAAAAAGAAAATGGTCGTTGCATCCGAATTCGGGTTCGGGAGTCGATTAAGCAAGGGAAAGGTATTAGCACCCCTCACGTCCATTGTGTTTAACGGGAACCTCTTAGTTAAACTTGCGATTGAATGTTAGCTAATATTATTTGTTTTCTTCGAATGATAAAGACTGCAAAAGGAAAAGAAAAGGGTTCGCAAAAAGGTTTTTTTATTAGGGTGCTTGACGAGATTGCGGGTCTCGCTCATACGTATCCTCTGGTACAATGAGGAACTCAAAGCTTCGTAGTTCGGGGGGAAGGCTACGGTTTATTGTTGTTTTTTAATGAACAATTATTTAGATTGCACTCTAACGGTTAAACGTTGCTTGTGCTCGTAATTGGAAACTTAAAGCATTTGTTTGTATTTGTGTTAGAACGAACTAAACAATGTTCTTTTGCAAAAAGGTGTTTGATCACACAGGGGCGAGTAATTAGGTTTGATTGGTTTCAATTGCACGGGGGTGAGAAAAGATAGGTTTGATTGGCTTCGATCGCACAGGGGCGAGAAAAGATAGGTTTGATATGTTGAGTGTTTTAGGCGGAAGACGATTATTCAAATAGTGAGCTCTACAATAGTGTTCAAATAATCGAAGACTGAAGAAGGTCTAAATCCAACTAATCATTTTCTTCTCAAATATTAATAAATAAAGTGTGTGGCGAATTAAGTTAAAGTTCATTAATGGAAGACGATTATTCACACAGGGAACCCTACAACAGTGCCCAAATAATCGAAGACTAAGGAAGGTATAAACCCGATCAATCTTTTTCCTTCTATAGGGGAACCAAACTTAATTCTAATAATAAAGTGTTTTAGAATGGAAGACGAACGTTCGAAAATAGAGTTCTACAACATAATACAAACATTTGTGGAAAGAGAAAGCCTACACCTATCTTTCCTTTTTCGTCCAAGTTATTGCCAAAAAGAGTTTGAGTGTTATGTTTAATCAAGAAAAAGGATTTGGATTGCATTGAAACGAAATTAATCGAGGGAAGCAAGTTTGGAAAATTCACTTGGCGTTGGACCAACGATTTTGATGTGTTTGAAAATACTCCCTTAACTATTTATCCATATTTATTATTATTATTATCATCTATTTATTTAATTAATTGTAGCAATTAAAGAAATAAACAAATAAATATCAATAATAATAAAATAAATAAATCAAGGGGTTTTCAAAATTCACTTGGGGTTGGACCAAAGGTTTTTACACTTATAAAATATATTTAACATTGATATAATCATTTATTTAATTTCCAATTTAAACAAATAAACCAATAATAATAAATATAAGTATAAATGAGCAAGAATGGCAAAGATGAAAGCACGAGTATGAAAGAGCATGGTAAGTAAACAATAGGCTAACTTACAGTTTTTGTCCTCCTATTTTCGTCAACTCACGAAATCAGTCTCCCTATTTATTTTTTAAGTAGTTTTGGTCTTCCATGTCCATTTTTTATCCAAAAAACACTAATGTGTACTATTTTTTAAATATGTGATATACTTTTATTGACTTTGCATAAGAAAAATTAATTATTCATTGCATTTTTCGGCGATATTTTATTCCTTCAACCGTCTTCTCCGATCATCTTCTTCATCTTCTTTCTCTCGACTTGTTCATTCGTCTTCTTCGTTCACAAAAAAATACTCTTTATGTTCTCTCTCGCTCAGAAAATATGTCACGTATACAAAAAAAAGACATATCAATGTTTTTTAGACGGAAAATGGACATAGGGGACCAAAATTGTTTAAAAAATAAATAGGGGGACTGATTTCATGAATTGGTAAAAATAGGGGGATCAAAATTGTAATTTAACCTAAACAATAAGATATAATTAATTAACTAAGCATGATTTAAATTAATTACTTGTTATAATAATAATAATAATAATAATAATAATAATAATAATAATAATAAAAGATTAAAATAATAAAATAAAATAATTATAAACAAAATAAATGGTGTTCAAGAGAAATAAAAGAGATATGAGTTTAGCAAACAAAATAAAAATAATATAACAAAAAAATGGCCCAAGGCCCAACTTAAGCAAACAAAAGAAATATAGTAAAAAGAAACAAGGTAAAATGGGGGTGAGAAAAGCAAATTGGGCCTAATTAGGAGCCCATTTGTGTTAGTCACACAGGGCCACGTGGCGCACTCAGCATGCGTCAGAAAAAAGAGAAATGAATGATTGTGATTAATTCTAGGTTTCTTCAAAAACAACAACATTTATCCCTATTTTAGCCATAACTTGTTCACTTTTTCATGAAATTAAGCAAATGAATAGTAAAAATTCATCTACTCAATCTCAAGAACAACATGGAATGCTCATAATTAAAAAAATAAGTAACGAAAATTAAATCACATTTGCTCATGAAGGTTCAAGAACACTTTAAACTCTTGATTTTGAATCAATGATGTTTCCATGCAAAATAGTGATGATTACGATACTAATTAAGTGCAACAACATAATAATGTAATGAAAATTAAATAAACAAAAATTAATTCACATTTTATCATTTTTGCCCATGGAGCTTCAAAAATACTTTTCAACTCTTGATTTAAAATCAATTGAGTTTCCATGCAAAATGGTGATGATTAAGGTACTAAATAAATGAAGTAAGAATAAAAATGAAATAGAATTAAATAAATAACAAGTATAAGAGTCTGCCCAAAATAAATTTAATAAAGAAATAAAGAAATGACTTGAAGAAAAATGAAAAGAGTTTTGACTTAGTTTTTGTGAATGATTGGTGGTGAGATTTGTGAATAAGAATGGTCTTATTTATAGGCTCTAAAAAGGGTAGTTTATGAATTATGAAAAAGAGGTGCGAATGGTGGGGTGGCCTTTCTGAAAAAAATTAATTAAGCAGTGAATTATGATGTCATATATGCATGGAATAATGATGTAATAAATGAGAGATATTTTGGACCTTCTAGAAACATTGATTTTTGTTTTATGATGCATGAAAATGATTAATAAAATTCAGATGAATATTTTGATGATAAATTAAATGATCATGAATTTATTTTTGCAAAATGCATAATGAAAAAAAATGCAATATTAATCAATTTTTTCAACATGTAAAATGTTGACTTTTTTACTATAATACATACATGCATGATTGTAGTGACTTTATTTGATGATAAAAATGCATATGGCAAAAAAATGCAAAATTTGATAAATGGACATGTATAATATGAATTTTAAATGCCCGAACAAAAATGGGGTACAACAATGGCGTGCATATTTAGACATGTTTCCAGCACGGCTAAGCGAATTTCTCAATCGAGAGTGAGTCACCTTATCACAACGGGTGCCTCACTACTCTATTGTTTAGCAATATATGGTCTGATATCGATGCATATCCTTTTAGGCTACGATCTATCTCGGATGCCTTTGCTTTTGCAACCGACACAAATATATTTAAGATTTTAAATTCTAAAATAAAAACACATAATTCTCGTTGTTCACGTTTGAATAAATCAATTGGGAATCGTCATGAGATAGACTCTCACGTCCCTTTAACCTTATAAAATCACTCATTCATGTGAGGTAAACAACAATTAAGCAAGTAAAAGATGTAGCATGCAAAGTAAATAAAGTAAAGTAATTTCAAATAAATAACTTGAATAATAGAAAGCTTGATTTAATAAATAAAACAAGAGAAATACCACAATGTTTCATAGGAAATACAAACAAGAGCCAAGAACCAAAGAAGAAAAATTACAAAGTGTATAGAAGTAACAAGTGTTCCAACTCCCAAGCTCAAGGGTACTATTTATACAAAAACTAGCCAGTAACCACTCATAATTACTAATTATTTTGTTCTCAATCATTAAAACCCACTACATTCAAGTCTTTGGAGGTTTCAGATGTTCAAAAACCACAAAAATGCCTAAAAATAATTGAATTTGTAACTGCCGCTGGGTGCAACAAGAGTGTGTCACATGACCATTTCAGAGGACACAGATAGCTTCTGTTTCCCCCGGTTCTTTAGTATAGTGCAACATATTTGGGCATAGATGGCCCAACCTTGTTGCCCTCGGATATTTTGTATGAAGAGGGCTCCTTTTTGCGCGATCCTTGGTCTTTTTTCACTCTAGTTAGGTCCATTACTCTCTTATTTCCTAAAAAAATCAAAAGAACACAAAAGCGCATAAAATCGAACTAAAATAATGAAAAGACACGAGAAAGAAGAAAGAAAATAAGCTAAAAATAAGATGCAATAATCACTTATCAAATACCTTTAAACTTAAACCCTTGTTTGTCGTCAAGAAACAAGCTTGCTTATGAAAAATTTGGATCCAGCGGTTCAGTTCTTCAAAAGCTTAAGAGAATGAAATCACTGATACTCATACGTGGTTTGTTGTTCCGATAAGCTAAGATACAGGTTTCTCCGTATTCATTGATACCAAAGGCATTACAGGAACACAATACTGTAAAACAGATACATACAAAAGTTTCCTCTTTCGGTTACCTCTCTAACTATGCTCTGGACTTAAGTCTATTTTTTAGATTTTCCATCCCTTTTTGTTTGGATAATCAAATTAAGGAAGTTGGAATTATAATAATCATCACAAGCACACAAGATCGATCGAGGATTTTTATTCAATTATTTACAACATAATTTGTTCTTTTGGGTCGACGTTGGGGTTCAACCACCATTTTGTTGAGTAATCGGGTGAGGGTTACCCAAATTAATAGGTGCATTTACCTTTTACCGCCAAAATTTTCTTCTTTTTCTTTTCTTTTTGGTGTTGCTTTTCCTCAATTGGCTAAACATGACATGTGAATCAAAATTATGCCAGACTGTCAAAATAAACTACTTAAGAAGTACTTCTCAAAGTCCGAGTACAATGGTACAAAATACATTATAGACTCGTAACCTACTCGGGAAACTTGAGGTGTTTGGGTAATACTGATTTTATCAAATTTCCACGGATCCCTAAATTTATCCTATCATCCCTTCAAACTTATATACTTTCTCGGATATTTCTCAAACCCAAAAGCTTTTTCAAAAAAAAAAATTTTTAAAGCTTAAATTTTGGGGAAATTTAACAATAAAACATGCAATCATACAAAATAAATATCCTAAACAACACACAAGAAACAAGAAATTAAAATACAAAAAATAAAAATGGAGAAAGGGAAATACCCCTAAAACATAAACCGGATATTGGTCTCATTGTTACAATTAAAGTTGAGGGAGGTAAGGAGAAACTCACAGAGCACCTCACCGAGGAGGTGGGAAACGCGACATGAAGGGAACACAAAACAAAAAGAACCTACAAAAAGAAACAAACAAACATTATAGGTTGCCTCCCACTAAACGCTTTGTTTAACGTTATTTAGTGTTAAGTGCAAATTTTACCTAAAAATGAACTATCTTTCTTGGCACTTTTCTACTCAATTCCCATGTTTTTATTGGTTTTACTCATGATTGTTGTTATTCTTCTAACATTGAGAATATACCTTTGGTGCTTGTAATATGGGTGTTATTGTGCAGGAAAAGACACTAATTTATCAAAGTTGTAAGACACTAGAAATGATACAAGTTGCCAAAGAACAGAGGAAAACTTCAAGAAGTTCGCTTTGCGAACTAGCTAGCGAAGTTTCGCTTTGCGAAGGCTGGCAAAGTCCCAGCGAATGGTCCCAGAATTATGGCAGAGGAAAAAGGAGCTAAAGTTAGCTTTGCGAACTTGAAAGCGAGTGTTCGCTTTGCGAACTATCCTTCGCATTGCAAAGTTATGCAGATATTCTGTGGCAATTTAACTATCAGAGGCACCTCAGGTGCCTATTTTTGACATTCGATGTGCGAGTAAAAGGTTCGCTTTGCGAACTGTGAAATTCCTGAATGTATTATAAATAGAATTTTCACACTTTTGGAGATTATGATTAGTATTTTAGATAGAGAGAACTTGTAATTTAAAGATCAGAACTTTGTATCACTTCATTTCAAGGGAGAAAAGGTAAGAGCTTTGATCTCTTGTTGGGAAAGGATGTAATCTTTTGATACCTTATGTATTTCTTCTAATCTATGTTTGTGAACTAGTTTTGATTCTCTATTGTTTGTTTTCTTTGATTGCTTATTTGTTGGTCTTGACAAAACCTATTTCAAATCCGTGGTCTTAGATTTTTAACTATCAATGAGCAAGCTTTTGACATGGGTTTGTGATTTGATATTCATTTGCATCTCAGCTTTTTAGAATTGTGTTGATTGTTAGTTTGAATAGCTTCTAGTAATTAATGCAATAAGAGACCGCGATATCGCTTGACAAACTGTATCGTGAGGGTGCGTGAGAATAGTGATGAAGAACGATGTTCACATTCATTTGGCAAATTAGTCGAATGCATGTAAAAAGGATTAAACGTGTGTACGTATTCTGATCATGGCTTTGTATATGAATTACTCATTAGTTTCATATTGATGTTATAGTAATATCTGTTGGGTCTAGATGCCAGAAATGGATATAGGCTTAACATTCATGTAGGCTTTAAATGTTTTGTATTGATTGGTAATGTGCGAGAGAAATTATTGATCGGTACAAAATCATTCACAACATGCGGGGACCGAGAGGATATGTATGTCGTGAGTGATACGTGATGGTATTAGACGAACGTTTGATTTATGTATAAAATGATATGAAGAATGCATGTGTTACCAATTGATGAGATCCAATTCCAACAAGGTTCCGTTTATAATTCAGTCTTTATTTTATATTTTCAGTCTTTACATTTTCTGTCTTTGATTTTGGTTCCCTTTTAAACCAAAACTTTTGAACCATAAGCTTAGAAATGTAGATGTCGTCGAACGACATTCTTTCCCTCGCACTGATCCCTGTGGAGACGATAAAACTGGGTTACTTAAATAGTTTTTGCTTGCTGCTGTATTTACAGTTTCAACATTTAGCTTGACGGTCCATGAGTGCAAACATTCATGGTGGTTCTTTCAGAGTCAACTGTATTTCTTCCCTCCACTATATCCTTAGTGGTGTAATGCTTTAATATCTATCCATTCACAATGAACAAGCCTGTAGACTTGCTCCATATTTCTATCGCATCGTACGGTGTCACCCTTTTCACCACAAAGGATTAAGACCACCATGACTGGAGTTTTCCAGAAAAAAGTTTAAGTCTCGAGTTAAACAACAAGACTAGCTCATATTTTTTTAACACTCTTTTAAGTATATATTCTCTTGTCATGCCATTTCTTAGATCTCTCTTTATACAACTTTGTGTTTTCATACACATCAAGCCGTAACTCTTCCAACTCACTCAACTATAACCTTCTTTTCTCTCCTACTGCCGGGCAATTTAGATTAAGGGCTTTAATATCCCAATAGGCCTTATTTCCTAACTCTACCAGCAGGTGAGTTGACTTCCCATATATTAGATTGAATGGATTCATACCAATATAAGTTTTATATGCAGTTCGATATGCCCAAAATGAGTCATCCAACTTAGAGGACCAGTTTTTCCTAGAAAGAGAGAACATATTTTATAAAATGGTTTTTATCTTTAGATTAGAAACCTCGACTTGACCGCTTGTTTGGGGATGGTAGGATGTAGAAACCCTATTCCTTAATCCATATTTCTTCAGTAAGCTTTCAAACTATTTGGTGACAAAATACGACCCCCCAATCGTTTATCACTAGTCTAGGAACTCCACGCCTCAGGAAAATTATTTTCTTGAACATTTTTATCATGACTTGGGCATCATTTATCGGAGAGGCAAGGGCATCCGTCCATTTTCATACATAGTCCATACACTACTACGAAAAACCCATTTAACAACGGTTGGGAATGACATATAATGACGCGGGCGAGGACGTTGTTATGTAGATTGTTGTTGTATATATGATACTTACAACGACGGCCTTGTATGCGTTGTAATAAACAGGAAAGCGCGCTAACTATCACAACGGTTTTACATTACACCGTCGTAATAAATATAATTGTCCTCGGCTCGATTCCCAGCAGCACAGTTTTGATATTTATTTTTTGCTGGACAGCGCGCCAGATATTATAACGGTTAGGAAATATAACCGTCGTTAAAGTTTATGCAAAATTAACAAATATCATCCTGCTTTTATAATTAAACCCATTTTTTTACCTGTATTATTGTTCTCCATATCTCAGCACAGCAGAAAAATACAATTCACATTTTGTGATACAGTTTTCATAATAATATTAATCGTATCATATTCATAATATCACATATACCAGATTATAGTTTATCAGAACAAACAACCTACATAAATAAAATATCACATATACCATATTACAGTTTACACACATTACATAACTTCACATAATTGTAACTTGGTGTATTGGTATCTTGTCTCTTGGTGTCTTGTCTCCTGGCCTGGTGTCTTGTCTCCTGGCCTGGTGTACCTATGATTTCAAATAATTATACTTGTTAGTAAAAATACTTCTAAACTATAACATACAATTAATATATTATGAATAAATAATAAATTACGTACTTGTTAATTTTCCCATATGCGAGTCGTATAGCATGCACGTCATCTCCATCAACTTCATCATATGAGGTAGGAACTTGTGTTGTGTAAGAAGGTGTGGACGGAATATCAAGACTTTCATCACTAAGAGGAATGTATTTTCCTTGGAGAACGATTGACCATTTCCCCGATTTGTCCGATGGATCGGAAACATAGAAAACTTGTTTTGCTTGAGAAGCCATGATGAATGGTTCTGTATTAAAAGATGTCTTGCCAAGTTCGACCCGGGTGAATCCTAAGTCATCAATGTCTACACCATTACTATTATTGGGAACCCACTTGCATTTAAATAAAGCCACTTTGAAAATAACATAATCAATCTCCCAAATCTCATCAATGACACCACAAAATGTGGTAGTTGCCAATACCGGATTCTTATCTTTCGAACTAGAGAAATACATCGATTCGGGTTCAACCATAACCCCACTATTTTGCATTGTACTACGACCATCTTTTGATTTTGTATAAAAGGTATAATGACCAATGTCGTATGCACTCCAGGTAATGACACAAAATTTTGGCCCGTACGACAACCATCTAAGTATCTCGGATGCACTAGGATCATTAGATACACTTTTATTAAACCAATCCATGAATCTATTGTTATGCTCTATCAACAACAACTTGTCATTCATTCGGGGATATTTTTTCTTCTTAAGTCTTTTGTGAGTGTAATACCCCAAATTTTGACCACTAAGATTTCCCATCATTGTGCAAATCATCATCACAATATGGATGTACCTTTGTGCCTCATCAATCTCCTCAAGGAATTGTTGAGCATTCACTACAATCAAGCTTAGGGTTTCAAGCCCTCTCAGAGCCTTTAGACAAATGATCAATCAAGGAATGACATGATCTTCAACTTGTCTAACCTCTCAAACATCCACAATGGATCAAGAGGACTCCCACATCAAGAATTAAGCACAAGAGTGCAACATTTCAAGTGGATCAAGCCTCAAGTTCATCTAATACAAAGTCAACTGACGCAGAAAGTCAAAGTTTGACTTTTGGTCAACTTTGAGCTTCACAAGCCATTACTCAAGAAAATATGATGGATGATTTAATTTGATCAAGTTTAAATCAAGAAATCATGCAAAATTGAAAAATTGATAAAATTGAAAGAAACTTAGAAATTTTTTCTAAGTTAAAATCATGTTCAAGTGCACAACTTTTCAAGGTTGTAACTATTGATCCAAGCATCCATTGATTTTGAGTAAGAGCTACTTTTAAAGAGGGCATTTGGTACTTCAACTTTGTAGAAGGAATCACCTCAAAATATCATAAGGTTTGAAAGATATAAGTGATCAAAGTTGGGAATTCTTAATGTCCAATGTTCTGACATTGCATAGGGACATCACTACTATTTTTTCAGCAAGAATGTCCCAACTTCAAGGATGTTTTTATCCATGATCCAAGTTGATTCAAGCCAAATCTTGGGCATGAAAGTTGAAGTACATCATCTCAGCTTTCCAGAAAGTCCTAGAATGTCCTTATAGCATACTCGAGCAAGGAGATATGAATTTTGTAAAAAGCATTGATAAAGCAGAATTTTCATGACAGCTTTTAGGACAGATTTGACTACACAAGTTCAAGACCATTTTTGATGACTTTGCAAGCTGAACCAAGACCAAAGTCAAACATCAAAGTTAAAGTATGTCATTAGGGCTTTCCAAAATGTATTAGAACTCCCATTAATTCAACTTGAGCAAGGAGTTATGAACCTCACAACAGGCCTTGCTCGAGCTGATTTTTTAGGATAGATTTTGTGCACTTTCCATGTGCCACCCAATTTTCAAGCTTTGTCACCATGCAAGACAAGCATCAAAGATGCAATTCACTTCAACTCAAAATATCATAGTGGATTAAAAGATACAAGTGATTAAAGTTTGGAATTATTAATGTTCAAAGTTGTCTGATGTTCCAACATTGCATAGGACATCACTAATATTTTTTCAGTAAGAATGTCCCAACTTCAAGGATGTTTTCCTCCATGATCCAATTTGATTCAAGCCAAAACTTGGGCATGAAAGTTTAAGTAAGTCACCTCAGCTTTCCAGAAAGTCCTAGAACGTCCTTGTAGCATACTCGAGCAATGAGATATGGTTTTTGTAAAAAGCATTGATAAAGCAGAATTTTCATGACAGCTTTTAGGACAGATTGGACTACACAAGTTCAAGACCATTTTTGATGACTTTGCAAGCTGAACCAAGACCAAAGTCAAACATCAAAGTTGAAGTACATCATTTAAGCTTTCCAGAAAGTCATAAAAAGTCCATGTAGCATACTCGAGCAGGGAGTTATGGATTTTACAAAAAGGGTTGCTGCAGCTGAATTTTTCAGGGGGCAGATTTGCACATTTCTTGTGCCACACGAATTTCCAAGCCTTGTCATCACTTTGGACACCTCTGAGGATCAAATCTAAAGGGGACAATCACTGAGCCAAGCCTCCAAAGTCCTTGGAACAAGAAGTAGCATGCTATTCCTAAAAATCCCTAAAAGAGGGACAAAACTCCAATTTTGGATTGAAGCATTTAATAGATGCTTAGAGGTAGCATGGACTGACACATTTGCAACTGAATTCAGTCAAGATTCCTCCAATAAGTAGGGAACCAAAGCTCTGTGCTCTAACCTCTAGTCAATGGCTAGAGGAGACTTGGATTTTCATTGGCCAACATTGAACAAACCTCTGCTGCAGTTGCCATTCACTATTGCTACGAAAACAAACTTGCTCTACTATAAATAGAGCTCATTTGTGTTCAGTTTGAGTACACCAAAGCCATCAAACAGATGATTTCCTCAAAATCTCTTCTTTCACCTCAAATTTGCCTTCCAAAGCAAGTAATTCTGAGTTTTTGAGTTAGAGAGCAATTCTAGTCAAACTAATCACACACACACCTCACATATATCATATGTAAGCTGTCCAAACTATCAAAAGTGACCTGTAATCACAACATCACAAAGTCACCTCTCAAAACCTCAAAATTGGACTTTTTTGCATTTTTCATGCCATGTCTTGATTCAGTCACTTTCCAAACCAGATAAAACCTCAAACACACTCCAAATATCATCCTTGAACTGTCCCAAATGGTTCCCAACATCTGGAACACCATTTGAGGGAGTTGCTATTTTGGTCACTTTTAACCCCTTTTGCAAGAAAGGGACAGTTTGTGTTTTTGCAGGTTCCAGCTGATTCCAATCATCCTAAAAGCATCCAAGGGATCATTTGAGGTTGTCCAAAGCATCAAACCATTTCTGGAACCAGAGGCTTGACAGATTGCACAGAAACTCCAAAATCCCAAAGAAGGGTAAGCATCTCAACTTGCACTCATTGAAACATGCATGCATTTGAAGTTCACTGAGTATGCATCTCTTATACATGTCATTTGTGTTGTGTTTGTACCAATTGATCATTTAATTCATGCCTGTAATGAGCTGTAGCACAGAAAATGCAAATCATAGCCTATTTCAAAACCACTATCGGGTTTTTCACTAGGAGCATAATCTGAAAAAAAACTACCATCACCATTGGATTCCTTATGAAATTCTGGTCCAGATGCATATAAATTTTGTCTCAAACCATTGAGATTTAAGAAAGTTATGGGTGTTGGTAGTTTGATAAAAAAAGATGTTGAGAACTGAGAACTGATGTCGAATGTGATGTTGTGACATCATACTTTTTCTCTTATTTTCAAAAGTCAACCAATTCTTTTACATAGCAAAAATCATCATTTTCCAATTCTGTTTTACAAACTTCTTATTCATACTCCAAAATATTTTATTCCACAAAAAAATTAGTTTTATATTATTTATTTAATATAATTAGTATTTTTGTGAATAAATTCCTTTTTAATGTTTTTTAAGCATTTTAAAAGTGAATATTTATTTTGAAAATCAACACCAAATGAGTTTAAATATCCCTTGTGATTAAACTCCACTTTTCAAAACCTTAAACAAAATCACAAGTGGTTTATTCAAATTTATTTGGTATTTTGTTTGATTTTCTTTAAATATTTACTTTTAAAGCATAACAAATTAGGGTTTCTTTGATTTTCACCATCATAAAACTTTTTCAAACACTCATGGGCCTCTATTAGAGTGTAAGACCTAACCCTTTTTTGAAAACCAAACAATTTTGGGCCTCAGTCATTGTATAAGACCCACTGCGTTTTCAAAAACCACGGCGCGAACGTCGCCTTTTCAAAATAAAAAACTCTGGGCCTACCCTCGTGTTATAAGCCCCAATCTTTTTCTTTAAACTTTTTGGGCCTCTTGAGAGAGTGTAAGACCCAAAACCCCCTTGTACAATCATTTTTAGGCCTCACTTATTGTATAAGTCCCTCTGTACAAGTAAACGGTACGACTGTCGTCCGTTTAAACCATCTGGGCCTCTCCTCGAGCTATAAGACCCATTCAAAACTCTTGGGCCTCTATTAGAGTGTAAGACCCAATCCCCCTTTTAACCAAAACCATTTTGGGCCTCACTTATTGTATAAGTCCCTCTGCGTTAAAAGAAAACCTCGGCGCGATCACCATTTTAAACGAAAAATCATCTGGGCCTACCCTCGTGTTGTAAGCCCCACTCTTTTTCTTTAAAACTTTTTGGGCCTCTTGAGAGAGTGTAAAACCCATCCCTTTGTACAGAAAACCTTTTTTTGGGCCTCAGTCACTTGTATAAGTCCCTCTGTACAAATTTAACAGTACAATCACTGGTAAAACCCTGGGCCTCTCCTTGAGCTGTAAGCCCCAAATCTTTCTTTTTCTAAGCACTTTATCCTTTGATTTTGAAATATACTGTTGTTTTCAATCATTCTTTGTTAAACAACTAACCAAACAGCATGGAAGCTCTACAACCGAGTAAGTGTTTATACACTTTCATTTACCGCTTTCATATACATATAACTGTATTGTGGGGCTGTTTCGCTGTAAGTCTTCTTTCATAAACTAATATCAATTGTGTAATAATAGTATAGATATTTAGAGTTTCCCCGGCAACTACGTCTAGAACTAGGAAAAGCCGTTTCGATTATTCGTAGAAATAGACATCTAGATCCCCAATAGGATCACCAGATACAGTCTTCTCTTCGGCTGTCCTCATTAGGAATTGTCAAGAAACTCTGCTCCCAAAGATGAATGTATTCTCCGTGAATGGCATCTTTGAGTTTCTTCCAAATTCTCGAGCTTTCCTGACTTGATCTATTCCTTGTGAATAGCTTGCCTTGAATTTCTCGGGGTTTGGGGACCCACGGGATTCTTAAAAGCATCGGCCTCCTCTCGGGCATTGTGCAAGGACCCTCAGGCTTCCTAAAAGTATCCCTGCCTCCTCTTGGGCTTAATACAAGGACTCGTCGGCTTCTTAGAAGTATTCACAGCCTCCTCTTAGGCTTCGTATAATGATCTCTTCCTCTGGGAATGATAGCCTCCTCTTGGGCTTCGTACAAGGACCTCTCGGCTTCTTAAAAGTTTCCAGTCTCCTCTTGGGCTTCGTACAAATTGTCCCGACGACCTCCTAGAGGTATAGGAACAGAAATTAGTCATCTTCATAGAACAGTCCTTTCAAAGAGTCTACTACTGTTTCTCAAAGCATAATACAAAAGATAAAACCCTAGACTTGGACAGTCTAATTTCCTTGAGTCTCAAAGACATTCTCAAGTCCCCTTTCGTTAAATAGGAAGAAAACCCGTAGACTCGGAAAGTCTCAATACTCTTTGGATTTCCCGCTTCCTAAAAGAACAGGAAATAATCCCGATCCTCAGATCAAATTCATGAGTACAGTGTTACTCATATAAGAACTGATTTTCTCTTAATCAGTATACTGGACCTGTCACTTAACTGAGATAGCAAACCTTTCAGCCTCCATCTCGGGCTTCGTACGAGATACAAAAGACTCCCTCATTGAGTCAAATCCTTTAGCCTCTCTCCCGGGCTTTGTACGAGACACACAAAAGACTCCCTCGTTGAGTCAAACAAATCTTCAGCCTCCATCTCGGGCTTTGTACGAGATACAAAAAAGGTTCTTATTGAGCCAAACAAATCTTTTAGCCCCCATCTCGGGCTTTGTACAAGATACAAAAACACTCTCTTGTTGAGTATAAAATATTCTCCTGTTGAGTCAACCCCTTTTAGCCTCTCTCTCGGGCTTCGTACGAGACACACATAAAACTCCCTCTTGTTGGGCCAATAGCCTCCTCTTAAGCTTTGTATAAGAAAACCACTGGTTGATCGAATCAACCTTTTAGCATCAAAGTTGTGCCTCGTTCACAGTACACAAACATCAACAACTCCTTCCCTTTCATCTAATCGTTGTAAGCGGCAAGCCTCTGGATCGTCTATATCCATGCCACTGTCCCTCTTTTAGCATGAGAAATTCCTAAGGAAAGATGGCATTGCTCTACACTGAGTTAAAGTCTTCTCCTTCAGGTTGGAACCCCCCTATAAAGGAAATTATGACATTGCCGGATTCACATATCCCGGTTAAAGTAATTCTCCTTTATAAACAGTTGTGACAAATAAACCTTCTTTAGAGATGACAAATTCTCTCTAAAGACAACACCTTTTCAGCTTCACATCTTGGGCTTTGAACAAGATACAAACAACCTTCATCATCACATCTTGGGCTTTGAACAAGATATAAATCACCTTTCGCTTCACGTCTTGGGCTTTGAACAAGACACCAAAACAACCCATTTCCTCCCATAGAATAGGAGGAACTACGAACGCTCTGATTTCCCTGTTTCGATAAACGGGAATACGTAGGCATAAGATTGAAAGAAAAATCTTAGCGAGCACACTAAACAAAAACCCTAAATCCCATACTCTCACACATCTATCAAAAAGCATCAGCCCTAACATCCTAATCCTTGTTCCCCGCCAGAAATTTGTCATTCTGTCAAAATAAACACGAGAAAGGCCCCACGACCACATAGCATCCGTAACCTAACAGACCGCTGTTTAAACTTGGTATGCAAGCAGGGTTAATTGGAGACATCTATTTCCCTTTCTTCATCAGCTTTAATAGGATAAAAAATGAATCGACCTGTAGTAACCCCAAAGAGCGTCAGTGCTTAAGAACCACGTCCAAAATCGCTCGCTACAGAAAAATGGCGCCCACCGTGGGGCACTCTTTCTTCTTTCTTTGTGTAGAAACCACAGAATGGTGACTCCACCGGGGAGCCATTTTTGTCAGGAACGTAGGATTCATAGCTTTAAAGTCTAGGACATTAGGACAAATATATATACTGCTTTTCCTAATTGATATATGTGTTTATTTTTCTGCTAATGGGAATGCGTGTGATGCCTCATGTGGAAAGATTGAGTATACACCTAGGAAAAACCCCTTTAGTGGCGCAGAGGCTATCGGAAATAGTTGTCATGCGATGCCACCCTCTTCTGAGGACTCTTCAAAAAACATCACCTAGCACGGTTCCCGGCCCGCTGGTGTTTTCTTGACAAGAGTTGATGATGAAGAGAGACAGGTAAAAAAGTCATTAGTAAACCTTTGGGATGGGTAGAGCCTTGACTCCATGACAACGACCCTTTAACCCCATGTTTTTTCTATGTTTTTGTGTGCTGCATTCATGCATTCATTTAAAAAACATTAAAACAAAGAAAATTTCTCTTCTAGTCTCTTTGTTTTTCAAATTAAACTAAGACTGTGATTGTAAATATCAGAGAAAAAGATTACGCTAATGGATTTCGGTAGAAGGAGAACTCATAAGTACACCTTCAAGGCTCCAAAACTAGAGGATTTGAGAGGTTTGGCGAGAATGATCACAAACCAGGAGGCCTTCAGAGCCAAGTACGGAGGTCTGCTACCTCTGCTAAGAGTCCATGTGATTGAAGGAATCATGGATGCGCTCGTTCAGTTTTATGATCCGGTTTATCACTGTTTTACATTCCCGGATTACCAGCTCGCACCAACGCTGGAGGAGTATTCTCACCTGATCGATCTACACATTACTGATCAAGCTCCTTTTTCTGGACTGGAAGAAATTCCAAAGGATCAGACCATTGCAAGAGCAATTCATCTGGATGAGTCAGAAGTCAAGACTCACATGACTACCAAGGGTGGCATCTAAGGTTTGCCATCCCAGTTCTTACCAAAGAAAGCTCTGTACTTTGCTAGTATAGGGAACGAGACTGCTTTTGAAAGCATCTTTGTTTTACTCACCTACGGATTATTTCTGTTGCCCAACATTAATAACTTCGTCGATATCAACGCCATTAAGGGTTTTCTCATTGGAAACCCTGTGCCGACTTTGCTCGCAGATACGTATCATTCTGTACACTTAGGAAATTTTTACAACTGAGGGGAGATCACATGTTTTGTACCTCTGCTTTACAAATGGTTTATCTCCCATTTGCCTAAGTCTGCTGCTTTTTGGGATCATAAGAGTGTCTTACATTGGTCGCAGAAAATCATGTCTCTCACCAACTCTGACATTGATTGGTGTAATAGGATTTATGATGGAATACGGATCATTGACCGTTGTGGAAACTTCCCCAATGTACCCCTCATAGGAACTAAAGAAGGAATCAACTATCATCCGATATTGGTTCGTCGTCAATTTGGATACCCGATGAGGCATGTCCCGCGGAATGCTCATCTGGAAGGTCTTTTGTTCAAGGAAGGGAAAATGACAGAGCACTAAAGATGGAAATAGTGCACGCTTGGAAGCATGTTCATAAGAAAGGATGGGAGTCTCTAGGAAAACCGGACCGTGTCTCGGTGGAGCCTTATCTCCACTGGGTACAAACTAGAGCTCTCAAGCTAAAAATGCCGTATCCTCGTCACGTATTTCTTCTGCCAAGGGAATCTGTCATGTACTTCATGACTGAAACGGAAAAGCTCCAGGTTACTCTCAACAAAGTTCAACGGGAGAGGAGGTCTTGGAAGAACAAGTACCGCACCCTCAATGTGGAGTGTATCCAAATACAGCAACTACTGAAAGAGAAAGATGCTCTGATTGAGATTTTAGAGCAACATGCTGTGGATAATCAGGATGACCAAAGGAATTTACTCGCTCCTTTCACCTGGAAAAGGAATGACAACCCGACAACGGCTCAAGAGCCCCGGTCAAAGAAAAGGAAGTACCAGAATCAGCACCCGATTTCTCCTCAGAGAGGACTCGAGACCCATTAGCTTAGGTTTCTGTTTTTGCACCTTGTAATCTACTGTATTTCCATTTCTGTAATCCTTTGAATTTCAATAAAAAGGGGTTTCTCCACTATTTGATATTTGCAATCTATTTGTCGAAGTTTATTTTGATTAAACCAAAAAACAATTAATATAATCATTGCATTCATCATTCTCACATCGCATATTCTTCTTACCTACGAATCTCACGTTTGTGTCTCGATTCTAGAGTCAAACTGTCTCATTCGTACAATACTCGGGCCAGTCGTCAGAAAAAGATGGATGATCTTGAGGAAGAGAACAGAGAGTTGAAAGAAGAGATCGACGCTCTGAGAGAGGATATGAGAAAGCTTCGTAACGACATGCAAGCCATTTCAGAAGCTCAGCTACAAAGGACTGTGATCTCAGAGATCACCTCAGCGCCCATAGTGGAGAAGTTTGATCCTAGGTATCAAATGCCGAAAGATCGTCCCTGGGGCATACCTGCTAACTATATCCCGGAAGGATATGTTCCGCCGATCGCTGAAGATCAGGGAATCACAACAGATGCCGCTGGTCCTGAAGGTTACAGACTTCGGGAAAACGAAGATGCCAGAGGCATATTGAAGACTCCTGAAGGTTACAAACTTCGGGAAACACCAAGATTCACTGCCGTAGTTACGGTACCACCCCCTGTGGTGCACACTGTCCCGGAAGGACAGATTCCACAGATACCTTCTGGTAAAAAGGAAACTATGTTTGACCGAATGGATGAATTCCAGGAACAGTTCTTGGAAATGCAAAAGGAATTGCAAGCCATTCGCGGTCAGGATTTATTTGGAAAGGACGCCGCAGACCTTTGTCTGGTCCCCAATGTGAAAGTTCCGCACAAGTTCCAAGTGCCCGACTTTGAAAAATACAAGGGTAACTCTTTCCCTCAAAGTTATTTGGTGATGTACGCTCAGCGAATGTCAGCTTAGACAAAGAATCAGGACCTACTGATTCACTACTTCCAGGATAGTTTAACCGGTGCCGCACTAAAATGGTACATGGGTTTAAACCGCGCCACGATCAACACATTCAGAGATCTTGGCACTACCTTTGTTCAACAATACAAATACAATTTGGACATGGCACCCGACAGAGATCAACTCAGATCAATGTCACAAAAGGACAAGGAAACCTTTAAGGAGTACGCCCAGAGATGGCGTGAAATTGCCGCTCAAATTTGTCCACCTCTTGAGGAAAAAGAGATGACAAAGATCTTCTTAAAGACCTTAAGCTCATTTTATTACAACAGAATGGTCGCCAGTGCGCCCAGTGACTTCACCGAGATGGTGGGTATGGGAGTTCGTCTTGAGGAAGCCGTCCGGGAAGGACGTTTGGCAAAAGACGCTGGATCATCAAGTAGTACAAAACGATACGGTAGTGCTCTCCCTAAGAAAAAAGAGCAAGATATTGGGAATATCTCTCTCGGAAAGCAAAGGCGACGTTATCAACCAGTAGCAGCGGTAACTCCTGCTATCAATCTCGCGCTTATTCCTACGTATCAACCTCAGGTTGCGCAGAGCCAACCTAATCAGCAAAGGACACAACAGCCTCTTCAGCAGGCTCGTCCTCCATACAACAACAACCGTACAACGCGGCCACAAGGATTTGATCCAATACCCGTATCGTACGCAGAACTATTTCCGTTACTACTGGCTAAGGGGCACATCCAGACTAAGTCTCCTCTTACAGTACCGGAAAATCCTCTTACAGTACCGGAAAATCCACCTTTTTGGTTTAAGGTGGATCAGACATGCCCTTATCATCAAGGAGGATCGGGGCATAACATAGAAAATTGTCTCAATTTCAAATCTGACGTGCAAAAGCTTGTTAGGAGCGGGCTCTTATCTTTCAAAGATACGAATCCCAATGTTCTCACGAACCCGCTACCTCAACACGAGAAAGCTACGGTCAACCTGATTAAGAAATAGTCTAACAACGTCATTCAGAACCACGACATCCGTACAATGAATGTCAACTTGGTGGCAATACACTCAAGGCAAAGCCAATACCATAATCTGCCGCGGCACGATTACAGTTCTTGTCTGACTTGCTCGGTAAACAAACAGGGATGCTCTTTCATACAAGAGGCCCTCGAGCGTCAGATGGATCTTGGATCCCTTATCAGATCAACATGGTTCAGATCTTCGATATTCGCGTGATGAATACCAACCTGGTGGAGTTACATGCTGAGCAGGTCCGACTCGGATTCCTAAAATCACATGATTACCAAAGCTGTAAAGCGAGTTGTGAAAATGATCGAGGTTATACCCTTGTCTAGGAGGCACTTCAGCACTTGTTAAATCACTGGTGGATGCCAATCTATATGGATGAAGATACTCAGCAAATTAGTATCAATAATAGGAATCCTACTCGGCGTCAGAGTCAGGATGTCCGATCTGTGGAAGCTAACCTAGTGAGGTTACATTGTATTCAAAGTGGGCGTGGCCAGGTGCCACCACACAATTATGACCAGTGTAGAGTCTGTTCAGAAAGTAACCAAGGATGCTACCTTGTGAGGGCAGCTCTTCAGGGTCAGGTGGATCGTGGAGAGATTCATCCATATCCGGGTTCCGGACCTATCAACTGGACGCCGAATTATCTCGTCGATCAAATTAAGGACGTTGTCGTAATCTCTGATCATCAGAGGACTAGGGATGTTTTCGCCATCATCCCTCTGCTTAACGAATCAAGAATTCCCAACCGGGAACGGATCGAGATTACGTACGATGGTCAGAAAAACCAGAAGGTTCCCATAGTCATCTATCTACCGGGACCACTACCGTATGAATCAGCTAAGGCGATCCCTTACAAATACGGTGCAACAATAATCGAGAATGGAAAGGAAATTCCATTACCCTCCGTCGTGAATATTGCAGACATCAGTCGAGTAACACGGAGCGGTAGAATCTTCAACAGAGGAGTTGGAGAACTTAACAAAGAAAAGGAACCTCAGGCAGAAGTTCCCAATTCACCAGTCGGTCAATCCAGTAATCCCGACCTTTCAAAGAACAAAGATGAGATGTTGAAGCTCATCCAAAGGAGTGAGTACAACATTGTTGATCAACTATTACAGACTCCTTCAAAGATCTCGGTATTATCACTGTTACTCAGTTCAGAAGCCCACAGGGAGGCTCTACAGAAAGTCTTGGAGCAAGCCTTTGTGGAACAGGATGTAACAATCAGACAGTTCGATAGCATTGTCTCTAACATCACTTCCTGCAACAATTTGGGATTTAGTGATGAGGAATTACCCGAAGAGGGTCGCCGTCATAACATGGCGCTCAATATTACAGTCAACTGCCAGGACGATGCTTTAGCCAGCATACTGGTAGACACAGGGTCAGCCCTGAATGTTATGCCGAAGTCCACTTTGATGCAATTGTCATTCAAAGGCCCTCCGATGAGAATTAGCGAGGTCGTCATCAAAGCGTTCGACGGATCCAGAAAAGCGGTTATCGGCGAAGTTGATCTTCCCATAACTATCGGTCCTCGCACTTTCCAAGTCGTTTTCCAGGTCATGGACATCCGGGCAGCGTACAGTTGTTTATTAGGAAGACCTTGGATACATCAGGCTGGAGTGGTCACTTCGACTCTCCACCAAAAGCTAAAGTTCGTCAAGGGAGATCAACTCATCACGGTTTATGGAGAACAAGCCTTGCTCGTGAGTAACTTATCATCATCTACTTGTGTAGAACCCGAGGAGATTATTGGAACGCAGTTCCAAGCACTGTCGGTGAGCAAGGACAATCAATCTGAAGGAGGAACTTCGATTTCCTCATACAAAGATGCTATTAAAGAGGTTGAGAGTACCGATACAAAAGGATGGGGACAACTTGTCATTCCTATTGACAATAAAACAAAGAAGGGTCTTGGTTTTTCTGCAACCTGCACCCAGACTGCTGCTAACGATGAAAGTCTTCATCCAATTCAGAACTTCTTCCATAGTGGAGGCTTCCTCCAACCAGTGACTCAAGTAGTCCATGCTATCAATGAAGAGGATCCCTCTGACACAGATGAGGAATGGAAGTCCTATCTTAACGATGACGGTTATATGTCTCAGGACAAAACACAAACTCCATTTTGCTATCCCGCACAGAGCCCGAGATTTATGCCCAGGTCAGACGTCGAAATGATATATGGAGGTTGTGATCCGGAAGGATACCGTGCTTCACCAAATTCATTAGAGGAAGACACTCTGATGAAGGACAATTTTGACTATACCTACTATGGCCCGATGGATGGTCTGCCGATGTGGCAACCTTACCCAGGAGACTTGGGGCCAAAAAGTCAGTCGAGTAATGAAACTCAGCTGAGCATCATTGAACAGAATGCCTGCGTCCCCACCATGTCATGGGATCAACACTCAGGTCATTCAGAAACTACTCAACATGACGATGAATTCGCAACATTTGCAGGACTGGAATTCATCAACTATGCTTTTCCCGAGGTCAACGTCATCGAGAGAGATGACTCCTCCAGTTCTAAAGAAGTGTGGGACACCTTGGGACAACCAAGTGGAAAATTCGACTATATGGTCGAGTACACTGCTCCCGAAAGCTCTCGTATCAGGCTCGAAGATATCCAGCCAACTGGATGAGGAGATACAGCTGAGAACACAAATGCCATGTAAAATGCAACTGAGGAATCCTCCTACGACAACTCTGCCTGGGAGACAGATTCCAATGATCCTGCTCCACCAGAAATCAGCGTTATTTCTGAAGACAAATCAAGGAAGGTGCCAGACTTTGTGATTCACCGAGGAGTTCGCCGCCAATGGGTTGCCGTCGAGGTTTCGAAGGTCATTCACCAGTCAAAGTAATTGCCATCTTTAACCTTTCACCCTGCCCAGGTGGAACAGATGTTTTGATAGGGCTCATTTTCTATAAATTTCCCTCTTCGCTTTGCCCAAAGCGACAGAGTTTTGTTTTATAGGGCTATAGTTTCAAGAATCGACTTGTTCATTAATAAAATAACGCCGTTCTATAATTTCCGCATTAATTGCTATTTTCTCTTTTTGCTTTTTCTCAGAAAATGGTAATCCTAAAAAATAAATCAATAATAAAAACAAGCAGTAAAAGAAATATACATTGCACACACTCTTGCATTTTCTCTATCTCTTCTAAACACAAATCATCACATCATGCAGATTGCTTGTTTTACACCCCGTTGAAACATACGATCCGATGCCTTCTTCCAACTTTGATTTCCCGGTATTTGGGGCCGAAGAAGAAGTTGACGACGAAATTCCAGAAGAGATCTCCCGATTACTCAGACAAGAGGAAAGGTCTATTGAACCTTACAAAGAGCCGTTGGAAACGGTAAACTTGGGTTCAGAAAAAGAGAGAAAAGAAATCAGGATTGGGGCGCTGCTCAGTCTAACTGCCAAAGAAAGTTTGATAAAGCTTCTCAAAGAGTTTTCCGATGTGTTCGCTTGGTCCTATCAGGATATACCAGGGTTGGATACCAGCATCGTGGAACATTACTTACCGTTGAGATCGGAATGTCCGCCAGTAAAACAAAGGTTGAGACGGACTCACCCGGACATGGCCATCAAAATCAAAGAGGAGGTACGAAAACAGATTGACACAGGTTTCCTCGCTACATCTGAATATCCTCAATGGTTAGCCAACATCGTACATGTTCCCAAAAAGGATGGAAAGGTCAGAATGTGTGTCGACTACAGGGATCTGAACAAGGCAAGTCCAAAGGACGACTTTCCTTTACCACACATTGACATGCTGGTTGACAGTACATCAAAGTTCAAAGTTTTTTCCTTCATGGATGGATTCTCGGGCTATAATCAAATCAAAATGACGCCGAAAGACACGGAGAAAACTTCGTTCATTACCCCTTAGGGTACCTTTTGTTACAAGGTGATGCCGTTCGGCTTGAAGAACACCGGGACAACCTATCAAAGGGCCATGACTACTCTGTTTCATGGCATGATACACAAAGAAATCGAGGTATATGTCGATGATATGATTGCCAAATCTAAAACAGAGGAGAAGCATGTGACCCATCTGTCAAAACTATTCGAGCGATTGAGAAAGTACAAACTCCACTTGAATCCCAACAAGTGCACCTTCGGTGTCCGTTCAGGGAAACTCTTAGGGTTCATCGTCAGCCAGAAAGGAATTGAAGTTGATCCTGACAAGGTCAAGGCCATTCAAGAAATGCCTTCTCCGAAAATTGAAAAACAAGTCAGAGGATTCCTGGGACGTTTGAACTACATCTCCAGATTCATATTCCTCATGACCGCCACGTGTGCTTCGATTTTCAGATTACTGAAAAAGAACCAGGACTGCATTTGGACAGAAGAAATGCCAAACTGCCTTCGACAATATTAAGGAATATCTGTTGAATCCGCCGATTCTATCACCTCCATGGAAGGAAGACCACTAATCATTTACCTCACGGTCCTAGAGGACTCGATGGGATGTGTACTTGGCCAACAAGACGAAACCAAAAGGAAAGAGTCTGCCATTTACTATCTGAGCAAAAAATTCACCGACTGTGAGACTCGGTACACGATGCTCGAGAAAACTTGTTGCGCTTTGGCTTGGGCAGCCAAACGTCTTTGTCAGTACATGATTCGTCACACTACTTGGTTGGTCTCCGAGATGGATCCAATCAAGTACGTATTTGAAAAGCCTGCTCTCACGGGAAGGATTGCCCATTGGCAGATGTTGCTATCAGAATATGACATAGAGTATCACGCTCAGAAAGCCGTTAAAGGAAGTATTTTAGCCGATCATTTGGCTCATCAACCGATTGACGATCAGGAATCACTTGGGTTTGACTTCCCATACGAAGATGTCATGTATCTAAAAATGAAAGATTGCGATGAACCGCTACCCTGTGAAGGGCCAGAACCAGGTTCCCAGTGGGGACTTATCTTTGATGGAGCAGTTAATCATTACGGAATTGGAATTGGAGCAATCATTGTTACCCCTCAAGGTACCCACATTCCTTTCACTGCCAGACTTACGTTCAAATGTACGAACAACGAGGCCGAATACGAAGCTTGTATTATGGGTCTCGAAGAAGCAATTGATTTAAGGATCAAGAACTTTGACGTATACGGCGATTCAGCCTTGGTTATCAATCAGATCATAGGAGATTGGAACACATACCAATCAGGATTGATTCCTTATAAAGACTATGCGAGAAGGTTGTTACCCTTCTTCAATAGAGTTAAGTTTCATCACATCCCTCGTGATGAGAATCAGATGGCTGATGCATTAGCCACTCTTTCTTCCATGATTAGCGTAGGTCGATGGAATGACCTACCTAAGATTGACGTAATGCGCCTTGAACGGCCCGCCTACATCTTCGCGATTGAAGCAGTCATAGACGACAAACCTTGGTATCACGATATCAAATGCTTCCTTCAGAAACAAGAGTACCCATCTGGGGCATTCAGAAAGGATAGAAAGACCCTCATAAGGCTAGCAGGAAGCTTCTTCCTGAGCGGCGATACTCTCTATAAGAGAAACTTTGACATGGTCTTGCTCCGATGCGTCGACAGACCAGAAGCAGACATGCTGATAAAAGAAATTCATGAAGGGTCCTTTGGAACTCATGCCAATGGACACACAATGGCGAGAAAAATTATAAGAGCAGGGTACTACTGGTTGACAATGGAATCCGACTGCTACAAGTACATGAGAAGGTGTCACAAGTGTCAGAAATACTCTGACAAAATCCATGTACCGCCAACGCATCTCAAAGTTCTCTCTTCCCCGTGGCCTTTTTCCATATGGGGAATAGACTTAATTGGCTTGATTGAACCTAAGGCTTCAAACGGACATCGATTCATTCTGGTAGCCATTGATTACTTCACCAAGTGGGTCGAAGCAGCGTCGTACCCTAATGTAACCCGACAAGTGGTGGTCCGATTTATCAAAAACAATATCATCTGCAGTTATGGTGTTCCGAGCCAGATCATTACTGATAATGGATCTAACTTGAACAATAAGATGATGAAAGAGTTGTGCGTTGAGTTCAAGATTGAACACCATAACTCATCTCCCTACCGACCCAAGATGAACGAAGCGGTAGAAGCGGCTAACAAGAACATCAAGAAGATCGTTCAAAAGATGGTTGTAACCTACAAAGATTGGCACGAGATGCTACCCTTTGCTCTTCACGGTTATCGCACATCTGTCCGCACTTCAACAGGGGCTACCCCTTTCTCTCTAGTTTATGGCATGGAAGCAGTGCTCCCCATAGAAGTAGAAATCCCATCAATCTGGGTATTGATGGAAGCGAAGCTTACCGAAGCTGAATGGTGTCAAAGTCGACACGATGAACTGAATCTGATCAAAGAAAAGAGAATGACAACTTTATGTCACGGTCAGTTGTATCAGCAAAGAATGAAGAAGGCGTTCGACAAAAAGGTCCGACCTCGCGTCTTCAGGAAAGGAGGCCTCGTGCTCAAGAAGATACAATCTTTTCTCACTGATTCTCGGGGCAAATGGACTCCGAATTATGATGGCCCCTATGTGGTCAAGAAAGCTTTCTCAGGCGGCGCCTTGAGACTTGTAACCATGGACGGAGAGGAATTTGCCTACCCCACGAATTTTGATGTAGTCAAGAAATACTTCGCCTAAAAAAACAACGTCTCGGTGGATTGAAAACCCGAAAGGGCGGTCCAGGCAAAAGTTAGAGACATGGAAAAATCATCCCAGTGGATTGGAAACATCAAAGTACAATCCAGACAAAAGTTAGGGATAATGGCAAGTAACTATGTTCAACAGAGGCAAGTCCCTTAGCAGCAGTTACATCACTCATCAGAGGAAAACTCCAAACAAGGTTATCTTCGACAGAAGCTCAGGATGTCCGAAATTCAAAGTTGGTAGAAGGATAGTGCTCGTTATGTTTCGACGTAGCCTTTTTCCCTGTAAATTACCATTTTCTGAACTTTGTAAATACTCATTGGAATCACGCGTTTGGCTGATCTCCATCTTATCAATAAAATTTGAGCCTTTGTGCTTTTGTTTGTAATTCTTATTTGTTTTAGCTTTACACAATGACGTTTTAATTTGATTAACGATTCTTGAAATAAAACAAAAACGAATTTACTTGTTAAAACTTTTTCTGCTTTAAAATAAAGATGGCAATTTCTTTTGACTGTTGAACATCAGAAGAACATCAATCGCGTCTCCAGAAGTAAGCGAACTTCAAAGTGCAGAATCAAAGTACTCCTTCTAAGCCAGTGCGCCTAAATGAAGGATCAACTATATCAGATGCGGTTTTTCCGTCTGATACCTTCGGCCGAGTTCTCATCTCCTAAGCCCGATCAACATAGCTCCCAACAGGGACTATTTCTCCTAAGCAAGGTGGAATTGCTACTTTTTGGACCAACGGTACTTCTTTGCCCCGCGATGGCCGAGTATCCAGTCGTGTTCACCTGTTGGTCTGTATGTTGCGTCAGTTTTGTCAGCATAAACATACATGTATCATGCATTATTGATGTGCATTCACATTTCATATTGCATCACTATCACTCGAGTATGTCTTATCCTGTCGTGATAACCGTCCTATCAATTGAGTTGTCAGCCTTTGTCCTCGTTAGGAAATGTTGGGTCTGAACAATCTCGCCTCCAGTGTATTTCTGGATTGAAGTTGGGTCCTTGACCACTTTGATAACTTGAACCTCTGAAAGACCAGAGAACCTTCAACAAATGTCACTCTTCGCCATTGAAGATGATACCCTTGCTTTCCCGGATTAAGGAAAATCCTTAGAGAAAGCCTCTCGAGTAGAGATTAGGCAGTACGGCAGTTTTTCTCCGAAAAGATTACTGATGAAAAGGTCATCGGCACCTCAAAATTGGATCACATCATATGGCGTTTCTCCGGGAAGATCCCGAGAAAAGTATGATGTAAGACTCCAAGCAGAAGCAGTCTTTCCAAAGACTCGCTTTCCCCAGTAGAAACAAATGGCATCTCCAACAGAGAAGTTTGTGTAACTCTACAGCTCAGACGAATGGGTTCCCCAGCAAGTCTGACATCAAAACTTTTTCCGCTCAAATGGCATCTCCCCAGGAAAATTCAGCGAGAAGTTTGAAGGAAAGCCGCTACGCATGGCGACCCTTGTCAATAAAGTTTATTGACAAAAGAAACTAAGACCAGTTCCTCGGTAGGAAACCAGGATCGAGAGGAAGTTTGTATCAGAAACTAAGACCAGTTCCTTGGTAGGAAACCAGGATCGAGGGGAAGCTTGTATCAGAAACTGAGACCAGTTCCTTGGTAGGAAACCAGGATCGAGGGGAAGTTTACTTCAGAAACTAAGACCAGTTCCTTGGTAGGAAACCAGGATCGAGGGGAAGTTTACTTCGGAAACTAAGACCAGTTCCTTGGTAGGAAACCAGGATCGAGGGGAAGTTCACAAATCAGAAACTAAGACCAGTTCCTTGGTAGGAAACCAGGATCGATGGGAAGTTGACAAAAGAAACTAAGACCAGTTCCTTGGTAGGAAACCAGTATCGAGGGGAGGTTTATTTCAAAAAGAAAACTGAGACCAGCTCCTTGGTTGAAGACCAGGATCGAGGGGAAGTTTACCATTTCTAAGCATCATCGCTTAGCTAAAGAAGATGAATGCGTAAGCTACCATTCATAACCACCATCAAAATTTCGGGTATTCCGATATTTAATCCTCTTGCACCCCGAATGCCCGAATACCTTCGTCATTCACACCTTCGGGTCCAAGAAGATTAAATAGGGGCATCTGTAATACCCCAAATTTTGACCACTAAGATTTCCCATCATTGTGCAAATCATCATCACAATATAGATGTACCTTTGTGCCTCATCAATCTCCTCAAGGAATTGTTAAGCATTCACTACAATCAAGCTTAGGGTTTCAAGCCCTCTCAGAGCCTTTAGACAAATGATCAATCAAGGAATGACATGATCTTCAACTTGTCTAACCTCTCAAACATCCACAATGGATCAAGAGGACTCCCACATCAAGAATTAAGCACAAGAGTGCAACATTTCAAGTGGATCAAGCCTCAAGTTCATCTAATACAAAGTCAACTGACGCAGAAAGTCAAAGTTTGACTTTTGGTCAACTTTGAGCTTCACAAGCCATTACTCAAGAAAATATGATGGATGATTTAATTTGATCAAGTTTAAATCAAGAAATCATGCAAAATTGCAAAATTGATCAAATTGAAAGAAACTTAGAAATTTTTTCTAAGTTAAAAGCATGTTCAAGTGCACAACTTTTCAAGGTTGTAACTATTGATCCAAGCATCCATTGATTTTGAGTAAGAGCTACTTTTAAAGAGGGCATTTGGTACTTCAACTTTGTAGAAGGAATCACCTCAAAATATCATAAGGTTTGAAAGATATAAGTGATCAAAGTTGGGAATTCTTAATGTCCAATGTTCTGACATTGCATAGGGACATCACTACTATTTTTTCAGCAAGAATGTCCCAACTTCAAGGATGTTTTTCTCCATGATCCAAGTTGATTCAAGCCAAATCTTGGGCATGAAAGTTGAAGTACATCATCTCAGATTTCCAGAAAGTTCTAGAACGTCCTTATAGCATACTCGAGCAAGGAGATATGATTTTTGTAAAAAGCATTGATAAAGCAGAATTTTCATGACAGCTTTTAGGACAGATTTGACTACACAAGTTCAAGACCATTTTTTATGACTTTGCAAGCTGAACCAAGACCAAAGTCAAACATCAAAGTTAAAGTATGTCATTAGGGCTTTCCAAAATGTATTAGAACTCCCATTAATTCAACTTGAGCAAGGAGTTATGAACCTCACAACAGGCCTTGCTCGAGCTGATTTTTTAGGACAGATTTTGTGCACTTTCCATGTGCCACCCAATTTTCAAGCTTTGTCACCATGCAAGACAAGCATCAAAGATGCAATTCACTTCAACTCAAAATATCATAGTGGATTAAAAGATACAAGTGATTAAAGTTTGGAATTATTAATGTTCAAAGTTGTCTGATGATCCAACATTGCATAGGACATTACTAATATTTTTTCAGCAAGAATGTCCCAACTTCAAGGATGTTTTCCTCCATGATCCAAGTTGATTCAAGCCAAACCTTGGGCATGAAAGTTTAAGTACGTCACCTTAGCTTTCCAGAAAGTCCTTGTAGCATACTCGAACAAGGAGATATGATTTTTGTAAAAAGCATTGATAAAGCAAAATTTTCATGACAGCTTTTAGGACAGATGTGACTACACAAGTTCAAGACCATTTTTGATGACTTTGCAAGCTGAACCAAGACCAAAGTCAAACATCAAAGTTGAAGTACATCATCTAAGCTTTCCAGAAAGTCCTAAAAAGTCCATGTAGCATACTCGAGCAGGGAGTTATGGATTTTACAAAAAGGCTTGCTGCAACTGAATTTTTCATGGGGCAGATTTGCACATTTCTTGTGCCACACGAATTTCCAAGCCTTGTCATCACTTTGGACACCTCTGAGGATCAAATCTAAAGGGGACAATCACTGAGCCAAGCCTCCAAAGTCCTTGGAACAAGAAGTAGCATGCTATTCCTAAAAATCCCTAAAAGAGGGACAAGACTCCAATTTTGGATTGAAGCATTTAATAGATGCTTAGAGTTGGCATGGACTGACACATTTGCAACTGAATTCAGTCAAGATTCCTCCAAAAAGTAGGGAACCAAAGCTCTGTGCTCTAACCTCTAGTCAATGGCTAGAGGAGACTTGGATTTTCATTGGCCAACATTGAACAAACCTCTGCTGCAGTTGCCATTCACTATTACTGCGAAAACAAACTTGCTCTACTATAAATAGAGCTCATTTGTGTTCAGTTTGAGTACACCAAAGCCATCAAACAGATGCTTTCCTCAAAATCTCTTCTTTCACCTCAAATTTGCCTTCCAAAGCAAGTAATTCTGAGTTTTTGAGTTAGAGAGCAATTCCACTCAAACTAATCACACACACACCTCACATATATCATATGTAAGCTGTCCAAACTATCAAAAGTGACCTGTAATCACAACATCACAAAGTCACCTCTCAAAACCTCAAAATTGGACTTTTTTGCATTTTTCAAGCCATGTCTTGATTCAGTCACTTTCCAAACCAGATAAAACCTCAAACACACTCCAAATATCATCCTTGAACTGTCCCAAATGGTTCCCAACATCTGGAACACCATTTGAGGGAGTTGCTATTTTGGTCACTTTTAACCCCTTTTGCAAGAAAGGGACAGTTTGTGTTTTTGCAAGTACCAGCTGATTCCAATCATCCTAAAAGAATCCAAGGGATCATTTGAGGTTGTCCAAAGCATCAAACCATTTCTGGAACCAGAGGCTTGACAGATTGCACAGAAACTCCAAAATCCCAAAGAAGGGTAAGCATCTCAACTTGCACTCATTGAAACATGCATGTATTTGAAGTTCACCGAGTATGCATCTCTTATACATGCCATTTGTGTTGTGTTTGTACCAATTGATCATGTAATTCATGCCTGTAATGAGCTGTAGCACAGAAAATGCAAATCACAGCCTATTTCAAAACCACCATCGGGTTTTTCACTTGGAGCATAATCTGAAAAAACTACCACCACCATTGGATTCCTTGTGAAATTCTGGTCCAGATGCATATAAATTTTGTCTCAAACCATTGAGATTTTAGAAAGTTATGGGTGTTGGAAGTTTGATAAAAAAAGATGTTGAGAACTGAGAACTGATGTCGAATGTGATGTTGTGACATCATACTTTTTCTCTTATTTTCAAAAGTCAACCAATTCTTTTACATAGCAAAAATCATCATTTTCCAATTCTGTTTTACACACTTCTTATTCATACTCCAAAATATTTTATTCCACAAAAAAATTAGTTTTATATTATTTATTTAATATAATTAGTATTTTTGTGAATAAATTCCTTTTTAATGTTTTTTAAGCATTTTAAAAGTGAATATTTATTTTGAAAATCAACACCAAATGAGTTTAAATATCCCTTGTGATTAAACTCCACTTTTCAAAACCTTAAACAAAATAACAAGTGGTTTATTCAAATTTATTTGGTATTTTGTTTGATTTTCTTAAAATATTTACTTTTAAAGAATAACAAATTAGGGTTTCTTTGATTTTCACCATCATAAAACTTTTTCAAACACTCATGGGCCTCTATTAGAGTGTAAGACTCAACCCCTTTTTGAAAACCAAACAATTTTGGGCCTCAGTCATTGTATAAGACCCACTGCGTTTTCAAAAACCACGGCGCGATCGTCGCCTTTTCAAAATAAAAAACTCTGGGCCTACCCTCATGTTATAAACCCCAATCTTTTTCTTTAAACTTTTTGGACCTCTTGAGAGAGTGTAAGACCCAAAACCCCCTTGTACAATCATTTTTGGGCCTCACTTATTGTATAAGTCCCTCTGTACAAGTAAACGATACGACCGTCGCCCGTTTAAACCATCTGGGCCTCTCCTCGAACTATAAGACCCATTCAAAACTCTTGGGCCTCTATTAGAGTGTAAGACCCAATCCCCCTTTTAACCAAAACCATTTTGGGCCTCACTTATTGTATAAGTCCCTCTGCGTTAAAAGAAAACGTCGGCGCGATCGCCATTTTAAACGAAAAATCATCTGGGCCTACCCTCGTGTTGTAAGCCCCACTCTTTTTCTTTAAAACTTTTTGGGCCTCTTGAGAGAGTGTAAGACCCATCCCTTTGTACAGAAAACCTTTTTTTGGGCCTCAGTCACTTGTATAAGTCCCTCTGTACAAATTTAACAGTGCAATCACTAGTAAAACCTTGGGCCTCTCCTTGAGCTGTAAGCCCCAAATCTTTCTTTTTCAAAGCACTTTCTCCTTTGATTTTGAAATATACTGTTATTTTCAATCTTTCTTTGTTGAACAACTAACCAAACAGCATGGAAGCTCTACAACCGAGTAAGTGTTTATACGCTTTCATTTACCGCTTTCATATACATATAACTGTATTGTGGGGCTGTTTCGCTGTAAGTCTTCTTTCATAAACTCATATCAACTGTGTAATAATAGTATAGATATTTAGAGTTTCCCCGGCAACTACGTCTAGAACTAGGAAAAGCCGTTTCAATTATTCGTAGAAATAGACAGCTAGATCCCCAATAGGATCACCAGATACAGTCTTCTCTTCGGCTGTCCTCATTAGGAATTGTCAAGAAACTCTACTCCCAAAGATGAATGTATTCTCCGTGAATGGCATCTTTGAGTTTCTTCCAAATTCTCGAACTTTCCTGACTTGATCTATTCCTTGTGAATAGCTTGCCTTGAATTTCTCGGGGGTTTGGGGACCCACGGGCTTCTTAAAAGCATTAGCCTCCTCTTGGGCATTGTGCAAGGACCCTCAGGCTTCCTAAAAGCATCCCTGCCTCCTCTTGGGCTTAATACAAGGACCCGTCGGCTTCTTAGAAGTATTCACAGCCTCCTCTTAGGCTTCGTATAATGATCTCATCCTCCGGGAATGATAGCCTCCTCTTGGGCTTCGTACAAGGACCTCTCGGCTTCTTAAAAGTTTCCAGCCTCCTCTTGGGCTTCGTACAAATTGTCCCGACGACCTCCTAGAGGTATAGGAACAGAAATTAGTCATCTTCATAGAACAGTCCTTTCAAAGAGTCTATTACTGTTTCTCAAAGCATAGTACAAAAGATAAAACCCTAGACTTGGACAGTCTAATTTCCTTGAGTCTCAAAGACATTCTCAAGTCTCCTTTCGTTAAATAGGAAGAAAACCCGTAGACTCAGACAGTCTCAATACCCTTTGGATTTCCCGCTTCCTTAAAGAACAGGAAATAATCCCGATCCCCAGATCAAATCCAGGAGTACAGTGTTACTCATATAAGAACTGATTTTCTCTTAATCAGTATACTGGACCTGTCACTTAACTGAGATAGCAAACCTTTCAGCCTCCATCTCGAGCTTCGTACGAGATACAAAAGACTCCCTCGTTGAGTCAAATCCTTTAGCCTCTCTCTCGGGCTTTGTATGAGACACACAAAAGACTCCCTCGTTGAGTCAAACAAATCTTCAGCCTCCATCTCGGGCTTTGTACGAGATACAAAAAAGGTTCTTATTGAGCCAAACAAATCTTTTAGCCCCCATCTCGGGCTTTGTACGAGATACAAAAACACTCTCTTGTTGAGTATAAAAGATTCTCCTGTTGAGTCAACCCTTTTTAGCCTCTCTATCGGGCTTCGTACGAGACACACATAAAACTCCCTCTTGTTGGGCCAATAGCCTCCTCTTAGGCTTTGTATAAGAAAACCACTGGTTGATCGAATCAACCTTTTAGCATCAAAGTTGTGCCCCGTTCACTGTACACAAACATCAACAACTCCTTCCCTTTCATCTAATCGATGTAAGCGGCAAGCCTCTGGATCGTCTATATCCATGCCACTGTCCCTCTTTTAGCATGAGAAATTCCTAAGGAAAGATGGCATTGCTCTACACTGAGTTAAAGTCTTCTCCTTCAGGTTGGAACCCCCCTATAAAGGAAATTATGGCATTTCCGGATTCACATATCCCGGTTAAAGTAATTCTCCTTTATAAATAGTTGTGACAAACAAACCTTCTTTAGAGATGACAAATTCTCTCTAAAGACAACACCTTTTCAGCTTCACATCTTGGGCTTTGAACAAGATACAAACAACCTTCAGCTTCACATCTTGGGCTTTGAACAAGATATAAATCACCTTTCGCTTCACGTTTTGGGCTTTGAACAAGACACCAAAACAACCCATTTCCTCCCATAGAATAGGAGGAACTACGAACGCTCTGATTTCCCTGTTTCGATAAACGGGAATACGTAGGCATAAGATTGAAAGAAAAATCTTAGCGAGCACACTAAACAAAAACCCTAAATCCCATACTTTCACATATCTATCAAAAAGCATCAGCCCTAACATCCTAATCCTTGTTCCCCGCCAGAAATTTGTCATTCTGTCAAAATAAACACGAGAAAGGCCCCACGACCACATAGCATCCGTAACCTAACAGACCGCTGTTTAAACTTGGTATGCAAGCAGGGTTAATTGGAGACATCTATTTCCCTTTCTTCATCAGCTTTAATAGGATAAAAAATGAATCGACCTGTAGTAACCCCAAAGAGCGACAGTGCTTAAGAACCACGTCCAAAATCGCTCGCTACAGTGAGTATCTATGAAAGGTTGAACCTCATCTATATTATTCAATATATAGAAATGTGATTGAATAACTACATCCCGAGCCATTGACCTAACATTTAGACCTTGAATACCTCTTTCGTCTGTGTCAGCATGACGAGACTTTGGAATTCCTATAGAATCTGCATCCGACAAATAGTTTGTACAAAACTCAACAGCTTCTTCTGTGATGTACCTTTCAACAATCGAAGCTTCCGGTCGGTGATGATTCTTCGTATATCCTTTAAAGATCTTCATATATCGCTCTATTGGATACATCCACCTTAAATAAACTGGACCACAAATTCCGATTTCTCTTACGGGATGAACAAGTAAGTGAACCATAATGTCAAAAAATGATGGTGGAAAATACATCTCCAATTGACACAAGATTATGGCAGCCTCATCTTCTAATTCATCCAATTTTTTGAAATCAAGAACTTTATTACATATGGCATTGAAGAATAAACACAGTCTCGTTATAGTTACTCTCACATTTTTTGGAAGGATCCCACGGATAGCCACTGGTAGAAGTTGTTGCATCAATACATGACAATCATGAGATTTTAAACCAATTAACTTGAGATCTTTCATTGATACAAGTTTCTTGATGTTTGATGAGTAACCTTGCGGAACTTTAATACCTTGCAAACACTCGCAGAACATCTTCTTTTCCTTTTTAGATAGAGTGTGACATGCTGAAGGCAGATAAGTTCTTTTTCCTTTCTCTATTGGAGCCAACTGTTTTCGTATACCCATCTTCTCCATATCAAGACGGGAAGTCTTACTATCTTTAGTCTTGCACATAATGTTTAGAAGTGTGCCAATCAAACTATCACACACATTTTTCTCCACGTGCATCACATCAAGACAATGTCTAACATCAAGACTTGACCAATATGGAAGATCAAAGAAGATTAACCTCTTTTTCCATATATTTTTCGTAACTGCCCCTTTTTCTTTTCCTCTCTTCCCACCTTTTTCTTTTTCTCTCTTCCCACCTTTTTCTTTTTCTCTCTTCCCAAGGACAACATTAATGTATTCCTGCCGTTGATAAACTTCATCCCCGGTTAAAGGTTTAGGAGCCTCACCAAACTCTTGCTCTCCATTAAAAGCCTTTCGCAATCTACGATAAGGATGACCCGGTTTTAGAAATTTTCGATGCCTAAGGTAAACGGTATTTTTTCCAAACTCAAGTTGGTGATAACAAGTATCAGCTTCACATATAGGACATGCTTTATGTCCTTTGACACTGTATCCCGCCAAGTTACCGTAAGCCGGAAAGTCGTTAATTGTGCAAAATAACATTGCACGCATATTAAACTTTTCCCCAGAATATGCATCATCAATTTCAACGCCTTCATCCCACAAGAGTCGTAAATCATCAATTAATGGACTAAGATAAACATCTATGTCGTTACCAGGTTGTCGTGGTCCAGAAATCATCATACTTAACAGTATATACTTGCGCTTCATGCACAACCAATGAGATAGGTTGTAAATAGTGAGAAGAACAGGCCATGAAGTATGATTAGTGCTCATATTACCAAAGGGGTTCATTCCATCGGTGGCAAGCCCAAGCCTAAGATTTCTTGGCTCGACTCCAAAATCCGGAAACAACGAATCAATTTTCTTCCATTGCAAAGAATCAGCTACATGGCGAATGTTTCCATCACGAATCCTTTCATCTGCATGCCATCTAAGATTCTTTGCGTCATTCGAATTAGCAAAAAGTCTCTTTAATCATGAAAGTATTGGCAAGTACCATAACACTTTAGCAGGAGGATGCTTCCTACTAACATTGTCATAGTGATCATTGTCATCACCATTGCTAGCCTTCAGCTTGTAACGCGACACACCATATTTTGGACATTGACACAAGTCTTCATACTCTTTCCGGTATAATATGCAATCATTAGGGCAATCATGTATCTTGATATACTCCAGACCCAGTGGACACAATATCTTCTTGGCCTCATAGCAACGATCCGGCAATTTGTTATCTTCTGGTAACATTTGCTGTAGCAATTCAAGTAATTCCGTGAAACTTTTATCCGACCATCCATTTTTTGCCTTCAGATTAAACAACTTTAACACCGCCGACAATCGTGTGAACTCTGTGTATCCCTTATATAAAGGGGTGTCTTTATCACGACATAAATTATCATAAATATGAGCATTTATAAAAGAAGATTCCCCAATATCACAGAACATATCCTCTAGGTGATCTTCGATATATTCATCTTCCTCCACTCTTTGACTTTGTGACGTCCGACTTTCCTTATTATCCACCTCACCATGCCACGTCCATATTATATAATTTTGACATATACCATCACAATAAAGGTGATTGTGTATTTCTTTCTTTGTACCCTTTTTTATATTAGCGCAAACAACACAAGGACAATAAAAGATACCATCATTGTCGGGAAGATGTTTATCAGCGTATTCAAGGAATTCACAAACTCCGTTCTCATAAACCGGATCTAATATATTGGCTTTCGTCCAACTACGATCCATTACAACTTCTGAAATTTATACATGTATAATAATGTGAATGACACACCAAAATCTAATCCAAAAACTCAAGCATATGCATATACAATATGAACAAAGAAAAAATCAATGAAGATCTACTCTCATACTAAACGTAAAGCATATGAAACATCTCATTCTGAATTGAGCATATACAATATGAACAAAGAAAAAAGGAATGAAGATGTTGAAGAGAACCTTACTTCGAAGCTGAAGAAGCAAATGAATGATGAAGACGGTCAATATTTGAGCATAAACCAAGAAAAAAGGAATGAAGATGTTGAAGAAAACCTTACTTCGAAGCTGAAGAAGCAAATGAATGATGAAGACGATCAATATTTGAGCATAAACCAAGAAAAAGGAATGAAGATGTTGAAGAGTACCTTATTTGAGCAATATTTGAGCTCCAAATGAATGGATATGAAGAGAGTAAAGGTTAGGGCGTCTCTGACTCACTTGTTCGATTAGGGCGTCTTATGAAAGAAATACATAATAAGTTTTGTTTTAATTTATCAGTAAACCTTTTAATCTCGTGTGGAGAAACAAACCGTCATGGAATCTTAAGTGACACACGCTAAATGTATCCTAAAAAAAGGAAAAAATGTGTTGCAGGGAATCGAAGCTTGTTACATTTCATTTATTACTACGGTTGTTCATCTTAACCGTTGTAAAATAATTTACAATTTATTTTTAAAATAATGGACTTAATTGTCACACGCTAAATGTACTCTAAAAAATGGAAAAAAATGTAGTTGCAGGGAATCGAAGCTAGATACATTTTATTTATTACTACGGTGGTTTCATTCAACCGTCATGAAATGACTCAGCTTTTACATGAGCGAGAAATTTTTAACCTATTACAACGGCATAAAAGGATGCGTTGTAAGCCTGGCGTTGTTGTTTTAGCATTTTGTAGTAGTGATAGCCATGAGTATGCATTCATTTCCCATAGATGAGGGAAATGGTCCCATAAAATCAATCACTCCGACATCAAAAATCTCAACCTCTAAGACGTTGTTTAGAGGCATTTCATTCCTCTTTGAGATGTTTCTAGTGAATTGACACTGGTCACACTTTTTTATAAAAACATGGATATCTTTGAAGAGATTTGTCCAGTAAAGGCCAACTTGTAAAATCTTCGACACAGTTTTGTTGGTACTAGCATGTTCACAGTAGAAGGAAACATGGCAGTGAGTAATGACACTCTCATTCTCCTTTTCTGGGATACACCTTTGGAAAACTCCATCAAAGTTTTTCTTAAAGAGTAGAGGCTCGTCCCAATAGTAATGCCTAAGGTCGGAGAAGAATTTATTTTTACGCTGGTAGTTCATATCCAGAGGTAAAACTCTAGTAGCAAGGTAGTTGACAAAGCCTGCTTACCAAGGTGTTTCCTTTTGAACCAGCGCAAATAGTTTGTCATCCAGGGAAGAGTCATCAAGAGGTATCTCTTCCCTTTTTTTGCTGAGTCAATCTTGACAGATGGTCGACAACCACATTTTATGTTCCTTTCTTATCTCTTATCCCAATATCAAACTGTTACAGCAGTAAGATCCATTTGATAAGCCTAAGTTTAACATCCTTTTTGCTTAGGAGATATCTAATTATCGAATGGTTTGTATAGACAATTATCTTCAAACCCACTAGGTAGGGAAAAAAATTTGTCGATAACAAAGACCACGACCAATAGCTCTTTCTCTGTGGTTGTATAATCATTGTTGTCTCACGTGATCTCAAAGGGACTACTCCAATCAGGAGACTGTATTATAGGAGAAGAGACCAATGCCTTTTTCAAGGTTCAAGGGATTCAAGGTACTCATTATTGAAGTCAAATTCAATATTTTTCATTAACAACCCATTCAGGGGCTTAGAATCTTAGAGAAGTCCTTAATGAATTGGCGCTAAAAGCTGACATGTACAAGGAAACTCCTAACTTCCCTTATAGTGGTGGGGGAGTCAACTTCTCAATCACCTCAACTTTCGCCTGGTCAACCTCAATTCCTCTAGTGAACACTAAGTGTCTGAGGACTATGCCCTCTTTCACCATGAAGTGGCATTTTTTCCAATTTAGCCCTAAATTAGATTTAACACGCCTCTCTAAGACATTTTATAAAATTTTCAAATAATCACTAAAGTGGGATCCATAAACCAAGAAGTCGTCCATGAAGACTTCCATAATATCCTCTAGGAAATCAGAAAAAATAGACATCATGGTGGAAAGTGACAGGCGCATTGCATAGCCCAAAGGGCATTCGCCGGTAGGCAAATGTACCATAAGGGCAAGTAAATGTCGTTTTCTCTTTATCGTCATTGTGAATGGAGATTTGGAAAAACCACAGTAACCATCTAGGTAGCAAAAATGAGAGTGCATGGCTAGACACTCAAGCATCTAGTCAATAAATGGGAGTAGAAAATGGTATTTTCGGGTAACTTTGTTAAGCTTTCTATAGTCAATATATATTATCCATCCTGTGAATGTCCTAATGGCTTCTTTCTCTCTTTGATCATTCTTAATCACCATTACCCCTTTTCTTTAGCACCACATGAACAGGGCTAACCCAGTTACTGCCATAGGTGGGATAAATTACCCTGGCTCCTGGAGTTTCAGCACCTCCTTTTTAACCACTTCTTTCATGTTGGGATTTAGTTTCATCTTATGTTCTCTATAGGGCTTATAATCATTCTCTAACAGAATGTTATGCATACAAATTGAGGGACAAATAACCTTAAAATCATCAATGGTGTACCCTATGGTCTTGGGGTATTTTTTTAAAACAGTAAGCAGTTACAAAGTTTCGGACTTTCCTAAACTCGCATTCACTATTACAAGTTAGTTTAACCTTTCGTCTAGAAATTCACATATAAGGGTACGAGGTAATTGTTTTAATTCTTCCAGTGGTTCTTGTTTCTCAGTTTCATCGCTCTGTGTCATAAGAACTTCAATGCTTTGGTCAGAGGAAATGAGACGTTTGTCCAATACTTCCTCACAAACTTTTGCTTCGGTGTTTTCTTTATCATTTTTAGCGGCATCGAGTGAACATGTCTCCAACCCTTCGATCAGAAGGTGCTCAAATGTTCTTTCTTTTACACATGCATCGATAATATCGATCAAACTACAAGAATCACTTATTGAAGTATTTTTCATGAGTTTTTTTAATATGAACTCATTTTTTTCTTCCCCTGCCTCAAAAGTCATTTTTCCTCTCTTAACATCAATGATGGCCCCATCCGTGGCTAGGAAGAGCCTACCCAAGATTATGGGGATTTGAGAATCCTCTTCAATTTCCATTATGACAAAACCCACATGTATATAAATTCCCCTATCCTAATGGGAACATCCTCTAACACACCCATAGGGTATTTTACTGTCATATTAGCAAGCTATAGACAGATATCTATGGGTTTCATATCACCCATATCTGACCTTTAGCACACCGACAAGGGCATCGGGCTAACACAAACCCCTAAGTCACAAAGCCCCCTTTCAAAATTCATGTTTCCTATAGAACAGTGAATCAAAAAACTTCCTAGATCTTTAAGCTTAGTAGGCAACATGTTTTAGATTATCATGTTATTGCCAGCATTCATAGCTACATTTTTATTACCTTATAATATTATTTTATTAGCCAAAATTTCTTTTAGAAATTTGGCATACGTGGGCATCTGAGCCAATGCTTCGGTAAAAGGCACATCAAGGTGGATCTTTCTCAAAAGCTCTACAAAACTTTTTAAATTGCTCCTCTACCTTAGCCTTCGCAAACCTTTGCGGGAAAAGGATCAGTGGCTTGTATGGAGAAAGAGAAACATATGGTGCTTCCTCCTCTACCTCTTTGACTACCTCTTTTTTAGAGGGTGTCATTGGATTTTCCTCAACTCCTAAGTTTTTCTCACTATTACTTTTCTCCGCCTCTTTACTTTTCAGGTGGTGTATGAGTGTTGAATTTTATCCTAACGGTGTTTAGCTAAAACGATCGCAATATTGGTTTGTTTAAGGAAAATTGAAATAAAATTAAAAGATAGTAAAAACAGGACACAGGGTTGTGATAATCTATTAATACTTACCCTATTGATTATCTGAATTCAAACATGAGAATATCTAAGTAATTTATAGAAAAGTAGATAAATATGTACGACACCTACTTTCATGACGTGCATATCTAGACGTATTTTTGGCACAACTAAGCGGTTTTCTCAATCGAAAAGAGTTAACTTGTTAGGAAGGTGCCTCACTACTATATTGTTTAGCAATCTGCGATCCGATATCAATTCATATCCTTTCGAACTATGATCGTATATGGGTTACCTTTGCTTTCGCAACCAACACATATATATTTAAGAATTTGGATGCTAAAATAAAAGCACTTATAGTTCTCATAGTTCATGTTTGAATAAATCAATTAGGGATCGTCGTGAGATAGACTCTCACAGTCCCTTGTCCTTGCAAAACTACACACCCATGGTGAGGTAAACAACCATTAAGCAAGTAAAAGACAAAACATGCAAAGTAAATAAAGTAAAGAAATTTCAAATAAAGAACATAGATAATAGAAAGCATGATTTAAATAAAGAAAACAAGAGAAAATACAACAATTTTGCATAGGAAATACAAACAAGAGCCAAGAACCAAAGCTAGAATTACAAAGTGTATGGAAGTAACAAGTGTTCCAACGCTCAAGATCAAGTGTACTATTTATACAAAAACTAGCCATTAATCACTCGTAATCACTAATTATTTTGTGCTTAACCATTAAAACCCACTAACATCAAGTCTTGGGAGGTTTCAGATGTCCAAAAGTCACAAAAATTCCTAAAAAGTCATTGAATTCATAAGTTTTGTTGGGTGCAACACGGGTGTGTCACCAGACTGTGTCAGGCAACACGACCCGTGTGAGGTGACACGACCCAACCGTGTTGGCCTCAGATATTTTGTATGGTGAAGGCCTATTTTCGCATGATCCTTGGTCTTTTTTACTCCAGTTGAGTCCATTACTCTCTTATTTCCTAAAAACATTAAAAAAACATAAAAGCGCCTAAAATCGAACTAAAACAACGAAAGCATACGAGAAAGCAAAAATAAAATAAGCTACAAATATGATGCAATAATCACTTATCAAGGAGTTTGAAACAAACAAGAAAAAGAAAAATGCATGTCATCGAATAAAAAAGCTGAATTAAGAATATAAGAATATGGAGTGAAAATAGATTTTGGAAAAGGGCAAGAATGCTAAGTGAAGATGATCTAGTTTTGGATTCAAAAATTTGTCTAGATGTAGATATACAAGAAGAAAATCTTCAACAAAAAAAATGTCCCAAAATATTGTTTTAGCCACAAGGAAAATGGAAGAGAAGAAATAGATAAAGTATTAGACTCCATTTATGCCTTGTCCGCTACTATCATGTTGAAGAAGATACGGAAGCAACATCATCAATACCTCAAGTTCATGGGAGTCCTATCAAACAAAAGGAAGAAGAAGAATGATGTTTTTTTTGTCATCTATGTCGCCCTAACAAAGAAGCAAACGGTCAAGTTAAGGACCTTAAATAAGTGCTACATGGGAGGCAACCTACAAATCGATGTTATATAGCTTTATTTCAGTTTATGTACCTTATTGTAATATGATCCAAGGAAGAGTAATAACTAGATTTCAAGAACGTTCTTCCCTTTTTGCACTTCTTTATGTTTTGAGTTAGTTAACCAGTTTTCTACTATTGTTTGTTTCAGTTATAATTTGTTACCTTACCAGTGCCAATATAAAAAAGGAAAGAAAAATTCACCAGAAAAATAATAAACAAAAGTGATCAACATTGAAGTTCCCTTGCATATTGATATTTGATGAAGAAAAGGGAAGTCGACTACTCGTACTCAATCTCCAGATGTCTCAACTAGTAAGGTTTTAGCCAAATATTTCCACTATTCTTTTTTCTTTCTTATGAGAGTATATGTACATTAGTTATTTTCTAGAATTAACATTGTTTCTACTTAATCTATTGGTCCGATGAATACACACTAAGACAATTGTTTGTGAAAATTCTGAGCCTTTTTAAGCAAACATGTTTTAGTATGATTATATCCATTGCTAACTACTTTGAGTCTTAGCAATTCTTTCGGTGACATAGTGTATATGCGTATTTTCGACGCCATGAGTTCAACACGTAAAAAGTTGTTTTCGACAAATGGAGGAACATGCCAAAAGAAGTACAACTGAAAGAGTATATCTACTTGGGAGATATTCTTCAACATCCTTCGACATTTCGACAGGACAACGTTTCGACATTTCGTCAAGTAAAGATTTCTGCAAATGGAAAAAGTTTGGACAAGTATGAAGAAGGTTGCAATAGTTCGACAATTCGACAAGTCTGAAAGGACGCGTTTGTTCGACATAACTTGAAGATTCAAATTCAAGAGACTTATAACGTTTGGCAGAAGACGCGTGGAAGCACCTGGCGAAAGGGAGACATGCAGAAGGCCAGATGTCGAAAATTTAGGATTTAGTCGTTAATAGCAGTTATTTTGTTTGTCTATAAATATGATAGTTGTTATTAGAATTCAGTGTGAAAAACTTGTACAAAAATTCCTGCAATTACTCAAAGTACCCGTGTGAGAGAAAAGAGTTATTTGGAAAATGTACGTGTAAACACCATCTTTTAATTTCTTTATCAATCAAAGTCTTTTTACCAATTCCTTTACATTTACCAGCATCTTTATGTTTTCTTCGTCATTTTATTTTAAAGTTCTTTCTTCGCCATTTTACTTTAAAAGTTCTTTTCAAAGTCATTTTCTTTTATCTCAAACTTTCATCTAGAGTTAGTCGAAATCTTTTATTCCAAAAGACTTAAACACATAAAACCAGGAACTAAGATATCACCCTTAATTTAAAATTTATCACGTTGATCTAAGTTTTCGCCCGACGTCCTAGGATTTGTTTGGTTAATCCTGCAAGTAACCCAGATTTCACCATTCTGGTAAACCAGAGATTGTTCGCCAAGATCAACAGCGAACAAATTGGCACGCCCCGTGGGACCAGTGCAATATAAAACTTAAATAAATTTTTTAAAAAAAAATTTAAGGCTTTTTCTTCGTTGTATGATACTAAGAAGCGGTAAATTAGCCGTATCTGACGTAGAGAGACCCAAAAGAACTAGAGTAAGGAAAATGGCGATTCAGTCAAATAATCCTAATCCCAATCCAAATTCAAATGAAAATATTCCAGTTTCCAACCCTATACCTTCGACAGGGGGAAATGTGGATTCAAACCCTGTTCTGGAGGAGGTTATGCCTTCGTCAACAGGATCTATACCAGCGGTTTCGCTCTCCCAAAGTATGCCTAGTTCCTCCACAATGGGACATTCAAGGCCTTTGGGGACGTCTCCTCCGGGAGGACAAAATTTTAGGCCATTCCAGACAAATTTTTCCATGCCTATGTTCCGAAGAGAACAACCATATGGAATGCCAACGTCAGTAATGGCAAACTTGCAAAGTGCACCACCCTTGTATTCTGACGCCATGGTCCACATGTCTTCACCATTGCAAGGATCAGGATATGGTGGAAATATGAGTAGATTGAACCAATCCCTACCAAATTTCCAGATGCCAGCAATTACCAATAATTCTGCGCAAGTAATTCGACAACAAATGGACGAAAGTAATCATGATATGGTCCAAATGTTGACTCAACAAATGGGAGCAGTATTTAACCCTTTAATACAAAACACTACCCAAACCAACCAATTGTTGGCTGCGCAAATGACGCGCATTGCTGACTTTTTTGGTGTTCCTCAAACACGACAAAGAGAACAAGTGATTCAAAACCAAGTAGTAAATGTCGAAGAGGAACCCACGATAAATTAAAGGCCTTTAGAGAATCCTCAGGAAAATCCTAGAAACCAAGAGGCAGTGGTCGAACAGCCTCGTGTCGAAATCCCCGTTCAACAAGAACCTAGGAGGGTAATAGTCCAGAGAGGCCAAGATGCTGATGATGTGTTGCAACAGCGAATACGATATAATAACTTGCCTGTCGAAAATAACATAACAGCCATGGTCGAAAGGATAATGGCCCAAAACGGTGTAAATATAGGTTTGCAAAGGCCTACTTATACTTCCCCATTGTCAGAACACATTCTGCAAGAGGAACTACCCCCAAGATGGAAAGTTCCTAAGTTTACTAAGTTTTCAGGAGATACTAGTGAATCTACTATAGAGCACGTAGCGCGTTATCTAATAGAAGCAGGGGAAATAGTCAATAATGAAAACTTGAAAATGAAGTACTTCCCAAGTTCCTTGACAAAAAATGCATTCACCTGGTTTACATCCTTGCCTGCGAACTCTATATTCACATGGACCCAATTAGAAAGATTGTTCCATGAACAATTCTATATGGGTCAGACTAAGATAAGTTTGAAGGAATTAGCCAGTGTTAAGAGGAAATTTTCAGAGCCTATAGATGATTACCTAAATAGGTTCAGGTTGCTTAAGGCAAGATGTTTCACACAAGTGCCAGAACGAGAGTTAGTCGAAATGGCTGCAGGGGGTCTAGATTATTCTATAAGGAAGAAATTAGACACTCAATATTTAAGAGATATGGCACAATTAGCAGATAGGGTAAGACAGATTGAAAGGCTAAAAGCTGAGAAATTCAGATCAAATAAAAATAAAAAGGAAAGAGTGGCCTATGTAGGAGTATGCCAGGATGATGATGGTGACGAAAATGAACTAATTTTGTTCGACGAACAAGAAATTGATCTGGCAGAACTAAAGTCAGGCCCACCATACGCATGTAAAGTACTAGCTCCGTCGAATGGAAAAAATCCAGTCGAACATGAAAAGAATGATAAGTTTCCTAAACGAACTTATACGTTCGACGTCACCAAGTGTGACGAAATTTTTTATTTATTGGTCAAAGATGGTCAGTTAATAAAGCCACCAGGCGCTAAAGAACCGCCTGTCGAACAGCAGAAAAAGAGGGGTTTTTGTAAGTACCATAACTTTTTGGGTCATAAAACATCTCAATGTTTTCTTTTCAGGGATCTAGTTCAGAATGCTATCCGTGATGGAAGGCTGAAGTTTGGCGAGAAGCCAAAACAACAAATGGGGATCGATTCGAATCCTATGCAGGTTGTCGAAGCACACTATGCTGAACCATCCACTGTGAATATGGTGGAGATTGAAGTTGCTTCTGGTGGCAGTTTCGAGATGGTGGAGGCTATGGAAGGTTTCGACACCAGTGTCAACATGGTCGAGATTACTGAAGATCTTGCAGGCCAGAACGAAGTCGAAAGTACTGAAGCGTTCGACAACGATAATGAAGTCAAAGTCACTGAAGATCTTGACAACAAAAACACAGTTGAAGTCACTGAGGACTTCGACGATGAAGGTAAGGTCGAAGTTACTGAAAGCTTTGACAATCAGAAATTGAAGAAAACTACAGAGGGTTCCGACGAAAAGAACGATGACAGTGTTGCTGAAGTCGTGGTGGTTCGACCAGGAGAAATCTGGGATTGCTTAGGACAACCAAGTGGAAAATTCGACTACCTGGTGAAGTACACTATTCCTGCAACTTTGATGACGATGGTGATTCCCCTATCGCCAAGGACGAAGTTACTGAGGACTTCGTTGCTGAAGACAAGGCTACTAAAGGCCTTGATCTTGACAACACGAAGGAAGTTGATGTTGCAAATTACTGCATCAACATCATGGGACCTTTCGACAAGGAAGTCACAGAAATGAAAGAAAAAGCTGTACATGGCCGTGGGAAATCTGGGACTTATGGGATCCTACGAAAAATAGAGGAGGACCCTAAAGAAAAGTCAAACAAGTGTTGCTGCAAGCATGCTCCTAGGAACATATCCTGGTGTTGCTGCCCAGAAGGGAAGTTCGACCTGACGAAAAAGAAGGACAGAGTCGAAGAGGAAAAGCTCATTGAAAAGATGAACAGACTAACCATTGCTGACAAGCAAAATGTGGGGATCAATATGGTAGAAGTTTCGCAGAAAACTCAGGCAGCAGTAGATGAAGATCAACGTCGAGAGGAGTACCAAAAGCTGGCGTACCCCAAAGAAGATGAGAGTTTGGTCGAATTCATCAAAAGGTACCAGAGAAGGAAGAGTGACGTGATGCTATGCCCTCGTTGCAGTTCCATTTTCGACAGAAAGGCTGCCACCAACTTGGAGGCAACAGATCAAGCAAGAAGGAAGGCGAATGGGGGAGCGACAAGATATGACCCAAGAAGGAGTGAGCACCACCAATGGAGGCGCGGAGACAGACACTATGGCACTTACAAGCCATCAAACAAAGTGATAGATGACAAATGGGTTCAACCCTTCAGAGACGCCCAAGGCCAGAAGAAGTGGAAAAATTTCAATGTGCAGAGAGGCACTTCAATGGAAAACAAGAAGGAGTTGGAGAAATATAAACCTAGGCCATATCCTTCAGAGAATTATAAAGGGAAGAACCCCATGTCGAGATCCCAGTGGAGGAGGTTCCAAAGGCAAAAGAGGGTTGAGAAAGAAGTTGCTGAAAAAGGTATGATGAGAAAAGTGGCTGGAAACAAGGACGAAGCAGAATGCAGCAGCAACGCTCAAATGGCAAACAAGAAGAAACCTCTCCAGCAAATCAAACCAAACAGCGTGGCAGCGCAAAGTGTGCCCAAAGAGAAGATGTTGGAGGATGACGAGATGACAGATGATTTCAAGTCAGATTCAGAGGCATCCTTCGACGTTGCCTGTAATGTGGTCTCGGTCCTTCCCAGAGACTATGATAGGATCATGGAAGTCGAAGACGAAGAGGATGGGATGGAAGAGGAAACGATGGTGCACAAGCCCGTGTGCTACTACGTAATGAATAATGGTTGTGTCGAAGAGCAAAATGCTTTCTTCGAAAGACCAGACGATTCCATGAAGGCGCACTTGAAGCCTTTGTTTATCAAAGGAAAGATTGAGAGTGTTGGTGTGAACAAGATCCTAGTGGATGGTGGTGCCGCTGTGAATTTAATGCCCCATTTCATGCTGAAAAAGATTGGCAAAGATGACTCGGATGCAAAGCCCCACAACATGGTTCTGTCGAATTACGAAGGAAAGGTAGGAACAACTATGGGAGTTATTCAAGTGGATCTGACAGTTGGTACTATAACAAGGCCAACAATGTTTATAGTCATTGCTTCTAGGGCAAACTACAACTTGCTGTTGGGAAGAGAATGGATCCATGGTATAGGTGATGTTCCTTCGTCGATGCACCAGAGAATAGTTATTTGGAGGCCAGATGGAATCGTCGAGAACATAGAAGCAGACCAAAGTTACTTCATGTCCGAAGTAAACAATGTAAGCGATCGAAGTTTCGACAAAAACTTAGCCCACATACCTCCTTGCAGTCCGGCGAAATTCGACTTGAAGGCAACGGACAACGCGTACTGTTCCATGTATCTCCATCCTACACATGGTTTTCAGTGGGATAAGGAAGTCATTGGTGACTCCAACTACATGTGGGGGACTACCAACGTAGCTCCAACAGGATGGGGGAATGATTTCGACAATGATGATGAGTGAACAAGCAGTGCTCAACAAAATTACGGCTTACATAGCCGAAAACAAATTCAAAGCGGCTCTGGAGGCCAAAGTAAAATACATGGCTGTCGAAGCCAATCATGAAGATTCAAATGAACAATGTCTTCAAAAAGACGTTGAGGAAAATAATGATAACAACCAAATAGACGAATGGCAACACCAGAAACTTGACGCCATTTATGACGACGAACCTTTGGGGTTCGAAAAAGATCCAGTGTCGAACAATTTGAAGATGGTGGCGCAAGATCCTTTAGAAGAAATCAACTTGGGACTGGGGGCAGAAAAAATACCAACCTACATAAGTGCAAGGATGGATCCTCAGTTCAGAGTCAAAATAATCCAGTTGTTGGAGGAGTTCAAAGATTGCTTTGCATGGGATTATGACGAAATGCCTGGTTTGGACAGAAGTTTGGTCGAATTGAAGCTGCCAATCATAGAAGGGAAGAAGCCAGTCAAGCAAACTCCAAGGCGCTTTGCACCAGAAGTTCTGTCGAAAATAAAAGAAGAGGTCGAAAGACTTCTAAAATGCAACTTCATCCGCACTACCAGGTATGTTGATTGGATTGCAAATATAGTTCCGGTTATTAAGAAAAATGGCAAACTTAGGGTATGCATTGATTTTAGAGATTTAAATTCTGCTACCCCAAAGGATGAATATCCTATGCCAGTAGCAGAAATGCTTATAGATTCTGCAGCAGGTCACGAGTATCTAAGTATGTTGGATGGATACTCTGGCTATAACCAAATTTTTATTGCTGAAGAGGATGTTTCTAAGACAGCTTTTCGTTGTCCTGGAGCAATTGGAACTTATGAATGGGTAGTGATGCCTTTTGGTTTAAAGAATGCTGGAGCCACTTACCAAAGGGCTATGAATTCAATTTTCCATGATTTTATTGAGACGTTTATGCAGATTTACATTGATGATATTGTAATCAAGTCTGTTTCAGGAAAAGATCATATTGACCATCTTCGACAATCCTTTGAGAGGATGAGAAAGTTTGGTCTAAAGATGAATCCCCTTAAATGTGCTTTTGGTGTGCAGGCGGGTAATTTTTTAGGTTTTGTGGTCCACAAGAAAGGGATCGAAATAAATGAAAACAAAGCCAAAGCTATAATGGAAGCGAAAGCGCCATCAACGAAAAAGGGATTGTAATCTCTACTAGGGAAGATCAATTTTCTAAGAAGATTCATCTCCAACCTCAGTGGAAAGACACAACCCTTTTCTCCTCTACTTCGACTAAAGAAAGAAGAATTCACATGGGGGCAAGAGCAACAAGTGGCTTTCGACAAAATCAAAGAGTACTTGGCTAGTCCTCAAATCTTGATGTCCCCTTGTAGGAAAAGAAGCATGAGGTTGTATATCTCTGCATCAGACAAGACATTAGGAAGTATGTTGTGTCAAGAGGATGAGAATGGCGTCGAAAGGGCCATCTATTATCTCAGCAGAGTCTTAAATGATGCTGAAACTAGATATAGTGCTATAGAAAAACTATGTTTATGTGTATATTTCTCTTGTATGAAATTGAAGCATTATATAAAGCATGTTGATGTATATGTATCTTCTCATTTCGACGTAATAAAACATATGTTGTCTAAGTCTATTTTGCATAGTCGAATTGGAAAGTGGGCTTTGGCTCTAACAGAATACTCCTTAAAATATTTGCCTTTAAAGGCTATGAAAGGACAGGTGGTGGCTGATTTTATAGCTAACCACTCTATAGTCGAAACTATAGAGTACGTCGAATTAGCACCATGGAAACTGTATTTCGACGGTTCCAGGCATAAGAATGGACTTGGTATTGGGATGGTGATTATTTCTCCTGACAAAATTCCAACAAAGTTCAAGTACAAAGTCGAAGGGCTATGTTCGAACAATGAAGTCGAATATGAAGCTTTGATTGCTGGACTTGAAATCTTGTTGGAATTGGGGGCAACAAGGGTCGAAATAATGGGTGACTCTGAGTTGGTAATAAAGCAGTTGACTAAGGAGTACAAATGTGTGAAAGAGAATCTAATAATGTACTTCGTGATGGCAAATAGACTTCTCAAGAAGTTCGACAATGTGGTTTTTAGGCACATTCCCAGGATGGAGAATCAAGAGGCGAATGATCTTGCTCAACTGGCATCAGGATACAAAGTGTCGGAGGAGAAGTTAGAAAAAGCCATTGAAGTCAGAGGAAGAATCATATCTGTAGGTTTGTCCCCATCAGATTTAGAGACAATAAAATTGGGATATGGTGACGAGGAGAATTATGAGATCTGCAACGTAGATGATGCAGGAGTCGAAGACTGGAGAAAACCCATCAAAGAATATTTGCAAGATCCAAATCAACAAGTCGAACGAAAGGTAAAATATAGAGCTTTGAGTTATGTACTTTTTGGCAATGAATTGTTCAAGAAGACTGCAGAAGGAGTCTTGTTGAAATGCTTAGGCGAAAATGAAGCATACATAGCATTGTCAAATGTGCATAGTGGAGCGTGTGGCGCACACCAAGCAGGCCACAAAATGAAGTGGTTATTGTTTCGACAAGGAATGTATTGGCCAACAATGCTAAAGGATTGTGTCGAATTTGCAAAAGGGTGTCAAGAGTGCCAAGTACATGCAGGCATACCACATGTTCCTGCAAGTGAGTTACATTCGATTGTAAAACCTTGGCCGTTCAGAGGTTGGGCGTTAGATTTAATTGGTGAAATTCGACCAGCTTCTTCAAAAGGGCAAAGGTACATTTTAGTTGGAGTAGATTATTTTACTAAGTGGATTGAAGCCATACCATTGGGGAATGTAGATCAAGAAGCAGTTATGGATTTTATCCAAAAGCATATAATCTACAGATTTGGGATACCGGAAACAATAACAATAGATCAAGGATCTGTGTTTACTGGTCGAAAGATGCAGAAGTTTGCACAAGATACAGGTTTTAAGCTCCTTACTTCGACACCTTATTATGCTCAGGCTAATGGACAAGTCGAAGCAGCTAACAAGGTAGTGATAAATTTGATCAAAAAGCATGTAGGTGGAAAGCCAAAAAATTGGCATAATACCTTAGATCAAATTTTATGGGCTTGTCGAACATCTCCTAAAGAAGCAACCAATTCGACTCCATTTAAATTAACTTATGGGCATGATGCAGTTTTGCCAGTCGAATTGTATTTGCAATCAGTTAGGGTTCAAAGGCATCATCAGATCCCATCAGAGACATACTGGAGTATGATGATGGATGAATTGGTTGATTTAGACAAAGAAAGGCTACGTGCCTTAGATCTCATAAAGAGACAAAAAGAGAGAGTCGAAAAGTTCTACAATAGAAAAGTAAAATTTAAAACTTTTTCAATTGGTGATTATGTGTGGAAGGTAATTCTTCCTATGGATCGAAAAGACAGAGTTATGGGAAAATGGTCTCCCAAATGGGAAGGACCTTTCAAAGTTTTGAAAATATTTTCTAATGGCGCATATGAGGTCGAAGAAATAGGGAAAGACGAAAGGATATTAAAAATAAATGGCAAATATTTGAAAAGGTATAAACCAATATTGCAGGAAATAAAGATAGCAGTCGAATAAAACGGAAATTGAAAAGTAAATATTGTGCTGCCAAGCAGATGGCGTTAAATCATTACAAATAAAGCCTCAAAGGGCTAGAAATTGACAGGAAAATTCGACTAAAGCTGAAGGTTTGCAAACTGTGCCTTCAAAGCGGTAAATTTGTCTTTCTGAAATTGAAGTCGACGATCACAGAGGTTCCTGTGAATATGGGCAACTTCAATCTCTTGGTTGATCTTTTGAGCGGTCTCTGCGTGTTGAATGCCAACCTTCAACTCTTCATCAATCTCGCTTTGCCTAGGCTGCTGGATAGAAGCTATGAGTTCCTCCTCTTTGGAAATTTTCTCTTGGAGAACTGCTATTTGTTTCTTCCATGTCTGGATGTGGTTATGGCAAGTAGCAATCTTCTTGACAGAGGCTTCAGAAAGCTCTTGTAGTTTTGAAACCTTATTTGTCGAAACAGAAACAGAGTTCCATTCAGCAGCTTGTTGGTCCATTTTTTTAGAGATTTGTTGACATAAGTCCCTTCGACGGTGAAGATCTGCGCTGGATAAGTCAATCACAGTTGTCAGCTCTATCACAAAATTGCAGACTTCGACAGAAACATCCAAGACGTTAACTTGCTTCAACAGTTTCTTCAACTCCATTGGAGCAATGGCATTTTCCTCTAGAACTTGGAACAAGTCAACATCAAGGATCTTCGCCTTGATCTGAGTCATGATATTGGGTAGAGACTTCACTTCAGAAGTGGCTCCAGAAGTAGTCGAACTGCTGTAGGAAGAGTCTTTAAAGTTGAATCTGGTGCTAAGTATGGCTTTCAGGTAGTCCAGGGGCTTCTGCACTTTGATACTTTCAAGCTCTTCATGAGAAAGACTAGTCGAACCAGTTGTTTGGGAACTCCTTTGAGTTTGGTCAGGAGTAGACTGGTTGCTATGCTCTGAAGTTCGCCTAGCTTCCTGTTGCTTCGACAGATCTTCTTCGTCAGCAGTCTTCTCTTCAGGATCTCCTTTGATAGCAGTGTCTGCTTCAACATCATCATCTTTTTGTTGCTCAGCGTGTAATCCAGGATGAGAAGGAGAGTTGTTATCAGAATCAGCTCCCACAGTAGTGTCGAATGCTTCGACCGTTTGTCTCTCAAGTTCTTTGATGGGAGTGTCCTCCTCTCGAGCTACCTCCTTCTGGATTGTCTCAGGCTGTTTTTCGACGACCTTTGGCTTCTATCAAAAGAAAAATTTCTAAGTGAGAAATGAAATAAAATAAACGAGAAGGGTCAAGATTGAAATTTACCTTAGAAGTCTCAGTTTTGGAGCTAGACTTTCCACTCCTCGTATCCTTCGGCTGATGTTTTGTAGCAGGACTGCTAGAAGATTCCCTTTTAGAGGATTTGACAATGGATTTTTGTGAGGCAATTTTCTGCAGTCTTTTCTTCTTTTGAGGAGGGGGATTTGGAGATGGAGACTCATCACTGGATTCTTCGACAGGGATTATCTCTGGTATTTTCTTTCTTTTTTGGAATGTAGAGGTTTTTTGACTTACCTGATCATGTAAATCAAAAATGGTGAGTGTCTTAAAGAAATAAAAGAATAGATCAAAAGAGGAAGAGATTTATACCTTAGTCGAAGGTGTCTGGGCGGCACTTTGTGGAGTTTCGACGGAAGCTTTCTTGGCAGGCACTTTCACAGCTGAAAAAAAAAAAAGAAAGGGGAAAGTTAGGCAGTGAGAAATATGTGATAATAAAATGACAAAATTCGTGTTTTTGTTAACACCTTCAAGAATGGGATCTTCCACGCGAACGTGTTCTATTCCAATATGAAGGTGCCCTGGGTAGTTATCCAGATGATACTTAGTCGCAACCACGCGTTTAGCAGGTTTTTTATAACTTTCACGAAGAATTTTCATATGATTCCCACATGTGAACCAATCTGGAAATGGAGGACTTAAAGCCACACCAAATTCAGCAGATGGTAAAGGTGGAAATTTAGGAGGGTAATAGCTGAAAGCCAAGTTGTAACGCACTTCTGGTCGAATGTGTGGAGGCAGTTTCAACTTCTCCAACTTCTCCGTGAATTTTTCTTTTAAAGTAACCGCTGCTTCGCGTATGGTTCGACTAAGATCATCAGGTCTGTAAACGGTTTCAAAATATTTTTGAAATTTTTGTATTTCTTGGATGTGTCTTTGTGTACCTTTTTTAGTCCGTTCCTGCACAAGAGCAAAAGCATTCGTCAGATGAGTGATGAAAGCTTTTACGTCGAAAAACTTGGTAGCATAGTATTCCCTCCACCATGTGTCGAACTCAGGAGTGCAAAGGAATGATGGTTGAAAAACCACCGGTCGAATATCCAAAGATTCGTCAGTCAGCTTGTTCGACAATTCCCTGCTGGTGGCTTCGTCGTGGAAGGAGTTATAGAAAATGATGGCCCCTTTTTTAGGGAAAAGAGGTCGAGGCATGATTTATATTAGGCCAAATTGCCTGGCAACCAAGTTAGGTTGATAAACTATTAAGGCAATCTGGGGTTTCGTAGTATTGCGGTGGGAGAACAGGAGCCTAGGGGTCAAAAAGGATTCCCAGACATTTAGGAAGATGTTTTCATCTTTTTTGGTTTGCAGGGGGAATTGTCGTGTAAACCATTCAGGTCCAATTGTTCTGTCAGCAAACGGGGCCATAGTCGAAGTAAAATGATGTCTCTCAGCAAACATCATTACGTAGCTAGTGAAGGCCCGTCGAAGGCTAATCGCTTCATCAGTTGGTGTCAATTGCACCAATCTAGGCCATTTGACACTCCTGCTTTTGAATTCCTCTTCATTTTTGTCATGCTTCGCAGGAATAAAGGCTTCGAAAGTGGCATTCAGCCATAGTTGCAAGAGCCAAAAGGGGCCTGCCAAATTAAGCTTCCCTTTGTCCTTCAATGTCTTCAAAGAACGCACGCTTTCACTCAAGGACTCATACAGGTTCGCCAAGATTACCTCACTCAAGCATAATTTAATCCCAGCATGGAGTTGGTTCGCCATAGTGATGAACCTCTTAGCCACTTGAAGTGAGCGGGAGCAAAAGACGAATTTGGTCAGCCACAAGGTTAGAAAAGCTATGTGCTCTTTGTCAGAAACTTCGTGGTCATCTTCGCCATGGTAGTGAGACATAAAAAGGGAGTATGGGGCGAAACTAGTGTCGAAATCTATGGAGTCCTCGTTCAGGTGAGTGGGGTCGAAGTCAATGCCAACTGGACTAAGGCCAACTATGGCAGCTATGTCGAACAGCGTAGGGGTAACCATCCCGCAGGGGAGGTGGAAGGTGTTATACGTACTATCCCAAAAGTAAAGGGAGGCTAGCAGCATGTTAGGGCAAACATTGGGTCCTACTCTTGATAATTGTATCAAGTCAAAAATTCCTATTTCTTTCCAAAATTTTTCTTTAACATTTTCAACTCTGTTCAACCAAGACAAGTAGTCTGAAAGGTCTTTCGACCAAGGGCAAGTTCTAAAAATCCTAGTATAATTTAGATAGGTTAAATTTATTACTTCCTCATCTTTTTCATTTGAACCTTGAGGTTCAGTTTGTTCTACTGGTTTCTCTAGAGTGGGGGGTTTCACCCCAGCACCTATGGGTTTTGTGTGAGAATAAGTGGGAAAAAACTCTTGTAAACGCTCAGGTTTAATGTCTGGGTTAGGGAGTGGTCCTAACATGGCATAATGATTACCAGAAATAATAACAGGGATGAGTACCTGGGATTTAAAAATGCAGTCTTTTTCCCTCGCATTTGGAGGCTCAGGAATGTATTGTTGATCCCCAATCAGTGTTGGTTCATCCAACCTATGCGCATGAGGGATGATGGAAGGTTGCTCACTCTTGGAAGGTTTGCTGCTTGATGATTTTTGAAAAGCCATTGTTGAATCAGAAAGTTTTTAGAAAGAAGATGAAGATTTGGAGTGATGGTGAAGAAGAAAGGTTCAAAAGCGTAAAAAGAAAGAGAAATAGGGGTTTATGTATTTATAAGAGGAAATGATTTTTTGAGTTTAGTGGTGATCATGGAGGGCACGTGGCATCATCTTGACGGTGATCAAGAAAAGTGGAAGTTAAAAAAGAGATGGCCATGACGTTAGGTTAAGTAATAATGGGCTAGAAGCTAGAACGTGGGCTAGAGTTGACGTTTTGAGAAAGTAAAATGATGAAATATGTTGGAACTTGAAATTGTGTAATTTAAAATTAGGATGACATGGCGTCAAAATATTGGTTGAACACCAAAGGATTATTTCTCCAGGATAGTCGAAATACCTTTGCTGGGGGGCAATTTGTATATGCGTATTTTCGACGCCAAGAGTTCAACACGTAAAAAGTTGTTTTCGACAAATGGAGGAACATGAAGTACAACTGAAAGAGTATATCTACTTGGGAGATATTCTTCAACATCCTTCGACATTTCGACAGGACAACGTTTCGACATTTCGTCAAGTAAAGATTTCTGCAAATGGAAAAAGTTTGGACAAGTATGAAGAAGGTTGCAATAGTTCGACAATTCGACAAGTCTGAAAGGACGCGTTTGTTCGACATAACTTGAAGATTCAAATTCAAGAGACTTATAACGTTTGGCAGAAGACGCGTGGAAGCACCTGGCGAAAGGGAGACATGCAGAAGGCCAGATGTCGAAAATTTAGGATTTAGTCGTTAATAGCAGTCATTTTGTTTGTCTATAAATAGGATAGTTGTTATTAGAATTCAGTGTGAAAAACTTGTACAAAAATTCCTGCAATTACTCAAAGTACCCGTGTGAGAGAAAAGAGTTATTTGAAAAATGTACGTGTAAACACCATCTTTTAATTTCTTTATCAATCAAAGTCTTTTTACCAATTCCTTTACATTTACCAGCATCTTTATGTTTTCTTCGTCATTTTATTTTAAAGTTCTTTCTTCCCCATTTTACTTTAAAAGTTCTTTTCAAAGTCATTTTCTTTTATCTCAAACTTTCATCTAGAGTTAGTCGAAATCTTTTATTCCAAAAGACTTAAACACATAAAACCAGGAACTAAGATATCACCCTTAATTTAAAATTTATCACGTTGATCTAAGTTTTCGCCCGACGTCCTAGGATTTGTTTGGTTAATCTTGCAAGTAACCCAGATTTCACCATTCTGGTAAACCAGAGATTGTTCGCCAAGATCAACAGCGAACACATAGCCTGTTACATAGTCATTTGACTTGAAAGAATAAATCTTTCCGCCCTCTTTGAAATTAGGTAGAAGAATTTATTTTCTTTGTCTGATGCAAATGTATAAATTTTAGGTTGCTGTTGGAAGTTAACAACATTTAAATTTAGGGTTGAGGTGCTAGAGAAATTGGTCAAAAGAAAGAAAAAGAAAATAAAAAACAAGAAGTTAAAAATAATTTCTTTAAAAAAAGTTTGTGAACAAGAAAGAAAGATGATTCGGACCAACAAAAATACATTCTCTAGACAAAAAGTGATATGAAAAGAATTAACTAATATTAGACAAACTATGTAGCTAACTCCAAAGATCCACTTCTAATATGGATAGTTCGCATAACTACACCTTCTAAAAATTATACTAATTATTTATTATTTATTTTGTTTCACTAAAAATAACACATTGAGTTTCTTTACTTCAATAAATTGTATCTCTTCTATTTTATTTAATATAAAACTTTTATTATATTTAAATAGATAAATAAAATTTTGAATAGATTTGTCTTCACTAAAAATTACACAGTGAGTTTCTTTACCTCAATAAATTGTATCGCTTCTATTCTATTAATAAATTTTTATTTTAATTATAAAATTCAGCGACGATAGTAAATAATTTGTCTTATATTTAAATATATTAAAATCTAATAGATTAAAGACATTAAATTTTATTATAAAATTTCAATATATTGAAGAATATGACTTCTAACGACATCATATTGTAACTCTATTTTATAATGTTTAAATATGTTAAAAAATAATAGGTTAATATAATTAAATCAATAAAATGATTACCAAACTTATAATTTAACAAAAACTACATGACATAATATAATATAAATAATAGTAACCGTGGAAATACGAGAGACTAAGAGACATTTAAATTAAATCGTGTGTTTTGAAAAATACTACGGAGACATTATTATATATAGATAGATTACAACTAATTACATAATATAGTCGATGTGAGACTCTTCTATATACAAATATTCTTAACACTATATATATTTACAAATATCAACACTCCCCCTCAAGCTTGAGCATATAAGTCAAATGCACCAAGCTTGTTACATATATAGTTAGTTCTGGGGCTTCGTAGGAATTTTGTAAACACATCTGCCAATTGATCATTAGAGTTGACAAAGCTTGTGAAGACGTCGTCTGACTTGATCTTCTCTCTGACAAAGTGACAGTCTATCTCAATATGTTTGGTCCTTTCATGGAAGACTGGATTTGAAGCAATGTGCAATGCAGCTTGACTATCACAAATAAGTGTCATTGGTCCTGCTTCTTCAATTTGAAGTTTCTTGAGCAATTGTTTTAACCAAATAAGTTCGCATGTTGCCATTGCCATGGCCCTATACTCTGCCTCGGCGCTTGATCTTGCAACTACATTTTGTTTCTTACTTTTCCAGGATATAAGGTTTCATCCAACAAGTACACAATACCCAGAGGTGGATCGTCTATCAATGGGTGATCCTGCCCAATCAGCATCAGAGTATCCAACTATTTGGGTATGTCCTTTATCCTCATACACAAGACCTTTTTCTGGAGCACATTTGATGTACCTCAAAATCAGGATAACAACATCCATGTGTTCCTGACAAGGGGAATTTAAGAACTGACTTACCACACTGACTGCAAAAGAAATGTCCGGACGAGTGACTGTGAGATAATTCAACTTTCCAACCAATCTCCTACACCTTCCTGAGTCAGATAGAGGCTCCCCCTGATTGGGTAGAAGTTTAACACTTGGATCCATAGGAGTATCGGCTGGTTTAGCATTTAACAAACCTGTTTCTTCCAAAATATCCATAGCATATTTCAGCTGAGAAATCACCAAACCATCTTTAGATTGGGCTACTTCAATACCTAAGAAATAGTGGAGTTTACCAAGATCTTTTGTCTGAAATGGTTTCGAGAGATGTTGTTTCAACTGGAGTATTCCCTGCTGATCACTACCAGTTATGACAATGTCATCTACATATAACATAAATACACTCTTGGGGTGAGTGACGATAAAAAACAGAATGGTCAACTTCACTACGGATCATACCAAGCTGTTGTACTACAATGCTTAATCTGCCAAACCAAGCTCTCAAAGATTGCGTAAGACCATAAAGAGACATGTGTATCCTACAAACCATATTCGATGACTCCCCCTGAGCAACAAACCCAGGTGGTTGCTCCATATATACTTCCTCTTCAAGATCACCATGTAAGAATGCATTTTTGATGTCAAGTTGATGAAGAGACCAATGTCGAATGGCTGCAATGGCTAGAAGAAGTCTAACAGATTCCATCTTGGCTACAGGCGAAAAGGTATCACTATAATCCAACCCAAAAATCTGAGTGTATCCTTTGGCTACCAAGCAAGCTTTAAATCGATCAATCTTACCATCTGGACCAACCTTCACTGTATAAATCCAACGACAACCTACTAAAAATTTCCCATGGGGTGGAGGAACCAGTTCCTAGGTACCACTGCTTTGAAGAGCACACATTTCATCAATTATTACTTGCCTTCACTCAGGGTGAGATAATGCTTCACCTGGAGTTTTATGAATAGAAACAGAAGACAAAGAAGACAAACAAGTATACTGCAAAGGGAAAAGACGATGATAACATAAATCAATATAATGTGGAGAAGGATTTTGTGTTTGACGTATACCTTTTCGAAGGGCAATCGGAAGATCAGACTCAGGTTGCAGGATTGGATCCGGTGATGGCGAGAGCGTCGGAGGAGAGTTCGTAGTGACCTCAAGGATAGGTACGACTTCAGGGACATGTACGAATTCAGGGACATATACGACTTCAGGGATAGGTACGACAAATGTTGAGTGGCGATGTTGATATGTTTGAAGTGGGCGAGGAGTGAGGGGGTCAACCGTAGGGGTATCTAGTGGGTCAGGTTCCCTAGAATGATGGGAGATAATGACAGATGGGTCTTCTAGAAGAGGTGTGGGATTAATTTCTTGTAGAGGTTCCGTAGTCACTTGGCTGGACTCGAAATATGGAACAGACTCGAAGAAGGTAACATCGGCGGATATGAGGTATCGTTGTAGAGTATGTGAGTAGCAACGATAACCCTTTTGGGATCGATGATAGACAAGAAAGACACACTTTAGTGATCGAGCTGATAGTTTATCAAGACCAGGGGAGAGATTGTGTACAAAACACGTAGACCCGAAGACTCGAGGAGGAATTGGGTGGAGTGGAGAGTTTGAAAACAGGATTGAATGAGGGGTTTTATTATTAAGGACAGATGAGGGTATGTGATTTATGAGGTAACATGTCGTGAGCACCGCATCTCCCCAAAACCGCAGAGGAACATTACCATGGAGAAGTAGGGTCCGAAACGTTTCTAAGAGGTGCCGATTTTTGCGTTCGGCTACCCCGTTTTGTTGGGGTGTATAAGGGCAAGATATTTGGTTCAAAATACCATTGGATGACATAAATGTTTGAAATTGTTGGGATAAATATTCACATGCATTGTCACTTCTTAAGGTACGAATAGACAAACCAAATTGGGTTCTTATTTCTCGATAAAATTGTTCAAAAATGGAAAACAATTCAGACCTGTTCTTCATTAAAAATAGCCATGTGCAACGTGAAAAATCATCAATAAAAGTTACAAAATACCTAGACTCAAAAGTAGACACGGTACGTGAGGGATCCCAAACATCGGAGTGAACTAAAGCAAAAGGGGACGCAACCCGTTTATTGACTCGATCGAAAAAGTGACTACGAGTATGTTTCCCTAACTGACAAGACTCACAATGTAAAATGGATAATTTAGATAAGCTGGGCACCAACTTTTGTAGCTTGGGAAGACCTGGATGACCTAACTGCCCATGTATAATGAGTGGAGAATCTGTGGTGGAGCATGTGGTAGATGACATAGAGATATAGTAGAGGCCTTGAGACTCACATCCGACGCCAATCGTCTGTCCCGAACTCCAATCCTGTAGAGTAACATTACTATTAGTAAAGGTGATAGAACAATTAAGGGAACGAGGTAAACGACTGACTGACAGTAAATTAAATGGGCAATTAGGTACATATAGGACAGAAGTAACAGAGAGAGATGGTAAAACTTGAACAGTACCAATCCCTTGGGATCGGGTTTGAGAACCATTTGCGGCAGTTATAATGGGTAAGAAACCAGAGGTAGAGATGGAAGAAAAAGGACCTTTATTACCAGTAACATGATCAGACGCACCAGAATCGAGGACCCAAGGACCAAGAGGATATGATTGACAGAAGCAAAAAGATGAATTACTAGTGTGTGCAACCGAAGCAGTGGAACCAGAGATCTGATTAGTCTGACACCACCTGAGAAAATACTCGTAGCTTGGCGTAGGGTTCTGAATAGAAGGTGAAGTATGCATAGTGTCTGGGTTATCACTTTGAGCTGCATTTACATGGTGTGGGGGTTTGTCATGTAGCTTCCAACAACGGTCGATAGTATGTCCAAGCCGGTTACAACGATCACACTTGGGATGAGGTTTAGAGTCGGATGACCCTCCTCGAGGGCGATTCTGATTGTTGCCAAGAGATGCGAGGGCAGCAGTGTCACCTGGTGTTGGAGCAACAGTAGATGGAGGGTAAACCGGACCAAACGCATGAGGTGTAGCCAAGCGCAACAGTTTTTCACGAACTGCATCATAGTTAGGAACAGTAGTACCTGATAAAATCTGGTTACAAACGAAGTCGAGTTTGGATGGTAGTCCTTTAAGTGCCATGACCATGAAAAACTTACTCTGTTGTTCGATATGAGTTGTTGTATCTTTTGCATACGGCATGAGGGTTGCGTAACTTGCTTTCAAGGCATCAAGCTTACTCAGATAGGTTTGTATATTCATATTTTCCATCTTCAGTGTGTCGAGTTTAAGGATGACACTATATAGACATTGAACGTCGTTGGAGAAGACTTTCTTGGCCTTTTCCCAAACCTCATAGCAAGTGGAGAAAGCTTAATACTGCGCTTGGAGGTTAGGTGCTATGGAGAACCATAACACGGTAAGTAGAGAGGCATCCATTTTCTTCCATTTAGCGAGTTTAGTGGCGACAACATTACTCAATTGTGTGGTTAGATGATCTTCATATCCCTGACCATGAAACCACATATCGACAGCACGAGCCCATATGTTGTAGTTTGCTGATTCGGTTAGTTTTTCACATGGGATAAGCGGAACTTTAGTAAACGAGATAAAATCAGCGTCTCTCATGGCTTAATGACACAAAAAATGGAGTGAAATTGGGGCACCGTTTTCCGTGAGTTGGAAAGTAAAACAGAGGGCAGATCTAGAATGGGTGGAGAGAAGCGAGTAGACTGGCGGAAAAACGACCGGAATCAGTCGCAAGACACGCTGGGGCAGCGGCGGGAAAAAGGGCGACTACCGGATCGGAGGACGGTGAGTTGGATGGTGGGGTCGGTTTTTCGAAACGTCGCCGGAAGTTTTGCCGGAACAGTAATGGCGACAGTGGCGACAAGGAGGTTACCGGAGAATTTTGAAAAGTGAGAGGCAAACCGAAGTAACAACACGGTTTGCCAAAAAAAAAATTCTCACCGGAAGACAGTAGGTCAACAGGGTAAAGTACGGCGAAGAAAGAATTGCCTCTTAGTAGGCTCTAGATACCATGTTGAAATACGAGAGACTAAGACATTTAAATTAAACCGTGTGTTTTGAAAAGCACTACGGAGACATTATTATATATAGATAGATTACAACTAATTACATGATATAGTTAATGTGGAACTATTCTATATACAAATATTTTTAACACTATATATATTTACAAATATCAACAGTACCAAAAAATATTATTAATACTTATTTTAGTAGGTAGGTTTGGATTGTATCTATTTGGATTCTCTAAATGGATCCTATTAAATTTTTAATATTATTTCACACTTTTCAATTATTTAAAAAAATCATTTATATTTTATAAATATCCATACAATTCATCAAAAACGTTAAAACGGGTTTCATAAAATACTAAAATACACTTTACATTTAGTATTATATATATATTTTTAATCCAACTTGCCAATATTGTTAATTTGTCGATATTGTTAATCTTTAGTTGAAAGAAACCTATGTTACTGTGGAAACGATTTCAAGTTAAAGAACTGTGCTACACGGTCAAACATCCAAAGAACTATGACATAAATACTTTGAAAACAGTGAAGGAACGACAAAAATTTGCCGATATTGATGCTCTTAGTCTTGTATTTAGGGATGATTATTAGCAGGTTTAGGTAGGTACTATACTACACGTCTTTATACCTGCAATTTGAAAAAGTTAACTTATCCAAACTTATATCCGCGTAGGCACCAACATTTATATCTGTATTCATACCGTATGGATACATAAATACCCATACTCATACACTTTTACTCGTATTTATAATAATAAATTATTGATCAGGTAGTTGTACCCTCTGATGTCTAAAATTTAGGTCGTGCTTATCTTTCTTCAACCTGTTCTTTCTATGGATGGTCTACCTAGTGTTTTACGGAGTTTTTCCGTCGACTGCGAGGTGGGGTGGGGGAGTTTCTTATGTTTTTGTTCTTCGAGGTTTTAGTGTTGGTTCTTTTTCTCTTGTTTGTTTTTTCTTTGTTGTTGTTTATGGTTTTCGTGTAGCTTTGGTGCATTGTTGGATGCAGAATAGGGCAAGCAGCAAAAATATTTATTTTCGGAAAGAATTTCCTCCGGGATTTATGTCGTGTCCACAGAGATCGATTGGAGGGAAAGAATGTCGTTCGACAATCTCTCGCGTTTATGAGTTTGGTTTTAAATGGTTTAAAAATAAAAATAGAAAAGTAAACATTAAAACATAAAAAGAAATTCATTCTTCAGAGAGAAGAAACTTATCCGGCGTGCACATAATCGACTCCTCACAAACTTAAACTTACCGACCAGTTATACTCCACCTACAATACTCATCAATATCACCCAGCATCGCTCACAACAAAGGTTATGTCTAACGCAAAGTTGAGAGAACAACCGTGTTACCCTCGTCGACACTCTCGCATGCGACTCAAGGCACGAAGGCATTAAGCTTCGACGCCTATTGAAGATTGTTAGCTCTTAAATCTATCTCTAGAGTGCAGAAACTAACAGATAATCATCCCTAATCAAAGTTTGCGAGGATTATCTCTAACACAACTCAAACCCCGCGCATAAAGCAAAAATCAGAGACAATCACCAATAAAGATTTGTAAAGCAAGTTTTATACAACGCCATGGGCGAAAAATATACATGAGAGCATAGTCAATACATATACAAAACCAAACAAAGAAGAAAAACACAAAGAAGAAGAGAAATGAACCAAACATATCGCGGATTGTCAGAGCCGATCGACGATCAATCCTCCCCGGTTCATCCGTGTGCAAGCTTCCATGTTGTTTTCTAAGCTACTCTACTAAAAAATGAAGTTTGATGGAGTTGGGATCACAAAATCCCAAAACCATAACCTAAAAATTGTGTTTTTGGACCTTATATGGTGTTTTTTCCCATCCAGTATCGCCCGACGGTGTTTTGGGCGCCCGACGCTAGCCAAAATTCATAGAAAGCTACTGAAATTCTTATTTCAATTTTGCAGTGTTTTATTCGTAACTTTTGAACCGTAACTCTGTTTTTCGCCCGGTTCGAAGCGTTGGAAAGCTTATTCAATGCTCTATCTAACAATGGCAAGATATCCTTGATTGAATACCTGAAAAAATGAGAGAAAATCAATTAAACTCAATGATATTTACAAGAAAACGCAATATACACACGAAAACGTATTTACACATTAAGTGGGGTTTATTCAACCAATTTTAACACAAAGTAACGATAAGTGCAACAAAACTTATATACAAAAATAGGTACAATTTGTACTTATCAAACTCTCCCCAACTTACATAATTGTTTTTCCTCAAACAAAAATCAAACAACTCAAAGAAACAGAGTGAAAACCAAAGAATCACGAATCAACAGGTTTTGAAAATCGGACACAAATGTATGGCTCAAATGAAAAAGGTACACACAAAGTAAATACTTACCACTAAACTACAACGATAACATAATCACGAAACAAATGAAAAATACAAAAATCATGCCAAACATCCTAAAACAACACAAGTTCTAATGTGAATCACACCTAGCAAAAATAATCATCGGTAGATGAAAAACACAAAATGAGGTACTTATCACTCACACAACAATCATGCAAACAATAGACTAAATTATGCAACCATCCAAAAATCATATTGAACATACAAAGGCAAGAATCACAAGGACTTTTCAAGGTTGTAGCATGGTCGGGTAAACAAACAAGGGGCAATTCCTAAAGGTAATTGAAACAAACACTTGCCTAAACCTAAGGGAGTGATCAACTCACAAAAGTTCAAACACAAAATTTCAATCAAACTTCTTCTTTCATCCCAAGTGTTACACAAAACACAATACTTATTTAGCACAATTATTCGAACTCTTTTTGTTTCCTTTCTCGAGGATTTTCTTTTTCTTTCTTTTTTCACTTTTTCCTTTTTCTTTTCTTTCTCAAAATTTTCTCTTTTTTTCTTTTCTTTTTCATCCTCATAGAAACCAACCAATGAGTAAACAATCATTCTCTCCCCAACTTGAATTCAACCACATCATCATGTGAATACTCCCTACTTTATAAGGCAAGGTAAAAATTCATACAACAACACAAAAAGTTGAGGGTTCAAGTAAAAACAAAATCCATTCAAACATAAGTGAACTAAATACTCATAGACAAGCATTAAGTTCAAATAAAACATGGATCAAAAAGCTCAAAGGGGTTACGAAAGATCACACGCTCACAAGGTGAATGACTATTTGGCTAGGTAGTTGTGCTCAAAATGAAACAAAATGCCTTGATCCTTTTCATGCTTTCATATAATCAACACAAACAAAAGATTAAGCATAATAAAATCCAGTTAGAACAAGATTGTTGGTACTCTGTGCATATATGAACAATAGAAGACTTCCTCACAAAAAGGTTGGGAACTAAAGTGATTCACAATAAGAACAAGTATACAAAAGAATGAATGGCATGGAAGTTTGTAAAATGCCTAAGTAACATGAATATGCTAAAGTCAAGAAAGCGATAAACACATACCTTGGACGTGTACAAAACTTACCAAAATCATTACCATACATCCGCAAGTTGAAACGATCAAACTTGGAACATCACCAAATTTCCTCAAGCTACTCAAAACAAGTTCATTGACAAACACAAAAACTATTAATATAAACAAACTGAAAAATCGGTAGAAAATTCATTAAACAAGTTGTAAAGTGAAGATTTGAGAATTTACGAAAAATCTGAGTACAACTTGTTTAATGAATGTTCACCACACTACCTAAGCTAAAATGAAAAAGTAATAACGAAACAAACAAACAACAAAAGAAAACATGCTTGTTTTACGTCGTAAGCTCGACGCCTTTACAATGCTTAGCTAGCAACTTCCTTCCTTCATCCCATGGTGATGCCTCACCGCGCAAACCAATAGCAAGTGCCCTAACCAAACACTTAAACAAACGTTACGGGAACAAAATGTATACAACACTTAAACAAACATAATGGAAATAGACAATATATACGATATATACAAAACTCAAAAACAAAGAAACTATCGCAATGCGATTCAATATCAAAACCAATCCCCGACAACGACACCATTTTGTTGGATGCAGAATAGGGCAAGCAGCAAAAATATTTATTTTCGGAAACAATTCCCTCCGGGATTTATGTCGTGTCCACAGAGATCGGTTCGAGGGAAAGAATACCGTTCGACAATCTCTCGCGTTTATGAGTTTGGTTTTAAATGGTTTAAAAATAAAAACAGAAAAGTAAACATTAAAACATAAAAAGAAATTCATTCTTCAGAGAGAAGAAACTTATCCGGTGTGCACATAATCGACTTCTCACAAACTTAAACTTACCGACCAGTTATACTCCACCTACAATACTCATCAATATCACCCAGCATCGCTCACAACAAAGGTTATGTATAACGCAAAGTTGAGAGAACAACCGTGTTACCCTCGTCGACACTCTCACACGCGACTCAAGGCACGAAGGCATTAAGCTTCGACGCCTATTGAAGATTGTTAGCTCTTAAATCTATCTCTAGAGTCCAGAAACTAACAGATAATCATCCCTAATCGAAGTTTGCGAGGATTATCTCTAACGCAACTCAAACCCCGCGCATAAAGCAAAAATCAGAGACAATCACCAATAAAGATTTATAAAGCAAGTTTTATACAATGCCATGGGCGACAAATATACATGAGAGCATAATCAATACATATACAAAACCCAACAAAGAAGAAAAACACAAAGAAGAAGAGAAATGAACCAAACATCTCGCGGATTGTCAGAGTCGATCGACGATCAATCCACCCCGGTTCATCCGTGTGCAAGCTTCCATGTTGTTTTCTAAGCTACTCTACTAAAAAATGAATTTTGATGGAGTTGGGATCACAAAATCCCAAAACCATAACCTAGAAATTGTGTGTTTGGACCTTATATGGTGTTTTTTCCCGTCCAGTATCGCCTGGCGGTAGAAAAAATTCATAGAAAGCTACTGGAATACTTATTTCAATTTTTTTCTACCGCCCCTGCACCGCCCGGCGCTGCAGGGGCGCAACACACCAGAACAGCAAAAAATTATGTAGTGTTTTATTTGTAACTTTTGAACCGTACCTCCGTTTTTCGCCCGGTTCGAAGCGTTGGAAAGCTTATTCAATACTCTATCTAACAATGGCAAGATATCCTTGATTGAATACCTGCATAAATGAGAGAAAATCAATTAAACTCAATGATATTTACAAGAAAACGCAATATTCACACGAAAACGTAAAGTAAACGTATTTACACATAAAGTGGGGTTTATTCAACAAATTTTAACACAAAGTAACGATAAGTGCAACAAAACTTATATACAAAAATAGGTACAATTTGCACTTATCATGCATTTGTTTGTATTTTATACTCTTACTTTTTTTAAAATATTTTTTTCTGTTTTATCATTAAAAAACTTTATCATGTCATTTTAAGTTTTTAAGAATAAATTTTAAAACAAAAATCAAAGATATTATTATTGAATTAACAAATAAACAAATAATTCTATTTAAATGCGTATAAGGTTAAAAGTGGTGTATTAAATAAAATTGACAAAAATACATGTGTCTATAATAATTAAAATATATATTGTGCTGGTATGAGGCGGAATGAGTACTGAGGTACCCGTATCCGTTCTCATACCCGTTTATTCTAACGGATGATTATTCATGTTTGTGCTATGATCCTACCCATTTTATAGATTTTTACCTTATCCATTATAAATAACTTTTATGAACATCCACTGAAGATTGGTCCAATTGTCATCCATACAATGACATTTTAAAAAGAAGTGTAATATTTCCCTATTTGCTATGGCATAGTCCCAACCTTTTTTTTTATAAGCAAAAGAATATATTAATAAGAAAGGGGCACTAGGGGTACCCTAACCCAAATACAATCCTAAAAAATTCACAGATAATAACAAAATTCTACTTTTGAAGGAAATCCCAAGGGTGATTGTACCAATCATAATATGTACAATTGACATGAAGGTTATTTATCTTTGATAGCCACCACCAAGAGTTGAGCAAAATCCTTTGTGCCACTAATTCCAGATCTCCAATTTCGTCGTTGAAGAGTATTTGGTTCCTAGAATAACAGATGCTCCAACAAACAATACACAACATACCAACCACATTAGCTATCGAAATCTTCGGCATAACCTTTTGAATCCAAGCACTCAAATGTTCACAACACAAAGATACATTTACCTCACTAACCCCAAACCAGCCACAAATGAATCTCCAAATCATATTTATTTTAGCACAATCAAAGAAAGTATGACAAAAATCTTCTTTAAAGGCAAAACAAAATATGCATACCCGTTCGTGAGGATTGTTGATAATACCACGTTTCGCAAGATTAAGACGTGTAAGTAATCTATCTAATAACAAACGCCACACAAACACTTTGATTTTTTTTACCGGAATTAGAGATTTCCAAATTAGCTTCAATGCACTAGTAAGTTCCTCATCCACCAAGGTATTCTCTTACGCCAATAATAACCTGCTGTAAAAGGAATTGACAGTAAAAGATTTCATGACAGAGTATGGCCAAACCACTGAATCCATAGCTACACTTTTCGGACTGATATCACGCAGCAACAGCGATAGCGATTCAAGCTCGTTTTGCAGCAGCAAATCATCACCTATCTCTATGTTATCAACATTTCAAAACCATTAAGCTTCGATCCATTGTCCCATTTGATTCACAGACCCCAATTGCAAGTTGGATATATTGAATAAATTAACGAACTATAAAAGTTTATCACCACACCGTTTTGATTTCCAAAACAGAGTCCTACTGCCATCACCAAGAGTATGAGATAAGTGGTCAACGAAATTACCTTCGCCAAGATCACCATTGAATAACATTATGTCCTTCCACCACAAAGAAGTGGATTTTTCCAGCTTTGACAGATTCTTTGGACAAAATTGATTTCGCAACATCGCCATATTGCCCATCAATAGTTCCTCTCCAGATAACTTCTTTATCATTAAACATCCTCCATAACCATTTGGTCAACAAAACTTTGTTGAACAATCCAATATCTTTGACTCATAAACCTTCATCTGCTTTAGCTTTGCAAATAGTTTTCCAACCTACCCAGGCGATTCCTCGCGTAACTTTTGAGCCACACCACAAAAATCTTCTTTGGATAGATACTATGGACAACATTACTTCCTTGGAATTTTGAAGGATGACAGAAAATGAACTGGGATATTGGTGAGGACATCATTGATGAGAGTGATTCTCCCACCCATGGACAACAATTTGCCTTTCCACTTAGCTAATCTCCTCTTCAAACGATCTAGTACCGATTTCCAAAACGAAAACCTACGATGATTACCTCCCACCTAGACACCCAGGAATTTGAAAGGCATGGAACCAATCTTGCATCCTAAAAATTGTTGTGCCGCGTTTAATAAAGTTTCCTCCACCCCGAATTCGAACATGCAACTTTTTGCAATATTGATTTTAAGGCCAGAAATCAATTCATAACCCTTCAAGATCACTTTTAATGCCCACAGATTGGACCACAAACCGTCACAAATTATAATCATGTCATCCGCATATTGCAATATGTTGTAAGACATTGTGCTATTGACCTTGAACTCTTGAAGTAACACTGTCAATGCAGCCTTATTAACCAGTAACGTCAATGCTTCACCAATCATAGAAAATAAGAACGGGAATAGAGGGTCTCCTTGGCGAAGACCCCTCGAAACTTTGAAATCGTGCGTAGGACTACCGTTGATAAAAAACAATAGGAAGTTATTCATGACCGTTCCCTCCATCCATTTCAACTAAGTCGCGCCAAAGCCCATAGCCACCATAGTTTTCTTTAAGAATGTCCGGTTCACACAATCATATGCTTTTTCGAAATCTAACTTCAATAAGACAAAACTCTTCTTACCTCTTTTTGAAAAATCAATGATTTCATTCAAAACCTATGTGTCAGCATAAAATTATTTGATTTTCTATCCAATAAATCCCCATGCCTTGTCTATTAGACACATTATATCGGTGTACTAAAACATATTGTTAATAATAAATTAAAAATTGGATTTTCGGCCCAATAAACATTACCATGATAGACAATATGAGCATATATATTAAAATCTGAAAATAATAAATTGCAAGAAAAAAACTCTACAGACTCACAAAAATTTTAGGCTATATTATTTCAAAATATTCAACTTGTTCTCAACCTATATTGCTTCTTCCTCTATATACATTTTATTGGTATTTTTTAGAAAACAATATTTACATTTAGAAATCATGAATTTCTTTGATACCAAATTGTACACCATCTTCATGTTCCTCTATTTTGTTATTCTCCTTATTTCTACACAGGGTACAATTTAAGCTTTATTTAAGTACTTTAAATTGCTTTTATAGTTTTGCTTATATTTTTTTTTCTTTTTATGTGTAGAGGTAGAAGCAAAATTTTGTAGAAGCAAAAGTAGAACATGGTCAGGGGCTTGTATTAATAACTCACCATGTAGTACAGAGTGCAAACAATTGGAGCATGCAAGTCATGGTGCTTGTCAACACAATGGTTTCTGCTTCTGCTACTTCAATTGCTGAACATTGAATATTCTCAGAAAAATTGAAATAAGAGTTTAAAGAATATCCAATTGTAAATCAAATTTAGTCTAATATAAAAGTCTATTATTTTGTCACATCTTTTCATTTTTTAAATGTACTTTAAAACCATTAATATTTATGAGTCTATTGAGTAAATTTTTTAACACATGTTTTACACTCTAAGTTGAGACACGGAGATAAAACATTTAAATTTTCAATTTTTATTTTGAAAATAATACTCTTTTTCGTTTTTCTATTATAAATAGTTTTGATATATATGTTTATGGGTATTAAAAAAATATAATGATGATTGTAAGAAAATAAAAAACAATGAAAGAATTTACAAAATTTATTAATGGTAAGGAAAAGTTAAATTAACATAATTAAAAAATGAAGGATCAAAATTTACATATAAACCTAGAGATAGAGGCTCCTATCTCTCTCTAACTTTTCTGGGTTCTCTGGGTTTTCTTTCCGTTTCATGGCGTGGCTTACGGTTAGGAAGAAGAATCATCGTCCTACGTCCGGTAAGTGGGACATTTTCTCTTACGGCAAGGGTTTAGCAGGCAAGGAGCTGGAGGGTATATCCTCATTCTTCTTCTCTGATTTCCCCGAGCGCATCAATGCAAGGGATGTCTTCGTTTTGTTCGGATGCGTCGGTAGTGCGGTGGGGGTTGTGATCTCGCCTAGACGAAACAGGTTGGGTAAACGCTTTGGTTTTGTAAGGTTCAAGGAGGTGGATGATATCAGAATGTTGGGAGTTAAATTGGATAACGTAATGATAAATGGTAAGAAGATTCATGCGAATCCGCCGAGATTTGAGAGGGGACAAGTCAGTGTTAAGAATAGACTCGGTTCGAAGGAAAAAAGGAGGGAGGGGTTTCGGAGATTCATCCTATCAACAGAAGGGCGAAGGGAGGGCTTTTGGAGTTTTCTCAAAGCAACAGAGGGGGTTGAGTAGCGGAGGACTGGCCACAAGGAAGTTCGATGGCTCAGTGTCTTATGCGGAGGTGTTAGGGAAGAAAGACGAGGATGTTTCTCACTCGGTTAGACTGAGATTTTTTCCCAACTTAGAGGTCAAAGAGAGGATGAGGAAAGCATACGTGGGAACAACGTTAAGCCCAGGTATGCCTTACAATATGCAAAGGCTCTTTGAATCTGAAGGGATTTTCTCGATTAAGGTTACACCTTTGGGTTCAAAGTTGTGTCTGTTGGAAGATATCGAGAATGGTGTTATTGAGGAAATATTTGAAGAAAGCGTATGGTGGAAGCAATGGTGTCCCGTGTCATGCTTGGTGTTGGGAGTTCTTTGAAACTATTGTAAACTCGTTTGGTACTTATATTTGTTCTGATGAGAGTACTTTAAAGGGAAGCAACATGGATATTGCTAGATTCATGGTTAGAGTACCATCGGATTTCAAACTGCAGGATCGTATAATGGTTGATATTGATGGAGATGACTTCATTATTCATTTAAGAGAGGATACGTATGGCCCAGTTCGTATCATAGCTCCAAATAGCAAAGAGAAGTATAGCGAACCTGTTTCTTCAGAATCGGAAATGGAGTGGAATATGGAGGAATCGGAGTGTGGAGAAGAAGAAGATGAGTTTTTGGAGGGTACCAGGGAGAAGGAGGTTACAAGAGCAAAGGGGGTAGAGTGTAAATTTTGTGATTCTGCTGTGTCAGGCAGTAGCTTGGCGTACATTACTATTCATAGGGCAGAGAATCAGAAAAAAAGTGACACGTTTGACGAGGCAGTTGGTAGGTGTAAAGCGAAATCATGTCATGTTGAGAATAGAAGGGAGTGTGGAGCAGGCAAATCTACGGAAACATGTGTTGGGGAGACTATAGATTCTATTGAGGAGTGGACAGAAGACACAGGGGGGCTGGCGCAGGGTGGGACCAAGGAGAAGAGGAAAAAGTGTTTTAAAATAATAAAGTACAAAAATATGCATGACCCACAAGGCTTGGTTGGGGAGAATTCTATTAAAGGTACGAAAGGAAAAAAAAGGAAGAATATTTTACTCAACAAAGACCAATTAGCTACCACTAACTTAGTTACGAAGAAGATAGTAAATGAGAATCTACAGGCGGGCTTTTATTGCGAAAATTCTGCAGAGTCGGATATAATCAGAGTCATGCAAGGGTGTGGGAGAATTTGGAGTCTAGTATCGGGGGGAAGCTTTGGGAGGCCATATCTAATTTGGGGATCGTGGCGGAGGATAAAAAAAAAGATTATAAGAATAGGATTAATGAATTGGAAAAAATGGATAAAAATATAAGGCGGGATGGGAAGGCGAAATTATTAATGTGGAAATGATTATTGGATCATTAAACATTAGAAGGGGAGGTAGTTTGCTGAAGAGGAAGAGAATAAGTCATATTATCAAAAAGGTAAGGCATATATGTTTTTTATTCAAGAAACTAAGTTAGCTTCAATGTCGGATGCGGTTGCTAGGAGTTTTTGGTCCAAAGAAAATATTGGATGGACGTTTTCTAATGCCGAGGGCTCTTCGGGAGGTTTAACTATTTTTTGGAAGTTGAATAATGTTGAGGTTCTGTGTAGTTTTAAAGATGAGGGTTTTGTTGGTGTCAAAGTAGAGTGGAGAGGATTGAATTATTACGTAGTCAATGTATACTCCTCTTGTGATTTGGTTAAGAAAATAATTCTTTGGAGAAAGTTATTGAAGTTGAAAGCTTTATTTTCGGATGAGGAGTGGTGTATTGGAGGTGATTTTAACGCGATAAGTGATTCTAGGGAAAGGAAAGGTAGAGGCTCGTGTAATCGCAAGAGGGAATTGAAAGAGTTCGCGGGGTTTGTGGCGGATTCAGAGTTAGTGGATGTTCCGTGTAAAGGAAAAAGGTTTTCGTGGTTTAATGGAGATGGTTATTCGATGAGTAGAATTGATCGATTCTTGATTTTGGAGGAGGCCATCACCCGATGGGGAATTATTCACCAATTCATTGGCCCGAGAGATGTATCAGATCATTGTCCGATATGGCTTGTCGTTGATTCTTTGGATTGGGGTCTGAAACCGTTTTTTTTTTCAACAATGAGTGGTTCTTTAATAAGTATTTTTTGGTGTTTGTTGAAGAGGAGTGAAGGGGATTACATGTTGAAGGGAGGAGCGACTATGTTCTTAAAGAAAAACTAAGGCTCCTTAAATGTAGTCTTAGAAGATGGAATTTGGAGGTCTTTGTTAAAGTTGAGTTGGAAGTGGAGGAATGCGTTAGGGAGATTAATGAGAGTGATGAGAAGGCGGTTTTGAATAGTGGTGACTTGTCGGAAGAGTTATTGAATAACCGAAAGATGGTGACTAGCTGATTTTGGTTGAACATGAGAATCAAGGAGAATATGCTTATTCAAAAATCCAAATTAAAGTTGCTCAATGATGGGGATAACAATTCTAGATATTTTCATTGTGTAATGAATTGGAGAGAAGAAGACGAAATCATATTGGGTATATTAAATCTGTTAGAGGAGTTTTGACTTCGGTGAAAGAGGTTAAGGAGGAGGCGAGGAATCACTTTGCTAACAAATTTGTAGAAACAGAGAGTTCGAGGCCGACTATGGAAGGGATTCATTTTAATGTGATTAATCAAGAATAGAGGTTGATGCTTGAAAGCTCTTTTTCGGAAGAGGAAATTAAAGAGGCGGGTGTGGGGTTGTGGTAGTGCTAAAAGTCCGGGTACGAATGGATACTCGTTTATGTTCATTAAAAAATGTTGGACATTCATTAAGGAATACTTCTATTGTTATTTCAAGGATTTTCATAAAGAGGCTATTTTATCTAAGTCGATTGTCTCGTCGTTTTTTACGTTGATTCCAAAGTGTGCTAGCCCGTTGGAGTTAGATGATTTTAGACCAATTTGTCTTGTAGGGTGCTTGTATAAGGCTCTTTCTAAGCTTTTGGCGGCTAGGCATAAGAGGGTCTTGAATTCCTTAATTTCTCCTTGCCAAAGTACGTTTGTTCCGGGTAGTCAATTACTTGATGGAGTGTTGGTGGCCAATGAAGTGGTGGATTATGCTAGTAAGGAGAAAAAACCATGTACACTCTTTAAGGTGGATTTTGAGAAAGCGTATGATAAAGTTAGGTGGGATTTCATTAGATACGTGATGAGGAGAATGGGTTTTGGAGAGATTTGGATGAGGTGGATGGAGGCTACAATTTTCTCTAGTAAAATGTTCGTTTTGGTAAATGGTAGCCCTACCAAAGAATTCGTGGTAGAGAGGGGATTGAGACAAGGAGACCCTCTATCTCCGTTTATCTTTGTCATGGTGGCAAAGGGTTTAACGGGTTTGGTGAAGAAGTCGATTTCCCTTGGAGAATTCGCCGGTTTAGAAGTGAAGGGAAAATGTATTATTGACATACTTCAATTTGCGGATGACACACTTTTGGTGGGAGATGGTAGTTGGAGACATTTGTGGGCGATCAAAGAGGTTCTTCGTGGTTTTGAGTTAGCCTCGGGTCTAGGTATTAATTTTCATAAAAGTAAATTTATTGGAATTAATGTCCCTAGAAATTTTCTTGAAGCAGGAGCTCTATTTCTCTTGTGTAGGATGGAATCAAAGGAGTTTACCTTCCTTGGTATTTCTATCGATTCTAATCCTAGGAGAATTTCCTCGTGGGATCCGTAAAAGTTGGAAAAAAGGTTATCTAGTTGGCAAGGTAGATTTTTGAGTTTCGTTGGTAGAATTACTCTTCTCAAATTGGTCCTAAATAGTCTTTCTATTTTTCATCTCTCCTTTTATAAGGCTCCGGTGAAGATTCGTAAGGAGATTATTAAAATCCAAAGTAGTTTTCTTTGGGGAGATTCGAAGGAGAAGAGAAAGATTCATTGGATTAAGTGGTACTCTCTTTGCTTGCCTTATGAAAAAGGAGGGATTAATTTGATGAGGATTCGGGAATTTAATTTGGCGCTTCTTCATAAATGGAGATGGAGAATTCTTGAGGGATCGGATAATATGTGGTTCAAAATGTTGCAAGCACGGTATGGAGATATTAAGTTACTTTTGTCCAATAGCGATTTCGTTCTCCCCCGTTGGAGTTCTGTTTCGACTTGGTGGATCGATATCCTAAATCTATCTAAGCATTATTCAAAGGATTTTTTTCATTAAAAATTATTTGTTTCAGGTTGGCAATGGATTTACTACTTCGTTTAGGCGGGTTAATTGGCTAGGAAGTGATAGTTTCAAGTCAATTTTCCCTTAGATTTTCTTCAATTCTATGCTGAAAGAAGTGGCAGTCGCGGTTTCGGAGGTTGGGTGGATGGAAAATGGGAATAGGGGATTTGGGTTTGGTTTCAACAGACTCCCTAGCAGCAGTTGCAAATGAATCAAATTTTGATCCTGCTAGTGTTGAGTCTGTCATACAACTGGTAGGCAGTCCTGGCTTTCCGTTTGGTTCTGAGGCACTCCCCGAGGCTGCTGTTTCTGCATGTCGTGCTGGTGTTATTGCAGTTAATATGCAGTTTGGTTACTTTGATTTACATTCTTATGGTTTCATAGATGCCGAAGTAGGCGCTGGTTCGTCTGCAGACCTTGTTGAGCAGTATGTGTTTCTGCGTAGCAGACTTAGGGAAGTGAAGTTAAATCCATTCCTGAAAGATTCTGTCTGTTGGAGTCTTGAGAAGGGGGGGAAATATTCGGTGAATTCTTTCTATCACCTTCTTAGTGCCTTCCGCAATCCTTACGGCCATGTTAATTGACACGATGTAGCTTTCACTTTAATTTGGAAAGTTTCTGTTCCACAAAAAATCAAGGCTTTCGGATGGAGGAGTTTCTTAAACAGATTACGGACGAAGGATTTTCTTTTTAATAGAGGTATAATCCCTTCTTCAAGTGACATAAATTGTGTGTTTTGTAAAGCTTGTACGGAGTCTTTGAATCACACATTATTTTCGTGCTCGGTGGCTGCTGTCGTTTGGAGGGAGGTGGCAGACTGGATTGGTATGCAAAGCATCGGAGTTAACGACGTCATGAGTAGCTTTTTTAATTGGTTTCATTATTGTAAATCTAAGAGGGTCAAAGAAGGCAAATAGGGTAGTATTTGGTTGGCTGTTTGCTGGGTTTTGTGGAGTCTCAGGAATAGCATTTCATTCAGGAACGTAGGGTGGAATGTTTTTGACACCGTTTGGATGGTTAAGTTCACGGTTTGGCGTTGGTCTTTTATAAGAGATATTATCCATCCCAATTGTAATATGTATGAATTCAACAAAGACCCTTTGTTTCATTTATTTTATGGTCCAATTGGTAGGTAATTTCTCTGTTTTGTCGAGCCTCGTCTCGATCCTTTTGTAATCAGGTTCGAGTACCCTTTGTACTCAATATATAATAGAACTTGCTTACAAAAAAAATGAGGAAAAAAATTACACATGTAGCTTATGGGTTATAAGGTAGTGTTGTAGAAAACTCTGTCGAAATTAAAGAGCTTTTGTAGCTGTCAAAATATATTAGCTTGTTGTTTAAGTTAGTATGTCGAATTGGGTCAGTCTGTTGGGACAATTATTTAGTATCTTAGTTGAAACCTAGAGTTTAGTTTTCTTATAAATAACATATTGGTCATCTTTTCCCTATCAATCCCTGATAATCCTAATCAGAGGAATAAAGTGGCGTGGTTGAGATTCAAATGTAAACATTGTTACTTAATGTGTGATTGAATAAAGAATCGAATTTTTAACAACTTTGAATTGTTTCTCTCTTCTCTTTTACTTTGTGGTTTTCTTGTTATTCAATAAACCGACAATACTCTGTTTTTGTGTGCATCGTTTTCTCAACAAATTGGTGTGGTGAGTGTGGAGGAGAAGATGTCGTCAACAAAGTACGCGATTAAAAAATTCACCGGTATGAATGATTTCGGTCTGTGGCACATGAAGACGCAAGCCCTACTAGTTCAGCAGGGTTTGTTAGAAGCATTGGAAGGATTAGAGAAGATGGATGTTTGCCTAACAGAGAAGGAGAAGACGACGATGATCGAGAAAGTCCACAGTGAATTCATTTTGAGCCTTGGTAATAAGGTTCTGAGGAGGTTTCAAAGGAGAAACTGCAGCTGGTGTGTGGAGCAAACTCGAGTGTTTGTATATGATCAAATCCTTGGTAAATCGTCACTACCTAAAGAAAACTTTGTATTCATTCAAGATGAGTGAAGACAAAGTCTTAGCTGAGCATTTGGATTTGTTCAATAAGTTGATTCTTGATCTTAAGAATATCGAGGTCAAGTTTAATGATGAATATCAAGCGTTGATGCTGTTTTGTGCATTACCAAGATCTCATGCTCACTTCAGAGAAACCCTCTTGTATGGAAGAGAGTCCCTGACCTTTGAAGAAGTTCAATCAGCCTTGTACTCTAAGGATTTGAACGGACAAAAGGAGCATAAGTCATCTTCTATTGGTGAAGGTTTGTCCATTAAGGGGAAATTCTTGAAGAAAGATGGTAGGTTTGAGAAGAAGAAGGGTAAAATCCTACAAAATTCTTATGGTGTTAATGCTCCTGGAATTAGGTGTTAGCATTGTAAGAAGGAGGGTATACAAAAAAGGTGTGCCCTGAAAGTCTGAGTAATCATGTTGGAAAGGATAATGATAATGCAACCATTGTGCAAGATGATTATGAATCATCTAATGTCATGGTGGTTTCAAGCAGCGACTCTAGAAATGAGTAGATTATGGATTCAAGTTGTACTTGGCACGTGACTTCAAACAAAGACGTGTTTGAGGAATTATGTGATCAAGATGGTAGATCAGTCCTACTAGGAAACAATAAAGCTTGCAAGATTACAGGTATTGGATCTGTGAGATTCAAGCTCTATGATAAGTCAATAAACTTATTGATTGGTGCCAAGTATGTACTTGACCTTATAAGAAATTTATTTCTCTTGGTGAATTCGACAAAAAAGGGATAGGTTTTCAAAGGAGAACAAAGTATCCTAAGGGTAATGAAGGGGTCGAAGGAAGTCTAGAGAGGTACCAAGAGGCAAGACGTGTTTACCCTTGAGGCTGAAGTTGTAAGTGGTTCATCAGATGTGACATCCACAAAACCTGTTCTGAAGATTGAGTTACAACACAAGAGACCTGGCCATGTCAGTGAAAAAGGTCTAGTCGAATTGTCGAAACAAAATATGTTATGTGGGGACAAGGTCGAAAAATTGAAATTTTGTGAACCTTGTGTATTTGGTAAATCATGTAGGGTGAAGTTTAACAAAGGTAAACAAAGAACACATGGATCCCTTGATTATATCCATGTTGATCTTTAGGTGTCTGCAAGAAATCCTTCACACTCAGGTGCAAGATATTTTCTATCTGTAGGTTTTGATTACTCACGAAAGTTGTGTGTATTCATTCAGAAAGCTAAGGATGAAACTTTTGAAAATTTCAAAAGTTGGAAGACTCTGGTCGAAAACCAAACTAGCAGGAAGGTCAAGACGTTGAGGACCGACAATTGTCTTGAATTTTGCAATGAGGCTTTCGACAACTATTGTGATGCATATGGTATTGCAAGGCACAAAACTACTGTAAGTACTCCCCAACAAAATGGTTTGACTAAAAGGTTTAATCGAACCATTCTGGAAAATGTGAGGCTATATTTTGCCAGAGAGATAATTGAGCGTGGAGAAGTCCAAGTGTTGAAAGTTTCAACTAATGACAATGCTACTTATATAATCACCAAGACATTGCCAAGTTGCAAGTTTTTCCACTGTATGAAGCTGATAGGACTGCATGATGACATATAGTTGGTTTCAGGGTTCAGAGTTTGTTCCAAGGTGGAGATTTGTAGCTTATAGGTTATAAGCTCGTGTTGTAGCAAACTATATCGAAGTCGAAGAGCTTGTGTAGCTGTCAAAATATGTTAGCTTGTTGTTTAAGTTAGCATGCCGAATTGTGCTTGTCTGTTGGACCAATCGTTTAGTATATTCGTTGAAAGCTAGGTTTTAATTTTTTTATAAATAGCATACTAATCACCTCTTCTCCATTAATCCCTGATGATCCTAATCAGATGGAGAAAATGGTGTAGTTGACATTCAATTGTAAACATTGTTCCTTAACGTGTTATTGAATCAAGAATCTAATTGTTAACCACCTTGAATTGTTTCTCTCTTATCTTCTCTCTTTTCTTTTACTTTGTGATTTTCTTGTTAATCAAGAAACCGATCATACTCTATTTCTTGTGCATCGATTTCACAACAACATAAAAATATAATTGAAAAATTAATATTAATGATTCATTTCTATTGTAAAACAACTAATAATTTAGTACATAACATTTTTAAGTGAGTTATATTAAAAAACGGAGGTAGTATAACACATTGATGAATCTACATTTTTAAAAGAAATCCATTCAATCTAATCAAAACAAAATAAACAACTTATAAGATATTTTACCACAAATAAATTTTATCAATATAACTTTCAAAACTTCAACATTTATTATAAATATTTTATAATTATTTTATAACTCTTTTCTTTCTGCAATATTTCCAAACATCAATTTACAAGTCTTAATTTCAACAAAAGCATTAGAGTTATGATATAGGTCGATATCCAATCCACTAAGATTTGGGTAACCTGATCCCAAGTGTAGAGAGGCAACCCACAAAGGATGTTGATCCCAAATACATTAGAGGAGAAGGTTGTTCGCTACTTTTGTTGGGACGTTGGATAACAAGTCTGCTTGATATATTGCAACTCTCTTTGGGGACATGTGCCATAGAAAGAAGGTTATAGGGCCTCCAAACCCTAAGGGACTTGGTATAAAAAGGTCATATCCCTTTCAGGTACACATTATTCAAAGAAAAAAACACTTCTCTTATGAGTATCAGTAACTTGAGCGTCAGAGTGTTTGCAAGTAATCCACTGTCAGACCGTAGAAACTGGTAATTAGGATTCGCCATTCAAAATTAAAGGAACAAAAACATATAAAGAGGATTGTCCTTATTCAAATCATTTAGTGCCTTATGTTAGAAACTTCCTTAACCATTTCCATTTCAATGCAATGGCTAAAAAAATTATTATTAGGATAGACATCAATGACTTTTTGATGAATCTACCGGACGACGTTCGAGAACAAACAAGGTTAATTTTGAAGAAGAAAAATCGTGCAAGATGGCTGAGGTAGAGGAATAAGAGGACATTGATTCTCCTGCCAAAACCCATATTTTCTAGCAAAACGTTAAATCGGTGGGACTATATTCATGCTATAGCTTGAATACTAGCACATCTTTGTATGTTTTTGGAAGATTTACCCATCCATGGCCCGGAAAGTATAGAACAAGGAAATAAAGGCTTTCATTTATTAGTCCTAGGGGGCTTTTTCTACCCGGGGTAAAATAATGTGTTATTTTCTTAAAAGGAAACAATTGGAAGGCACCACGAAGAAAGACACTTCTAAGTTCCAAGCCAAAAGGAAAAGGCCATCATTGGTCATCTATAGTGAGAAATCGATCAATGGAGTGCCAAGCCACACATACCTCACTTGATAAGGATCGTGACACCCAATTTAAATATCTTTCGTGTGTTAGTCAACTAGAGACGTTTTTGTGACATCATGTATGTAGAGGTTTTCAAACCCTTCAAGCTCGAACGCAACTTGTAATCATACCATGATGAAAAACTTCAAGGGTTTGATAGTTCAGATACCAAGCCTTAGGGGTATGTGAAGTTGCTAGTAGAGTTTGGATAAAAATGAAATAAAAGTAATGTGAGGGTTAAATTCCTAGTAGTTGGATGTAAATTTGTATAAGATGCATCATCGGAAGAATGGTGTTGAGAAATATTTGCACAATATCATCGACAATGCACTTCAAGTCTAAATTTCAAACTGATGCTAACAAGGTTGTTGTGCTTAAATTAGATTTGGAAGTGTCTCAAACATAGTGTCCTTAGCATGACTGAGAAATTACCAATCAACCAAGGAATTTGATACTTGCGAAGTTGTGCATAGAGAACTACTTGCTAGATGCATGTCTATAGCCCTGAATTATCAAGGACAAGGACGAAGAAGAAATGTTTCCCTTAGAGGCAAGTGTTGACTAAATAACTCCAAACACAGGATGGGGAGGGGTGAATCGTGTTGTATGAAAATAGAAGTCTAATTATAAAATTTTGATTTATAAAAATATTTAAGTTAATTTTATAAATCAAATAGAGATTAATCCGTGAAATATTTAAATAGAAGAATGTCAAAGAGATGGAGAGATAGAAATGCATTAGAAAGAAATAAAGAATAGAAAAAAATAAAGGGATAAGGGACGAGAGAAATGCACCATAGATTTATACAACTTCAGTTTAACCACTTGGCATACTTCTGCCCCCACGAGTTTCCTCTAGAAAGTTTCCACTAAAATGATTTTGGGCATTTTATATGATATGCCCATGAACCTTTTCACAACCAAACAAAGATTTTAAGAAAATGTTACCTCATACCCCAAAAGTTATACCGATAGCCTTATATTTTGTTAAAAATGAAAATTTTACCCTGGCTTATTTTTAATCATTTTACTTTTCACTATTCATTTGAGACTTTCAAAAATTAAACCCAAACATAATTGCACCGAAAGACTTTCTACATGACTTCCGGTATGTTATTTTCCTATTCTGGAAGACTTTTCCAGAGAGTTATGGTTTATCACAAAACTTGTACCAGAAATCTTACCAAAAAAGTTCCGGTTTTGTGGCAAAAACATGATTTGTGTAACACCCCCTTTTATACCCCCAAATATATCAATTAATCATTTAGGCACGTATTCAAAATTTCATCAGAGTATAATCATAACATGGTATAAAAGAGATATGCCACAACATACATGAAATTAAAACACATACAACACCTGCTCATAAGATATGCAACAGTGGGGTAACTTATCAATCAAGGATTCTACGTCCTTACACCCAAATTTCAATATTTAGCATAAAAGCGGAACAACTAAACATTGAATAACAACCACATATATAAACATCATATATATACATATATCAACCAGTATGATTCATCAACATCAGTCATGGTATATACATAAAGTCATCAACCAGATACATATGCAAATGTATCACAAAAAGGAAATCAAAAGCATCCTAGCTACCCGGTGCTACATATCAGAGCCAACCGACTAACACGGACATGAAGCCACGCTTCACAAAAAGACCGCCAGCAAGCCTACTCTGCAATGCCTCGTAGAGCATTATAAAACAGCAGAAGGGTGAGAAATATTATCATAATAACGTTGCATATAATTATATATCTCAACATATAATACACATATACCACATTCTCACCACAACTCATCACTATGCATGTATATATACATATAACACCAAGCATATACCATAAATCAAATACACGGCATAACAATCCGTAATTAACGCATCCTTCACATAGGCATATTCATTCATGCTCAAATACATGTATCACCAATACATCTCAATTCATCACCATTCATTCAACATAAACACACATACATGTTTATTCACCAATGTATCATTACCAAGATACAACTCTTATCGCCATTCCTCACCTCTTACTCAATATACATCGCAGGGCATATATATATATATATATATATATATATATATATATATATATATATATATATATATATATATATATATATATATATATATATATATATATATATATATATATATATATATATATACAAAACCAAGCATATTCATCACAATGCTTATCCTTCAACACAAATACATATATTCATGTTCATTCATCAATGCACATATACAAAGATGAACAATGCAAATCATAGAGACCGACTCACGACTCTATGCAAATGCAATGCGGTACCGACTCATTTCATCTCAAGTTCAATTGAAGAACTTATTGGAACCATCACTCGTTACTTAGTGTAACTCCCCGTCGGGCATACGATGTTCACCCATTGCTACCACCTCTCAAAAGGCTTACAATGTTTATGGATTGCCCCCACCTCTCAAAAGGCTTACAATCCGATTGCTCCCACCTCTCAAAAGGCTTACAATCGTTTGTAATCATCGCCCCCACCTCTCAAAAGGCTTACGACGTTACAACAGATTCATCTTAGAACCCCACAATGCAAGAATGCACATCATGATGCTTCACATACAACATGACTCATGACACTCTTGACATGCATACATATTCACAATATAGTCATGCATTCATCACACACAATCCACATACATTCACATCAATTGTGCCAAACGGCAACCGAACGTTTTCACAAATAACCAAACAATTCGATTTACGGTTTACCGGAAAAGTTGGTTAAAAGTCGGCTAAAAATAATATTTTTTTTCACCAAATCATAGAACATATTTTTAGCTTCACATCCATATAAAGAACACCTCAATCGGATAAACAACGCAAAAGATATGGATATTTCAAAATAACGCAAAAACATAAACCGGAGGCCGGACACAACGAAATGTTTCGAAAATACTGTTCCGATTGGATCAGGTTCAGACCTCAAAACCATTTTTCCTAGAAAGAACATCTCATTAGCTTTCCAACGCTTCGAACGGGGGTCAAAACCGACTTAAGGTTCAAAAGATATGAATTTTCGAAGTTTTGCCAAAAACCAGAAAATGCCCTGCGGGTTGCTACGGGTTTCGGCTATTTTGCCCGAAAATCCGACCGATTCAATTATTTTCTTTGAAACAAACACATACGCGCAACCACCAAATACATAAGAACAATTTAGAACACATAAACGAAATTTCTACGACGTTCGATTTTTCGATTAAATTTCAACCTTTCAAAAACCAGAATTTTCAAACATCACCAAATCGAATAAAAAGCACGCTATACGACGACCTAACCTTCCTCGATACAACTACGTAATTTATTTCGAATTCTAACCGTGAAAACATCGGTTTTTACCGACTTTATTCATTTCGACCTAAAATGAAAAATATATGAAAACGATCCAAAACAACCGAAACGAAACCATACATAATTGTATACAAAGTTAAGATAACGATATTTCACACCCTTACCCGTTCGATTCGAATCCTAACCGTTGATTTTGATGATTTCTAACCTTTTTTCCACTTTTCTCCTCTTGTTCTTCTTTTCTCTTCTTTCTCACTTTTCTCTCTTTATGTTTTTCTTACTAACTTTCTTTTCTATTTCTTTCTTATACTTTCTTTTCTTAAAATATCTCAAATACAATATCATATTCTATTTCTATTACTATTCACTCAAAATATCTAACAATTCATATGCTCACAAATACCCTTAAATCATTCCTCACTTAAATTCTAACTTAACAATAATTATGAAATGTCTAAAATACCCTCCAATCTAATTTCCCCCGAAAACTCTCAAAAACGGTAAAATAATATAACACGCCAACATATCAGATTAAAACACCAATTTCACAATAACATTATTATCACCCAAATTAAATAAAAGACTCAACAAAATAATACAATTAACACAAAATGGAGATAATTAAAATCGGGTCGTTACAACTCTCCCCCCACTTAGACATTTTCGTCCTCGAAAATATGCTAAGCACGAACAACCCCGGATACGGCTCTAGTATCCGACCAACCAACTATCATGCCAACAAAAGGCACACAACGAATAACACAAACAACAAAGCAGCACACTAACAGCAACAACAATGACAAGACAACGACCACGACAACCAAGACAAGATGCAATGCCCATACAATGCACTTGACGACCAACTCAAAGGATAACCAAGATACAAACACCCAAGTTCACTCTTGAACTGGAACTCAACAAGATCGTTACCAACACCATAGGTAACACTCTCCTAATCCCCCAAACAGAGGAATTAGCTACTCTCACTCGCACCATCACCATGGAAACGAGGCAACAACACAGGCAAGAACATAAAGTTCCAAGACACAACATTACCTCAACAACATCCACAAAACCAGAATACCTGCATCCTTGTCTCACAACAACCAATACAACAATTTCACACTTCCGCTGCGCACTCTGATTACTCACAACTAACAAACCACCAATTTCATAATCAACATTTGACTCTTGTACTATACACCAGAAAATTATAGTTTACTTTTTATATACACCACTTCTCTCTATGAGGTATTAGCTTACACACCCAACACACTCCTCTGAATAATCCAATTCAAATTCATAACTCGTTTGGAATTCCAACCATCATTGTTGTCTCATACTCTATTCCTTTGGACCAAACAGGTACTCTATCCTTTTGTGATTACTAAACACTCCGAACTTAGAACCATAAAAATAATACTTCCATATTTTCAACACAAAATCACTGTAACCAATTCCAAATCCTGAATAGTATAGATCCTTGTATGAATTCCTCAAACAGTTTATTAAGATCAGGCAAAATCAAAGCTGGAGCCGTAGTCAACTCCTACTTTAGCCCTCTAAAACTCATTCGCAATGAACATCCAAAACAAATGACTCGCCCTTTGCAGGTCAACTGAGATAACATAAGTGCTAACTTAGCAAAGCCCTCCATAACCTGTGATAACAACCAACCAAAAACTAGAGCTTCTAATCTCATTAACCAACTTCGGAGTCTCCCATCACAGGACTGCATCTACCTCCGATTGATCCACAAAAGTATTCTCATATGAAATATCATGACCAAGAAACTCATCTTTATCAACCAAAATCCACACTTTGATAACTTATCTTAAAGCTTCATCTCTTTTCAACACTTGCTACTCACACATAATGGTTTCCTTAAAACTCCTACATTGATACCTTAAGCTCAAAACTCCTTAACTCATTATAACTCTGTGTTTTGCTTTCCATAGCATCCATACAAGTATACACCACATACTGGCTATACAAATCAATCATTCATCCTCTTCATCTTCAGATATACGAATCTGTACCAAATCATCAAAACAACTATAAGCACCTGGTTTAGCTCCAAACCATTCACCAAACATACCATCAAGCTGGAAAGACACGTCTACTCCATCCAACATAATTTCCGTCTGCTATCAACAAGAGATTAAGGGTGATTAGTTCCTCAATTTGTCAATAGACAGCCGACAATCATGAGGTGGCATAGACCATCTTTACCAAGCCATAATAACATTCCTTGCATCTTGTGCACAAAACCACACAAGGCACAAATCCTTAATTGACATAAACCTTACCTCCGCATTCCCTTCGGAATCGGGAACAACACTGTCCAAGCAACACATACAATCGTGCAACCAACGGCACACTGAGCCAACGCTCTACACCTGAAGTCACTTGGAGAAGTACCAGCTTCTCCCCCACTTATCTCATTCTCAATCCTAAAGATAAAGGATTAGAAAAACCAGAGAGCACTGATAGTGTTCCACACACCTATCACGTACTAAGGAATAAACAACATCGACAAACACACAACAAGGACGTAGTTACCGACCCCGAAGCAGTCATAAACAAATTCAAACACTTAGCGCACTCATGGAAAATAAACGAATGAGTCGCTCCCATATCAATAATAACAGCTAAAGGCGTACTATTAATAAAACATATACCTTTAATCACACGGTCTGCACTAGTAGTGTCTGACCCTGCCAATGCAAACACCTTTCCGCCCGCTTGAACTTGTTTCGGCTTAGTACACTTAGTACTAATGTGACCTACTTCTCCACAGTTAAAACACTTCACCATATTCCTCCTACACTCAGCAGTAGAATGCCCAATACCTCCACAGTTAGAACATCTCCCAACGGCCTTCCTACACTCAGTTGCTTTATGACCCATTCCACCACAATTGAAACACTTAATGAACCCAGAACTTCCTCCTCCAGATCTCTTATCAAAGTTTCCCTTATATTTACCCTTATCAGCGGGGGTCACATAAGGTCCACTTCTAGCTTGCTGTTTCCCTCTCCCCTCATTCACACTCTTGTAATGTGTAGAACGAGCTTTGCTATCTTCCTCGAAGATTCTACAACATTCGGTCAAATCCGAAAACCTCCTAATCCTTTGATATCCCACAGCTTGCTTAATCTCAGGACGCAAACCATTCTCATATTTAATACACTTTGAGAACTCAGCAGTAATCGCAGCATAATGAGAATGAAATTGAACCAATTCCACAAACTTAGCAGTATAGTCCACCACTGACATACCACCTTGTTTCAATTCCAGGAATTCCATCTCTTTCTTCCCTTTCACACTTTCAGGGTAATACTTCAGCAAAAACTCGGTACGAAACAATTCCCAAGTTACCTCTTCATTATCCACCTCAAGAATTTCACGCATACCGACCCACTAATCGTCGGCTTATTCCCTCAGCATGTGAGATCCAAGCCTCACCTTATTCTCTTCCGCACAGTCCATGACTCAGAAGATTCTTTCAATCTCTTTCAGCCAAAGTTGAGCACCATCGGGATCAAATCTTCCTTTGAAGACCGGTGGTTGATTCTTCCTGAACTCTTCATTAGCACTTACATTCGGTGTACCCTGCACCGCCCTAGCCATTGCTTCCATAGCAGCAGCCATCGCATTATCGTTTCTACCAGCCATATTCTGATCATTCCCAAAAATAACAACAAAGGTTAAACAACAGTTCAACCAACACAACAATGAGACAGACACGACTGACTCTACCTTGGCTCTGATACCACTTTTGTAACACCCCCTTTTATACCCCCAAATATATCAATTAATCATTTAGGCACGTATTCAAAATTTCATCGGAGTATAATCATAACATGGTATAAAAGAGATATGCCACAACATACATGAAATTAAAACACATACAACACCTACTCATAAGATATGCAACAGTGGGGTAACTTATCAATCAAGGAATCTACGTCCTTACACCCACATTTCAATATTTAGCATAAAAGCGGAACAACTAAACATTGAATAACAACCACATATATAAACATCATATATATACATATATCAACCAATATGATTCATCAACATCAGTCATGGTATATACATAAAGTCATCAACCAGATACATATGCAAATGTATCACAAAAAGGAAATCAAAAGCATCCTAGCTACCCGGTGCTACATATCAGAGCCAATCGACTAACACGGACATGAAGCCACGCTTCACAAAAAGACCGCCAGCAAGCCTACTCTGCAATGCCTCGTAGAGCATTATAAAACAGCAGAAGGGTGAGAAATATTATCATAATAACGTTGCATATAATTATATATCTCAACATATAATACACATATACCACATTCTCACCACAACTCATCACTATGCATGTATATATACATATAACACCAAGCATATACCATAAATCAAATACACGGCATAACAATCCGTAATTAACGCATCATTCACATAGGCATATTCATTCATGCTCAAATACATGTATCACCAATACATCTCAATTCATCACCATTCATTCAACATAAACACACATACATGTTTATTCACCAATGTATCATTACCAAGATACAACTCTTATCGCCATTCCTCACCTCTTACTCAATATACATCGCAGGGCATATATATATATATATATATATATATATATACAAAACCAAGCATATTCATCACAATGCTTATCATTCAACACAAATACATATATTCATGTTCATTCATCAATGCACATATACAAAGATGACCAATGCAAATCATAGAGACCGACTCACGACTCTATGCAAATGCAATGCGGTACCGACTCATTTCATCTCAAGTTCAATTGAAGAACTTATTGGAACCATCGCTCGTTACTTAGTGTAACTCCCCGTCGGGCATACGATGTTCACCCATTGCTAACACCTCTCAAAAGGTTTACAATGTTTATGGATTGCCCCCACCTCTCAAAAGGCTTACAATCCGATTGCTCCCACCTCTCAAAAGGCTTACAATCGTTTGTAATCATCGCCCCCACCTCTCAAAACGCTTACGACGTTACAACGGATTCATCTTAGAACCCCACAATGCAAGAATGCACATCATGATGCTTCACATACAACATGACTCATGACACTCTTGACATGCATACATATTCACAATATAGTCATGCATTCATCACACACAATCCACATACATTCACATCAATTGTGTCAAACGGCAACCGAACGTTTTCACAAATAACCAAACAATTCGATTTACGGTTTACCAGAAAAGTCGGTTAAAAGTCGGCTAAAAATAATATTTTTCTTCACCAAATCATAGAACATATTTTTAGCTTCACATCCATATAAAGAACACCTCAATCGGATAAACAACGCAAAAGATATGGATATTTCAAAATAACGCAAAAACATAAACCGGAGGCCGGACACAACGAAACGTTTCGAAAATACTGTTTCGATTGGACTAGGTTCAGACCTCAAAACCATTTTTCCTAGAAAGAACATCTCATTAGCTTTCCAACGCTTCGAACGGGGGTCAAAACCGACTTACGGTTCAAGAGATATGAATTTTCGAAGTTTTGCCAAAAACCAGAAAATGCCCTGCGGGTTGCTACGGGTTTCGGCTATTTTGCCCGAAAATCCGACCGATTCAATTATTTTCTTCGAAACAAACACATACGCGCAACCACCAAATACATAAGAACATTTAGAACACATAAACGAAATTTCTACGACGTTCGATTTTTCGATTAAATTTCAACCTTTCAAAAACCAGAATTTTCAAACATCACCAAATCGAATAAAAAGCACGTTATACGACGACCTAACCTTCCTCGATACAACTACGTAATTTATTTCCAATTTTAACCGTGAAAACATCGGTTTTTACCGACTTTATTCATTTCGACCTAAAATGAAAAATATATGAAAACGATCCAAAACAACCGAAACGAAACCATACATAATCGTATACAAAGTTAAGATAACGATATTTCACACCCTTACCCGTTCGATTCGAATCCTAACCGTTGATTTTGATGATTTCTAGCCTTTTTCCCACTTTTCTCCTCTTGTTCTTCTTTTCTCTTCTTTCTCACTTTTCTCTCTTTATGTTTTTCTTACTAACTTTCTTTTCTATTTCTTTCTTATACTTTCTTTTCTTAAAATATCTCAAATACAATATCATATTCTATTTCTATTACTATTCACTCAAAATATCTAACAATTCATATTCTCACAAATACCCTTAAATCATTCCTCACTTAAATTCTAACTTAACAATAATTATGAAATGTCTAAAATACCCTCCAATCTAATTTCCCCCGAAAACTCTCAAAAACGGTAAAATAATATAACACGCCAACATATCAGATTAAAACACCAATTTCACAATAACATTATTATCACCCAAATTAAATAAAAGACTCAACAAAATAATACAATTAACACAAAATGGAGATAATTAAAATCGGGTCGTTACAATTTGTATCGAAACACTTTTTGCAACACTACTACAGAAAACTCATTTAACAACGGTTGAGAAAGATATATAATCACGCGGGGCCAGGCGTTTTATGTAGAGAGTCGTTGTATATATGATACTTACAATCACGACCCAGTAACCATTGTAATAAACTGGAAAGCGCGTGCCCTATCACAACGGGTTTCCCAAAAGACCGTTGTGATAAAAATAATGGTCCTAGGTTTGATTCCAAGCTGCGCCGTTTTGATATTTATTTTTTTCTGGACAGCGCGCGAGATATTATAACAGTTATGATATATAACCGTTGTTACATTTTCTGCAGAATTAACAAATATTATCCTGCTTTTATAATTAATCTCATTTTTTAACCTGTATTATTGTTCACCATATCACAGTAGAAAATACAACTCACATTTGTGATAAAGTTATCATAATAATATTAATTGTATCATATTCATAATATCACATAATTGTATCATATTCAATTGTATCAAAACAAATATCCTACAATTTATCAGAACAAATAACCTACAGTTTACACATTACATAACATCACATAATTGTAACTTGGTGTTTTGGTTTGTTGTCTCTTGGTGTCTTGTCTATTGGTGTCTTGACTCTAAAGACCTATGATTTCAAATAATTATACTTGTTAGTAAAAATACTTTGAAATTATAACATATAATTAATATATTATGAATAAATAATAAATTACGTACTTGTTAATTTTCCCATATGCCTTCTTCATGATTGATTCGAATAACATGCACGGCATCTCCATCAACTTCATCATATGAGGTAGGAACTTGTGTTGTGTAAGAAGGTGTGAACGAAATATCAAGACTTTCATCACTAAGAGGAATGTGTTTTCCTTGGAGAACGATTGATCATTTCCCCGATATGTCTGATGGGTCGGTAACATAGAAAACTTGTTTTGCTTGAGAACCCATGATGAATGGTTCGGTCATAAAAGATGCCTTGCCAAGGTCGACCCGGATGAATCCTAAAACATCAATGTATACACTATTACTATTATTGGGAACCGACTTGCATTTAAATAAAGCCACTTTGAAAATAACATAATCAATCTCCCAAATCTCGTCAATGACACCATAAAACGCGGTAGTTGCCAATACAGGATTCTTATCTTTCGAACTAGAGAAATACATCGATTTGGATTCAACCATAACCCAACTACTTTGCATTGTACTACGATCATCTTTTGATTTTGTATAAAAGGTATAATGACCAATGCAATCCAAGTAATGACACAAAATTTTGGCTCGTACGACAACCATTTAAGTATCTCGGATGCACTGCGATCATTAGATACACTTTTATTAAACCAATCTATGAATATCTTGTTATGCTCTATCAACAACAACTTGTCACTCATTCGGGGATATTTTTTCCTCAAAAGTCTTTTGTGAGTATCTATGAAAGGTTGAACTTCATCTATATTATTCAATATATAGAAATATGCTTGAATAACTACATCCCGAGCCATTGACTTAACATTTAGATCTTGAATACCTCTTTCGTCTGTGTCAACATGACGAAACTTTGGAATTCCTATAGAATCCGCGTCCGACAAATAGTTTGTACAAAACTCAACAGCTTCTTCTGTGATGTACCTTTCAAGAATCGAAGCTTCCGGTCGGTGATGATTCTTCGTAAATAGTGAGAAGAATAAGCCACGAAGTATGATTAGTGCTCAGATTACCAAAAGGGTTCATTCCATCGGTGGCAAGCCCAAGCCTAAGGTTTCTTGGCTCAACTCCAAAATCCAAAAACAATGAATTAATTTTCTTCCATTGCAACAAATCAGCAACATGGCAAATGTTTCCATCACGAGTCCTTTCATTTGCATGCCATCTAAGATTATTTGCATCATTCGAATTAGCAAAAAGTCTCTTAAATCGTGAAATTATTGGCAAGTACCGTAACACTTTAGCAGGAGGATGCTTCCTACTAACATTGTCATCACCATTGTTGGCCTTCATCTTGTAACACGACACACCATATTTCAGACATTGGTACAAGTCTTCATACTCATTCCGGTATAATATGAAATCATTAGGGCAAACATGTATTTTTATATACTTCATACCCATTGCACACAATATCTTCTTGGCCTCAAAGCAACGATCCGACAATTTGTTATCTTCTTGTAACATTTGTTTTAGCAATTCAAGTAATTCCGTGAAACTTTGACACTATATCCCGCCAAGTTATCGTAAGCAGGAAAGTCGTTGATTGTGCAAAATACATTGCACACATCTTAAACTTTTCCCCAGAATATGCATCATCAACTTCAATGCCTTCATCCCACAAGAGTCGTAAATCATCAATTAATGGACTTAGATGAACATCTATGTCGTTACCAGGTTGTCGTGGTCCAAAAATCATCATACTTGATGAGTCCAAGCCCTTGAGGTTGGCATCAATTTTGGTAAAACTAACTTAGCAGAAAGATGTTGGACAAGATGTCTTGACATGATGATTTAACTACAGGTTAAAGATGTTAGACAAGATGTCCTATCAGGTGGATTCGACTTCTTTGTCTGTTACAGTTTTGGAATAACTGTATTTAGATTCCAGGTGTGATTGGAATATGACAAGATCCCAGGTGGCATTTGAGATTGAGGAATCAAAGTTTCTGATTCTAAAAGGAATATGCGGTTTCCCTGCAAGGAGACATTTTCTGAAACTTGGGATTGAAGAAAAGAATAGGTCGCAGATTCTGTGGAGCCGAATTGCTGCGTTTTTGAAGCCCAAATCCAGTTCTGTTTTGAAATATAAATAAGATGGATTTAACCTAGTATTGAGGTTGAATATTGCAGCTGTTATAGAGTACTAGGGTTAGTACTTTTGTGAGCCTCTCGTGTATTGTGTGAATACCAGAGAAGGACAGTTTGTTGAGTTGTAATATTTTTAATCATTGCTGTGATCGGAAGGGAATTGAGAAGGGTCTCATACCTAGGAGTGTCGTAGGTAAAAATATAGGAAGGGTAGTTTCTAGGTACTAAGTTGTAAATGTTGGAGTTTAGCTTAGAACCAATTCTACTTAGTTTATTTCATTCCTGGCTTGGTAGCCTCCAGACGTAGGTGTTGTTGATCATCGAACTAGGTTAACAATTTCTGTGTGTTGCTTTTCTTTCTGCTGTTTGTTTCTGTTCTTCCTTAATCCTTGTGAGAAGCAGAGATCAAGTGTCACGACATCCTGTCTGACATCTTAGTGATCTGATTAACCAGAATTTCAATTGGTATCAGAGCAGGCATCCTGCTCTATATCTGTGGAGATTCATGGATGTTACTTTCTGGTTCGATGGATAAAGAAGGAGGAATTCTGAATAGACCACCTATACTTGATGGTTCCAATTATGAATATTGGAAAGTACACATGGTGGCGTTTATCAAGTCCATGGATGGTAAAGCTTGGAAATTTGTGGTTAAAGGGTGGGATCCACCTAAGATCATAGACAAAGACGGGAAGCTCACTGATGAGCTGAAACCTGAAGAAGACTGGGATGATGAAGATGATAAGTTTGCTCAAGGAAATTCCAAAGCCTTGAATGCCTTGTTCAATTGTGTGGACAAGAATATCTTCAGACTCATCAAGAATCGCACTGTTGCAAAGAATGCTTGGGAAATTCTGAAGACTGTCCATGAGGGTACCTCACGGGTTAAATCGTCAAGACTTCAACTTCTCACCATTAAGTTTGAGAGGCTGAGGATGTGAGAGGATGAAAGTATACATGACTTTCATATTAACATCGTTGATATTGCCAACACATCTAGTGACCTTGGAGAAAAAATTCCTAAAGCCAAGTTGGTTCGGAAAATTCTAAGGTCTCTTCCCAAGAGGTTTGATATGAAAGTGACAGCTATTGAAGAAGCTTAGGACATAAATACTATGAAAGTAGATGAGCTTATGGGATCACTCCAAACCTTTGAGATGGCTATCAGTGAAAAGGATGAAAAGAAGAAAAGTCTTGCCTTGGTGACCAACCAAAAAGAGGGTGACACCAATGAGGATTTGTCCAAAGCTGTAGGTTTCCTTGAAAAACAATTTCATCAACTGGCAAAGCAACTAGATAAGAAGTCTAAGACCAATGTCAAGGCTTAGACTTCAGACGTCTATAGATCAAGAAACTTTGGAAGAAAACCTAGCTATGACAAGAAACCCAACCGAGGGAAGGGAACTCAATGCTTTGAGTGTGGAGGTTTTGGACACACAAGAGGTGAGTGTACCACGTTCCACAAGAAGGAGAAAAAAGGTCTATCCACCTCGTGGTCTGAGGATGACTCCTCGAGCGATGGAGAGTCTACTAAAAAGGTGTCTACAACGACTGAAGTATAGGACTCTGACAAGGAGTCAGATATCGGATCGCTCAACCCTAATGACTTTGCTAAACTGTATCAATTAGGATAAGATCAGCTGAATCTTATTTCCCAAATTTGTGATGAGAGACTGAATCATTTGGAAACGATCTCTGATCTGGAGGATGAAGTGGTGTTGTTAAACACCAAACTTAATAACATGACCAAGTACATAAGGATGATGAACAATAACTCAGATATGCTAGATGAAATCCTTATGTTAGGAAGAATTATCGGAAGTAGAAAGGGTCTTGGCTATAATGATCATGTTGAGACCAAAGGACATAGGAATGGAGGGAATTCAGCCCACGTGATGTCAGGAAAGATGTCCCAACATCATCAAAGACCTCAGAACATCTCTCCAAGAAAACAAAAACAGGACAAACAGTGTTATTATTGCGGGAAGTTTGGTCATATAAAGGCTCACTGGTATAAGTTGAATGGATATCCAAAATCATCAACACGATCTAGAAGAAGAAAGAAGGCTCCCAAAGGGAAGAAGAAGTGGATCCCTAAGGATCAAACTATAGCTTTCATAGCTCATACCTCCCTGAGAGCCTCCGCCAAAGAAGACTGGTACTTTGACAGTGGCTGCTCCAGACACATGAATTGTGTGAAAAAGTTCTTGGCTGACATCAAACCTCATCCCACTGGCCATGCCACCTTTGGAGATGGTTCAAAAGGAGAGATAAAAGGTGTTGGTAAGTTGAAGTATGATGGACAGCCCAACCTTGATAGGGTTTTGTATGTCAAAGGATTAACTGCAAATCTAATAAGCACCAGCCAATTGTGTGACCAAGGTCTTAACGTGAACTTCTCTGAATCTGAGTGCTTGGTAACAAACGATAAAGAAGAACTCATCATGAAAGGTACTAGATCCAAGGATAACTATTACTTATGGGTTCCTCATGGAACTCAGTGTCCCTCCACCTGCCTGGTGTCAAGGGAGGATGAAGTGAAGTTATGGCATCAGAAACTGGGTCATTTGCACTTAAAAGGGATGAAAGAAGTCATATCCAAGGAATCTGTTAGAGGGATTCCAAATCTGAAGATAGATGAAGGCAAGATATGCGGGGAATGCCATATTGGTAAACAAACTAGAATGTCACATAAAAGGCTTAACATCAGACCACCTCAAAAAACTTAGAGCTTCTCCATATGATTTAATGGGACCTATGCAGGTTGAAAGTCTTGGAGGAAAAAGGTATGCTTACGTAGTTGTAGATGATTTCTCTAGGTACACTTAGGCGCACTTTATCAAAGAGAAATCAGAGGTATTTGAAGTTTTGAAAGGATTGTGTTAGAAACTTCAAAGAGAAAAAAACTGTGGAATTGTTAGAATCAGAAGTGATAATGGGAAGGAGTTTGAGAACAACAAGTTTAATGAGTTCTGCTCCTCAGAAGGAATCAGTCATGAGTTCTCTTCACCCATCACTCCCCAACAGAATGGTGTGGTTGAGAGAAAAAATAGAACTATTCAAGAGTGTGCAAGGGTCATGCTTTATGCAAAGAAACTCCCGTACCACCTTTGGGCTGAAGCTATGAATACAACTTGCTACATTTTAAACAGGGTAACCATCAGGTCTGGAACATCTGCCACACTATATGAATTATGGAAAGGTAGAAAGCCAACTGTGAAATACTTCCATGTCTTCGGAAGAAAATGCTACATCCTAGCAGACCGTGAGCAGAGAAGAAAGATGGATCCCAAGAGTGAGGAAGGAATCTTTCTAGGTTACTCCACAAACAACATAGCATATCAAGTCTATAATTCAAGAACTCAAGTGGTACTAGAGTCCATAAATGTTGTGGTTGATGACTCACCTATGGAGGTTGAAGCTACAAATGACATTGGAGCATTCTTCCCCATGAAGGAGGAAGATGTCACAGAGGATGTTGAAACCCTCCAAGATAACTCTGAAGATATTGTTGTATCCAACGATGACAATCATGAATATACTGTAACCGAGCGGGTTGACAAGGGACCCTCCATCAGAATACAAAAGGATCACCCTAAGGAACTCATAATAGGGGACCCAAATGGAGGAAGAATGACCAGATCATGAGATGTGGTGGCAAGTGCCTGCTTTGTTTCAAAGATGGAACCCAAGAATGTCAAGGAAGCCTTGACAGATGAATTATGGATTAATGCAATGCAAGAAGAGCTATGGCAGTTCAAGAGGCATGAAGTATGGGATCTTGTACCCAGACCAGAAGGATCAAATGTGATTGGAACAAAGTGGGTGTTTAAGAACAAGTCTGATAAACATGGTGTAGTCACAAGAAACAAGGCCAGACTCATTGCTCAAGGATACACTCAGATAGAGGGAGTTGATTTCGATGAAACTTTTTCTCCTGTAGCTAGATTGGAGTATGTGCGACTGCATCTTGGAATAACATGTCTTCTGAAGTTCAAACTCTTTCAAATAGATGTCAAAAGTGTCTTTCTGAGCGGATATCTCAGTGAGGAGGTCTACGTGGAACAACCCAAAGGCTTTGTTGGCCCGACATTTCCAGATCAGGTTTACAAGCTGAAGAAAGCCTTATATGGGTTGAAACAAGCTCCAAGGGCCTGGTCTGAAAGACTAACTGACTTCCTTGTTACAAATGGATATAGAAAGGGAGGAATTGATAAAACTCTCTTCGTCAGAGAAAGAGAAGGTAACCTCATGATAGCACAAATTTATGTTGATGATATTGTTTTTGGAGGAATGTCAGAAGAAATGGTCCAACAGTTTGTTAAGCAAATGCAACCTGAGTTTGATATGAGTTTAGTTGGCGAATTAACCTACTTCCTTGGTCTCCAAGTCAAATAAATGGAAGATTCTATTTTTCTCTGTCAAGGAAAATATGCCAAGAATATTGTTAAGAAGTTTGGCTTGGAAAACGCAAAACACAAGAGGACTCCTGGCCCTACTCACCTGAAATTGTCAAGAGATGAGAATGGTGTAAGTGTTGATCGGAGTCTCTATCGAAGCATGATTAGAAGTCTCCTATATCTTACAGCTAGCAGACCTGATATAACATTTTCTGTAGGAGCCTGTGCAAGGAATCAAGCTAAATCCAAAGTTAGCCATATTAATTAGGTCAAGAGAATTCTGAAGTATGTGAATTGTACATGGAACTATGGACTACTCTACACACACAACTCTGACTCTGTATTAATAGGATATTGTAATGCTGACTGGGCTGGAAATGCAGATGATAGAAAAAGCACCTCTGGTGGATGTTTTTTTCTCGGGAATAATTTAATCTCCTGGTTCAACAAAAAGAAAAACTGTGTCTCCTTATCTACTGTTGAAGCTGAATGCATTGCAGCAGGAAGTAGCTGTTCTCAAATGATGTGGATGAAGCAAAGGCTGACTGAATATAATGTTCTGCAAGATGCTATGACACTCTTCTATGACAACTTGAGTGCAATAAATATTTCAAAGAATCCCATTTAACACAGCTGAACTAAACATATTGACATCAGGCATCACTTCATTTGAGACCTAGTGGAGGACAAAATCATAACTCTGGAGCATGTGACCACAGAAAATCAACTAGCTGACATCTTTACTAAAGCTTTGGATGCAAATCAATTTGAGGCTTTGAGAGGCAACCTTGGAGTTTGCCTATCTGACGAGGCATAACTTTCCACTGGATGTGGGAATGATATTCAATTCTATGAATATGTATTCCCATCAAGATGAGAAGGTTATTCAGAATTCTCTCATGTTCAAGTTTCTTTATATTTATGCTTTACTTCTGGTTGTGTAAGGGCTGAATGCCCAGGATAATTCTTATTTTTGTTGGGTGTGTAATTTAATTACTATGAGCTGTTTAATTGGTTTTTGAGTTCGTCCTTCTGCCTTTGTCATATTGTGGCTAAAAAGGGGGAGAAATACTAACATCACTAACCACTGCTGATATTCTACTAACCACTGAGGGGGAGTAGATATGTACTGCTTGCAGGAGGTATTGATTGAGGGGGAGACAAAGTTATGTTTCCGCTACTGTTCTGATGGTGGTCTCCCTGATATGCTTCTGCAGGTCAATGAAAGTTAGTTTTAGCCAAAATCTGCCAAAGGGGGAGATTGATGAGTCCAAGCCCTTGAGGTTGGCATCAATTTTGGTAAAACTAACTTAGCAGAAAGATGTTGGACAAGATGTCCTGACATGATGATTTAACTGCAGGTTAAAGATGTTAGACAAGATGTCATATCAGGTGGATTTGACATCTTTGTCTGTTACAGTTTTGGAATAACTGTATTTAGGTTCCAGGTGTGATTGGAATATGACTAGATCCCAGGTGGCATCAGAGATTGTGGAATCATAGATTCTGATTCTAAAAGGAATATGCGGTTTCCATGCAAGGAGACATTTTTGGAAACTTGGGATTGAAGAAAAGAATAGGTCGCAGATTCTGTAGAGCAGAATTGCTGCGTTTTTGAAGCCCAAATCCAATTCTGTTTTGCAATATAAATAGGATGGATTTAACCTAGAATTGTGGTTGAATATTACAGCTGTTATAGAGTACTAGGGTTTGTACTTTTGTGAGCCTCTCGTGTATTGTGTGAATACCAGAGAAGGACAATTTGTTGAGTTGTAATATTTTCAGTCATTGCTGTGATTGGAAGGGAATTGAGAAGGGTCTCATACCTAGGAGTGTCGTAGGTAGAAATCTAGGAAGGGTAGTTTCTAGGTACTAAGTTGTAAACGTTGGAGTTTAGCTTAGAACCAATTCTACTTAGTTGATTTCATTCCTGGCTTAGTAGCCCCCAGACGTAGGTGTTGTTGATCTCCGAACTGGGTTAAGAATTTCTGTGTGTTGCTTTTCTTTCTGCTGTTTGTTTCTGTTCTTTCTTAATCCTTGTGAGAAGTAGAGATCAAGTGTCACGACATCCTGTCTGACATCTTAGTGATCTTCTTAACCAGAATTTCAATACTTAATAGTATGTACTTCTGCTTCATACTCAACCAAGGAGATAAGTTGTAAATAGTGAGAAGAACAGGCCACAAAGTATGATTAATGCTTAGATTAACAAAGGGGTTCATTCCATCGGTGGCAAGTCTAAGCCTAAGGTTTCTTTGCTCAACTCCAAAATCCGGAAACAACGAATCAATTTTTTTCCATTGCAACGAATCAACAACATGGCAAATGTTTCCATCACAAGTCCTTTCATCTGCATGCCATCTAAGATTCTTTGCGTCATTCAAATTAGAAAAAAGTCTCTTAAATCGTGAAATTATTGGCAAGTACCATAACACTTTAGCAGGAGGATGCTTCCTACTAACATTGTCATAGTCCTTGTCATAGTCATTGATACAAGTCTTCATACTCTTTCCGGTATAATACACAATCATTAGGGCAAGCATGTATTTTGATATACTCCAGACCCATTGGACACAAAATCTTCTTGGCCTCATAACAACGATCCGATAATTTGTTATCTTTTGGTAACATTTCCTTTAGAAGTTCAAGTAATTCCGTGAAACTTTAATCTGACTATCCATTTTTTGCCTTCAGATTAAACAACTTTAACATTGCCAACAATCGTGTAAAATCTGTGCATCCCTTATATAAAGGGGTGTCTTTATCACTATATAAAGTATCATACATATGAGCATTCTTAAAAGAAGATTCCTCAATATCACGGAACATATCCTCTAGTTAATCTTCCATATATTTATCTTCATCCACTCTTTGACTTTGTGACGCCCGACTTTCCTCTTTATCCTCCTCACCATACCACGTCCATATTATATAATTTTGACATATACCATCACAACAAAGGTGATAGAATATTTCTTTCTTTGTACCCTTTTTGATATTCTCACAAACAACACAAGGAAAATAAAAGATACCATTATTGTCGAGAAGATGTTTATCAAGGAATTCAAGAACTTCGTTATCATAAATCGGACCTAATATATCAGCTTTCATCCAACTACGATCCATAACAGCTTCTGAAATTTATACACGTATAAAATGACACACCAAAATCTAATCTAAAAACTTAAGCATATGCATACGCAAATCTAAATCTAAAGCATATGAAATATGTACTCTCATACTGACTTGAGCATATACAACATAAACAAAGAAAAAGGAATGAAGATGTTGAAGAATACTATACTTCGAAGCTGAAGAATCTTAAGCACGTAAGGAATGAAGATGTTGAAGAGTACCATACTTTGCAACTGAAGAATCAAATGAACCAAGAGGGTGAATATTTGAGCATATACCACATAAACTAAGAAAAAAGGAAAGAAGATGTTGAAGAGTGTCATACTTCGAAGCTGAAGAATCAAATGAACGAAGAGGGTGAAGATTTAAGCTCCAAATGAATGGATATGAAGAGGGTAAAGATTACGCCACCGCTGTCGTCTCTGCCTCGCTTGTTTGCCTAGGACGTCTTATGGAAGAAATACAGAATAAAATTTGTTTTAATTTATCAGTAAACCCTTTAATCACGGTTGGACAACCTAACCGTAGTGGAATTGTAAGTCCTCTAACAATGGTTGGTTTACTTCACCGTTGTAAAATCATTTACAATTTATTTTTTAAATAATGGACTTAAGTGACACACGCTTAATGTACTCTAAAAAATGGAAAAAATGTAGTTGATGGGAATTGAAGCTTGCTACACATCATTTATTACTACGGTGTTTTAAGACAACCATCATTAAATTACTGTTTATAAATTCAGCTACTCACTGGGCGCAAAATTTTTAACCTATTATAACGGTGTATATGAATCCGTTGTAAACCTGGCGTCTTTGTTTGCTCATTTGTAGCAGTGCAAGTTATCCGATTGATATATTTTGTGTACCGGAAAATATTCAGCAAGTTGGCCGGTTTGTAAATTTTGTGTACCGGAACTCTTTTACTAAGACTTCTGGTTTGCTTTATTAAATGTATTTTTTTACAATTTTTTTATACTGCGTGTATGGAAATTCCTCCACAAATATGCGATACAAATCAAATATGGGTACATACTTCTTATTTTTTTCAATTACTCAAAAATTTGGTACACGAGAAGAGGTGATAAGGTGGATTAAAGAGGTTGAAATATGAAATAAAGTAACTATTATTATCACTCGTTCAGATACTGAAATAGGAAATAGAGGAAGAAGTAACAAATTAATATTTAGTTGTGATAAAGGTGGGAAATACAAGGATACTAATAGTGGAACCCAAAGTGCGATAGAAAAATGTGGATGTCCATTTAAAATCAGGCCGACTCCAGTGAAAGATGAGGTTGGATGGAAGGTTTGTGTAAAATATGAAGTTCATAACCATGGTTTACCTGACAGATTATAAGGCCACTCCTTTGCTGGTAGGTTGACCACGGATCAAAAACATCATGTTGTTGATTTAATAAAGAGACATGTTTCATCTATACACATATTGCTTTCCTTGCAAGAGCGAGATCCAGAGAATGACACTCTGATCACGCAAATATATAAGCATAAGAGTATGATAGAAAAAGAGATAAGAGGTCCTAGAAGTGAGATACAACATTTGCTTAAGCTTATTGAGGACGCGGGTTATGTTTATTGGAGTAGAAAAAGTGATGGCTCGGAAATTGTGTGAGATATATTTTGGGCCCATCCAGATTCAGTTAAGTTGTTGAATATTTTTTCTATTATGTTAGTTATGGACAACACCTACAAGACAAACAAATATAGGCAACCCCTGTTTAAAATTATTGCCATGACATCCACCGAGTTGACTTTTGCTGTCGCATTTGCGTATATAGAGTCTAAGCAGACTGAGAATTTTTGTTGGGTGTTAGATAAGCTTAAACAATTGTTTGTAAAGAAAGATTTGTGTCCACAAGTGATTTTGACAGATAGAGATCTTGCTTTGATGAAAGCAATTGAAATTGTGTTTCCAAGGTCGATCAATTTTCTATTCCGATTTCACATTAACAAAAATGTTGGTGCAAAATGCAAGTAATATGTGGTTAATGACATTTAAAAAAAACGCGTGACATATTATGGATGGAAGTTGTATGGGCTAGTGATGAGGTTGAGTATGATCAACTATTGCAACAACTTGAGCAGGCGAGTGTTGATTGTAATGAATTTATTAATTATGTAAAAGACACATGGTTGACACCATATAGACAGAGATTTGTTGGAGTATGGATTAATCGAGTGCTACATTTGGGTAACACCACGACTAATCGGTATGTATCTTTTTATTAGTATTTTTTACTATGAATTTATTTTTAGTATTTTTAAATTGTATATTTTTAATTTGTATTTTTTAAAGTATTTTTAATATGTATTATTTTTAGGGTTGAGTATGCTCATTGGAAGTTAAAGCAGATGTTGGGAAACAGTATAGGTGACATGGTCAAATGTTGGGAGGCTATGAATAACAACTTAAAGTTACAACTGGGCAACATTAGAGCTTCTTTTCAAAAAAAAAATTTATGAAGTTAAGCACGCACACATAAGTCCATTTTATGCTAATTTCCGTGGTTCGGTATCTCGAGTTGTTTTGAGACGCATTGCCGTTGAAGAGCAATTCAGGGGATGTTTTATCGTATCCACAGGGATTGTGCATTATCGATGCTTGCCGTTCAATAGTCTAAAGTGTTTTAAACTTTTAAAATAACAAAGAGTTTGGTTTTTCGTATCGGATCGTTTGCATAAAATTTAGTAATCAACGGTAAAGAAATTGGTTTTAGAATTTGGTAAAAACATGCCAAGATTAGGGTCCGATAATCCGTTTCGTACGTATTTACTCGATAAAGGATGTGAACTTGTTAACGATAAATATAACCACATATCCTCTCAACAAGTTTATCTCTAACACTTGTTGTGAGATTTATCATATTGATCCTTTGATGATCTCTCACTCAAACTACCAATATGATAACATTCAAGTTCAATATTTATGAACATCAACTTTCAAAACTATCTCTAGCTTTATGATTATTGATGGATTGAAACTTAGGTCAAGTTTTAATACGTATCTCTCGATCATGAACTAAAACAAAATATAAACCATTTAAACAAAGTTTTTCTTCTATATATATCATAAACAAAGTTCACAAACTTACAATCAAGATTAATACATACAAAATGATGGATTACCTACCACTAATCTTGACACAAGAATTGTTTAGCTACCCATTGTCATGGTAGCTTGATCAACAAGTAATGGACAAAGCTTTTGTTGCGTCAATCTTCAAAGATTCAAGGATTTAAGCATAAAAGCTTTGGATTCCAAGCTAAATAAATAAAAGATGAAGTTTTTAATCTCCAAAGAGGTTTCTAAGTTACAAAGATCTTTCTAAAAGTGTTCTCTCCAAAAATATCTTCAAAACTAACTAAATACTACTTTCTTCCCAGGCAAATTCGTCGGGCGAGTGCCTTCTTTCGTCGGGCGAAGCTCACAAATGAAGCAACGTGATAGCTACAGTGCCAACTAGCGAACCAAACCTGGGAGCTACTGGAACTTGAATTGGAATTAATTAAATATCTCGCCTCTACCTCGTCGGGCGAATCCATATTCGCCGGGCGAATAAGCCAGCGAGCTAAATCCTCTAGCTACTGGAATTGGACTTCAAAATTAACATTTCCTCTTGCTGCTGCTTCGCCAGGAGAAGCAACCTTCCTTCGTTGCATGCTCGCCGGGTGAAGCTTCCAAAACTTGCAGACACGCGCATTTTCTGTTTCTTCGAGTTTTCTTCCGCGACGATTTGCAACCATTTGACAATTTTCACTACACAATTAACAAAAACATCAAAATATCTAATATTCACAAAAAATGCAAGAATTGTTTAATAGATAAGTCATTTTCCGATTAATGCAATAAAAAGAACTTAAAGGTGTCAATTTTGGATACAAAAACAAGCATTTCTTGACACCTAACAATTGCTGAAGAGTTATTGAGAGTTGATTATGTTGGAACTAACAGGGAAATATGTGGTTGTACTCTTAGAACATCCTATGAGTTACCTTGTGCTTGTGAGTTATAAAGATATAGACTTGGTGGTATATATCATACCCCAAATTTATCCTACTTGTATATATCTTTCATCTGTACATTCATCCATTAACCATCTTTCAAAAATCCTAAAAATAGGTTGTTTATGCTTGCCTGAGTCCAGGTTCATTTGAGGCTCATAATGAAGTGTGTGTGGTGACGTTCTTCAATCCAAATGGTGTGTTTGAAGCTTCAATTAGGGATATGTGTGATGTACTGAGGTTCATATCTCAGGTCATAATTTTTGATCTCGAGGCATGTTCCATGTTCGTTTTGGGTTCATTTCTTAAAGATTGATTCGAAGCATTAGTTCAAGAAGAGTTTAAGATGACTCCGTTTTTATTTAATGTCAAGTTCAAGGTTGATTCACTGCTGATTCAAAGTTCCAATTCATTCAAAGTGCAAGGTTGGTTTATGGTTTTTCTTATTTCTCAAAGGACCGGTTTCATATTTTATTTGGCTCTAATTGGGAAATCAAGTCCAAGAATTGCAATTTTCATTCATCATCATCATTCGGGATTTAAGAATTCAGAGACGTCCAAAAGTGGTTTCAAAGATTATTATAGTGAGAATTCCAAGTTATTCAATTGGTTTCAAGAGTGGTGTCCATGCGGAAGATTAGATCAAGTTTTTACCATTTAAATTCAATTATCATGGTTCAAGCAAGAGTACAATTCAAATAATGGAGTTTAATCTAAGTACATGTAAAGTGACAATTCAAGTTATGTTTACAGAGCCCAAAACAAAAGGTATTCAAAGAAAAAATCAAAGTTCCCATGGCAAACAAAGTTGGCCCACTTCAAGTTTACAAGCAAAAATCTGATTATTCATTATTGTTTTACAATAAGTTGCAACACAAAAAAAGAAAAAAAGAAAAATGAGTTTATGAGGTCACAGGAAAATCAAGTGCCACATGATATTCTTCAGCAGGCCTTAGTCACGCCCAAAATATGCCATGGGCTGGGAAATCCAAAGCAACACTACATTCCAAAATAGCATGAGCCAAATGAAGCCACTTACTACCCCACATAAGACACCAAACTTTCAGCCACACTCCTTCAATTCAGACCCGGCCAGGTCTGACACACCAGCTTAACAACAATTCATTCCAAGCTATGATTCATCCATTTCACAGAATTTCCAAACCACGCACAAACCACATCTTGCTAACCTCAAACGTTCCATGGACCCACAACAACGCAACATCACACACACCTGCAAAAATCTTTTCTCCAACCTATACCTGCATAGTCTACATACGACAAAAATGCAAATACACAAAACATCACCTAGCAGCCTTTGCTAAACCATTTCGTAACGTCACGTACAACATCCCAAAACACAACTCCCAACACAACCATACGACCCAGACCTCACCTTGCAGTAAGACACACGACAAACCATATGACATCCTATAATGCCAGCCAAAACGCACAAGAGGGCCTCTAAACAAATATTCAGCGAATCAATTCTTTCACACTGCATAACCGTTTTTCATCATACAACAACGTTGCCAAAATGCACAGCAACAATCTTTCCCCTTCAAATCTTCCCCATTCTACCCTCCACCTCTTCCATAAATAGACCCAACCTCACTCTCAAATTCCAAGCCCTAGCCGCCACAAAACTCTACCTCAAATCCTCTCTAATTCCAAGCTTTTCAAGCCAATGTTATGCTGCTCAAACCATATCCTTTCATTCCAAAACTCGTGAATCTTCACTGACCATTTCAATTTACAACCCGGCCTTTCACCAATTTCTTTAAACCCATCTCCAATAAACTAACCCCATCACTCATTCAAGCTCTCAACTTTCAATCACCTCAAACCTTCCCCAATACCCTTTCCTCCTCCAATCTTCAACCGATCCAAAACAACCATAAAACCTTCAAACTTCAGAACCCATCCCCAAACAAAAAAAAACCATTCTCAGAATCAATCCAAATCTCAAAAACAGAAAGGGAAGATGAAGAGTGATATTCGAAACCATCCGCAAACCATAACACGTAGAGATTGAGACCAGAAAGATGAAACTCACAAATTCAAACCTGAAGCGAACCTAACCGGAATCGAATACGGATCTGAAACCATGACGAACGCAAACAGAAGAAGGGTTGCTTGATTTGATGTCGTCGACTTGAGAGCTTCGTTTTTTTTCTCACTACACGAAGGTCGTCAAGTTGTTGCTGTTTTTGTTTGGAAATTGGAAACCCGATGCTCTGCTTTAGATTGAAAAAACTATTTCAAGCGTTTTTTATTTAAAAGTTTGATACTGATGCTGTTTTGTGGGGAGAGAAGTTTGATTTAAAGTTTGTTGAGATTTGATCGTGTCTTAGTCTTCTGATATTTGCTTTAAAGAAGAATCAAGGCCTTATTAATTTATTTAATTGTTTTTTTTCTTAAACATGATGATGATAATGGGCCTGGGAGCCCGTGTGAATCAATACCCACACACCCCTAATCCTTTCAGTGCACCCTTTTTTCTTTAAATTGTTCTTAATTAATTTGCACTCTCGTTTTCTAATTTTTTTTTTAAATATGGTTTCTTCTATTTATTACTAATGTTTTTTTATCAATCAAATCAACTTCTTTTTGATTTCCATTTATTTCTCTTTTAATTAATTTCAATTATTTTTTGGCCAATGATATCAAAAACATCATGATTTGTTGATTTATTTCAAATAGATCTATAATCTTGGTTAATATGAGGCCTATTTATTTTCTTTTCGATTTATTTGTTTTTACCATTAATTTTGGATCAATGAAAACCAAACATCAAAGATTTATCGATTTTCGATTTAAAATCTTGATAAAGGTGAGACCTTTCTTCTTTTTCTCGATTTTATTTCATTTCTTATGATTTTCATTTCACATATTCTTTTATTTTCACTTTTGGTCAATGATATAACAAAAAGTCTTGGATTTATTGATTTGAATAAATCGGAAAATCTAGATCAATATGAGACCACCGTTTTATTTTTCTTTTAGCTATTGGTCAATGAAAGTCAAATATTAAAGATTGTCGACCTCTCGATTAAATCTTGATTAAGACGAGACCACTTCGATTTATTTTCTATTTCCATTTCATTTTCTATTATCTTCTTCTATTTTCTCATTTTCGATCGATGAAGTCTTTCTATTCGCGAATATTGATTGTTGAAGCGATTAACCTTCATTATTTCAAATCTGTAGTGAGTGATCATCGAGATCTCTTTCTATACTTTGGGATTGTGATAGGTTACCTTTGATTAATCGACGAAAGTTTGTGATTAAGACGAGATCTTCACCTTTTCTTTTCGTGTGGCACTATTCACTTGGAGAATGATCCTCAATATCATTTCTCCATCATGTTTTAGCACATAGATCAAAGTGCGCATCCTCCTATAGTGTGATCTTCGTTATAGATCGTGCTACGATGGTTTAGCGCTACATGTCCCGTACCATTTGCTCCTAACAACTAATCAACTAATAATTAACTTTACTTTCCGTCGAATATATCTTGCTTTACTTTCTTGTCAATATTATCTTGATTATTATCTTGCTTATATTCCTATTATTCTTATTGTCCATATTCATATTATTCATACTTGTTCATCTAACCATTTTTTTTGTTCATACACTATTCAAAACACACTAATAAATATCGAAACGCCTAAATGCTTAATTCGATTAAAACACTTAACACACAAATTCAAATCGTTTTTTTAATTAAATCGCGAAAGAATTGAGCTCTTGAGGTCTAGCACTTTTTGGGTTCTTGAATGACTGCTCTTGGGGCGCACGCATTGAATTGTGGGTTGTTCGACCTTTCGTTCTTAAAATACCTAACTATTGGACAAAGAAATGCCATCGGAGTCTAGCATTCCACGTGGTACTTTCGTCGTCTAACAAATAATATTTCATATATCAATCGAATGAAAAAGGTGTCGTTGGGATCTAGCATCCCAATAATGCCCCGATTAATTGGTTGCGAGGCCGACGTCTCGTTTATCGAATAATCGTAATTCTCCCTAAAACACTTAACAAATCAAACCATTTCCAAACCAATTCTCGACTCGTCGTCGAGCCACTCTTCAAAACATTCTCGTAAGTCGAGTGCCTTTTGCCTCGTCGTCAAATGCACACTTACACATCTCGAGGTTTCGCTACTAGGAGCACCCCTAGGGACTAGTATCAATCCTTACCTCTTGTCGCAACCCAATTCGACCCAATATTTTTTTCCAAACGCTTTCTTAATCAACTTACGAAAGGAGGAGATTCTTGGAGTCTAGCATTCCTTGGGTCTTTGAATGAATGGCTCTCGAGGCGCGCCCTTGGGTTGTTGTTCATTCACCCTTTCGTCTTAAAACACTTAATCTTTATCAAACAATTTTGCAATCAATCATGAAAGAACTGAGTTCTTGGAACCTCGCATTCCTTGGATTCTTGAGTGAGTGCTCTCGAGGCACAAGATACGTAGGCACAAGATTGCTCTGATTCTTTACTCTTGTCCGAGTAAAGATACGTAGGCACAAGATTCCGATGATCTTGGTGAGCAACCTTCCCTCCATCTTCCGTTTTCCCTCTATCCCTTCCCGTAGTCGAACTACGATTACTCTGATTCCTCATTCTCGTCCGAATAAGCATACGTAGGCCCGAGGTCGCGATGATCTTGCCGAGCACCCTATCCTAAAACCACCTCATTTCCCTTAGTAATCGAAACCTTTTACTTTACCTTTTCGCATATATCGTTGAGAAGAAAACAAACAAGCTTAGATAACATTCATCACAATTCGAACTAAGAGGTTCCCGTTGAGTACAACGGACGTGAGGGGGTGTGCGTACCTTCCTCTCACGTAACCGACTCCCGAACTCAGAATGTGGTTGCGATAACCATGTTCTTATCCCTCATTAAAGGTTTTCTCGATATTTTCCTTTCCCTCTTTTGGGATAAATAAAGTTTGGTGGCGACTCTGTCGAACTGCTTTCCGCGCCTTTCGCGCGAGGGTCGTGTCTTCCGTTAAGCCATTTTTTTTCGAGGTGCGACAGATGGCGACTGTGCTGGGGATACATTGCTCCATGCAAGAGAGAGTCAAGCCTATCTTAGTTCGAATTGTGAGCTTGTTAGCTTCGCTTATTTGTTTTCTTCTCGTTTACGTATTTGTTCTCTTATGGCTTTTATATGCTCATTATTATGCTTATCTGTTGAATCTTGGGATGATATCATGAGTAAAGCTCTACACCCGAGCTTTGGTAAAAGCAGAGGGAACACATAGTTTAGAATTGGATGTCGAGTAGTGTTAGTCCCCAAGGACTCGCTCCTTGCGTGCCTAGCATGAAAGCACCCCTAGAGTAGACCTTTTCGTAGATCCTGTTGTAACACAGCTAGCCTGTCGCACGACTTGATTCATGAAGGGTCCGTGACTCTATGAACCACTCTTAGAACCAAGTTCTATATTGGTGGTCATGTAGTGTTAGTCTCCAAGGACTCTCTCCTTGTGTGCCTAGCACGAGGATCCCACTCAAGAGATACCTTGTCGTCATTATTGTCATAATGCAACTAGTCTGTTGCGTGACATTGATGCGATTTGTTTCCGTAATCCTGGGGACCTTATCCGTCAACATATAAACCATCCTGTGAGTGGATTTATGGGTAAAGAATCTAGAACTTTCCTCATAGAGCCTACCTATAAGGTTTCTTTGATCAGAGGCTTTGGTCATCTACCCGTGAACGGACAACCTCAGAAATGTTTGAACCTGTGATCTACGATCCTGGATCTTGCATCTTGCATTGCATCTCATGTCATTGCATTGCATTGCATCTGTTATGCATCTTGCATTGCATTTTCAACCTCAGAATCTCACTTCAACTTCCTTCCTTCTCCAGTAAATCAAGATGATTCCTTGACACCAGTATGCAACTCGAGCCAATACTAGACATATGATGGAGCAGATTCAACAAGAGCAAGCCACCTTCAGAGAAGAATTGGATTCTATCAAGGGAAAGATTGACCAGATTCTCGAAGCCATCATGATGGCCAGAAAAGAAGAAGAACTGCGTGAAGCCGCTGCCGCCAACAACAATGCACCTGTTCAAGGGTCACCCTCAAGACTCTCAGTTCCTGTTCCCAATCCAATCACTTATGGGATACCAATGAACTTCACTCCTGCCGCTGAAGGAGCCATGTCTCAACTACTTCCAACCCCTGGAGTCACTGTTGGTGCCATTCCGTAAGCCTAACCTGTTGTCACTTAGATTCCTATTCCTCATACTGAAGAAAATATGCTAGATCAGTATGATGAGGTCCAAAACTATCATGCTGCCATCCCAATTTCCAATCCTACTGCTGCTCAGGATTCTGAGGCCATCAAGATGTGTCGTGATCTAGCCAAAAAACTCCGAGTCATGGAGGGGCGCAACTCAAAATCTCTGAATGCTTTGGAAATGTGCTTGGTGCCAGATGTTGTCATTCCTCCCAAGTTTAAAGTATAGGAATTCCCAAAATACAAAGGTCTCAGTTGTCCTCACATCCATCTGAAGACCTACTGCCGCAAGATGGATGCCTATGCCAAAGACGAAAAGCTGATGATCGATTTCTTCCAAGACAGTTTGTCTGGGGCATCACTCGAATGGTATATGCAGTTGAAGCGTAGCAATGTGCGCACTTGGGCTGAGCTAGCTGATGCATTCGTCAAGCAATACAAATACAACACCGACCTCGCTCCGAATCGTACTCAACTTTAGAGTATGGCTCAAAAGGACAACGAATCCTTTAAAAAGTACGCGCAACGCTGGAGAGAGCTAGCTGCAAGAGTGCATCCACCTCTGGTTTACCGTGAACTGATTGACATCTTCATGGGTACCTTGCAAGGCCAGTACTACGAGAAGCTAATTGGTAGTGTTTCTGCTGGATTCTCTGATTTAGTGATTGTCGGTGAGAGAATTGAAGAGGGTCTGAAGAGCGGAAAGATCCAAGGAGGTTCTAGCAGTCAGTCTGCAGTCAAGAAGCCCTTCAATGGATACAAGAAAAAAGAGGGTGAAACAAATGTCGTCTTTGCTCAGAAAGGGCAAGCTCAACAAGCTCCCCCTCCAATGCCTTTTCAAATCCCTTACTTCCAGTATCCGTATGTTGCTACTGCGCAATACGCTCCAATGCCTTATCAGCCAACAGTTCAAGTTGTTCAAGCTCCAATGCCTCAACAACAGGCTCCTCAGCAACAATCACACAACCAGCAAGGGTATCAGTACCCTCCTCAACATCAACAACAGAGAGCTGCTCAACAACGTCAACCCAATCAACAGAGGACAAGGAGGTTTGATAGAGACTTTGATCGTCTGCCAACGTCATATGCTCAAAACTTTGCTCAATTGTTGGAAAGGAGGGCTGTTACTCCCAGAGACTTGGCTACTCCAGCTGTCATTCCTCCAGATTATGATGCTAATGCTCATTGCGAGTTTCATAAGGGTGTTCCAGGGCATACAATCGAGGAATGCAGAGCTTTCAAACACAAGGTTCAAGACATGGTCGACTCAAAGTTTCTCACGCTCAATGGGAGGGCTCCAAACGTCATCAAAAACCTATGTCGCCGCCAAACTAGTGCCAACATCAAATCAAGTCAAATCAAGTCAAGTTTATTCCCCGAAGAAGGCAGTCATGTTGCCATCCCATCATTTGCATTATTGTATTTTGTCTTTATTTTTTTAAGTATTGTATGCTTTGAACATTGCCTTTCGTATATGGCTCTCTTAATGTAGTAACTTTGCATGTTTTGAATCAGTTATGTCGTATTCACTCATTTTTTCCATTTACTGCAAAACACCGACACATTTATCCACTTCACTCTCTATATCAAACTGCCATTTAGCAATGATTAGAGGGAGGATGATTACAACGAAATACCCATAATTGCAAAATGTATGCTTTCGGATAGAATCCCGCTGATGATGTACAGGCATTGTTTCAACCTCCAAACACTGGAGAGACAAGGAGTTAATCCCTAGTAAACCACTTCGAGCCTAGAAGTAGTAGTTTTCTTCAGATATTCAAACGCTTACACTCAACCTGGGGCAAGGTAGTGTTAACCCAATTACGCACTCAAATCACAAAGCAAAATTCCACAAGACATGACGGTTGTTCATCAATAACCATGACTTGGCAGTCACAATCATCCAACAAAACCAAAAACAAAAAAATCAAAAGTCTGCTAAGTTGAGTACCTCAAAAGAGACTTAGGCAAAAAGTCAAGGCTACCCTGATGGACACGAAAAGCAAAATCAGTCCATGCAAAAGATAGGGATTAAAAGCAAAAACAAAAGAGGCCCTCGAATCCTCAAAACAAAATAAGATTCAGTGGCCACCATATCAAAACCAAAGGGTCACTGGCATCCATTCACAACAAAACAAAGAGGACTGTCATTTCAAGCATACCTTGAACCGTCAACCCTTTTGGAATACAAACATGTGTAGAATTAACTGAACATAGGACTGGATAACATCACGAAGAAGGGGTGGGTACAAATCAAACTTTGAGCCTGATATCCTTTGTTTCTTAAACCGTGAACCACACCACGTTACAATCCTCAAAAGACCTAATTGAGGCGAGGTTTATTCTGAAAGCATACTATTGCAAGGTTGCGTAAACTGACTCCCCATATTTGTTAATCTTCAGCAATGGTGTCATTCTCCTTGCTATATCTTTCACACCATCAAAATCAGCACACGTTTGGGCTAACGGTCCATTCGTCTCACTATCACGACACTCGAATAAACGAAACTTTTTTCAAAACTTGCATGAGTATTGCGTTAAGATTACCATTTGCGAATGCGTAATTTTAACTGCAAATCAGTGCTAGACATCAAAGCAATTCCAACAAGGGGAAATTAAAGAGGAACTTGAACTTTCAGTGGTGCCGACCCGAAGCAAGACTCCCTCAAAACCCTCAGGCTGGGGCAAACCCTTCAACAGCTTAATCAGGGGCAAGTCATCTCAAAGCACATCAAGGCTCAACATCCAAAGATCAAATCGCTTCAGAACTGTTAATCAGGGGCAGACCATTACCACGTTCAGACTGGGGCAAGACTCATTGCAGCAGGCATATCCTGTCTGTACTTTCAAGCAATTCAGAGCAAGAGTATAATCTTTATGATCTGATCACCATCAAGTCATCAGTCATCTTGACCATCAAGCACAGAGGTGTGGTTCTCTTGGAACGAACACCATGAATTATCAATCATGTGATCAGATTCGAGGCTTCAAGAGCATCTTCGTCTGCATCAATCGTGGCGTCTTCAACAAACTGAGTGTCGAGGAAATCAAATCCTCCCACTACCCGAAGTTTAATCCGCATTGGCAACTACCAAAAGTCCACCACGCTGGAACCATCACAAACATATCCAATCACTCGTCTGCAATCATATGTATCATACGCATCATACACATCGATTCGTCATCATAAGCATCATATGCATACCTAAAAACCAAATCATACTTCCCCAGCACTTGCATCTCCGCGCGTCAGCATTTGCATTGCATATCATTACAAAATCAAGCATTCATATATGCATAAGTCAAGATCCAGGATTAATCTCAAGACTGCAAGGTGATCATCAGCCCAGCCAGGGGCATCTTCTTCAAGTCTGTGGGCGTTCCTCACGAAGTTGTTTCAACCTTTTGTTGATCAAGCTCAAGCAATCTTCGGCCCAGTCAGGGGCATCCCCTTTAGTTCATGGGTGTTCCTCATGAAGTTCTTCAACCTTTTGTTGATAAAGCTGTGATTTCCAAGCAAGTCAGTGGGCATTCCTCATTGAGTGGTGTTCCTCAACCTTTTGTTGATGATGCTGTCATCCTCAGCTCAACCAATAAACATTCCTCCGAGTCAGTGGGTGTTCCTCATTAAATCGTTTCTTCAACCTTTTGTTGATGTCTCCAAATAAGCATCACTTATCATATCCCCAGCAAATTTGACCTTTTGTCAATTGTCTTACTATCATCCTTTTGGTGATAGTCAAACCCTATCAATTCAACTTAACCTTCATCCTTTTGGTGTCGGTCCTCGCAAGCAGGAAGTCCCTTTCATCCTTTTGGTGGTAGTAACCTGTATTGATCCGTCATCCTTTTGGTGTCGCCGATCCGTGAACCCTTGGTCTGTATGTCATCCTTTTGGTGAGTGACAACCTTTGTTATCGTTTTTCTTGCTATTATCCTTTTGGTAATAGTAGGCGTTGACCTCATTTTCATCCTTTTGGTGGAAGGGTCCGTGTGTGTTTGCCCTATTATGCTTTTGGTAATAGCAGGCTTTGACCTCATTTTCATCCTTTTGGTGGAAGGGTCTGTGTGTATGTGTGCCCTATTATCCTTTTGGTAATAACAGGCTTTGAACTCATTTTCATCCTTTTGGTGGAAGGGTCTGTGTGCGTGTGTGCCCTATTATACTATTGGTAATAGCAGGCGTTGACCTCATTTTCATCCTTTTGGTGGAAGGGTCAGTGTGCGTGTTTGCCCTATTATCCTTTTGGTAATAGCAGGCTTTGACCTCATTTTCATCCTTTTGGTGGAAGGGTATGTGTGCGTGTGTGCCCTATTATCCTTTTGGTAATAGCAGGCTTTGACCTCATTTTAATCCTTTTGGTGGAAGGGTCTGTGTGTGTGTGCCCTATTATCCTTTTGGTAATAGCAGGCTTTGACCTCATTTTCATCCTTTTGGTGGAAAGGTCTGTGCGTGTGTGCCCTATTATCCTTTTGGTAATAGCAGGCTTTGACCTCATTTTCATCCTTTTGGTGGAAGGGTCTGTGTGTGTGTGCCCTATTATCCTTTTGGTAATAACAAGCTTTGACCTCATTTTCATCCTTTTGGTGGAAGGGTCTACGTGCGTGTGTCGCTATCATCCTTTCGGTGATAGGTCTGTCATCCTTTTGGTGTCAGATAGCTATGTGTGCCCTATTATCCTTTTGGTAATAGCAGGCTTTGACGTCATTTTCATCCTTTTGGTGAAAGGGTCTGTATGCGTGTGTTCTCTATCATCCTTTTGGTGATAGACTTGTCATCCTTTTGCTGACAGATTTCTTTTGGTGATAAAAACCTTTGAAAATTATTTAGTGTCTACTCAAGGGTCGACATTGATCCATCATTTCACTTCCCCAGCAGTTTCTTTCTTTTCGGACAAATTCGTGGTTTTCTTTATATCTAATTGTCTTCTACCTCGAAAGAATGAATGCTTAAGCAGTCCATTTTACTTGGTTCAAGCCAATTAGATAGGGGCATCTGTCATACCCCAAATTTGTCCAACTTGTATATATCTTTCATCTGTACATTCATCCATTAACCATCTTTCAAAAATCCAAAAAATAAGTTGTTTATGCTTGCCTGAGTCCAGGTTCATTTGAGGCTGATAATGAAGTGTGTGTGGTGACGTTCTTCAATCCAAGTGGTGTGTTTGAAGCTTCGATTAGGGCTATGTGTGATGTACTGAGGTTCATATCTCAGGTCATAATTTTTTATCTCGAGCATGTTCCATGTTCGTTTTGGGTTCATTTCTTAAAGATTGATTTAAAGCATTAGTTCAAGAAGAGTTTAAGATGTCTCCGTTTTCATTTAATGTCAAGTTCAAGGTTGATTCACTGCTGATTCAAAGTTCCAATTCATTCAAAGTGCAAGGTTGGTTTATGGTTGTTGTTATTCCTCAAAGGACCGGTTTCATATTTTATTTGGTTCTAATTGGGAAATCAAGTCCAAGAATTGCAATTTTCATTCATCATCATCATTCGGGATTTAAGAATTCCGAGACGTCCAAAAGTGGTTTCAAAGATTATTATAATGAGAATTCCAAGTTATTCAATTGGTTTCAAGAGTGGTGTCCATGCGGAAGATTAGATCAAGTTTTTACCATTTAAATTCAATTATCATGGTTCAAACAAGAGTACAATTCAAATAATGGAGTTTAATCTAAGTACATGTAAAGTGACAATTCAAGTTATGTTTACAGAGCCCAAAACAAAAGATATTCGAAGAAAAAATCAAAGTTCCCATGGCAAACAAAGTTGGCCCATTTCAAGTTTACAAGCAAAAATCTGATTATTCATTATTGTTTTACAACAAGTTGCAACACAAAAAAAGAAAAAAAGAAAAATGAGCTTATGAGGTCATAGGAAAATCAACCTCACTCTCAAATTCCAAGCCCTAGCCGCCACAAAACTCTACCTCAAATCCTCTCTAATTCAAGGCTTTTCAAGCCAAGGTTATGCTGCTCAAACCATATCCTTTCATTCCAAAACTCGTGAATCTTCACTGACCCTTTCAATTTACAACCCGACCTTTCACCAATTTCTTTCAACCTATCTCCAATAAACTAACCCCATCACTCATTCAAGCTCTTAACTTTCAATCACCTCAAACCTTCCCCAATACCCTTTCCTCCTCCAATCTTCAACCGATCCAAAACAACCATAAAACCTTCAAACTTCATAACCCATCCCCAAACCAAAAAAAACCATTCTCAGAATCAATCCAAATCTCAGAAACAGAAAGGGAAGATGAAGAGTGAGATTCGAAACCATCCGCAAACTATAACACGCAGAGATTGAGACCAGAAAGATGAGACTCACAAATTCGAACCTGAAGCGAACCTAACCGGAATCAAATACGGATCTGAAACCATGACGAACGCAAACAGAAGAAGGGTTGCTTGATTTGATGTCGTTGACTTGAGAGCTTCGTTTTTTTTTCTCACTACAAGAAGGTCGTCAAGTTGTTGTTGTTTTTGTTTCGAAATTGGAAACCTGATGCTCTGCTTTAGATTGAAAAAACTATTTCAAGCGTTTTTTATTTAAAAGTTTGATACTGATGCTGTTTTGTGGGGAAAGAAGTTTGATTTAAAGTTTGTTGAGATTTGACCGTGTCTTAGTCTTCTGATATTTGCTTTAAAGAAGAATCAAGGCCTTATTAATTTATTTAATTGTTTTTCTTTCTTAAACATGATGATGATAATGGGTCTGGGCGCCCGTGTGATTCAATACCCACGCACCCCTAATCCTTTCAGTGCACCCCTTTTTCTTTAAATTGTTCTTAATTAATTTGCACTCTCGTTTTCTTTTTTTTTTTAATATGGTTTCGTCTATTTATTACTAATGTTTTTTTATCAATCAAATCTACTTCTTTTCGATTTCCATTTATTTCTCTTTTAATTAATTTCAATTATTTTTTGGCCAATGATATCAAAAACATCATGATTTGTTGATTTATTTCAAATAGATCTATAATCTTGGTTAATATGAGGCCTATTTATTTTCTTTTCGATTTATTTGTTTTTACCATTCATTTTGGGTCAATGAAAACCAAACATCAAAGATTTATCGATTTTCGATTTAAAATCTTGATAAAGGTGAGACCTTTCTTCTTTTTCTCGATTTTATTTCATTTCTTATGATTTTCATTTCACGTATTCTTTTATTTTCACTTTTGGTCAATGATATAACAAAAAGTCTTGGATTTATTGATTTGAATAAATCGAAAAATCTAGATCAATATGAGACCACCGTTTTATTTTTCTTTTAGCTATTGGTCAATGAAAGTCAAATATTAAAGATTGTCGACCTCTCGATTAAATCTTGATTAAGACGAGACCACTTCGATTTAATTTTCTATTTCCATTTCATTTTCTATTATCTTCTTCTATTTTCTCATTTTCGATCGATGAAGGATTTCTATTCGCGAATGTTGATTGTTGAAGCGATTAACCTTCATTATTTCAACTATGTAGTGAGTGATCATCGAGATCTCTTTCTATACTTTGGGATCGTGATAGGTTACCTTTGATTAATCGACGAAAGTTTGTGATTAAGACGAGATCTTCACCTTTTCTTTTCGTGTGGCACGATTCAATTGGAGAATGATCCTGAATATCATTTCTCTTTCGTGTTTTAGCACATAGATCAAATTGCGCATCCTCCTATAGTGTGATCTTTGTCATAAATCGTGCTACGATGGTTTAGCCCTACATGTCTCGTATCATTTGCTCCTAACAACTAATCAACTAACAATTAACTTTACTTTCCGTCTAATATATCTTGCTTTACTTTCTTGTCAATATTATCTTGATTATTATCTTGCTCATATTCCTATTATTCTTATTGTCCATATTCATATTATTCATACTTGTTCATCTAACCATTTTTTTTGTTCAGACACTATTCAAAACACACTAATAAATATCAAAACGCCTAAATACTTAATTCGATTAAAACACTTAACACGCATATTCAAATCGTTTTTTTTTAAATTAAATCGCGAAAGAATTGAGCTATTGAGGTCTAGCACTTTTTGGGTTCTTGAATGACTGCTCTTGGGGCGCACGCCTTGAGTTGTGGGTTGTTCGACCTTTCGTTCTTAAAATACCTAACTATTGAAAAAGGTGTCGTTGGGATCTAGCATCCCGATAATGCCCCGATTAATTGGTTGCGAGGCCGACGTCTCGTTTATCGAATAATCGTCATTCTCCCTAAAACACTTAACAAATCAAACCATTTCCAAACCAATTCTCGACTCGTCGTCGAGCCACTCTTCAAAACATTCTCGTAAGTCGAGTGCCTTTTGCCTCGTCGTCAAATGCACACTTACACATCTCGAGGTTTTGCTACTAGGAGCACCCCTAGGGACTAGTATCAATCCTCACCTCTTGTCGCAACCCATTCGACCCAATCTTTTTTTCCAAACGCTTTCTTAACCAACTTACGAAAGGAGGAGATTCTCGGAGTCTAGCATTCCTTGGGTCTTCGAATGAATGGCGCTCGAGGCGCGCCCTTGGGTTGTTGTTCGTTCACCCTTTCGTCTTAAAACACTTAATCTTTATCAAACAATTTTGCAATCAATTACGAAAGAACTGAGTTCTTGGAACCTCACATTCCTTGGATTCTTGAGTGACTGCTCTCGAGGCACGCCCCTTGGGTTGTTTGTTATTCAATCTTTCGTCTCCTAAAACACTAACCTCATTCTTTTCTCGGGCGTACCGCGAACTACGACTGCTCTGATTCTTTACTCTCGTCCGAGTAAAGATACGTAGGCACAAGATTTCGATGATCTTGGCGAGCTACCTTTCCTCCATCTTTCGTCTTCCCTTTATCCCTTCCCGTAGTCGAACTACGATTGCTCTGATTCCTCATTCTCATCCGAATGAGCACACGTAGGCCCGAAGTCGCGATGATCTTGCCGAGCACCCTATCCTAAAACCACCCCATTTCCCTTAGTAATCGAAACCTTTTACTTTACCTTTTCGCATATATCGTTGAGAAGAAAACAAACAAGCTTAGATAACGTTCATCACAATTCGAACTAAGAGGTTCCCGTTGAGTACAACGGATGTGAGGGGGTGCGCGTACCTTCCTCTCACGTAACCGACTCCCGAACCCAGAATGTGGTTACGACGACCATGTTCTTATCCCTCATTAAAGCTTTTCTCGATATTTTCCTTTCCCTCTTTTGGGATAAATAAAGTTCGGTGGCGACTCTGTCGAACCATTTTCCGCGCCTTTCGCGCGAGGGTCGTTTCTTCGATTAAGCGATTTTTTTTCGAGGTGCGACAGTATACCGATACCAATAGATGTTGTGCATGTTCATTGGAGGAAATTGAGTATGGAAGTTGAGTTGGAGGTAGATGTAGATGATGGATCAGAGGTGGATACGAGTAGTACAATAGATGAATTATGAAAGTTTAGGTCACTAGATGTTTGGAAAAGGGCATTAAAAAGTGGGGTTTGTGAACTTGCCTACCCCACAATGACTACTTTGTGTCCACCACCTGAGAAAGTAAAAACCAAAAGGGAGTCAAGAAGAAAGGCAAAAAAAAACCCAGTAAGGTATGATGTTTATCGGGACCATTTGTATCATGAGTATGTTGATCAAGCATCTCAATCTTCATAGAGGAAATCTCAACCATCACGGGCTTCGAAGAAGTTGAAATTATCATAATCTTCACAGAGGAAATCTCAACCATCACAGAAGCAGTCACAGTCAAAGAAGCAGTTCATCCTTCAATTTTCTATTCATATCAGGTCATATATTGAAGATGTAGTTAATGTTGTGTCAGATGGTAATTGTGGATTTAGAGTCATTGCTTCATTGCGTAGATATGGTGAAGATGGTTGGCCAATGGTTCGTCGACACTTGGGGTTGGAAATAATACATAAGGAAATATCAAGTTGTATGACAACTTATTTGGTAATCGGTTAGCAGAAGTGAGAGAATCTTTGATGATAGATGCATTTGGTCCTCAATCACCACATAAATGGTTGACTCTACTAGATATGGGTGATATCAAATCGCTATAATGTCATACTTGTCTGTTTAGACAGTTTGTGCATGACTCTCTTCCCTATGACAAGTTCATATTCACCAAATGTCTCCATTTATTGCATCGGTTTTGTAAACCAAAATCTTCGCCTCATATTTTCCCTAGTGTTGGTTAGGTAAGTAGATTCATGAAGAAACCAACATCATGTCATCTACTATAAGATAAAAGAATCCTTAGATACATTAAAGGCTTTATAGTTCATTGTATTATCATGCCATGTCAGAAGAACATCAAATGAGAAGCTAATACTTATATTCTAATTCAAACTGGGGAGGAGATTAAGATGAAAGGAAAAGTATAACATGGAACTTGTTCTTGATTGAACCAACTCCAATTTCACGGAGCTCAAAAAAGTAAGGAATTGTGGCTTTATTAACTTGCAAGACAGGGTATGTTGCTGTCTCTTATGCAGATTGTCAAGCATTGTGGATTGAAATGGTGCTGGAAGAGTTAAAGGTTAATGAAGTTGTCAAGATCAAGTCATTAGTTGAAAACAAACCACCAATTGATCTAACTAGTCATCCAATGAGTCATGAAAGGAGTAAACATATAGAAAAAAATAGTGTTTTTTGAGACACTAAGTGGGCAAGGAGAGATTAACGATAGAGTATTGCGAGACTCAACTACAACTTATAGATATTCTAACTAAATCATTGACGAAAACAAGGTTTAAAAGTCTTAAAGGATTGATAAGAATGAGAAGGTTATATGATCTTTACTGAGAGTATTTAGATTGTAATTGAGATTTAGTGATTTGATAATGTTGCAATCATGGTTGTCAAAATCGGGATCTCGATAAAGATCGTTAGGGTATGGAAAAAGCGTAAATCGTAGGATCGTAACTCGGATCGTAAGATCCCAAAAAATAGACAAAATTGTATAAATAACTAGAAAAATAACCTTAACATAAAATTTTCATTAACTTAATCATAATAGCAAATATTCAATTAAAAAAACATAACTTTCTCAATCATAATATTCATAACAGCAACTCAACATAATTGTTTCAAACACTTCAAAACTACATCATTTCAACATAACAGAAAAGAATGGAAAAGATGAGAAGAAAAGAATGATTTGATTTGAATTTATAGAGGAATAGATGAAGAGAAGAAACCTAATCATCATTTGATTAATCGATGCAGAACAGATGAAGAGAGGTTTTGCAGTTTCAATGGTTTTGGTGGCTGGGCAGCTTTCACGATAAGTTTTTTTCACTTCTCTAAAAGTGTATATAAGATATTCCAAGTCCCAAAACCCTAATAAAAAAGCCCTGCCGTTTAGGGTATAATTAGTCAATTTTTGGGTCGGGTCAAAACAGATCCAAAACGGATAAAAAAGTTCCAATAGAAACCCTAAATAAATCATTTGGATCATACGATCCTACACTTTCACGCTCTTCCTCTACGCTTTCCACGCTCCTTTCATTTTCATGATCTTTTTGCCAAAATGAGCGGTTGTTGGTTGCTGGATCGTAAGATCGTAAGCTTTTGGGAGTTAAAGCGCGATCCTAACAACCATGGTTGTAATAAGTGTTGCAACACATCAAACGGTCCCTAACGGACTATTTTGAAAGAAAGTAATCAGTTGTCTTATCCTCTATATTAACTCGTGTCTTATGTTGTAATCAATTCAATTCAATAATTCCAAGTCCCATTTTATCAAATTGCATCCCTCTTAATTTAATCACCATCTTTTATATTCATTAACTTGTGAGTTAAGCAATCCAAACACTAACCCCACTACATGTGTTAAATAATAATTGACTTATGTTAGCCCCATATTATATGCGTTGGTTTCTTTTTCCAGATCTCTACGTTATTTTTTTAATAAACAAAATTATATTAATGAGAGCAAAAGATGTGCTCCAGTAATACAAAGAGAACAAACACCTTACCTCCTACAACAAAATATAGGAGAGTTGTGTCATTCATAAAACGAAATGTAAGTAGATGATTTACAGGATATGCCCGCCCACACCCACGATCTATGAATTATCAACGATATACACTCGTTAAAACTAAAGTTTGCACCGTTGAATTGAATGTCGTTACGCGAAGTCCAAATAGTCCATAACGTTGCCAACCAAATCACCCCTAACGTGTTTCTTGTAACACCCCCTTTCTATACCCCCAAATAATCATTTAGGCACATTTAAAATTTCGTCAGAGTATAATTACAAATATGGTATAAAAGAGGTATGTCACATCAATTATGAAATTAAAATATACAACACCTGCTCCACAAAAAGATATGCAACAGTGGGGTAACTTACAACAGAGGAACTTAGTCCTTACACCCACATTTCAATATTTAGAATAAAAGCGGAAAATCTAAACATTGAATAACAACCAACATTTATACATACACATATATACATCGCCAAGTATTATCCATCAACATAATTCATGTTTGCATAAACATTTAGCAACAAGATACATATACAATGTATCACAAAAGAATCATAGCCCTCCTAGCTACCCGGTGCTACATATCAGAGGCAACCGACCAAAAGAATGAAGACACGCTTCACAAAAGACCACCAGCATACCTACTCTGCAATGCCTCATAGAGCATTATAAAACAGCAGAAGGGTGAGAAATATTATCATAATAACAATGCATATAATTATATATATAACAGCATAAACTTACACATATTTCACATTCTCACCACAATTCATCACAACTCACTCATATACATCACAATGTACATACATATATTCACAACCAAGCATAACCATCATGTATACTTTCACCATTCTTATCATTCCACATAAACATACACATATATGTTTATTCATCAATGCATCATTATAAAGATGATAAATGCAAATCATAGAGACCGACTCACGACTCTATGCAAATGCAATGCGGTACCGACTCAATCATCTCAAGCTCACTCAGGAACTTCTGCTGGAACCATCACTCGTTACCAAAGTAACTCCCCGTCGGGCCTACGATGTTTACCCACCGCTCACACCTCCACCAAGAGAGGCTCACAGTGTTTATGGATCGCTCACACCTCCACCAAGAGAGGCTCACGACCCGATTGCTCACACCTCCACCAAGAGAGGCTCACAATCCGATTGCTCACACCTCCACCAAGAGAGGCTCACAATCGTCTATAACCATTGCTCACACCTCCACCGAGAGAGGCTCACGACCCTATTGCTCACACCTCCACCAAGAGAGGCTCACAATGTTATAGCGGATTCTCATTAGAATCCCTCAGCACAAGAATGCACATCATTATGCTACACATGATAATGACTCAAGACATTCTTGAAATGCATACATATTCACAATATATACATGCATTCATCTCATATAATCACATACAATCTATATACATTCACATCAATGCACTATTGTATGATTCACAGTCAAACACACATGCAAAATGGCAAAAGTCGCTAAATAGAACTATTCCTGACTTTTCCAACTCATTTAATCGGCTAACAATTTCTAAATCATCATAATCATAAAGTACAGTTCAATAGCTTTCCAACGATATAAAGAACGCCTAAATCGGAATTACGGTTCGAGAATTATGGATCGTTAGAAGAAAGAAATTTTTTTTTTTCAAAAACAGAACAACCGCCCGGCGAAGCATGCTCACCGCCCGGCGAAACGTGCTTCGCCTCTGCTTCGCCCGGCGAAGCACAGGCGACACCAAATCCCAAAAATAATTCAAAGAGGCAGAAGCTTGGCACCTCTGCGCCTCTCGAACCGCCCGGCGAAAAGGACGCATCGCCCGGCGCTCAGGACCTTTCGCCCGGCGCTCAGCACCAGAAGCAGAAAAATTCTGCTGCGTTAACACTGTTCCACACCTCCAATTTTTCCCATTTTCTTCCCCAAATCATTTCCAACAACAAAATAATTGCTAGCAGTGGTTCATACACACATATAGATCATACAACACAAACTTTATCGATTTCTATCCGCGAAAACTTCGATTTCTACCATTTTCTACACAAATGGGTTTAGTTCCAAAACTCAAGAAGATCAACAAAATCAACAATACAATCATACATAATCACATACATTGCTAAGATAACAAGATTTCACACCCTTACCCAGATTCCAACTTGCTCTGTGATTGATCTTGATGAATTTCTAAGTTTTTCCCTTGTTTTCTCTTCCTCCTCTTTCTTTTCTCTTCTTCCTTTTCTCTAATTTTCTTTCTTACTATTTTTCCTTCTATATATCCTTTCTATCTCTTTTCTTTCTATTTCTTTTCTCTCATTTTCCAAACAATCAATTAATTCATTTTTTTCTCACAAATTCTAATTCCCCTTAATTTCTAATTTATCACTTATTGAGAAAAGTCTTAAATACTCTCCATTCTAATTTCCCCGAAAACTCTCAAAACGGTAAAATAACATTCAACACACCAAATTCACAATTAAAATAATTTATCACCCAATTAAAATAAAAGACTCAACAAAATGGGAATAATTGGAATCGGGGCGTTACAACTCTCCCCCACTTTAGAAATTTTCGTCCTCGAAAATATTACCTGATTCGAACAACTCCGGATACGACTCTCGCATCCTACTCTCTAGCTCCCAAGTCATATCGCCTTCCGCAGCGCCTCCCCACGCTACTTTCACAAGTGCAATATCCTTTCCTCTTAGCTTCTTAACTTCACGATCCAAAATCCTAATCGGTAAAGCTTCAACCGTAAGGTTATCTCTCACTTCAACCTCGTCCATAGGAATAACATGTCACGGATCCAGAACATACTTCCGAAGATGCGAAACATGGAATACATCATGTAAATTGGAAAGATTCGGAGGCAACGCCACACGGTACGCCACAGCACCAACTCGTGCAGAAATCTGATACGGACCAATAAAAGGAGAAGTCAACTTCTTCGACTTCAAAGCACGACCCACACCCGTAATTGGCGTAACTCTCAAAAATACATGGTCGCCTTCCTGAAACTCAAGATCTTTTCTTCTCTTGTCATGGTAGCTCTTCTGTCTACTATGAGAAGCTTTCATCTTCTCACGGATAAACTTCACTTTCTCCGTCGTTTGTTGTACCATCTCCGGCCCAACTACCGTCCTCTCACCCATTTCATGCCAACACAAAGGTGTTCGACATCTCCGACCATACAAAGCCTCAAACGGTGCCATACTTATACTCGAGTGGAAACTATTATTGTAGGTGAACTCAATCAACGCCAAATAACTATCCCAAGCACCACCTTGCTCGAGCACACAAGCACGCAATAAATCCTCCAACGATTGAATTGTCCTCTCGGTTTGACCATCCGTTTGCGGATGATAAGCCGAACTCAATCTTAGCTTAGAACCCAAAGCCTTTTGTAGACTCTCCCAAAACCTCGATGTGAATCTAGGATCTCTATCCGATACAATACTCTTAGGAACCCCATGCAACTTCACAACCACAAGAACATAAATCTCGGCTAACCTCTCCAAAGGATAACTAATATCAATTGGAATGAAGTGAGCAGATTTAGTAAGCCAATCAACAATTACCCAAATAGCATTATGGCCTCTTTGCGTATTCGACAATCCCGTGACAAAATCCATCGATATACTATCCCATTTCCATTCCGGAATATCCAACGGTTGCAAAAATCCACTAGGTTTTTGATGTTCCACCTTAGACTTTTGACAAGTTAAACATGCATACACAAATTGCGCCACATCTCTCTTTAACCCGGACCACCAAAAGATTTTCTTCAAATCCTGATACATTTTATTCGCTCCCGGATGAATACTTAAGTTACTTCGGTGTCCTTCTTCCAATATCATCTTTTTCAACTCCAAATCATCGGGAATATAAATACGACCACGGAATCTCAAAACTCCAAAATTATCGACCTTGAAATCCTCATTCTCATTCATCATCAAATCAACGAATTTCAAATCTAACTTTTGCTTTTCACACACGGTTGCAAGAAATTCATTCGTAACATGTAGCATACCAAGTCTCACACTTCTCGGCGTCATTTCACAAACCAAACTCAAGTCTCTAAAATTCTCCAAAAGTTCCCATTCTCTCATCATCAATGCAGACATATGTAACGACTTCCGACTCAAAGCATCGGCTACTACATTTGCCTTACCCGGATGGTAATTCAAACCAAAATCATAATCCTTCAAAAGCTCTAACCACCTTCTTTGTCTCATGTTCAATTCTTTTTGATCAAATAAATACTTCAAGCTCTTGTGATCACTAAAAACTTCAAATCTTGCACCATAAAGATAGTGTCTCCAAATTTTCAAAACGAACACCACGGCCGCCAACTCCAAGTCATGCGTAGGATAATTCTTTTCATGTACTCTCAATTGTCTTGAAGCATAAGCCACAACTTTTCCATCTTGCATCAAAACACCACCTAAACCAACCAATGAAGCATCACAATACACAACAAATGGTTCCGTAGGATTTGGCAAAATCAAGATCGGAGCCGCTGTCAACCTTCTTTTTAACTCATTGAAACTCTCTTCACAATGAATATCCCAAATGAAAGCCTTATCCTTACAAGTCAATTGCGTTAACGGAAGTGCCAACTTTGAAAATCCCTCAATAAACCTCCGATAATAACCCGCCAATCCTAAAAAGCTTCGAATCTCCGTAACCGATCTAGGAGTCTCTCATTGCATCACTGCATCAATCTTGGATGGATCAACGCTAACACCACTACCGGAAATAATATGTCCAAGAAAACTTACTTCCGACAACCAAAATTCACATTTTGACAACTTAGTATACAATTGTTTCTCTTTCAAGATTTGCAACATAATTCTCAAATGCCCTTCATGCTCCCTTTGAGACTTAGAATAAATCAAAATGTCATCGATGAACACAACCACAAAACGATCTAACTGCTCATGAAAAATACGATTCATGTATTCCATGAACACACCCGGCGCATTAGAAACCCCGAATGGCATCACAGAATATTCGTAATGGCCATACCGTGTCCTAAAGGCAGTCTTCTGAATATCCTCTTCTTTCACGCGAATCTGGTGATATCCCGATCTCAAATCAATCTTGTTAAAAATACGCGCACCAACCAATTGATCCAACAAATCATCGATCCTTGGAAGCGGATACTTGTTCTTAATTGTCACCTTGTTCAGCTGTCGATAATCTATGCATAACCGCATACTCCCATCCTTCTTCTTTACCAACAATACCGGAGCACCCCAAGGAGAAACACTTGGTCTTACAAATTTCTTGTCCAACAAGTCATTCAATTGCTTCTTCAATTCTACCAACTCCGATGCTGACATACGATACGGCGCCATCGAAACCGGTCTAGTACCCGGAACTAGATCAATAGAAAACTCAACTTCTCTTTCCGGTGGTACATCCTTAATGTCCTCAGGAAACACCTCAGGAAAATCAGAAACAACAGGAAACACATCAAGGGACACTTGACTATCCACAGACAATGATGCAAACAAACCGAACAATTGAGCTTCGTCCACTAAAAGTTTCTTCAATTCTTTTGTGGATAGGAAACTCTCATCTTCATCATCTTCCAAAGAAGGAAACCTTATTAACTTGTGATAGCAATCTATATGAACTCGATTAAATCGCAACCAGTTCATACCCAAGATTACGTCTAAACCTTCCAACGGCAAACACACTAAATCCATCTCGAAGTCTGTACCATAAATGGTCAAAGGACAACTCACACAAACCAAAGAAGTAGTTACTGACCCCATTGTTGGAGTATCATTAACCATCTTACCATCCATCACAGACAACACAAGATTCAAACACTTCGCGCACTCAGACGAAACAAACGAATGAGTCGCTCCAGTATCAATAATGGCAACTAAAGGTGTACTATTAATAAAGCAAGTACCTTTAATCAGACGATCGTCACTAGAAGTCTGAGTTCCTGCCAGAGAAAATACCTTCCCACCAGATGGGGCTTTCTTCGGATTCGGACACTTTGGGCTAATGTGACCAATTTCCCCACAGATATAGCACTTTACCACATTCCTTCTACAATCTGTAGTAGCATGTCCGAGGCCTCCACAGTTAGAACATTTCACCACTGTCTTCCCACACTCAAATGATTTATGACCCATTTCACCACACTTATAACACTTAATGGGACCAGAACCTCCTCCTCCAGATCTCTTCTCGAAGTTTCCCCTATGCTTGCCCTTATCAGCGGGTGTCACGTAAGGTCCACTTCTAGCTTGTTGCTTTCCCTTCCTCTCATTCAAACTTTTATAATGTGTAGAACGAGCCCTGCTATCTTCCTCGAAGATTCTACAACATTCCATCAAATCCGAAAACCTTCTTATCCTTTGATATCCCACAGCTTGTTTAATTTCAGGACGTAGGCCGTTCTCATACTTAATGCACTTGGAGAACTCAGCAGTGATTGCAGCATAGTGAGGATGGAATTGAACCAACTCCACGAACTTAGCAGTATAGTCCACCACAGACATACTACCTTGTTTCAGTTCAAGGAACTCTATCTCCTTCTTCCCTTTCACACTTTCAGGGTAATACTTCCTTAAAAACTCAGTACGAAATAAATCCCAAGTTACCTCTTCATCATCCACCTCAAGAACTTCACGCATACCGACCCACCAATCGTCGGCTTCTTCCTTCAGCATGTGAGACCCAAGCCTCACCTTATTCTCCTCCGCAGAGTCCATGACTCTGAAGATCCATTCAATCTCTTTTAACCAAAGTTGAGCACCATCGGGATCAAATCTTCCTTTGAAAACCGGTGGTTGATTCTTCCTAAACTCGTCATTAGCATTCACGTTTGGCGCACCTTGCACCACCCTAGCCTTTGCTTCCAAAGCAGCAGCCATCGCATTGTCGTTTCTACCAGCCATATTCTAATCATTCCCAAAAATAACAACAAAGTTAAACAACAATTCAAACAATATGACAACAAGACAGACACAACTGACTCAACTCTGGCTCTGATACCACTTAATGTAACACCCCCTTTCTATACCCCCAAATAATCATTTAGGGACATTTAAAATTTCGTCAGAGTATAATTACAAATATGGTATAAAAGAGGTATGTCAAATCAATTATGAAATTAAAACATACAACACCTGCTCCACAAAAAGATATGCAACAGTGGGGTAACTTACAACAGAGGAACTTAGTCCTTACACCCACATTTCAATATTTAGAATAAAAGCGGAAAATCTAAACATTGAATAACAACCAACATTTATACATACACATATATACATCGCCAAGTATTATCCATCAACATAATTCATGTTTGCATAAACATTTAGCAACAAGATATATATACAATGTATCACAAAAGAATCATAGCCCTCCTAGCTACCCGGTGCTACATATCAGAGCCAACCGACCAAAAGAATGAAGACACGCTTCACAAAAGACCACCAGCATACCTACTCTGCAATGCCTCATAGAGCATTATAAAACAGCAGAAGGGTGAGAAATATTATCATAATAACAATGCATATAATTATATATATAACAGCATAAACTTACACATATTTCACATTCTCACCACAATTCATCACAACTCACTCATATACATCACAATATATATACATATATTCACAACCAAGCATAACCATCATGTATACTTTCACCATTCCTATCATTCCACATAAACATACACATATATGTTTATTCATCAATGCATCATTATAAAGATGATAAATGCAAATCATAGAGACCGACTCACGACTCTATGCAAATGCAATGCGGTACCGACTCAATCATCTCAAGTTCACTCAGGAACTTCTGCTGGAACCATCGCTCGTTACCAAAGTAACTCCCCGTCGGGCCTACGATGTTCATCCACCGCTCACACCTCCACCAAGAGAGGCTCACAGTGTTTATGGATCGCTCACACCTCCACCAAGAGAGGCTCACGACCCGATTGCTCACACCTCCACCAAGAGAGGCTCACAATCCGATTGCTCACACCTCCACCGAGAGAGGCTCACGACCCTATTGCTCACACCTCCACCAAGAGAGGCTCACAATGTTATAGCGGATTCTCATTAGAATCCCTCAGCACAAGAATGCACATCATTATTCTACACATGATAATGACTCAAGACATTCTTGAAATGCATACATATTCACAATATATACATGCATTCATCTCATATAATCACATACAATCTATATACATTCACATCAGTGCACTATTGTATGATTCACAGTCAAACACACATGCAAAACGGCAAAAGTCGCTAAATAGCACTATTCCTGACTTTTCCAACTTATTTAATCGGCTAACAATTTCTAAATCATCATAATCATAAAGTACAGTTCAATAGCTTTTCAACGATATAAAGAACGCCTAAATCGGAATTACGGTTCGAGAATTATGGATCGTTAGAAGAAAGAAATTATTTTTTTTCAAAAACAGAACAACCGCCCGGCGAAGCATGCTCACCGCCCGGCGAAACGTGCTTCGCCTCTGCTTCGCCCGGCGAAGCACAGGCGACACCAAATCCCCAAAATAATTCAAAGAGGCAGAAGCTTGGCACCTCTGCGCCTCTCGAACCGCCCGGCGAAAAGGACGCATCGCCCGGCGCTCAGGACCTTTCGCCCGACGCTCAGCACCAGAAGCAGAAAAATTCTGCTGCGTTAACACTGTTCCACACTTCCAATTTTTCCCATTTTCTTCCCCAAATCATTTCCAACAACAAAACAATTGCTAGCAGTGGTTCATACACACATATAGATCATACAACACAAACTTTATCGATTTCTATCCGCGAAAACATCGATTTCTACCATTTTCTACACAAATGGGTTTAGTTCCAAAACTCAAGAAGATCAACAAAATCAACAATACAATCATACATAATCACATACATTGCTAAGATAACAAGATTTCACACCCTTACCCGGATTCCAACTTGCTCTGTGATTGATCTTGATGAATTTCTAAGTTTTTCCCTTGTTTTCTCTTCCTCCTCTTTCTTTTCTCTTCTTCCTTTTCTCTAATTTTCTTTCTTACTATTTTTCCTTCTATATATCCTTTCTATCTCTTTTCTTTCTATTTCTTTTCTCTCATTTTCCAAACAATCAATTAATTCTTTTTTTTCTCACAAATTCTAATTCCCCTTAATTTCTAATTTATCACTTATTGAGAAAAGTCTTAAATACTCTCCATTCTAATTTCCCCGAAAACTCTCAAAACGGTAAAATAACATTCAACACACCAAATTCACAATTAAAATAATTTATCACCCAATTAAAATAAAAGACTCAACAAAATGGGAATAATTGGAATTGGGGCGTTACATTTCTATCCTCGTCGTTCTTCCCCTTATCACAATTCCAAGGGAAGTCTATAAGCTCATTAGTGGTGCGTTCGAAATCATCTCCTATCCAATTCCACACTTTCTCCCAAACTCTCTTAATAATATCATAGTCCTTGGACAAATGTAACGAAGATTTTTCACTAATAAAGCAAAAGACGCAAACGAGGTCTTTAGGATTCGAGAGAATGCCTTTAATTGCAAAACTATCTTTCGTTGGAAGTCTCTTAATAATGTATCTCCACCCGAAAACTAACACTTTCGACGGAAGTCTCATTAAATGCATTTGTCTTTTGATTTTGATGACCAAAAAAATATGCTCTTGTTGTCATTTTCAGATAAAGTCAAGGTGCATTTTTATCAATATCCCTTAAAAAAGAAAAAGTAAAATAGATATAAAAAATGAAACGTGAGTAATCTATTATATTTATAGTAGTATAATCATCTCGTTTGCCTCATCATACTTGTTTAATACTACATGCAACAATTCATAAGACTTAAATATACAATTCATCTCAACTATTACCATCATTTCAAATCTTCATTTCTATGCAATGGAAATCAAATCTACCTTCCTCATCATCATTACTTCATTCATCTTCTTTTTGTTTTGGCTAACAAAGAAAATCAAAGCAAGAAGTGTGATCCATAAATTTCCACCAGGACCATGGAAGCTTCCTCTAATAGGAAACTTGCATCAATTAGCACTAGGAGGATCACTTCCACACCACACACTTGGAAAACTCTCACACAAATATGGACCTCTTATGCACCTTCAGCTAGGTGAAATCTCTGCAGTGATTGTTTCATCTCCTGATTTAGCCAAAGAAATAATGAAAACACATGATCTTTCTTTTGTTAATAGGCCACAACTTCTTTGTCCTAAAATATTAGCCTACGAATCAACCGATATCGCCTTTGCTCCATACGGTGATTATTGGAGACAGATGAGAAAAATATGTACATCAGAGCTTCTTAGTGCAAAAAGGGTTCAATCTTTTTGTTCCATTAGAGAAGATGAGGTGGAAAAGTTTATACAATCCATTCATCATTTCTCAGTTTCTTGTCAACCACTTGATCTTACGAAAACGGTAACCTCTTTGGTTAGTTCGTTTGTGACTAGGGCAGCGTTTGGTAGAAAATCTGAATATGAAGATGAACTCTTGTGTTTGCTTAAGGAAGCAGTGGAAATGGCAGGTGGTTTTGATGTTGCTGATTTGTTTCTTAATAAGTTAATATTTAATAGAACCATAGTCAAATATGACTACTAATGCATCTTAATCATGGTTAAGTTGAGGTTGTAAATAAACCTTGACTATTATCTAATTCAATGCAAACAACATGCTATTATTATTTTTTGTTTTGATGATGACAAGTTGTTTATAATTAACATAGTTTCTGTTGAATTATTGAGCAGGATGTATTTGCTGCTGGGAGTGATACTTCAGCAACAGTAATAGAGTGGACTATGTCAGAGTTGATGAAAAACCCTAGCGTGAGAAACAAGGCACAGTCTGAAATAAGAGAAGCCTTTAAGGGAAAGAACAAAATTTATGAGAGTGATTTACATAAACTTAGTTACTTAAAATCAGTGATAAAAGAAACCATGAGGCTGCACCCACCTGTTCCTTTGTTGCTTCCAAGAGAGTGCATTGAACCATGCAAAATAGGTGGATATGAAATACCTATAAAAACCAAAGTGATAGTAAATGCATGGCTACTTGGAAGAGATCCAAAGTATTGGTATGATGCAGAGAAGTTTATACCTGAGAGATTTGATGACACTGGTTTTGAGTTTAATAAAGTGAATAATAGCTTTGAGTATATTCCTTTTGGAGCAGGAAGGAGAGTTTGTCCTGGAATATTATTTGGTGTAGCTAATATTGAGCTTCCTTTGGTTGCATTACTGTATCACTTTGATTGGGAGCTTCCTAATGGAATGAAAGTAGAGGATTTGGATATGGATGAAGCCTTTGGAGCTTCTGTGGCTAGAAGGAACAACCTGTGTTTGATTCCAATTCCATATGTTTAAGGCAAACATCATCCGAGAGTCGTTATCTTCTTTTTCTGTAATACTTTATTCCTTTATCTTTTTTCATGTTTAAGTCGCTTGTCTTTTAAATCGTATACAATGTTATCATGTTCACTTTTTTGTTCAACAAATGTGTATATGTCTGAAAAATGGTTGAAGTGTGCTAAAGATAATAGAGAGAGCTCTCCATGAATATTCTCATTGTATTGATGACTTGTTACAAGTATGTGTTTATATATGCGTTGTATTTTATACAAAAGTCAAACTTTCTGTACAGAAGCCTAACTCTAATACTCTCCCTCAAGATCAGGGGGATTGTAAGAAGTGACTTTGAGCTTGGATCTAAGTTCTGAAATGCAGAGATGCCAAGAGGCTTGATCAAAGTGTCTGTTATCTGAGCAGAGGCAAGAACATGCTGAATGAGCAACTTTATTTGAGATGGTTATTTCTCATAAAACGAATATTAAACTCAATGTATTAGTGCGGCATGAAGAACCGAATTGTGGGACAACAGAACTACACTTAAGTTGCCACATAACAGAACTCACTTCCAGATCAAACAAACAACTTTCCAAAAAACACAAAAGGGGGTCATTTAAGAAGAAATCACAAAATCAAATCCTCACTTATTTATCTTTATAGAAAACGTTCTTCCCTCTCTCTTTCTTGAAAATGCAGCAAATGTTTCACACTCTCTTTCTTCTTCTTTTTTTCCAAAATAAACACTCTTCTTTCTTTTTTCTTCGTCATCAGTCAATCTCTTCAACTCCATCTCATGTTCGTGTAATTTATCAAACAGAGTGTGTGTCCATAGTTGCTAGATCCATATTTGCAAATCGCATTGACTTTAGGTTACCAACTACGATTTACGCATCTAAAAATTTTCACTAGTTTCTCATTTGAAAATGTTTTTCCCAGAGTTCTCATATGACTCACGATTAAGGGTGGACATAGGCTGGGCCGAGCTAGGTTTTGCCAAGCCTAAGTTTGGTCTGCCGAAAAACTAAAGCCTAAGTCTGACCTGTAGTCTGTCATAGGCTTATTTTTAGGCATGATTCTGACCTTTTCTAAGGTCTGGTTAACCTGTTAGCCTACATAAAAGCTTGTTATTTTAAATATGCTAACAAACTAAAAAACCAATGAGACTAAAAGTTTGTTTACATTGACTTACTTTAAGTTACCTATTAGCATAAGTTTTGTGAGATTATTTGTTTAGAATAACTTATGAAAATAACTTATAACATTGTTCATAAGGTATTTTCATCTTATTTTCATAAGTTCTCCAAGATAACCAATTTTTATTTATGTATTTTAATTCAAAGTACAAAACATAACATAATAATAATAAAAAAAATATTTATATTTATTTAAATAGGTCGGTCTGTTAGACTTAAAAGGCTCTTTTCATGGCCTGAGGCCTAAGCTTTTTAACTAAATAGGCTTATAAAAAAACTTAAGTCTTTTCTATTTAAAAAAAAGTTTGGCCTAGCCTGAGCGTGTGCAGGCTAAACCCGTTGACCCCTATTATCGGCCTGACCTATTTCCACCCCTACTCACAATATGGGTACAATATTTTCCCAACCTTGTCCTCTTTACCTCAGTAGTTCCTTCATTGGTAATTTGGAGGATGTGTCATGTAACACCCCATTTCTACCCGGCGGATAATTATAAAATCAGAGTTTCAAAATTTCAACATACAAATGAGATGTTACACTTTCAACTTAAAAACGACTTCATATTATCACATGTTAATTAGATACATAACACTTTAACTCGGATAAAGCGATAACAACAAAATTAGTCTTTAGAATTAAACAACTTTTATTAACTAAATAACGGAATCGTACTTTTCAACTCAAATGACATAACATATTTTGTTCATTTGAAAACGACTGCAACATAACAAGTATTCAACGACATCAACTTATAATTCAACAACTGAAATATAACAACTATAAAACCACGATTGTTCATCCCCCCGAGTGTTACGTATCAGAGCAAGACCCTCTTGACTTGCAATAAAGCAACATAAGGACTCCAAAAACTATTCCGAACTGCCACTGCTATTCTTGAGTACCTGTCCATTTCCCATGGTAGGGGAAATATCAGCAGAAGGGGTGAGATATCTAACAATATAATAAGATGTATGATAAATAATATATTAGAATTTAGATCATATAAAATTACCACTTTACAGCTTATAACAACAATTAGCACAACCAGTCATCAGCATAATATCACAACAAAGTCATCAACTTAATATCACGACAATTTAACCAACTTAATATAACAACTTTCAAACCACAAATATAACAACAAAATCCTCAACAGGTTATAACAACATTTTCATAGCTTTCAGACAGTACCTGTCACAACAAGTCAACAACATAATAACAACGAATATATCATCACAACACTGGAATATGCAGCTTAGAATGTGACTAATACAATGCACATGCATGTGGTACCATTGAAGCAGAAATCCCAACTTAAAAACGGAGCAGAACTCCCAACTTAGGAATTGCCAAGTAATAGAGGCATCAAACAAGGCCTAAGCCTTCAACTTTCAACTTTTTGCCAATCCAGGCCAACTTAATAATTTTGTCAATCCAGGCCAACTTGGTATGTTATGCTATGCATGCGACAACAACTACAACATCAACTTATTCAACAACAACACAACTGCAACTTAACAACAATTTCAACTTTGGCCACCGGCCTACAACTTAATATTTGCCAATTAATAGAGGCAATTCAACAACAACAAATATCCTGCAACTTCGCATCATCGACAACAACAACATATCAGCATCAATAATTAACAGCAACTAATCAACAACAAAACAACATTGGCCGTAGGCCTCACAATTCAACACCACCTGCAAATTCATATTTTTCAGCACGGTACACAACCCAACGAATCAACCAAAATAAGCTACAAATAAATCGCATAATTATTCGGACAGTCTTCGACTAAAACCGGTTACTTAATTATCGGCTAAATTCTAATATTTCTACTCCGACCTACTATTCTTATTAGTCCTCTGTTAAATTAATACTGTCATACAACCAAAAACATATAATTCAGTCACTATTGTTTTATACCCATATTACTAGTTCTATTATTCACTTAATAACTATTGGCACTGGTCACTGTATCATTCATCTACTATTTGTAATTCTCTGCTACCAATAATAATACTACTAATTATCTGCTAAATTAATTAAATTAATCAAAAGGGGGACTACTGCAATTAATGAGGCCAATTCTGCAACTTAATAAATTCATCTCTGCCAAACAGTTATATATATCATCCCTCTCAACTAACTTAAAATGGAACAGACCAAGTGGAGCCATAGCAGACAGAAATGAACAGAAACGGAAACAGAAACAATTACACAGCAGGCCCGTGTGACGCTCGTCACAACTTCCTGGCCCTCGTCACAATGCGTGGCGGTCGTAACACACGAGTGACGGTCGTCACTCGCACACTGTAACACCCCCTTTCTATACCCCCAAATAATCATTTAGGCACATATTAAAAATATCGTCAGAGTATAATTACAAACATGGTATAAAAGAGGCATGTCACATCAATTTAGAAATTAAAACATACAACACCTGCTCAGCAAAATGATATGCAACAGTGGGGTAACTTGCAACAGAGGAACTTAGTCCTTACACCCACATTTCAATATTTAGAATAAAAGCGGAAAATCTAAACATTGAATAACAACCAACATATATACATATACATATAGACATCGCCAAGTATTAACCACCAATGTAATTCATGTTTACATAAACATATATCAACAAGATACATATACAATGTATCACAAAAGAATCATAGCCCTCCTAGCTACCCGGTGCTACATATCAGAGCCAACTGACCAAAAGAATGAAGACACGCTCCACAAAAAGACCACCAGCATACCTACTCTGCAATGCCTCATAGAGCATCATAAAACAGCAGAAGGGTGAGAAATATTATCATAATAACAATGCATATAATTATATATAATAGCATCAAATTACACATATTTCACATTCTCACCACAATTCATCACCACTCAATCATATACATCGCAATGTATCCATATATATATAAAACCAAGCATACACATCAGGCATACTTTCACACTCCTTATCATTCCACATAAACATACACAAATGTTTATTCACCAATGCATCATTTAAAGATGAGAAAAGCAAATCATAGAGACCGACTCACGACTCTATGCAAATGCAATGCGGTACCGACTCAATCATCTCAAGTTCACTCAGGAACTTCTGCTGGAACCATCGCTCGTTACGAAAGTAACTCCCCGTCGGGCCTACGATGTTCACCCACCGCTCACACCTCCACCAAGAGAGGCTCACAGTGTTTATGGATCGCTCACACCTCCACCAAGAGAGGCTCACGACCCGATTGCTCACACCTCCACCAAGAGAGGCTCACAATCGTCTATAACCATTGCTCACACCTCCACCAAGAGAGGCTCACAACCCGATCGCTCACACCTCTACCAAGAGAGGCTCACGATGTTATAGCGGATTCCCATTAGAATCCCTCCACACAAGAATGTACATCATTACTCTACACATGATAATGACTCAAGACATTCTTGAAATGCATACATATTCACAATATATACATGCATTCATCTCATACAATCACATACAATACTTATACATTCACATCAATGCACTATTGTATGATTCACAGTCAAACATACATGCAAAACGGCAAAAGTCGCTAAATAGCACTATTCCCGACTTTTTCGACTTATTTAATCGGCTAACAATGTCCAAATCATCATATTCACAATATACAGCTCAATAGCTTTCCAACGATGCCAAGAATACAAAAATCGGATAATCGGAACAAAAGTTACGGATGGAAACGAAAAACACATTTTGAAAAGTCTCATTTTTACCATTCTTCTGGCCATACGCGTACGGGCACATGTCATACGCGTACGGGCAGAAGCCCATTTTTCCCAAATTCCACGTTGAAAAACCCATACGCGTAATGACCTCCTCCATACGTGTATTAACCTAAAGTTCTACGCGTATCATACGCAAATGGGCAGATGGCTGAGTGAAAAGAAAAACCATACGCGTATTGGCCCATGGCTCGCCCACCATACGCGTATCGCCAAGGTCCATACGCGTATGAACATGTCCCATACGCGTATGACCTGGAAAAACCAGAAAAATTTCTGCAGAATTCTGTTATGCGTTTTCCACACCCAATTCACCAATTCATCACCTAAAACTCAGAAAAACAACATTTGGAAGCATAACAATACCTATTAAACATGTATAGACCAACAGGAACGCAATTAACACAAGTTTGAACACATTTGGATCAATTTCCAAATCAATTTCTCAAAAAGGGTTTATACCCAAACCTCATAAAATCAATCAACAACAACAACAACTCATACATAATCACATGCATTGATAAGATAATAATGTTTCACACCCTTACCCGGATTCCAAACTTGCTATTGATTGTTCTTGGTGATTTTCCTAGCTTTCCCAACTTTTCTCCTCTTTTCTCTTCTTCCTTTTTCTTTCTCTTCTTTTTCTTTCTATCTTTCTATATTTCTCTCTATTTCTCTTTTCTATCTATTTTCTTTCTTTTTCCACTAAATTCAATTAATTCCTTTTTCTCACAAAATTCTATTTCCTCTAAATTATAACTTATCATAAATTGTGAAAAGTCTAAAATATCCTCCATTCTAATTTCCCCGAAAACTCTCAAAACGGTAAAATAACATTTAACACACCAAATTCACAATTAAAATAATTTATCATTCAATTTAAATAAAAGACTCAACAAAATGGGAATAATGGGAATCGGGGCGTTACACACACGACCTGCGTGACGCTCGTCACGCTCTCCATCACGGTCGTCACAGCAACGAAATTTCCAGAATACTCCCAATCGATTTAACATATACTTGCAACAACAATTAATTTTCACCGAATAATAACTTTCACAGCAAAACCAATTTCTAACATGGAAACACCATTCGACAGAGACAACAACATATGAACACAATTGTTCCACGACACAATTCACACAAACAGAAGCAATTTCATACAAATCTAACCCCACATATCATCTATCATAAATCCCATTATAGGGTCAGAACCCCACCCTTACCTTTGATTGAAGGTCTCTCTACTCTCCGATTGGACTCTCCCTCTAGTAGCTTCTACGTATTCCCTCTCAAACACTTGTTCCTCTTTCTCTTCTCCGTAACTGCTACTTCCACGTTCTTGTTCTCTTACTGCTACTTTCTTTTTCCTTCTCATAATTCTCCATACCTAATAATAAAACACTAATGTTTTATTAACTTATTGGACCTCATTTCTACACCCCCACTATTACTACTTCACTCACCATCTAAAAAGCCCAATAATATAATCTAGTATTATTTCTAATACTATAATTACCACTTAAGTTAGCCTGATTAATTAATTAACAACAACACAACTTAAATCAACGTTTTATAATTAATTCAACTAAAACCGACATAGCAACTCAACACCACATTTTCGACAACCAACACAAATCACACAAATAATACGAAGATATTTAATTAAATAATTAATTAAATAACCGGGCGTTACATGTCACATTTTATTTGCAATATCACAGTTTAAATCTCGCAAAAACTCATTAAGACCGATAGCGTTAGTGATGACAGTTTTTGCCTTCAAACTGTATTGCAAATTTTCTTTATCATTTTTGATCCAATCCTTTTATGCTTTATTTTCTACAACACCATTAACTTTGTGTGTAGGAATAAACGAATCTTCCTTTGTAGCCTTCCAAAAACCACTATCCATCCCTTATATGAAAAATTTCATTTTATATTTCCGGAAACTATACCCTTCTTCATTAAAGGATGGAAGTTTGTTTAGTGAATAGCTTGAAGTCATTTTTCCTCCTGGAAATATTAGTCTTTAACATGAGTTAGGATTTGATTCCACATGTTGGACAAGTGACTTCAAGCACAAGAGGAAAGGTGAAATATTATATTTAAAAGTCGCGATTGATTTTAGATTTTATATCACTTAAACAGTAAATCATGCTAGTGATTTTTAAGATCGGAGTAAATTAAGCAGTGGACAATAAAGCAGTAAAGTAAATTGCAGAAATAAAGAGATAAGAGTTTAGAGATATTGCACCAACAATTTATTCGGGTTCGGATGAACGTTGGCCTACTCCTGTCCGCAAGAGATATTCTTGAGATTTTGACTATCACTTTGAGCTTTTACAGGTTATACCCACGAACCTTAATACAATATGAGATTTTACAAACTTATCCCAAATCAAAGTGAGACCTTTTACTCAGGCTAAGCTAACAAAATGTTTAGGGATTTTTTAGGCTTTTCTGAATAACCAAACAAAACTTTTTTCCCACAAAGTTCCAGAATCAAAAGCAGAGATTTTATGAATGCTTATTGTAACACCCCCTTTCTATACCCCCAATTAATCAATTAGGCACGTATACAAAATTTGATCAGAGTATAATTAAAATACAATGGCATAAAAAGGTGTGTCACATTATACTTGAAATTAAAACATACAACACCTGCTCAACAAATGATATGCAACAGTGGGGTAACTTTCAAACAACAAAGGATCTCAGTCCTTATACCCACATCTCAATATTTAGAATAAAAGCGGAAACATCTAAAATATTGAATAACAACCACATATATACATCAACATATATATATACATCATCCAGTATGAATCACAAGCAACATCATGTTTATATACACAACTTCATCAGCAAGATACATATGCAAATGTATGACAAAAAGATCAAAACGTCCTAGCTACCCGGTGCTACATATCAGAGCCAACCGACCAACAAGGAAAATGAAGACACGCTTCACAAAAAGACCGCCAAATACCTAATCTGCAATGCCTCATAGAGCATTATAAAACAGCAGAAGGGTGAGAAATATTATCATAATAACAATGCATATAATTATGTACCACAACATAAACATATAACACATATTCTCACCACAACTCATCATATATCACAATATAGATATATCATCAAGCATATTCATTATGCATACATTCACCATTATCATCATTCCACATGGGCACACACATACTTGTTCATTCAACAATGCATCATTATAAGATACAGTTTATATCATTTCCCATAAACATACATATATCAATGTTTATTCATCAATGCACAAATACAAAGATGATCAATGCAACTCATAGAGACCGACTCTCGACTCTATGCAGATGCATGCGGTACCGACTCATCACCCGAGCTTAATTGAAGAACTCAATGTAAATATCCTCCCTGTCGGGCCTACGATATTTCCCCATCGCTCATACCATCATGGCATCCGATGTTTCTGGATTGTTCACGCAGACACAATCCGATTGTTCAAACCCCACAAGGGCGCACAATCATTCTGAAGATTCCCACGGAATCAAGTGTAACTCATCGCAACGATTACACCCATTGACTATGCAATGTTTAGAGGATCCTCAAATGATCATTTGTGTAATCAATCACTCACACCCAACAGGGACGCGATATTACACCCGATTCTCCACGAATCGCGACACATGAATGCATGTCATGATGTTTCTCTTACAAAATGACCATATACACTCATGCAATGCACACATATTTCACAATATAGTCATGCATTCATCACATAAAATCACATACAATTTATATACATTCACATCAATGCACTATTGTATGATTCACATTCAAACACACAGTTAAAACGGTAAAAGTCGCTAAATAGCACTATTCCCGACTTTCCGACATAATTAAATCGGCCAACAATCTCAAAACCCATTTTTATAAGAAAGAACATTTCATAAGCTTTCCAACGGTATAAAGAACGTCCCGATCCGAGTTACGGATCAAAAGTTACGGAATTTAGAAAACAGAAAAATTTGTGAAGTCCCAGACCGCGCTAAGCGGGCTCCGAGCGCGCTGAGCGGGCTCGCTACTGCCTGGTGAGGTTACATTTTTCCCAGAGCGCGCTGAGCGGGCACCTGCGCGCTGAGCGGGCTCTGCGATTTTCAGAAAAATTCCTCTTCGCAAATCCACCCCAAAAATCCCATTTTTCACCCAAATTCAATTCTAACAGCAAAACAAACATCAACGATTATTCATACACACAGTGTGATCATACAATACAGTTTATGTCGATTTTCGACCGTAAAATCATCGATTCCGAATCATTTTATCGTTTTCGACCTAAAACTCCAAAAACCATGGAAAACAAGAAAACATCCAAGCAACTCATACATAACGATACACATGGATAAGATAATAAGATTTCACACCCTTACCCGGATTCCAAACTCGCTAATTGATCGATCTTGATAATTTGTAGCTTTTTCTTCTTTTCTCTTCTCTTTTTCTCCCTTGCTCTCTTTTCTCTCTTTTTCTTTCTAACTTTCTATTTCTATTCTTTTTCTTTCTTTCTTATACTTTTCTTTCTTTCTATTTCTTTATATTTTCTCAAAATATCTACTAACTAACTAACTATCATTAAATGTGAAACATCTAAAATACCCTCCATTCTAATATTCCCCGCAAACTCTCAAAAACGGTAAAATCACATAATATGCAAACATAACATATTAACACACCAATATCACAATTAAAATAATTTATCACCCAATTAAAATAAAAGACTCAAGAATAATGGAATAATCAAAATCCGGGCGTTACAACTCTTCCCCACTTTAGAAATTTTCGTCCTCGAAAATAATACCTGATCCAAACAATTCCGGATACAAAGCCTCAAATGGTGCCATACCAATACTCGAATGAAAATTGTTATTGTAAGTGAATTCAATCAACGCCAAATAACCATCCCAAGCACCACCTTGCTCGAGTACACAAGCACGCAATAAATCCTCCAACGATTGAATCGTCCTCTCGGTTTGACCGTCCGTTTGCGGATGGTAAGCCGAACTCAATCTTAGCTTAGAACCCAAAGCCTTTTGTAAACTCTCCCAAAACCTCGATGTAAATCTAGGATCTCGATCCGATACAATACTCTTAGGAACACCATGTAACTTCACAATCACACGAACATAAATCTCGGCTAACTTCTCCAAAGGATAACCAATATCAATTGGAATAAAGTGAGCAGATTTAGTAAGCCTATCAACAATTACCCAAATAGCATTATGACCTCTTTGCGTATTCGGCAATCCCGTAACAAAATCCATCGATATACTATCCCATTTCCATTCCGGAATATCCAACGGTTGCATAAATCCACTCGGTTTTTGATGTTCCACCTTAAACTTTTGACAAGTTAAGCATGCATACACAAATTGAGCAACATCCTTCTTTAATCCAGACCACCAAAAGATTCTCTTCAAATCTTGATACATCTTATTCGCACCCGGATGAATACTTAAATTACTTCGGTGCCCTTCCTCTAAAATCATCTTTTTCAACTCCGCGTCGTCAGGAATACAAATTCGACCACGGAATCTCAAAACTCCAAAGTTATCAACCTTGAAATCCTCATTCTCATTCAACATCAAATCAACGAATTTCAAGTCCAACTTTTGCTTTTCACTAACCGTTGCAAGAAAATCATTTGTAACATGTAGCATACCAAGTCTCACACTTCTCGGCGTCATTTCACAAACTAAACTCAAGTCTCTAAAATCCTCCAAAAGTTCCCATTCTTTCATCATCAATGCGGACATATGTAACAACCTCCGACTTAAGGCATCGGCTACCACGTTGGCCTTACCCGGATGGTAATTCAAACCAAAATCATAATCCTTCAAAAGTTCTAGCCACCTCCTTTGTCTCATGTTCAACTCTTTTTGATCAAATAAATATTTCAAGCTCTTGTGATCACTAAAAACTTCAAATCTCGCACCATAAAGATAATGCCTCCATATTTTCAAAACAAACACCACGGCCGCTAATTCCAAGTCATGTGTAGGATAATTCTTTTCATGCACTCTCAATTGTCTAGAAGCATATGCCAAAACATTTCCATCTTGCATCAAAACACCACCTAAACCTGTCAATGAAGCATCACAATACACAACAAATGGTTCATTAGGATTAGGCAAAATCAAGATCGGAGTCGTTGTCAACCTTCTCTTTAACTCATTGAAACTCTCTTCACAATGAATATCCCAAATGAAAGCCTTTCCTTTACAAGTCAATTGCGTTAAAGGAAGTGCCAACTTCGAAAATCCCTCAATAAACCTCTGATAATAACCCGCCAAGCCTAAAAAGCTTCGAATCTCCGTAACCAACCTAGGAGCCTCCCATTGCATCACCGCATCTATCTTGGATGGATCAACACTAATACCACTACCGGAAATAACATGTCCAAGGAAACTTACTTCCGACAACCAAAATTCACATTTTGACAACTTAGCATACAATTGCTTCTCTTTCAAAATTTGCAACACAATTCTCAAATGCTCTTCATGCTCCTCTTGAGACTTAGAGTAAATCAAAATATCATCGATGAACACAACCACAAAACGATCCAACTGTTCATGAAAAATACGATTCATGTATTCCATAAACACACCCGGCGCGTTAGAAACCCCGAATGGCATTACAGAATATTCGTAATGACCATACCGTGTCCTAAATGCCGTCTTCTGAATATCCTCGCTTTTCACACGAATCTGGTGGTATCCTGATCTCAAATCAATCTTGCTAAAGACACGCGCACCAACCAATTGGTCCATCAAATCATCAATCCTTGGAAGCGGATACTTGTTCTTAATTGTCACCTTGTTCAACTGCCGATAATCAATACATAACCGCATACTTCCGTCCTTCTTCTTTACCAACAATACCGGAGCACCCCAAGGAGAAACACTTGGCCTTACAAATTTCTTTTCCAACAAGTCATTCAATTGCTTTTTCAATTCTACCAATTCCGATGCCGACATACGATACGGTGCCATCGAAATCGGTCTAGTACCCGGAACTAGATCAATAGAAAATTCAACTTCTCTTTCCGGCGGTACATCCGTAATATCATCCGGAAATACTTCTGGAAATTCACACACCACTGGGAACACATCAAGCTCAACTTGACTCTCCACCGACAATGATGCAAACAAACCAAACAATTGAGCTTCGTCCGCTAAGAGTTTCTTCAACTCTTTAGTGGATAGGAAACTCTCAAATTCATCATCTTCCAAAGAAGGAAACCTTACTAACTTGTGATAGCAATCTATATGAACTCGATTAAATTGCAACCAGTTCATACCCAAGATCACGTCCAATCCCACCAACGGCAAACATACTAAATCCATAACAAAGTCTTTACCACACATGGTTAAAGGACAACTCATACACACCAAAGATGTATTTACCGACCCTAAAGCAGGAGTCTCAATAACCATTTCAGTACCCATCAAAGTTAACGCAAGATTCAAACGCTTCGCCCACTCAGACGAAATAAACGAATGAGTCGCTCCCGTATCAATAACAGCAATTAAAGGTGTACTATTAATAAAGCATGTACCTTTAATCAAACGGTCTGCATTCGTAGTTTGAGTTCCCGCCAATGCAAACACCTTTCCGCCCGCTTGAGCTTGTTTCGGCTTAGTACACTTAGTACTAATGTTACCCACTTCTCCACAATTATAGCACTTTACCATATTCCTTCTACAATCTGTAGCAACATGCCCAAGACCTCCACAGTTAGCACATTTCGCTTCCGTCTTCCTACAATCAAATGATTTATGACCCATACCTCCACACTTGAAACACTTTACGGGACCAGAACTTCCTCCTCCAGACCTCCTATCAAAGTTTCCCCTATGCTTGCCCTTATCAACGGGTGTCACATAAGGTCCACTTCTAGCTTGTTGCTTCCCCTTCCTCTCATTCAAACTTTTGTAATGTGTAGAACGAGCCTTACTATCTTCCTCGAAGATTCTACAACATTCCGTCAAATCCGCAAACCTCCTTATCCTTTGATATCCCACAACTTGCTTAATCTCAGGACGTAAACCATTCTCATATTTAATACACTTTGAGAACTCAGCAGTAATCGCAGCATAATGAGGATGGAATTGAACCAACTCCACAAATTTAGCAGTATAGTCCACCACAGACATACTACCTTGTTTCAATTCAAGAAATTCCATCTCCTTCTTTCCCTTCACACTCTCAGGGTAATACTTCCTCAAGAACTCAGTATGAAATAAGTTCCAAGTTACCTCTTCATCATCCACTTCAAGAACTTCACGTATACCGACCCACCAATCGTCGGCTTCTTCCTTCAGCATGTGAGATCCAAGCCTCACCTTATTCTCCTCCGCACAGTCCATAACTCTGAAGATTCTTTCAATCTCTTTCAACCAATTTTGAGCTCCATCGGGATCAAATTTTCCTTTGAAAACCGGTGGTTGATTCTTCCTGAACTCATCATTAGCGTTCACGTTCGGAGCACCTTGCACCGCCCTAGCCATTGATTCCAAAGCCGCAGAAATCGCATTGTCGTTTCTACCCGACATATTCTGATTATTCCCAAAAGTAACAATAAGGTTAAACAACAGTTCAACCCACACAACAACGAGACAGACACGACTGACTCAACCAGGCTCTGATACCACTTAATGTAACACCCCCTTTCTATACCCCCAATTAATCAATTAGGCACGTATACAAAATTTGATCAGAGTATAATTAAAATACAATGGCATAAAAAGGTGTGTCACATTATACTTGAAATTAAAACATACAACACCTGCTCAACAAATGATATGCAACAGTGGGGTAACTTTCAAACAACAAAGGATCTCAGTCCTTATGCCCACATCTCAATATTTAGAATAAAAGCGGAAACATCTAAAATATTGAATAACAACCACATATATACATCAACATATATATATACATCATCCAGTATGAATCACAAGCAACATCATGTTTATATACACAACTTCATCAGCAAGATACATATGCAAATGTATGACAAAAAGATCAAAACGTCCTAGCTACCCGGTGCTACATATCAGAGCCAACCGACCAACAAGGAAAATGAAGACACGCTTCACAAAAAGACCGCCAAATACCTAATCTGCAATGCCTCATAGAGCATTATAAAATAGCAGAAGGGTGAGAAATATTATCATAATAACAATGCATATAATTATGTACCACAACATAAACATATAACACATATTCTCACCACAACTCATCATATATCACAATATAGATATATCATCAAGCATATTCATTATGCATACATTCACCATTATCATCATTCCACATGGGCACACACATACTTGTTCATTCAACAATGCATCATTATAAGATACAGTTTATATCATTTCCCATAAACATACATATATCAATGTTTATTCATCAATGCACAAATACAAAGATGATCAATGCAACTCATAGAGATCGACTCTCGACTCTATGCAGATGCATGCGGTACCGACTCATCACCCGAGCTCAATTGAAGAACTCAATGCAAATATCCTCCCTGTCGGGCCTACGATATTTCCCCATCGCTCATACCATCATGGCATCCGATGTTTCTGGATTGTTCACGCAGACACAATCCGATTGCTCAAACCCCACAAGGGCGCACAATCATTCTGAAGATTCCCACGGAATCAAGTGTAACTCATCGCAACGATTACACCCATTGACTACGCAATGTTCAGAGGATCCTCAAATGATCATTTGTGTAATCAATCACTCACACCCAACAGGGACGCGATATTACACCCGATTCTCCACGAATCGCGACACATGAATGCATGTCATGATGTTTCTCCTACAAAATGACCACATACACTCATGCAATGAACACATATTTCACAATATAGTCATGCATTCATCACATATAATCACATACAATCTATATACATTCACATCAATGCACTATTGTATGATTCACATTCAAACACACAGTTAAAACGGTAAAAGTCGCTAAATAGCACTATTCCCGACTTTCCGACATAATTAAATCGGCCAACAATCTCAAAACCCATTTTTATAAGAAAGAACGTTTCATAAGCTTTCCAACGGTATAAAGAACATCCCGATCCGAGTTACGGATCAAAAGTTACGGAATTTAGAAAACAGAAAAATTTGTGAAGTCCCAGACCGCGCTGAGCGGGCTCCGAGCGCGCTGAGCGGGCTCCGAGCGCGCTGAGCGGGCTCGCTACTGCCTGGTGAGGTTACATTTTTCCCAGAGCGCGCTGAGCGGGCACCTGCGCACTGAGCGGGCTCTGTGATTTTCAGAAAAATTCCTCTTCGCAAATCCACCCCAAAAATCCCATTTTTCACCCAAATTCAATTCTAACAGCAAAACAAACATCAACGATTATTCATACACACAGTGTGATCATACAATACAGTTTATGTCGATTTTCGACCGTAAAATCATCGATTCCGAATCATTTTATCGTTTTCGACCTAAAACTCCAAAAACCATGGAAAACAAGAAAACATCCAAGCAACTCATACATAACGATACACATGGATAAGATAATAAGATTTCACACCCTTACCCGGATTCCAAACTCGCTAATTGATCGATCTTGATGATTTGTAGCTTTTTCTTCTTTTCTCTTCTCTTTTTCTCCCTTGCTCTCTTTTCTCTCTTTTTCTTTCTAACTTTCTATTTCTATTCTTTTTCTTTCTTTCTTATACTTTTCTTTCTTTCTATTTCTTTATATTTTCTCAAAATATCTACTAACTAACTAACTATCATTAAATGTGAAACATCTAAAATACCCTCCATTCTAATATTCCCCGCAAACTCTCAAAAACGGTAAAATCACATAATATGCAAATATAACATATTAACACACCAATATCACAATTAAAATAATTTATCACCCAATTAAAATAAAAGACTCAAGAATAATGGAATAATCAAAATCGGGGCGTTACACTTATCTCACAAACCAAACTAAATTTACCAAGAAAATCACACTTTCGAGAATTATAACAACATCATGACTAATACAATTTCTTCCTCACATGTAGTGTTTCACTCAAAAAGCACCAATACAACTTTAAGTGAAAAAAATACTTCTTAGAGAGAGAGAGAGAGAGAGAGAGAGAGAGAGAGAGAGAGAGAGGGGATTGTTTTAGTATCTTATGAGTTACTTCCTTACTTTTATGAAAATCTGGTCACTCACACAAACACGACCAAGCGAACTTTCACACTTCCTTTCTTTCACAACTATGAGTTTTAAAATGGTATAAAATATGAGTTAATACTTATAAAAGATAAAGTCTTTGATTAACCTTAATGATGATCATTGCAAATCTTCCATTGGTCTTCAATTTGATCAACTTTAATGATTTTTTCTAATTTTCTTCTTTGATATATAATTTTTCTTCATCAAAATCCAGCCAAGCTAGAAGAGGTCTTCTTGTCACCTAGTGGGCAATAAAATGATGGATTCTCATAAAAGGAATCCTTGTTGTCCCTAGTGGGAAATACAATTTTGAACTCTCATAAAAAGAATCTTTGATGCCCCTTGTGGTCTATAAAATGTTGAATTCTTATAAAAGTAATCATTGCCGTCTCTAGTGGGCAATAAAATGATGGATTCTAATAAAAGGAATCCTTGCGGCCTCTATTAGGAAATACATTAACTGGATTCTTATAAAAAGAATCCTTGACATCCCTAATTGCCAATAAAATGTTGGATTTTCATAAAATGAATCCTTGTTATCCTTAGGGGCAATACAAGTGCTAAATTTTCATGAGACATCTCCCGTGTAGACCATTCAACATAAAGTATCTCCTGAGTGACTCAACATAAAGTATCGCCTAAGGGACTCATCAAAGTATCTCCTGAGGAACTCTACATAAAGTCTTGCCTGAGGGAATCAACATTAAGTCTCTCTTGAGGTACTTTGCATAAAGTCTTGCTGAAGGGACTAAACATAAAGTTTCACATGAGAGACTCAACATAAAGTATCTCTTGAGGGACTCAACATAAAGTCTCTCCTAAGGGAATAATCATAAAGTATCTCATGAGGAACTCTACATAAAGTCTTGTCTGAGGGAATCAACCTAAAGTCTCTCCTGAGGGGTTTTACATAAAGTCTCGTCTCGGATGGACTCAACATAAAGTATCTTCTGAGAGACTTAACATAGATTCTTGCCTGAGGGACTTAACATAAAGTCTAGTATGAGGGACTCAACATGATGTCTTGCCCGAGATAATTAATGTAAAGTCTCTCCTGAGTTACTCACTTAGGGACCCTTTTGAGAATTTCCAAGTAAGGAAAGTTGACTAAACCATTTCATCCTTTTCAATCCTTCTTGCATTAGGGACCGTGTATAAGTATTTTCCCAAAGGCCTTAAAAGGGTGGTGTGAAAGATGGACACCGCCCATGACACCTTCCAATCGCCCATCCATTAGTTCGAGCGCCCTGTTTTATGGGCACCCATTCCTTAAAGAAGTTGCTCATCTCTTAGATAACTCACCCGAAAACGTAGGTAGTGACGTGTCCCTAGTTCACAACGGTGCAAGATGGAGTAAACGAGAATTTAATCATGCTCTCTTGAATGATAGGGAATTAAATGTCTCATTCCACACTCTCTGAAATGGACTTAGTTACCAGAACTAGTACCCAAGGTCTATTGAGCTTAATACACATGACCCATGACGTGTTGAAGCAACAACGACCTGGAAATATCAGTCAATGAAAAATTGTCTCTACTCCACATTTCCAATCATAAAACTAGGGAAACCGCTATTTTGCTTTCTACCCCAAACCAATGAGGCTTATATATATATATACCCAATTCAAGAATTGGGGAGATGGATTCACTAATTTCCTAAAATTAGTATACAAAGTTTACAACCAATGTGGATAAACTCTCTTTATCTCTATCGTATTTTTAGCAAGTACGCATATGTTCATAATAAAATAGGTTTTTAAGGAGGCTAATAGACCTACTATATATTCGAAAAGGTCAGACTCATGCATAAAAATAAACTTTTGACAGGTTATAGGTCAGACTTATGCTTTGAATTTTTTTAATAAATTATACTTAAGCTTGACAAAGTTTATCTCATCCCGGTCTATTTTCAGTCCTAATACTAAGATACATGAATCTACATTTATATTCACTTTTATTTTTATAGATTATTATTGAGTTTCATGTCTCTACTCATTTTATAGATTTTATTATATATCTATAGTTTTTGTGAGTATTTTTTATGGGATTTATCAGGGGTGTTCGCAAGTTGGGTTGGGTCTAATTTTATTAAATCCAATACCCGACCTAATCAATATTCTTTAGTTTGGATTGAGTGTTCAATTCGTACTTTTAAGATTAAGCCCGAACTAAACCAACACGCTCATCAATGAGTTGTGTTGGGTTGGGTTCGTGGATCATCTACTAAATATAATGTTTAAATTAAAAATAAAATATATCAATTTAATTAACACATTTATATTACAAAAACATTAAAAATCATAAACTTTTAGGATTCAATTTGAATAAAATTTATTGGTTAATGCCTAAAAACTGTTTTACGATTCATATAAAGTTATTAAAATATACAAATAGTGTAAAATATAATTTAAAAGGTAAGATATATCTCTCTTTGAATAAATAAAATTGATCTGTTAAATTTGATTTAAACTTAAACTTTTACATTTAATAAAAACTATAATTATATTAAAATATATATATGCATCGTAAGAATTATGCTAAATAAATTATAAGTAAAATAAAATAAAAATAGTGTGATATATTAATGAGTTGAGTTCCCAAGTTCATGAATTTAAAACTTAAAATCCCTTATTTGAATTAAATATCAATGAATTTAAATGGGTTGGTTCAGGTTGCACTCGTACATGATTGAGTTGGGTAAAATAAAGATTTGGTTGAATTGAGTGAATGAATTCGCGAGTTGGCTTGTATCCATAGACACCCCTAAAAGCTATTGGACATGTATGCAATTGTCATATTTATACATCTCACCTTCAAATTATTTGATTTTATACCCTATAAACTTTGTAAATCTGTAGGACAAATTATTAATTAATGATAACCGAAGATTTTCGTTTTCGACCCAATAAAGTCTATAATTTCTTGGCTCCTAGACATAATGTATGGGCGGATTATGCTAGTAATAATTAACTGAAAATTAAATTTAGGCCCCCAAAATAATTCATGTCTTGGCTGCTAGACAGACTATATGGGCTAATTGATATATATATATATATTGATAATAATAAATTTAAATTGAAAATTGGAATTTCGGCCTAAAAACCTTTGCAATGCCTTGAATCCTAGACATACTATATTGGTGGATTAAAACATATTGATAGTTTTTAAATTTAAGAATTTTTTTATCAATTAAAAAATCATCAATGATCATTTTACAATCATGAAAGAATTCAAAATTCAATATCTTAATATTATATAGCTAAAATAACTCTCCAAGTGTTATAACAAAAAATTAAAAATCTCAAATAAAACAAAACTCAAACCAGCTCACAAAATTTTCAGTTTAAATCATTTCAAAAGATCCAACAAACTAATTTTATCATTTCTACCATTTGAATATATAAACACCAACATTTTGTTGGTACTTTTGTTAGAGAAGATTATTTACATTTAGAAATCATGACTTCCTTTGCTACTAAACTCTACACCATCTTCATCTTTTTATGTCTCGTTATTCTTCTAATTTCTTCACATGGTACAATTTAAAGTCTTATTTTCATCTTTTATTATTATTATTATTATTATTATTATTATTATTATTATTATTATTATTATTTATGTGTAGAGGATAAAGATGGATACTGTGTAATGCAAAGTAAAGTTTGGTCAGGACCTTGCGTTATTAGCTTGTCCTGTGATGTAAAGTGCATCAACTCGGAGAAAGCAATTTATGGTGCTTGTGTACACTTTGATTGCTTCTGCTTATTCAATTGTTCAACACTAAACTTACAAGAGTTTAAAGGATATGAAGGAGAGGCTAGTATAAACCTCAATTACACTTCAATAAGAACCTAGTAACTACTATGTTTTATCGTTACAATTTTATTTGAATTTTGTAAAATTAATTGTATGAAATTGAAATGTAGAACAACAGAGACAATGAATTTCTGGGGTAAGAAAACTCCTTATTCTAGAAAGTGTTTGAAAATTCAGTGCATGAAGTCAAATGTGATCGTTGATTAAAGCATGAAAATATAAAAATTATTTTTATGGATATTAGTTATTTTTAAAAGTTTAGAAATTCAAATTTTTTTATGGACATTTTTTAATTATATGAGTATTTTTTATTATTTAATTAAAAGTTTCATTAAATTTGGATAAACCCGTGTATGATATAAGGATTCACGCTAAAATTTGATGGATTAGATGTCATTTTTATTTTATTTTATGGATACATATGAATTTGATAAATATATTACAAATTATGAATAAATAGATTATTTAGTCCAATAAATATTAAATTTATTAAATCAACTCGATTTAACTGTCAAATCGATTTCATCTATTCTTTCAAAAACTAAAATTTTATAGATCAAAATTACACCGTAACGGTGCTTTTATTTCGGTTGGGGATATTATTTAGAAAGTTAAGCTAACGGCGTGGAAGTGGGCTACGATGAGGGATAATTCTAATTCCAACTGTGGATTTTATGAATTTTGTCAGGTACCTCTGTATTGTTAGTTTGTATCAACAGTTGGTTAGAATTTTTCTTCGGTTTCGTCTCTCCGTTAGCTCTGTTTTCTTGGACTGCTTTTGTTAGGTGCAGTCTTCGTAGTTTTGGTTCCTTTTGGGAGCTCCTTTTGTGTCAAGGGTTCGAGTACCCCTAGTACTCGCTTAATATCAATCCTTGCTTAAAAAAAAAAAAGTATTATAGATCAAAATTAGACCGTTATCAATATTATGAGAGGTGTATTAGTAATTTCCTTGGTTTTTGTTATTTTTCAACATTCAGTCTTTTACCTTTCCAAAAGAGGGGCTGACTCATTATCTCTAAGAATTCTACTATTTAGAGTTTGCTAATATTATTTTTATAAAAGATCAAAAGTTTGTTAAATATCTTCTTCCTTTTGAAACCTAGATCTATTTTTGGTTTAGCATAATTTATTAACACACGCCTTTCTTTTTTAAAAGTCTACTATATTCACTTAAAGACCTATTTCATATTGATCTTTCTTATAAATATTTTGTCATATCATTAAATATACTAACTAGTTAATACCTCAATAATATTTAATTTAATTTTAAAATTTAAAATGATACTTTTAATAATATGATTTTATATAACATCTTATTTCAATTTTTTTTATATAATACACTCAAATAAACTTAAGCTATGGTTGGATATCATAAAACAAACGGAACGAAATATTGCAGAGTAAAATAGAATAAAAATGTCATTTTATTATTTGAATACTTAGGATGGAATAAAATAATTTTGTCATTCCTCATGATAGAACATAATCTTATTTCATTTCATTCCACCTCATTTCATCATTCTAAATATATCCTTAATATTAACTTCAAAATGATTTGACTTTATGTTCAATGAATATCCCATACCTTGGCTCTTAGATAGACTATGGGAATTGGGAAGAGTTTTTTTTCCTTTCTAGTCTTGATAATCTAATTTTCGGTCCAATAAGCTTTCTCATGCATTGTCTCATATAAACTTTTTCGGTCCAATAAACTTCAAAATTATATTTTCACCCCATTAAACTTGGTCACATATAAGTATTTTTTGTTGGTACCTTTTGTAGAGAACATCTTTTACATTTATAACTCATGACTTTCTCTACAAATAAATTCTACACAGTCTTGATGTTCCTCTATCTTGTCATTCTCTTTATTTTCACATGTGGTACAAAACTAACTAAACTATACCTTTATTTATTCAATCTTACTGCTTCAATTCTAAGTCTTATTTACATTCTTGTAATTAACTTCATTATTATTATTTTTTGTTTTCATTTATAGAGGTGGAAGCAAGACTTTGTGGAAAGCCATGTAAAACATGGGGAGGGTATTGTTTCATTAACTCGTCCTGTAATGCAGAGTGCACTGACAAAGAGCAAGCAGTTTATGGTACTTGTGAACATTTTGATTGCTTCTGCTATTTCCATTGTTGGATGGGGTAGATGAAATTGTTAAATGGGTCTAAATTGTTGGTTTAAGATTTAATATTTGACAATAACATTTATTTATATATTGTTGGTCTAGGATTTAATATTTGACAATAACATTTATTTATATTTATATGTATATGTAAACAAATTGTTATAAATGAGAAATGAGTCGATGAGTGGGATAACTCAATTAATATGTGTTAATTAAAATAAATAAATTTAAATTTTTAGTCTAATGTTTAAACATTGATAAAAAAACATTTATTTATATTTATATATTAATATAAACAAATTGTTTGATATTTATAAATTGTGAACTTTTAAAAAATAGGAAGGTGTAGTCAATATAAACAACTTTTTCACTTCAATAAAAACTTAGCGTTTTATTTATAAGCGATTATGTATTATAGTAGTATAAGGGGTACCCAATCCTTAATAGAAGAAAGAGACTCTAAATAAGGAGTTTCAATAAAACCAAAAACAAACAAGAAATTAAGAGAAAAAATAAGAAGGATCGGGCAGCCAATGCTCCCAACCTAAATGAGAAGCATCCCTGAAAAAGGCTTGAAACCACTCCTAACTGATTCTTTTGATGTTATCCAAACAATTTCAAACCGCACCCTCCTCCGGCTTAAAAATAATCAAGTTCCTTTGTGAAGACTCTACAGATTTGACTTAAATTTTGGTAAAACTCATTGTCAGACAAAAGGATTCAACATCAAGAAATCTGCCAAACACAAAGATGTCGAAGGAGATGTCACAACATGAAGACTCGACATCTGGGTTGCTATAACAGATTGTTTAAATCTGTTTCAAATCTGCTCCAAGTTTCTAGGCGTGTTTAGCAGTGGATCAAGGAAAGATTTGTTTGAAGATTTGAAGCCCAACTGAAGACTCTATAAAAGAAGGCTTAGACCTAAGATTTTATATGCCTTTTGTAACCTAGTTCTCTTGTGTAAAAATAAGGGTTTAGGGTTTTGAGAGTCGTTGGCTCTCTAGGTTGTAAGTCTCCCTTTGTATCAGTTGATGCATTGTGGCAGATATAGGTGTCGCACAGATCCATAAGCCTTGAGGTATTGGATTGTGTATTGTTCTTGGATGAAGCTTTTAAGCAAATCCAAGTTAGAGTGTTTGTCAAGAAAGCTTGACAGATTTCTGTATTGACAGGGATGATGTAGATATCACAGTTGATGATTAAAGGATGTGAGTAGGTCTCTCATATCAGAGTTGTAAACGATGGAGTTTAACTTTGGTAAAGATGTTCATTGGGTAGATATTAGGATATAAAGTTGTAAACGGGGGAGTTTAGCTTTGTAACAATTCTACAGATAGTGGAGTCTTCTTCCTGGATTGGTATCCCTCAGATGTAGGTGAATTGCACCGAACTAGGTTAACAATTGTTGTGTTCTTTATCATTCTGCAGATTTACATTTTCTGTTAGGGTTCATGATAAACATGTTGGATCAGATGTCGTAACATCTATGATCCCTCAGTTCTGATATTCAAGGTATCAGTCTGTTGTTACGCCTCTGTGTTTAAATATCTATGTAGCACAATGTCTTGACATGTGTTAGGACATCTGTTGTCTGCATATGCCAGAATTTCACTTTGAAGCCAAAGATTTCAACAGACACAACACTAGAACAAACACACAACCTGCTTATTGTAAACTTTAATCAAACTATCAGAGAAAAAAAATGTGGTGAACCACGCAACCCACCAAACCAACCGCCTTGATACGAAGTTAGCCACAAACGCAAAGTTAAATATCAGATATGTGAGAACAGGAGCAGAAAATGTGGTTCACATCTTCATCGAAGGTGAAACACAAAAGGCAAACTAAAGCATTCGCTCCTACAAGCATATCGCGACGCCGAAGATTGGCTTTAGAAAGAAGACGATTGAGCAACAACTTCCAACTGAACACTTGAACTTTACTGGGAATTTTGGATCTCCAAACCGATTGAAAAATCTGGAAAACAGAAGCAGGAAGTTGAACTGAAATTTGCGAGGCCAAAAGAATATCATACGAGCTGCTAACTGAGAAGGACCCCTTGGCCGGCCACCGGATAAAACTATCAGCAATACTTTGAGAGGGAGAAACACCAAATAAAATCTGTTCCGGCTCCAAAAGTTGAGATTGTTCTTCGAAAATCAGAATCTCCGTGATAAGGTTAATGTTCCACTGCCACACAACATTGATCCAAATACCTTCATCCAATATCTTAACTTCCAGATTGACGACAATGCAATAAAGAAGAGGAATAATAGAGGACAGTGCCTCGTTACCCACCCATCACGCATTCCAAAAGCTAATAAAATTTCCATGCCCTAATTTATATCTGACATGAAGAGAAAACCGGTTGCCAAGGGAGGATGGAATGGCATTGAGATTCAACAAATCTCTCCACCAAATCGAATCTTTTTTATTCCAAGGACGTAACGGATGGCCAAGAATTTTAGAATGAAGATCTCCATATCTAAAAGATAAAAGATCCATCCAAAGAGTAAAAGGATCGGAAATAATTCTCCACAGCCACTTACTAAGGAGAGCTTGATTGAAAAAACTGACGTGTTTGATGCCTAAACCACCCTCCTTATTACTCTTATAAATCGAATCCCATCTCACCCAACAAACTTTCCTATGCCCCTTGTCACCTCCCTAAATAAAGTTTCGTTGAATGCTAGTAATCTCTTGAATTATCGCCTTAGGTGCCCTGTAAAAAGAAAAGGGATAAATCGATATGTTAGCGTAATTCTCCCTCCTTGAGAAAATAGTTTTTCCTTCTAGGCTTTCAACCTATTCTAAATCTAAATCATCACGTTCTTCCAAGCCGAACTCTTCCTCGAATTGATACCCACATCCACTTCTAAGAATTTAAAAAGGATGGATCCAACTCCACAAGATAAAAAGAACGAAGCTGAATCCAAAAAATCATCCTTCAAGCCTGCTTTTGGCTAGGTTAATTTTGAGGCCTGAAACCAGTTTGAAACTTTGCAGTAAAGCTTTAACACTCCATAAGTTGGCCACGAACCATCATAAAATAGAATAGTATCATCAGTGAATTAGAGCAACTCGAAACTGACATCCCTCTTCAAATGAAAACCATGAAAATCCTCTATTCAAGTAGCTTGAGCCACAAGATCAACCAAGCGTTCAACAACCAATAAAAATAGAAAAGGGGATAGAGGATCCCCTTGCCTCAATCCTCTCTCAACATGAAAGTCAGAAGTGGAACTCCCATTCACCAAAATAGACATAGAGCTAGTGAACACAAGAGACTCCCTCCACAATAACCTTCTAGGACCGAAGTTCATCCTCTTCAAAATAAATCTTAAGAAATCCCAAGAAACTCAATCATATACCTTTTGAAAATCCACCTTGACCACTAAACATTCCTTCTTGTAACTTTTAGCAGAGTCCAGAATTTCAATTACAACAAGAACCCCATCATGGATATGGCGACCATTAAGAAAAGACGATTGATTCTTAGAAATAAGGTCAACCACGACTCTTTTCAATCTCGAAGCCAAAAGCTTGGACAAAATTCTATAAACACTTGAGATCAAACATATTGGACGGTACTCACCTAAGGACTGCGGATTCTCCGGCTTTGGCATAAGGGTCATAAAAGAGGTTGTGACAGCTTTCGGCACTGGACTTTTGTCGCTTTCACATTGCCAAATTACGTCCTTCACCTCCTCCTCCTCAAAAGGTAAGTCCAAAGATGAACTATCCTCCAGTGTAAGCTGATTGAAAGCAATGCCATCTAGAGTTTGGCGATGAAGAAAAGGCTCTTTGAAACTTGCCTTAAAGTGATTACTAATCTTTTTCTTGACAACCTCTACATCCTCCGACCAACTGTCATTAGTTGTAATACCCACCACCATATTCCTCCTAAATATTTGCTTCACAACTCTGTGAAAGAAACAATAATTGGAGTCACCTTATTTGATCCACTTGTGTCGCGACTTTTGTCTCAAAATACTTTCTCTATCAACCAAGGACCACCACATCTTCGAATTGGTTTCAAGGTGAGTGTTAGCATGGAGTTCAAAGTTACTAACACCATCTTCGAATTCCAACATTTCCAACTCATTGACAAAAGAAACTGCCTTGTCAACTTCTAGTTCAAGGTAGTCGAACACATTCTTATTCCACTTTCGCAAATCAACTTTCAAAGCCTTCAATTTCTCTAAGATATCGAAATCCGCCCCACTTTTGATTCCCAAAGACTTCCAGACACTAGACACCAAAAGAAGAAACTACAAATGGTCTAACCAAGCATTGAAGAACTTGAAAGGTTTATGCCCCAGTCAGAACGATTACCTTTGATCCAAATAGGTTTCTGATATGAGATATCTTTAATCCCCACAAACTACACATCCACCTTCCAAGCTAAAATAAGACCCCCTGAAATTAAGAAGCAATCAAGTCTGTTCATTGCACCACCCTTTGGTTTATGCTAAGTGAATTTACTTCCAACCATAGAAACATCAATGAGATCCATATCTCTAATAAAAGACCCCAAATCAATGGCTTCACCTGTATTTAACAGCCCACTCGAACCCTTCCTCTCACTCTCTTTCTTCACTGCATTGAAATCCCCAGCCACACACCAGTCACCTTTAGGCTAGGAGTTCTTCAAATCAATCAAATTACTCCATAATAGGCGCTTCTTACTTATCGAACATGATGAATAAACATTCACCAGATAAACTAGCAAACCCCTTAGAGTGAATTGAATGCCAAGAAAACCCTCTCCACAGAAACTAAGAGACGACTGAACATAACCTTTCTTCTAAAAAATAAGAGAGCCACCTAACCTCCCAATTAAACCTTTCTCAAACTAATCCACATCAGGATCACCCCACAAGGACGAAATGGTAGTTTGAACTTTGGTTTCTTCAAGCAAACAAAGGTTAAAATTTCCTTCGGCTAACAACTTACGAATCAATCTTCTCTTCAAAGAGCTATCACTCCCTCGAATGTTAAAAGATAGTATATTCATGGATTACCTGATTTTGAAACATCCTTCTGTAATTACCCTCTAAGCGTAGAATGCTCCACTTGCTTTAGCGCTTCCACATAGAAATCATCGCCTTCCAATCCTTGTACCCCGAAAGAAACCGCTTTCTCCCAAAGTTTTAGCACAACTAAAACCGAAGAGATGACCTTGAATCTATCATTACCATGAATCATATCAGAATCTGTTGTAGATTCGAAACATAGAGTAGGGACCCCAGAAAATCTTGTTTAGTTGGAATTCTTAAAAGATTGAGAAGAAGAAATTGGCTGAGGTTGTTTCGGCCTAGAGACAGAAAGATTAGTTGGTCTAAGTGGATTAGGGAGGGAAGAATTAGGAAAGTTCACCAAAGAAGGAACAAGATTACTTAGGAGATTGGGGCAAGAATGGGCCTCCAAAGAAGTGGGATGAGGATTAAGGCCCAAACCTTTAACTTGGGGAGTTTGGACTGGATTAGCCTTTGCCCGAACAATTCCTGCCACGTACCAAAACAGATGGTCCCACCCTCCAAAATATTTAAAATGCATTTCCTTTTCTTTTTTCTTAACCTTGCTCTATTGCTGACTCTGCGACCATTCTTGGACTGTAAAACCTCGACATTAGAAGGACGTGTCACGTCAACTGTTGACTTAGCTAAAACCTCCAAGGGTCTATACACACCTTTTGCCTTTTCATCATCAGACAGAACAAAAAGATTATTTTGAGGAGATACGTCACGACCTTTTGCTGATGTAGCCACCCTAGAGAAAAATAGGACTAGGAAATATCATTTGCCTCAAAGAGACCCCAAGAACTCTATTCCTCTGCTTCTTTTAGCTCATCTGACAAAGAGTCCAAATCGGAAACCACCGTGAATGACTTCCTCCTCCCCGACGGAAATGAACTTGAAGGAACCATAGCTTCTTTAACAACTTTAATCTTAAAGGGAAGTCCATCTATCTTAATGTTAAAAATCTCATTGATATTCAAAGAACACTTGGTTCTAATCAGAACCCTTGCTACATCCATCTTGGACTGAGAAGACGTACTATCATAAACACAAATATATGTTCCACGACCTTAGTAATGAAAGAGAAAAAGTTGAAATTCCAAGCATGGAAAGGGATACCATAGATTCTGAGCCACATTAATCTTTCAAAATCAATGTCCTCTGGTGACCATCTGCGAACCTTTTTGAACCACTGAAAAAGCCAATCACAACCTAGTTCAAGCAACTCCTTCATGACACTGTCCTCCTTCTCCTCAAGTAAACAAAGGTTTGCACCCAACGGGGTAACCTTGACCTCAAAAAAGCCTTCCATGTTGAACATTTCTTGCATTATGTAAGTTCAACTAGGGTTGGAAACAATCCCTACAAAAGCTTTGTTAAAATGTAACCAATCATCATCTTTGTTTGTGTCAAAACAAAGATAGGTACGAGGATCAATGGTAACCCCCTTTGTCACCCCTTCAGCATCTTGAATCTCAGAGTTCAAAAAAGAAGACGAATTATGGTGGACCACACTAGCATAAGACCTCTTACCACCTCCTCCTCTTGGATCACCTAGAACACTGCCGGCCCTAGTTAACTTAGCAGGAACTGGAAACTTACTAACAAGATTGCGGTGCTGAGAACCTAACCTCACCTCAGAATGAGGGTTAGCAACGAAACTTCTAACTCTAGCAAATCTTGGAATATTTACATAAAGCTTAATAACTTTATCCAGGAAGATGCTGTCAAGTTTAGTGGCTAACATCCATGAGTCGCCGACGTCAAAAAATCGCACGAAACCATACATATTACCTCGAACATCCCTTTTAGAGGGAATGGCAACCTCATCAATGTCCCCATAGTCTTGAAAAACCTCATACATGTCCCTAGCTCCATAGCTGCCCGGGAGGGAAGTGAGGAAAATAGTGGTAGTCGAAGATGCTCCATTGAAGATTATTCCTTGCCTCCCGTTATTGTCCCAACGAGTCTTTCTAGGAGAAGATCGCTTCCTCTCAACGCGATGTCAATCCCTATCTGGTTCCACCATAACTCTAGGGTAAGTTGATATTTGAAAGATGAAGATAGAAAAGTTAGAGAGATGGGAGAGAATGATTCCCTAATTAATCCATATCATTCCAAATTTATAAAAAGTTTTTAAAGCTAGTCGTATGAAATGGAAATACGGCAAAATTTTGTTAGAAATTAATGTAAAATTAATTTAGTCATAATATTTAATATAACATATATTTTTACTTGTCTTATAGCATTTTTAATTAATTAAATGAGCAAATAAAACTTTAAGTAATTGGCAAACACAAAACAAAAGAGGAAACTAAGATGCTTTTATTTATGGTTAAATACCATTTTTCTTCCTTTATCAATAGTATAGAGTCAATTTTGATCTTTTAACTTTTTTTCAGACGAAGGGCCGAAGCCCTAAGAAAAAAGAAACTACACAAACACTAGCCTAGGGGTGGGAACACCCGCCAAATCCCTTTCTAGATGGGGAGCAACAAAGGATGGACAAAAATGGAAGATACAAGTCTCTTGAGCAACAGAGAGTCCCTTTCTAGCAAAAGCATCAACATAAAGATTAGCTTCTCTAAAAATATGAGTAACTGTGATTTCCTTAAAATGATCAAGGTATTGCCTTATCTTGTATATAAGCTCCCTGTCCCAGATCTTGCTCGTATTATTTGTATCAATATCATGCACCACTTGTCGCGCATCCAAGTTAAAATCAATATGCGTAAATCCCATCTCAATAGCAAGCTTTAATCCCTCATAGACCCCCCAAAGTTCAGCAGTATAATTGTCACAAACTCCAATGTGTTTAGTAAACCCATTTAGCCATTCCCCATCACTTCCTCGGATGATGCCCCCACAACTAGTGTTACCAAACTTATCTCTCGCTCCATCGGTGTTTAGCTCCACTCTTCCCATTGAAGGAGCCTCCCATTTGATAAGTTCCAACTCCCCATGATGATCCCTATTTGGGTTGGGGACTGCTTCTTCCTGTCTATAATCATGTATAAACATTTTAACATAAGCCACCATATTGATCCCTCAATTATACAAAATGTTTCACGATAATTCTTTCTGTTAATTCAGTTAGTCAAAGTTAATAAAAAATGATTATGTGTCATTTATTTTGTCAAGGTGAAAGCCACATGTATGCCATGTAATAAATACAATTTATTCAAAAATACAAAAGAAATTCTTTAACCATCCACTGCTCAGTTTATTCCTCATTTGAAAAAAAAAAGTATATTTCACAAACCTCCTTTTCCAGGTTCACTATCACAAAAAATAAATAAAAAGGTGATCAAAATTAATGGAATCAAAAATTAAAAATCATTGCCATTTCATTCACTTTGTTAACAAATTAAAAATCAAAACTTTAATAAAAATATTATAAAGAAGATTATTACAAAGAGGGACCTCTCGTAAGAAGATTATCAAGATTTAACATTAAATCTCATGTTATGAACACAGACTCTGCATAAGTGAAGGGATTTGGATCAGGAATGGGATATAGATATGTGTTCTTTCCCAAGTCCGCTTCATTTACAAAGAGTGTTCTTTGCGTTCCATTGAATTACAGATTCAAGAGTTCTCCCATCAACCTCACATGTTTCATTCACCAGCCTCTTCATCGAATTTCTCAAACTACTCACTTAATTTTCACCTTCAATCACAATTGTCCATTCAAGTTCACTCTCAGAATCCTTTCCTTCATCTCTCTTATCCGCAACGACCTTCAGCTCTTTACCACTTCACAAGGTCACAACGTTCAAACGTCCTTTCGAGTTTGGCTTAGGTTGCCCTTGAAATATTCCAGCAGGGGAAGATACAGACGCTTGTTGTTGGGATACTTGGGAAATTTGGGTTTCTAACATTTATTATGGATAGCCATGTCATCAACCTGGGTCACTAGTTGTCTTATCATTTCATTGGTATGAACATTATGAATCTTAAAATCTTCATTTTGTCGGCTCTAGTTTAGAATGAAGTTTTCCATCGTCATCTCAATGTTTGACTTTTCAAGGGAAACAGGGGCTCCATTTTGTTCTTGAAAACCAGGTGGAACAACAGTTGGTGCGGGACTAGCAGCAAATATATTATTGTTCTTGTATGAGAAATGTGGATGGTTACTCCAACCAAGATTATAAGTGTTAGAGTATGGGTTTTCTTGTTAAGCATAATTCATTTGGTCAGAAATATGTTCGACTAAAAACTGGCATGCACCACCAATGTGGTCAGGTACTCTTGAAATCTCGCAATTTGGAGTCACATCGGCTGTAGTAGTAGCATGTGTGATGCTTAAGCTATCGATCTTTTGGGTTAGAGCATCCACCCTTGTGTTCACATGATCATAGATGCTAACTTTGTAAAGTCCACCTTTATGAGGGGTCTTTTCAATGTGGGACCGTTCTCTTCCCCCATTGATAATGCACTACAACAAATAACACTTTTCATGACGAAGTTTTCACCTCGAACAATAGAAAACTGAGGTATAAAGCCAAGGCGCGTTATTTTTTTAATATTTAAAAAAATTATAAAAAGACATCAATTCCTCAGTTTTTAAAATAACCGAGGTGAAAAAATAACTCAGTACAAGTTTCGATTCCCAGCTATCACAGTTTATGATTTTATTTATTTATAAGTGTAAACAAAATGTTACAACCCTTCAATTTTCTATTTAACTGAGGTATAAAATAATAAGATTTTACTATAAAAGTACTCATTAAACAGATTTTACCCTAATCCTTACTTATATGAGGCCGCCTCAAACTCGCAAGCATCATTCTTTGGGATGGATTGCAAGACAAAAAAAATCTCTAATGTTCTTCTATCTTGAACAAAACATTTTTTCCGCCCTTGCAATCTATCTCACATAATGGTGTTGATGTTGTCGTTGTATTTTTTGGAATAATCCTCAGTTAAAGAAGGGTACTCAGTTGATAGATTGCAAGTGCAGAAGAGCTTTCTTGCTTCAAGTTACCCAAAGAAATAAGCTTAACCAAAAATGAAGTGAGCTCAACCTTTGAAGACAGATCAGTTGGTAGATTGCAAGTTCAGAAAATCATTCTTGCTTCAAGTTAAACAAAAAATGAAGCTTAACCAACAAAGTATGGAACTAGCTCAACCTTTGAAGAGTACTCAGTTGATAGATTGTAAGTGCAGAAAATCATTCTTGTTTCAAAAAATTTTGTTTTAGTGGGTATAAAACAAAATTTGGATATCACGGAAGATTTGTTGTAAGCAATATTTTTTTAATATACTGTGTAAACAATGTATTTAAAAAAAAAAAGGAAATAGTCACCTCGGTTTTCTTTATCACCGAGGTGATAGTTAACATAAAACTTTAGTTTTATAGTATAATTGAGGTGGTTAGTAAGCATATTTTACTTTTAAAATGTATTTACAATGTATTTTTTAATATTCTGTATAAACAATGTAATTAAAAAAACAACATATCCACCTCGGTTTTCTTTTTGGCCGAGGGGATAGTTAAGCATTTTTTTACTATTCATCCATAAACAAATCTTTGTCGTCCATTTAATGTTTATCAACGCTCAAGAATCTGCCATTAGTGACCCGCATAAAACCTAAGGGACATCCGTTATTAAAGCATGTTGAATATTGAAAATCTAACCTAAATGAAACATGAAGCGCTGGAAAGATAAAGACGTTTGGAAAAGTTCTCTAAGATGGATTGTAAGAGCAGAAAATTACTTGGGTTTAAATTTTTTTTCTCAATTATTTATTTGAGTACAAAATCATATATTTGAATATTGATTTTATTTATCTAACCCTTATTTTGTTTTACTTCAAAATCAAATACATGCAAGATCCAAAGAGACAAACCTTGCACCAAAAATTTGATCTTCCCCAAGACTCAATGATTCGAAGATCTAATATCTAGATCTTTAAGGAATTTTATTTTTTCCTTGCTCTCTAGAGAATTTGACTTTTATTTTAAACAATGTAATATTCTGGGTAAACAATGTAATATTTTGTGTAAACAATGTAACAATTTTTAAAATAAAAAAATTATCTAACCCCTCGGTTTTTAAGATAAACCAAGATGAAATATACGTTAGTTTTGAAAATAATAAAAGTGTTGTTGTTGGTGTTCGAATCCATGTGCATTTAACTTTACCTCTTTATTTTAATAACACTGAGGTTATAAGTTCCGAGTTATCATATCGCCCTCCATTACCTCGCTTCTATAGCCAGTGTATTATGTATTTCGCGTCCGAGGTAACAAGCTTTTTTGGTATTAGTGATGGTTTTGGGTCATGTCTTTGATAAGCATGCATGCCTCATCTAAGGGCTGGTTCATGAGAGCTCCTCCTGCAGTAACATCTAAGGTCATTCTCGTGTTATAGAGAAGACCATTGTATAAGGTGTGAATTATGAGTCATTTCTCTATTCCATGATGTAGGCACACTCGCATTACCACCTTAAATGGATCTCATGCTTCGAAGAACAATTCCCCATTTGTCTGTCTAAAGCAAGTAATCTGGTTCCTAATAAGTTGCTCCGCCTTACTTGGTGTTTAATGCAGAATAGAGCAAGCAAGCAAAAATATTTATTTTCAGAAGAATTCCCTCCGGGATTTATGTCGTGTCCACAGAGATCGGTTCGAGGGAAAGAATGTCGTTCGACAGTCTCTCGCGTTAATGAGTTTGGGTTTAAATGGTTCAAAGCATAAAAACGGAACAGTAAACATTAAAACATAAAACAAATTCATTCTTCAGCAAGACAAACTTATCAGGCATGCACATAATCAACTCCTCACAAACTTAAACTTACCGACCATTTATACTCAACCTACAATACTCCTCAATATCACCCAGCGTCGCTCACAACACAGGTTATGTCTAACGCAAAGTTGAGAGAACAACCGTGTTACCATTGCCGATACTTTCGTACGCTAGCTCAAGGCACAGAGGCATTAAGATTCGACGCCTATTGAAGATTGTTAGCCCTAAATCTATCTCTAGAATCCAGAAACTAATAGACAATCATCCCTAATCGAAGTTCGCGAAGGTTATGTCTAACGCAACCCAAACCCCGCGCATAAAGCAAAAATCAGAGACAATCACCAATAGAGATTTGTAAAGCAAGTTTTATACAACGCCATGGGCGACAAATATACATGAGTTCAGAACAAATACATATACACAACGCAACATAAAAGAAAAACACAAAGAAGAAAAGAAATGAACCAAACATCTCGCGGTTTGTCAACGTCGATCGACGATCAATCCACTCCGGTTCAACCGTATGCAAGCTTCCATGTTATTTTCTAAGCTAATCTACTAAAAAATGAAGTTTGATGGAATTGGAGCAAGAATCCCCAAAAACATAACATAAAAAGTAACTAAAATGAATTATATACATTGCAAATTCTGCACCGTTCGCTAGGCGAACAGATCATTCGCTAGGCGAATGCACGAAAATGGCACTCAAGTGCCTCTGAATAGTTAAACCGCCCATTGCTTTCTTCAGAAGGTCGCTAAGCGAACGTTTTATTCGCCTAGCGAATGCTCGCTAGGACGTTCGCGAAGCGAACATTGGTCTCTTTCACCTCTGCCTCTTTTTGGCCTCCTTCGCTGGGACCTTCGCCAGCCTTCGCTAGGCGAACATTCGCTGTCACACTCGCTAGGCGAACATGACAGAAAAACAGCCCCTTATTTGACCACAACTTCTGCACCGTAGCTCGGATTTACGCACGGTCGGAAGCGCTGGAAAGCTTATTCAATGCTCTTCAAAACAATGGCTACATCTCAATACTTGAATACCTACAAAAATGAATAGAAAGCAATTAAACTCAATGATATTTACACGATACACGATATACACACGAAAACGTAAAGTAAACGTATTTACACATAAAGTGGGGTTTATTCAACCAATTGTAACACAAAGTAAAGATAAGTGCAACAAAACTTATATACAAAAATAGTTACAATTTGCACTTATCAAACTCTCCCCAACTTACATAATTGTTTGTCCTCAAACAAGAATCGAACAACTCAACGAAACCGAGTGATAACCAAAGAATCATGAATCAACAAGTTTTGAAAAACGGAAAACAAATGTATGGTTCAAATGAAAACGGTACACACAAAGTAAATACTTACCACTAAACTACGACGATAACATAGTCACGAAACAAATGCAAAATACAAAAATCATGCCAAACATCCTAAAACAACACAAGTTCAAATGTGAATCACACCTAGCAAAAACAATCATCGGTAGATGAAAAACACAAAATGAGGTACTTTTCACTCACACAACAATCTTGCAAACAAAAGACTAAATTATGCAATCATCCAAAAATCATATTGAACATACAAATGCAAGAATCACAAGGACTTTCAAGGTTGTAGCGTGGTCGAGTAAACAAACAAGGGGCAATTTCTAAAGGTAATTGAAACAAAAACTTGCCTAAACCTAAGGGAGTGATCAACTCACAAAAGTTCAAACACCAAATTTCAACCAACTTCTTCCAAAATCCCAAGTGTTACACAACACACAATACTTATTTAGCACAATTATTTGAACTCTTTTTGTTTCCATTTCCAAGGATTTTCTTTTTCTTTCTTTTTTCTTTTCTTTTTCTTATTTTTCACATTTTTCTCTTTTTTCTTTTCTTTTTCATCCTCATAGAAAACAACCAATGAGTAAACAATCATTCTCTCCCCAACTTGAATTCAACCACATCATCATGTGAATACTCCCTACTTTCTAAGGCAAGGTAAAAATTCATACAACAACACAAAGTTGAGGGTTCAAGTAAAAACAAAATCCATTCAAAAATAAATGAACTAAACACTCATAGACAAGCATTAAGTTCAAATAAAACATGGATCAAAAAGCTCAAAGGGGTTACAAATGATCACACACTCACAAGGTGAATTACTATTTGGCTAGGTAGTTGTGCTCAAAATGAAACAAGTGCCTTGATCCTTTTCATGCTTTCATATAATCAACACAAACAAAAGATTAAGCATAATAAAATCCAGTTAAAACAAGAAAGTCGGTACTCCGTGCATATATGAACAATAGAAGGCTACCTCACAAAAAAGGTGGGAACTAAAGTGATTCACACAAGAACAAGTATACAAAAGAATGAACGGCATGGAAGTTTGTAAAAAGCCTAAGTAACATGAATATGCTAAATATCTATTGATTAGGGATGAATATCTATTGTCTAGACTCTAGAGATAGATTTAGATAATAATCTTTATGGTGTCGGAACTTAATGTCTTCCGTGTTTCGAGGCGTCGTGCGCGAGAGCGTCGACGAGAGTAATACGGTTGCTCTCTCAACAGTGCGTTAGACATAACCTTTGTTGTGAGCGATGCTGGATGATTTTGATGAGTATTGTAGTATAGTGAAAATGATCGATAAATTTATGTTTGTGACGAGTGGATTATATGTATGCTTGATAAGTTTCTTGTGTCTGAAGAATGAATTTGTTTTATGTTTTAATGTTTACTTTTCTATTTTTATGTTTAAAACCATTTAAACCCAAACTCATTAACGCGAGAGACTGTCGAACGACATTCTTTCCCTCGAACCGATCTCTGTGGACACGACATAAATCCCGGAGGGAATTCTTTCCGAAAATAAATATTTTTGCTTGCTTGCCCTATTCTGCACTCAACAAAATGGCGCCGTTGCCGGGGATTGGTTTTGATATTGAATCGCATTGCGATAGTTTCTTTGTTTTTGAGTTTTGTATATATCATATATATTGTCTGTTTCCATTATGTTTGTTCAAGTGTTATATACGTTTTGTTCCCGTAACGTTTGTTTAAGTGTTTGGTTAGGACTCTTGCTTTTGGTTTGCGCGGTGAGGCATCACTATGGCATGAAGGAAGGAAGTTACTAGCTAAGCATTGTAAAGGCGTCGAGCTTACGACGTAAAACAAGCATGTTTTCTTTTGTTTTTTGTTTGTTTCGTTATTACTTTTTCAGTTTAGCTTAGGTAGTGTGGTGAACATTCATTAAACAAGTTGTACTCGGATTTTTCGTAAATTCACAAATCTTCACTTTACAACTTGTTTAATGAATTTTCTGCCGGTTTTTCAGTTTGTTCATATTAATAGTTTTCGTGTTTGTCAATGAGCTTGTTTTGAGTATCTTGAGGAAATTTGGTGATGTTCCAAGTTTGATCGTTTCAACTTGCGAATGCGTGGTAATGATCTTGTTAAGTTTTGTACACGTCTGAGGTATGTATTTATCGCTTTCTATACTTTAGCATATTCATGATACTTAGGCATTTTACAAACTTCCATGCCATCCATTCTTTTGTATACTTGTTCTATTGTGAACCACTTTAGTTCCCAACCTTTTTGTGAGGTGGTTTTCCATTGTTCATATATGCACGGAGTACCAACATTCTTGTTCTAACTGGATTTTATTATGTTGAATCTTTTATTTGTGTTGATTATATGAATGCATGAAAAGGATCAAGGCAATTGTTTCATTTTGAGCACAACTACCTTAGCCAAATAGTTAATTCACCTTGTGAGTGTGTGAGAATTCGTAACCCCTTTGAGCTTTTTGATCCATGTTTTTATTTGAACTTAATGCTTGTCTATGAGTATTTAGTTCACTTATTTTTGAATGGATTTGGTTTTTTCTTGGACCTCAATTTTGTGTTGTTGTATGGATTTTTTCCTTGCCTTAGAAAGTAGGGAGTATTCACATGATGATGTGGTTGAATTCAAGTTGGGGAGAGAATGGTTGTTTACTCATTGGTTGGATTCTATGAGGATTGAAAAAGAAAAGAAAAAAGAGAAAAATATGACAAAGAAAAGAAAAGAAAAAAGAAAAAAAGAAAGAAAAAGAAAATCCTTGAGAAAGGAAACAAAAAGAGTAACAATAATTGTGCTAAATAAGTATTGTGTTTTGTGTAACACTTGGGATGAAAGAAGAAGTTTGATTGAAATTTTGTGTTTGAACTTTTGTGAGTTGATCACTCCCTTAGGTTTAGGCAAGTTTTTGTTTCGATTACCTTTAGAAATTGTCCCTTGTTTGTTTACCCGACCACGCTACAACCTTGAAAGTCCTTGTGATTCTTGCCTTTGTATGTTCAATGTGAATTTTTGGATGAATGCATAATTTAGTCTATTGTTTGCATGATTGTTGTGTGAGTGATAGGAACCTCATTTTGTGTTTTTCATCTACCGATGATTGTTTTTACTAGGTGTGATTCACTTTGGAACTTGTGTTGTTTTAGAATGTTCGGCATGAATTTTTGTATTTTGCATTTGTTTCGTGACTATGTTATCGTTGTAATTTAGTGGTAAGTATTTACTTTGTGTGTACCGTTTTTCATTTAAACCATACATTTGTTTTCCGTTTTTCAAAACTTGTTGATTCGTGATTCTTTGGTTATCACTCGGTTTCGTTGAGTTGCTTGATTCTTGTTTGAGGACAAACAATTATGTAAGTTGGGGAGAGTTTGATAAGTGCAAAATGTACCTATTTTTGTATATAAGTTTTGTTGCACTTATCGATACTTTTTGCCTATATCGGTTCAAATAAACCCCATTTTGTTTATAAATACGTTTACTTTACGTTTTAGTGTATATATCGTGTAACGTGTAAATATTACTTAGTTTAATTGATTTTTATCTCATTTTTGTAGGTATGTAATAAAGGCTATCTTGCCATATTCTTGAAGAGCATTGAATAAGCTTTCCAACGCTTCCGACCGTGCGTAAATCGGAGTTTCGGTGAAGAAGTTGTTGCCAAAATATGGACTGGTTTTCTGTCATGTTCGCACTGCGAACTGGCAGCGAGTGTTCGCTTTGCGAAGGCCAGCGAATGTCCCAGCGAAGGGGTCCAGAATGGGACAGGGGCAAAACAAGCCAAAGTTCGCACTGCGGACCAGCCAGCGAGCATTCGCACTGCGAATGATTTGTTCGCACTGCGAACCAACGAAGGAAAGCAAAGGCGGTTTAGCAATCAGAGGCACTTAAAGTGCCATTTTTCGAGTCATTCGCATTGCGAATGATCTGTTCGCACTGCGAACTGTGCAGAAATTGAAATGTATATAATTCATTTTAGTCACTTTTTATGTTATGGTTTTGGGGATTCTTGCTCCAACTCCATCAAACTTCATTTTTTCAGTAGATTAGCTTAGAAAACATCATGGAAGCTTGCAAGTGGATGATCCGAGGTGGATTTCTCATCGATCGGCTCCGACAATTCGTGAAGTGTTTGGTTCATTTCTCTTCCTCTTTGTGTATTCTTTCTTGTTGGGTGTTTGTATAGTTACTCTGAACATTTGTATCTTTGTTGATCATAATATTGTATAAAATCTGCTTTACAAATCATTATCGATGTCTTCCTTGATCTTTTTGCATTTATGTTTGGATTTGTGTTGTGTTAGTGATAACCAATTAGGAATCTTGATTAGGGATGGATATCTACTGTCTAGACTCTAGAGATAGATTTAGATAATAATCTTTATGGTGTCGGAACTTAATGTCTTCCGTGTTTCGAGGCGTCGTGCGCGAGTGCGTCGACGAGAGTAATACGGTTGCTCTCTCAACTGTGCGTTAGACATAACCTTTGTTGTGAGCGATACTGGATGATTTTGACGAGTATTGTAGTATAGTGAAAATGATCGATAAATTTATGTTTGTGACGAGTGGATTATATGTATGCTTGATAAGTTTCTTGTGTCTGAAGAATGAATTTGTTTTATGTTTTAATGTTTACTTTTGTATTTTTATGTTTAAAACCATTTAAACCCAAACTCATTAACGCGAGAGACTGTCGAACGACATTCTTTCTCTCGAACCGATCTCTGTGGACACGACATAAATCCCGGAGGGAATTCTTTCCGAAAATAAATATTTTTGCTTGCTTGCCCTATTCCGCAACCAACATCCGGCTGGTTGGGTATAGATATGATTTATTGTGATAACATCACAGATCATCTTAAACAGTGGACGACATCCCTTCATGCGCGTGGAGTCGGCATCAACAATGTGACAGGTTTGTGGCTGATTTGTTGCTGAAACTTTTGGTTATGTAGAAATAGTATAATGTTTAGAGACGGTAGGTGGGACGGGGAGTCTGTTGAGCATAATATTATGCTCACTGCTTGGTGGTGGATTGGTAAAAAAAAACGAAAAGACCGTTTACTTGTAATTACTACGAATGGGTCAAGTCACCCTTTGATTTTATGTAGGGTGCTTTTGTTAGGGGTTGGTGGTGGTTTTGTATACGGGTTGGATACCCCTACGTATCCGTAATATATAAAAATTTTGCCTATTAAAAAAAATATATATATAATAATTTCATCATAAAAATAGTACAAAATTGAACTGAAAATAAATGTAATTGCTTCTGAAATTAAAGGTGCTTCGAAGGGAGACTTTGATCCAAGAAAACAGCGATACATAATAAAATTGTAGAAGAAGAAAATTACATGAAATTTGAAACTTTCTTAAAACGAAGTGCCAAATTTTAACGTGAATTTAATGGAAAGTAAAGCTTGGATCCTAAATCTATGTTACCATTCTACTTTTATATGTTTTCTCCCACTAAATAATATGTTTCTTCCCACTAAAAATCATGCAGAAACTAATGAAAACTGTCCAGAGAAAGTGGTGTAATTGTTGGAAAAAAACCATGAAAAAGTTGTTTTGAGTGTCATGCCTCATGACGGGTTATCCGTCATGACAGGAGTGTGAACGGATACTTCTTGTCTTCTCTAAAGTCACGACGACCTACTTCATTTGGGGCATGACGCCTGCCATGGAGCCTGATTCTTTAATTTCCCTTTCTTTTTCGTCTGTTTCTCTCTGTAATCAATGTCAATCGGTAAGTGTTTGCTGCATAATGTAAATGGTCAACTTATTGCAATTTCTCTCTGTAATAATGTCAATCGCTAAGTGCTTGCTACATAATATAAATGGTCAACTTATTGCAATAAAAGAGATGTAAAATGACACTGAAAATACTAAAATTGAGCCAATAAATACGATAAAAATGCTTATTATCAATGTCATTGTTACTCTCCCTATCCAATCAATGCATGCCACGTGATACTTCTACTATGAACCTTAGGGACAAGGTTTTCTTTGGACCCATGAGTATTGTTAGTAGGTCACTATTTAAAAAGTTTATTTTACTGAATGAGTATTATCAGTATTAAGAGAGGTGTATTAATAATTATCCCTATTTTTTTAGTATTCTGTCTTTTATCTTTCCAAAAGAGGTTTTGGTTCATTATTTCTAAGAATCCTACTATTGAAAGTGTGATGTTGTTGAAGTTGTTTTACAAAAGATCAAAAGTTTTTTTAAAATTTGTCCTATTAAATTAATTCAGTTGATAGTTTTTATATTGACCTTTCGTATAAACAATTTACCATATCATTAAATATACTAACTAGTTTATACCTCAATAGTATTAAATTTTATTCTAAATTTTCGAACAACAATTTACTATATTGATAATCTAATTTTCGGTCCAATAAACTTTCTCATACATTGTCTTATAGACAAACTATAGATAGGGGGATTAAAATATAATGATAGTAATAAATTGAAAAACATTTTCACCCCATTAAACTTTTTCATATATAAGCATTTTGTTGGTACCTTTTGTAGAGAACATCTTTTACATTTATAACTCATGACTTTCTCTACTAATAAGTTCTACACGGTCTTGATGTTCCTCTATCTTGTCATTCTCTTTATTTTCACATGTGGTACAAACTAACTAAGCTACCTTTATTTATTCAATCTTACTACTTTAATTCTAAGGCTGGTTTACGTTGTTATAATTAACTTCATAATTATTATTTTTTATTTTCATGTGTAGAGGTGGAAGCAATAATTTGTGGAAAGCCATGTAAAACATGGCGAGGGCGTTGTTTCATTAACTTGTCCTGTAATGCAGAGTGCACCGACAAAGAACAAGCAATTTTTGGTACTTGTGAAGACTTTGAATGCTTATGCTACTTTGATTGTTTAACACAATAAAATAAGAGTTTAAAAGATATGATGGTAAAGGTGGACGATTTAGTTTAAATGATTTGTGATAGTTAAGTTAAATTGATATAAATTACTGTTTAAGATAGTTTTAATAACAATATTTATTTATATTTATTCGTTAATTTAGTTTGGTGGTGGTTGCTGATGAAACCGAAACGTAGGAGGTTTTACACTTACTACGACTGGTGTAAATTCTCTTGGCTTTGTATTTAGAGTCATGTCTGTCATTATTGTTTGTGTTACTTGGTTGATTGTACGTGGGTTTTGATACCGCTTGTACCAACTTGAATGTCATCTTTGTTTATACAAAAAAATATAAATCAATAATTTTTTTTAGAAAAATGGAAGTTTAGTCATTATAAACCACTTTTTCATTTAAGTAAAAACCTAGTACTATTGTCATATCATTTAAATATTATAGAAAGTTTTTAGTTAAACATATGAAATAGAAATATGGTAAAACTTTATTGGACATTGATGTAAAATTGGCACTTTTAATTAATTAAAGAGTCTAATGAATATGCATTGACAATGTAAAATAATTTTATACTATCATCTAATAAGAATTCATTAATCTATCATGTCATACCATTAACTTAAAATATACACTCTGATGTGGCGGGATACATGATGATTATTAGTTTACAGTATAAAATTATTTTACATTGGTAGTGTATATCCCATTTTCTCTTAATTAAATCAGCAAATAAAACTTTAAGTAATTGAGAAAAAAAAGTAAAAACTAAAATATTTTCATTTGTCCTTCTCTTCACTAATACATGGTCTAATGGAATCATATTTTTCTTTATTCTAGTCACTAAGAATTTGTTTGGGAGTTGATTTTTTTGGCGGGTTTTAGAGGAAAAAGTTTTAGAGGAAAATGCTTTGGAGGATTGCGGTTGTATCTTAAAATGTGTTTGATATTTTTAAAATGTTTAAATATATTACATTAATATGTAAAATCATATTGTTTTTTAAACTTTTTAAAAATATCAAAAATAGTTTAAAATATAGACACAGCTCTTTAAATCATTCCCTTCTAAAACCGTAAAAAAACCAACTTCCAAACATATTCTAAGAATCAGATGTAATAATTCATTTCTAGAAAGGCTCCGGGAGAATGGACTCAAGTCCAGAATCGTTCAGCAAAAAGAATCAAAGGAGGAAGCTACAGCAAACTAGGGTACTGTTGGAATAAGGAAAGGGAAGGTCCTGAAGATTCAGTCGATGGTGGGAATATTAAACCAATCGTAACGGTTTTTATCACTGAATTTTCAGAAAGATTTAAGGCGAAGGATCTTTTCGAAAAGTTTGAGGAATATGGCGAGGTGGCGGAGGTTTACATTCCTGCTAAGAGAGACAAGACAGGCAGGAGATATGGATTCGCGAGATTTTGTAACGTCGTGGAAGAAAGAACTCCGGCTATAAAACTGGACAGGGGGTTGGTAGATAGAGAGTTCAGAAGATCTACCCTTGTGTTTTCTGAAATAGCTGACTCTGCTTCTTGTAAAGAACCAGCCTTGTTAGAAGAGGCGGTGGATCAGGCCCATTCTAAATTGGACCTTTTTTGGCGGAAGGAAGAGGGCCTTAAAGCCCAATTTAAAACTGATCTCAAAAAGTTAAAAAAGTTTTAAAAAAAAAATGGGAAGGGCTAAGCACAGAGGCCCAGAGGCAAATTCAAAGAAATCATCAAAAGTGGAGTGTTTTCCAAGAAGAAGAAAAAGAGATTCTGCTCCCTTATCCCTATCCAACCTAATCCTAGTCAAATTCAAGAGATTCTGCTGGTTGTTTCTCTCCCAGGCGTCTCCAAGAATCTCTCTGTAAGTTCTGACGGTGGGTTAGAAGCCTTCTTTGGAGGTTCTATTCTTTGCTACGAAGACATGTCCGATTCCGATGTAAGGCGTGGAAACATGAGATTTCTAGCCAATCAAGAAGAAATCGAGGTGGGTAAACTCTGGGGGACAATAAAGGAGCTTGGCATTGTAGGAGAAGAAGACGAGGAAGTCTACAAGGATCAAATCAGAGAAATGGAAAAGAGGGATAAACTGGAGAAGGTTAAGAGGGCGTCAAAATTCAAAAGTTTATGATGATTATTGTAACTTTCAATGTCAGAGGATGTGGCAACTCATTGAAGAGAAGAAGGATTAAAGAAATCTTGCGTAAAGGAAAGCCAGATGTTTGTTTTATTCAAGAGACAAAAATGCAAAGGATGAACGATATCGTAGTACAGAGTATTTAGGGAGATAAAGATTGCAATTGGACGACCAAAGATTCAGTAGGCCAATCGGGAGGTATATTGATTGTTTGGAGATCTGATTTTTTAACCCCTCTGTTTAGTTTTAAAGTAGAAGGTTTTGTTGGTTTGTGTGCCCTTTATTCAAATTTGTTATGCTATTTTGTCAACGTGTATTCTTCCTGCTCATATGTGCTTAAACGTAAATGTTGGAGTGATTTGCTGGATAAGAAAGCTAAGTATGAGAGGGGACTTGGTGTATTGGAGGCGACTTTAATGCAGTCAAGAACCCTAGTGAAAGGAGCAACAATTATGGATCGAGTAGTTCGAAGGAGATGGAGGATTTCTCTGAATTTCTGGATCTTTTGGAGTTAGTAGAACCTTCGTGTCTTGGTAATTGCCACACTTGGAGGAGGGCCGATGGGAGTGTTAGTAGCAGACTAGACAGAATTATGTTTTCTTCTGTTTTGATACAAGATTGGAACATCTCTGGTCTTGTAACAGGAAAGAGGGACATCTCGGACCATTGTCCGGTTTGGGCGATATGCGAAAATTTGGATTGGTGGCCTAAACCCTTCAGATTTATCCGTGGTTGGTTTGATCATGTCGGTTTCAAGGTATTTCTGGAAAAAGAGTGGAGAAGTATTAAGGTTGGGGGCAATAAGAGTTTTATTCTTAAAGTGAAACTTAAGATTTTGAAGGAGAGGTTAAGAAGGTGGAATAAGGAGGTTTACGGATGGGTGGACTTGAACATCGAAAAAACTGTTTCGGAGTTCAACAATGTAGAAGAGAAATGGACTAGGGGAGAAGGAGTCGATAACCTTGAGGTCATGGTGAATCACAAGGATCTCACTAACTCGTTCTGGAGTTTGTTGTGCAGAAGAGAAAGTTTTCTTTGTCAGAAATCTAAAACCAAGTGGCTAAGGGAAGGAGATGCGAATACGCGATTTTTTCATAGAATCATGACGATGAGAAAGTCTAAGAACAACATAACCTCTATCAATACGGAATCAGGAAGAGTGGAGACTGTTGCTGGAATTAAGGATCACATTCACAACTTCTTTTCTAACAGTAGCAGAGAACAGGTCCTCAATAGGCCTGTTTTAAATGGTGTTTCTTTCTGTTCACTTTCGTCTGAAGATAACAGGCTGTTGGAGAATTCGTTTACTGAAGAAGAACTCAAAGAGGCCATTTGTGATTGTGATGGTGAGAAAACGCCTGGACCGGACGGTTTTTCGCTCGACTTTTTCAAGCAGGGATGGCACTACATAAAGTCTGATCTGCTTGATTTTCTGAAAGAATTTCACACGAATGGTAAGCTCCCTAAGGCCATGACAACAACTTTCATCGCTCTTTTGCCCAAGGTGGACTTCCCTCAACATATGGGGGAATTTCGTCCCATTTGCTTAATCTCAAGTGTTTATAAGATCCTTTCGAAAATTCTGGCAAGAAGACTGAAAAAGGTCATTGGTAAATTGATTTCTGCCACCCAAACAACTTTCATTCCGGGTCGTCAAATATTTGATGGTATTGTGGTTGTGAACGAGGTGATTGACTATGCTTCTAGATTCAAAAAAGATTGTTTGATTCTGAAAGTGGACTTCCAGAAAGCCTTCGATTGTGTGTCGTGGAATTATCTCAGATATTTATTCAAAAGGTTTGGGTTCGGTCCAAGATGGAGAATGTGGATGGAAGCTTGTATTTTCGAAAGTTCCTTTTCTGTTCTGGTTAACGGGAGCCCCACCAAGGACTTTGAAGGGTCTAAAGGAATTCGCCAAGGAGATCCCTTTTCTCCTTTTATTTTTGCATTAGTCCCTAAAGGTGTGTCTGGGTTAGTTAACAAGGCCAAGCTGTGTGGTATTTTCAAAGGTTTTAAATATGGAAAGGTCTGTTCTTACGATGTTCTCCAGTTTGCACACGACACGATTATTTTGGGGGAGAGCAGTAGGGAAAATCTGTGGGCTTTAAAGGCCATTTTAAGAGGTTTTGAAATGGTCTCCGGGTTGAAAGTAAACTTTGGCAAAAGCAATCTCTATGGGATTAACACTGCAGATGGTTTTATGGAAGAGGCTGCAGATTTTCTGTGTTTTAAATCTGAGAAAACTCCTTTCAAGTTTTTAGGGGTTAAAGTAGGGATTAACCCTAGGCGGGTGGTGTAACACCCCAATTCCCATCGCGAATAAAATAATACATAAATAAAATCAGAGTAACTAAAAATTTATTTTTCCGACAGAAACAAGGATGTCACAATTAAATAAACAAAACATCATCCCTGCTCATAAATTTGGTACATAGCATAAAATAGAGTACCCTCAAGGGACACTTTTTCCATATAAAAGAAATGGTCAATTATGGAATAAAGCGGAAAGATCCATAACCGACTTGTTTTACAAAATAAATAGTTTGATAACATCCAATTATATATACAAGGTAATACAAAATATATTCCACAATTATATACATATACAACATAATCGTTCCCCGACTCCCGTGCTACGTATCAGAGCAGACACAAAGACCTAAGCAAACGAAGATCTAACTCTTCCACTTGCCTCCACGCCTCTAAAGCTGACAATCTGCACTATGCCATAAAAAGCATATTCCAGCAGAAGGGTGAGAAATAACAACTATAACAAGATTGCATAATAATATGCCACAACACAAATAAATTCCCATAAACAATATTTCTCACCACAAACATCACATATCATATGTTTATACACAAAACATATCACTCACAACCAATGCATTTATCACATATGCATAATAATTCACCAATTCAATCATAATTTACAACACATAATCATTTATGCATCCATCACACAGCATATCAATCATACTCAATACATTTATCACAAATGTATCTCAAATCACCAAAGCTATCACAAGCTCACACCTAATCAATCCATTCATAATTCATGCATATGCACAGAGACCGACACAACGACTTTATGCAATGCAATGCGGTACCGACTTCATCATCTCAAGTTCACTCAGGAACTTCTGCTGGAACCATCGCTCATTACCAAAGTAACTCCCCGTCGGGCCTACGATGTTCACCCACCGCTCACACCTCCACCAAGAGAGGCTCACACTGTTTATGGATCGCTCACACCTCCACCGAGAAAGGCTCACGACCCGATCGCTCACACCTCCACCAAGAGAGGCTCACGATCGTCTACAACCATCGCTCACACCTCCACCGAGAGAGGCTCACGACCCGATCGCTCACACCTCCACCAAGAGAGGCTCACGACGTTGTAGCGGATTCTCATTAGAATCCCTCAACACAAGAATGCACATCATTATGCTTCACATACAAAATGACTCAAGACATTCTTGAAATGCATACATATTCACAGTGTATTCATGCATTTATCTCATACAATCACATACAATCTATATACATTCACACCAATGCACTATTGTATGATTCACATCATTTCACATAAGCAATGCATTTCACAAACCACAACAACAACATTATCACAACATCTCATTACATGTATTCACATCATATAACAGCACACAAGCGATACGTTATATAACAAAAGCATATAACATGATACCACATCAATCGCACACAAATACGACGGGAAAAGTCGACAAAACGACACGTTTCCAAAACCACGACTTAAATAAATCATCCACTAATCCCAAAACCATTTTTACAAGAAAGAAAATTTCATAAGCTTTCTAACGCTTCGAACGGGGACCAAAGCGGACTTACGAATCAAAAGTTATGAATTTTCAAAGTTTCAGAAATTTTCCCTTTCGCCCAGACCTGCGCGCTGAGCGCCCGACCTGTGCGCTGAGCGCGAAACCTGCTACGAATTTCAGCCTTAAAACACCGTTTTTAGACTTCCGGACATCCGTTTTCGATTCCGTAAAAAGCTGCGATCTCAGAATTCGACGTACTACAATAATTTCACTATTAAAAAGCCATCCAACACATTTTTCCATTTTTGACATATTTTAAAACATAATTTTATCATTGAATTCTAAATTCGAACTCGATCGAATCCGCGGGAAAACACGCAAACAACCATTCCCGATTAAACCCAAACCTTACCCGACTACACCACGCAACTTATTCCGAGTTTCAACCGTGAAAACATCGATTTCCACTCGATTCTTCCATTTATGCCCTAAACTCGAATTCTCGATAACTCGACACAAACCCCTCAAATCTCACCAACGTGTATTCCCGATTAAACCCACTCCTCACTCGACTATTCTACGCGAACAGTTTCGAAATCTAACCGCGAAAACATCGATTTTCATCAATTGTTCATCAATTGATCAATTAGAGAAAAGTTGTGAAAACAACCAAAACGATTACACAAACAACACATATACATACACAATCGAAATATAATTGAAACTTCTCACCCTTACCCAATTATTCGCGCTTGAAACGGAGTTATGTCGATTTTTCCCACTTTTCCTCTTCTCCCTTTTCTCTTCTCTTCTCTTTCTCTTCTTTCTCTTTCTTTCTCTCATTTTCTCTCTATCTCTTTCTATTTATATATAAAACATAAAACTTACCCAAGCAAAAGACCAAAATACCCCTCAGCTCAAATATCTCTCAAAATGCGATAAAACATAAACAACGATGAAAAATAATATATTGTCAAATAAAAGTCAATAATAAAATAATATAAAACCAAAACCAATTAAATCTACTCTATTAAATAAATCTAACAAAACTGGGGCGTTACAATTCTCCCCCACTTCGACATTTTCGTCCTCGAAAATCTAACCGATACGAACAACTCCGGATACGACTCTCGCATCCGACTAACAAACCAACATGCCAATAAAAGGCACACCACGAATAACACAACTGGCAAACCACCTTGCTAACTACCACAACGACACGACAACGACGACAACAACAACGACAAGATGCAAAGCCCATACAATGCACTTGACGACCAACTCACAACTCAAGGAATACCACGATACCAACACACAGGTTCACCTTAGGACCGAAACACAACAAGATCGTTACCCTACCATAGGTAACACTCTTCTAATTCCCCACAAAGGAATTAGCTACACGCACTCGAACCAACACAATGGAAACGAGACAACAACACAAACAAGAACACAAATTTCCACGGCACCACAAGGTCTCAACAACATCAACAAAACCAGAACACCAACATCCTTGTCACACAACCATGCTACAACAATGCTATGATTCACCAATCCAATCAAGACCCGACAATACCACGCATCACATAACTGGGAATGACAGCATAGTCATTCTACCCCAATACATACCTCACTAGGAACGACAACAACGTCATTCTACCCCAGTGCACACCTCATTAGGAATGACAACATAGTCATTCTACCCCAATGAGTATCCCACTAGGAACGACAACATAGTCATTCTACCCCCGTGGACACGACAACTCAATTGTACATCACTAGGAATGACATATAGTCATTCTACCCTAATGAGTACTCCACCAGGAACGACATATAATCGTTCTACCCCAATGGACCCAACGACACACTCGCACTTCACTAGGAATGACATAAAGTCATTCTACCCTAATGAGTACAACAACAACACTAGGAACAACATACAATCATTCTACCCTAATGTGTTCGACCAAAACATTAATACCTCACTAGGAATGACATATAAGCCATTCTACCCCAATGAGTATTCTAACACAATTGGAATCCATTCCACACACCAAATATTACTATTATAGCAATCCCATGATAATCAATACCTTACCATTCATCTTGCTGTGGATCTACGCCACAGAGGCCGCCATATCATACATTAATCATACACTCGAAACCACATACATTGATACTTACTTAAACAATGTATTTATCACTAACTACAACCCACAACAAATAGCATTTCATCCTTTACACCCATATCAATTCACATCAAGAATTACTCACCATCAACCAATTCCAAATCCTGAATAGTATAGATCCTCTTATGAATCCTCAATTGTTGTAAGGCATAAGCTACGACTTTACCCTCTTGCATTAACACACTGACTAAACTCATCAAAGACACATCACAATACCTCACAAACGGTTTATTAGGATCACACAGAATCAAAACTGAAGCCGTAGATAATTTCTACTTTAACCCTCTCAAACTTCCCCCACAATGAACATCCAAAGCAAACAACTTACCCTTTGCAAGTCAACCGAAGTAACGAAAACGCTAACTTGGAAAAACCTTCCATACCCTCCGGTAATAACCAACTAAAAGTCCAAAAAGCTTCTAATCACCTTAACCAACTTCAGAGCCTCTCATTGTAGAACTACATCCACTTTCAATGGATCTATAACCATACTCTCATCTGAAATAACATATCCAAGAAAACTAACCTTTTTCAACCAAAATTCTCACTTGAATAACTTAGCATAACACTTTGTCTCCTTTCAACACTTGTAAGTCAATTCTCAAACACTCTACTTGTTCTTCCTCTGAGTTTATAACAAATCCAAATATCCTCAATTAAAACCACTACGAACTTATCCAAATTCACGACACAATCAAATCGGCCACTAAATCTCAACACCATTTATATAAGAAAGAACATCTCAATCCGAGTTACGAATCCAAAGTTATGGATTTTAGAAAAAAATCCAAGTTTTTTTTTTCCCAAGTCGCGCTAAGCGGGCTCTGTCCCGCGCTGAGCGCGCTCCTCACTGCCTGGAGAGGTTCAAATTTCTGCAGACCGCGCTGAGCGGGCATCTGCGCGCTGAGCGGGCACTGCGATTTTCAGAAAAATAAACCCTTCGACAGTCCTTCCTAAAACTCACCATTTTCATCTCAAATCAGTTCCAACAGCAAAACAAGTATCAACAACCCAACAAAAGGAACTCTTAATCTCAATATTACATCCACTATTCCATCCGGGAATACATCTAAAAATCACGCACAACTTGGCAGCCCATCACTGTGACTTTCCCGCCAATCTCTAGAAAACTATCATCACAAACATAACAACATCTTAGTTTCACGTCCGAAAAGTTCTTCTACTTACTTATCAGATCCAAACCTCAAATCCTTACCTTCGTCCAATTTGAGTTCACACTCTACTCTCTGAGAACAACCATTAACGATGCCCAATCATTCTCTCTCAAAAACTTCCCAACTGGACCAACATACTAAAGCCTCTAGTCCGCCTCGCCTTCAGATATAAGAATCTTCATCGCCTCAACAAAACAATCCGTAATCATTTTCTCAATTCCAAACAATTCATTGTACTCACTATCAAAGCCCGAAAAACACGTCTATTCCATCCAACATAATTCCCGTCTGCTATCAACAAGAGATTAAGGGTGATCAGTTCCTCAATTTGTCAATAGACAGCCGACAATCATGATGGGGCATAAACCGTCTTTACCAAACTATAATAGCATTCCTTACATCCTGTGCACAAAACTACCTAAGGCACAAATCCTCAGTCGACACATACCTTACCTCCGCATTCCCTCCGGAATCGGGAACAACACTCTCCAAACAACACTTACCATCTTGCAATTCACAACACACTGAGCCAGCGCTCCACACCTGAAGCAACATGGAGAAGTACCAGCTTCTCCCCCACTTATCTCAATCTCACACCTGAAGACAAAAAATTACCAAAAACCAGAAAGTACTAACAGTGTTCCACACACCTATCACGTACTAAGGGACAAACAACAACGACAGTATTCAACTGTCACACCAACTGACTCAACAACTTGGTCGGACGGACCGACCTGCTCTGATACCACTTAATGTAACACCCCAATTCCCATCGCGAATAAAATAATACATAAATAAAATCAGAGTAACTAAAAATTTATTTTTCCGACAGAAACAAGGATGTCACAATTAAATAAACAAAACATCATCCCTGCTCATAAATTTGGTACATAGCATAAAATAGAGTACCCTCAAGGGAAACTTTTTCCATATAAAAGGAATGGTCAATTATGGAATAAAGCGGAAAGATCCATAACCGACTTGTTTTACAAAATAAATAGTTTGATAACATCCAATTATATATACAAGGTAATACAAAATATATTCCACAATTATATACATATACAACATAATCGTTCCCCGACTCCCGTGCTACGTATCAGAGCAGACACCAAGACCTAAGCAAACGAAGATCTAACTCTTCCACTTGCCTCCACGCCTCTAAAGCTGACAATCTGCACTATGCCATAAAAAGCATATTCCAGCAGAAGGGTGAGAAATAACAACTATAACAAGATTGCATAATAATATGCCACAACACAAATAAATTCCCATAAACAATATTTCTCACCACAAACATCACATATCATATGTTTATACACAAAACATATCACTCACAACCAATGCATTTATCACATATGCATAATAATTCACCAATTCAATCATAATTTACAACACATAATCATTTATGCATCCATCACACAGCATATCAATCATACTCAATACATTTATCACAAATGTATCTCAAATCACCAAAGCTATCACAAGCTCACACCTAATCAATCCATTCATAATTCATGCATATGCACAGAGACCGACACAACGACTCTATGCAATGCAATGCGGGTACCGACTTCATCATCTCAAGTTCACTCAGGAACTTCTGCTGGAACCATCGCTCGTTACCAAAGTAACTCCCCGTCGGGCCTACGATGTTCACCCACCGCTCACACCTCCACCAAGAGAGGCTCACAGTGTTTATGGATCGCTCACACCTCCACCGAGAAAGGCTCACGACCCGATCGCTCACACCTCCACCAAGAGAGGCTCACGATCGTCTACAGCCATCGCTCACACCTCCACCGAGAGAGGCTCACGACCCGATTGCTCACACCTCCACCAAGAGAGGCTCACGACGTTGTAGCGGATTCTCATTAGAATCCCTCAACACAAGAATGCACATCATTATGCTTCACATACAAAATGACTCAAGACATTCTTGAAATGCATACATATTCACAGTGTATTCATGCATTTATCTCATACAATCACATACAATCTATATACATTCACACCAATGCACTATTGTATGATTCACATCATTTCACATAAGCAATGCATTTCACAAACCACAACAACAACATTATCACAACATCTCATTACATGTATTCACATCATATAACAGCACACAAGCGATACGTTATATAACAAAAGCATATAACATGATACCACATCAATCGCACACAAATACGACGGGAAAAGTCGACAAAACGACACGTTTCCAAAACCACGACTTAAATAAATCATCCACTAATCCCAAAACCATTTTTACAAGAAAGAACATTTCATAAGCTTTCTAACGCTTCGAACGGGGACCAAAACGGACTTACGGATCAAAAGTTATGAATTTTCAAAGTTTCGGAAATTTTCCCTTTCGCCCAGACCTGCGCGCTGAGCGCGAAACCTGCTACGAATTTCGGCCTTAAAACACCGTTTTTAGACTTCCGGACATCCGTTTTCGATTCCGTAAAAAGCTGTGATCTCAGAATTCGACGTACTACAATAATTTCACTATTAAAAAGCCATCCAACACATTTTTCCATTTTTGACATATTTTAAAACATAATTTTATCATTGAATTCTAAATTCGAACTCGATCGAATCTGCGGGAAAACACGCAAACAACCATTCCCGATTAAACCCAAACCTTACCCGACTACACCACACAACTTATTCCGAGTTTCAACCGTGAAAACATCGATTTCCACTCGATTCTACCATTTATGCCCTAAACTCGAATTCGATAACTCGACACAAACCCCTCAAATCTCACCAACGTGTATTCCCGATTAAACCCACTCCTCACTCGACTATTCTACGCGAACAGTTTCGAAATCTAACCGCGAAAACATCGATTTTCATCAATTGTTCATCAATTGATCAATTAGAGAAAAGTTGTGAAAACAACCAAAACGATTACACAAACAACACATATACATACACAATCGAAATATAATTGAAACTTCTCACCCTTACCCGATTATTCGCGCTTGAAACGGAGTTATGTCGATTTTTCCCACTTTTCCTCTTCTCCCTTTTCTTTCCTCCCTTTTCTCTTCTCTTCTCTTTCTCTTCTTTCTCTTTCTTTCTCTCATTTTCTCTCTATCTCTTTCTATTTATATATAAAACATAAAACTTACCCAAGCAAAAGACCAAAATACCCCTCAGCTCAAATATCTCTCAAACGCTCTCAAAATGCGATAAAACATAAACAACGATGAAAAATAATATATTGTCAAATAAAAGTCAATAATAAAATAATATAAAACCAAAACCAATTAAATCTACTCTATTAAATAAATCTAACAAAACTGGGGCGTTACAGGTGGCGTCTTGGATCGACGTAATCAAATTCTTGAAGGCCAAACTCTCACGATGGAAAGGCAGATTTCTGTCAATTGGAGGTAGACTAACTTTACTCAACTCAACTATAATTTTGTTCCCTTGTATATGTTGTCTATTTTTAAAGCTCCCAAAGCAGTCATCAAGAAGATTATATCGATTCAAGCGTCTTTTCTATGGCAAGGAGCGAAAGACAAGAAAGGGATTTACTGGTCTAGTTGGAAAAATGTTTGCAAAACGAAAAACGAAGCCGGGTTGGGAGTTAAGGACATAGGTTTACTCAATAAAGCCCTTCTCTCTAAGTGGAAATGGCGTTTTATCAATGACAAGGAAGCGATTTGGAGGGATATTCTGGAATTTAGATACGGTAAGGTGTTGCAGGCTGTGCTTTCTCATAATGCGGTTCTGAATTTTAAGAAAGCATCATTGTGGTGGCGTGATTTGTTTGTTTTGAAACACAAAGGGGAAGACCTGCAGTGTTGGTTTAGGAGGAATATTCTTTGCTGTATTGGAAAAGGTGTCATACCCCAAATTTTGACCACTAAGATTTCCCATCATTGTGCAAATCATCATCATAATATGGATGAACCATCATGCCTCATCAAATGCCTCAAGGGTTGTTGGGCATTCACTACAATCAAAATTAGGGTTTTAAGCCTTCTCAGAGCCTTAGACAAAGGATCAATCAAAGATTGACTTGATCTCCAACTTGTCTAGCCTCTACCATATCCACAATGGATCAAAAGGACTCCCACTTCAAGGATTAAGCACAAGGTTGCTCCCTTCTAGGTGGATTAAGTCTCAAGATCGACAGTGTCACCAAATTAGGGTTTTGGTCGACCAGGGCCTCCAGATGGAAATTTTTCATCTGGGCACAAGCCAATGCTTCAAAACATAACCTAATATACTCCATGGAACCTCATGGACCCAAGCATCAAGTCAATTTTGCCTCAGGGGATGTATTCTTCAAAAATCAGGAATTAGGGTTTCTTGACCTAATTCACCCCTAAGTTGACTTTTGGGACAAATCATGAGCCAAGACCTCAAGACATGATTTGAGGGTCTTTAATATACCATATTGATCCATTTGCAACAATGGATTAATCCAAGAAGCTTGAGCAACAAGTTTCAATTTCATCTGCACCACAATTAGGGTTTCGCGAGGAAAGTCAACTGTAACTTTGACTTTTGACCAGGACATGCTCCCAAACCCCAAGACATGATTCAATATACCCTATGACACCCATGGAACATGTCTATCAATTTTGATTTAGGTCAAGGACATGATTTCCTGAAGAATTGCACAGTTTGGAATTCATCTGATAAAAAGTCAACTGTGCACAAAAGTCAACTTTGACTTTTTGAGATTTTTCACCAAAATGGATTTTTAACCCTAAAATGATGTTAATGTATGATTTGAATCATCATTCATCAAGAAAAATCAAAGAAAGTGGGATAACTTGTAAAAGGGGTAACTATAAAAACTTAGAAAAATTTCTAAGTTATGGAAAAAGTGACACTAATGTGCCAACTTTGGAGGACCATAACTCCTAAACCACAAGGCCATTGCTCCCCATTCAAAGCTTGATTTGTGGATCACATTGCCCTATACAAAAGCTTCATACTGACCTATGTCCAAATTCCTCATGGATTTTGAGTTATGGAGTGATCAAAATCAAGAAAAGTCACTTTGTTCCAACACTTAGTGAAAATTTCACTAAGTCAGAATCTGCCTTTACTTTTTTCCAAATGTAGGGGGATTTTTCCCTTGGATTCAAAAGAGATCAAAACCAAACATGTTCAAACAGTTGTTGTATCATGTAAGGGCTTTCCAAAATGACCAAGAACATTACCAAATTCAACTTGAGCCATGAGATATGACATTGGCAAGTTGCCTTGCTGAAATCTGCCAAGGCAAGGCAGATTTTTACACTTTTGGTCGATTTGCCAAAATCAGCCAAATCCAAATGCTCTTATCCACTTGGACACCTCTGAGGATTGAATCTAAAGGGGACAATCACTGAGCCAAGCCTCCAAAGTCTTTGGAACAAGAAATAGCATGTTGAACCTAGAATTGCCAAAATAGGGACAAGACTCCAATTTTGGATTAGAGCATTCAATGGAAGCATCAAGGTGGCATGAACTGAGCTCTTAGCAACTGAATTCAGTCAAGACTTATCCAAGACCAAGGGGACCAGCAGCCTGTGCCCTAACCTCTAGTCAATGGCTAGAGGAGACTTGGATTTTCATTTGCCAACATTGGCCAAACCTACTCAGCAGTTGCCATTCACTATTCCTTGCAAAACAAACTTGCTCTACTATAAATAGAGCTCAATTGTGATCAGTTTGAGTACACCAAAGCCATCAAACAGATGCTTTCCTCAAAATCTCTTCTTTCACTCTAATTTTGCCTTCCAAGGCAAGTCACTATCGGGTTTTGAGTTTGAGAGCTTTTCCAATCAAACCAATCACTCACACACCTCACATACATCATATAGAAGTGATCCAAACACTCACATAACATCTGGAACACTGATTTCACAAAATCACTAGCCAATTGCTCAAGTTCTTGACAGTTTGGCAATTGAGGTACCATCTTCAGCTCCAAACCATTTCAATCCATTCCAAGCATCCAGATACACTCCATGGCACCTAGGGAAGCTATCCAGATCATTAGAACCTAGCTGTAACACCTCCAACATAAAACACGATCACCAGTTGCAAGAGGTAAGCATGAGCTCTCCTAACTCTATGATCCATGCAATTTTTGCTGCACAATAATTTGGTCATATGTTCATAATCATGCGTGGAATGTTTCCCCTCAATTAATTGCATTGTTTGAATTGTTTTATGCTTAATTTAAATGAAATTAATTGCCATATACATGATCGTGAGGTTAAAACGAGTTGATTGGTATGTGGATTACATGATATGATCAAGTATTCAGTGAGATTGAAGAGAAAATGCAAATCTGGGCAAACCTAGAACACGCGCGTGTTCTTGGCGCCATTTTTTGAAAATTCAAATATTTGAATTTTGTGATTTTATTTAATTGATTCAAAAATTAATTTCTCTCTGAGTTTTAATGATTTTGAGTTGATTCTTTTTTTAATAATTCACAAAAATGTTAAAATATTTTATTTTCCCAAAAAATCCCAAAAATATTATTTATTTTATATAATTGATATTTTTGCAAAGAATTAATGTTTTAATTGTTTTTGACATTTAAAATATATTTTCCACCTTGATTTTGCAACTTTTAATGCCTTCTAATTATTTTGTAGGTCAATACTTAATTTTTGAAGCATTAATCCAAGATCACAATTTGTTTTTCATATGTTAAATAATTTTGATCATTTTAATTGAATTTTTATTCAATTAAAACACATTTTGAAAACAAATTAGGGTTTTTGGATTAATTCAACCCTCATAAATCATTTTCAAAACACTTTGGGCCTCTAATAGAGTGTAAGACCCAATCCTTTTTTTGACCAAATCATTTTTGGGCCTCAGTGTATTGTATAAGTCCCGATACCATAAAAAACAAACGGCACGATCGTCGCCTTTTGAAAAAAACCTTCCGGGCCTCTCCTCGAGCTATAAGACCCATTCAAAACTTTTGGGCCTCTAAATAGAGTGTAAGACCCAATCCCCTTTTAACCAAAACATTTTTTTGGGCCTCACTTATTGTATAAGTCCCTTCGCGTTAAAAGAAAATCTCGGCGCGATCGCCATTTCAAACGAAAAATCATCTGGGCCTACCCTCGTGTTATAAGCCCCACTCTTTTTCTTTAAAACTTTTTGGGCCTCTTGAGAGAGTGTAAGACCCATCCCTTTGTACAGAAAACCTTTTTGGGCCTCAGTCACTTGTATAAGTCCCTCTGTACAAAACAACAGTGCGATCACTGATAAAACCATGGGCCTCTCCTTGAGCTGTAAGCCCCAAAATCTTTCTTTTTCAAAGCACTTTCTCCTTTGATTTTGAATATACTGTTGTTTTTCAATCTTTCTTTGTTGAACAACTAACCAAACAGCATGGAAGCTCTACAACCGAGTAAGTGTTTACACGCTTTCATTTACCGCTTTCATATACATATAACTGTATTGTGGGGCTGTTTCGCTGTAAGTCTTCTTTCATAAACTCATATCAACTGTGTAATAATAGTATAGATATTTAGAGTTTCCCCGGCAACTACGTCTAGCATTAAGCCCGTTGATCACTCTTAAATAGTCAAAACTAGATCCCCATAGGATTACCAGACACAGTCTTCCCTCCTCTTGGGGTTAAACAATATGGAGACATGAAAGGCAGCATTCTCGGTGAACCCTTTCATAGACTGTCACTCGTAGAAGTTGTCAAAGAAACTCTAGTCCCCAGAGATGATCTCTTTTCCGTGAATTGCATCTCTTGAGTTTCTTCCAAATTCTCGAACTTTCCTTGCTTGATCTATTCTTTGTGAATAACCTGTCTTGAACTTCTCGGGGTTTGGGGACCCACAGGCTTCTTAAAAGCACTTGTCAAGAAACTCTATTCCCCAGAGATGATCTTTTCTCCGTGAATGGCATCTCTTGAGTTTCTTCCAAATTCTCAAACTTTCCTGGCTTGATCTATTCCTCGTGAATAGCCTGTCTTGAATTTCTCGGGGTTTGGGGACCCACGGGCTTCTTAAAAGCATCGACCTCCTCTTGGGCATCGTATAAGGACCCACAGGCTTCCTAAAAGTATCCCCGCCTCCTCTTGGGCGTTGTACAAGGACCCGTCGGCTTCTTAAAAGCTTACAGCCTCCTCTTGGGCTTCGTACAAATTGTCCCGACGACCTCCTAGAGGTATAGGAACATAACTTAGTCATCTGCATAGAACAGTCCTTTCAAAGAGTCTACTACTGTTTCTCAAAGCATAGTACAAAAGATAAAACTCCAGACTTGGACAGTCTAATTTCCTTGAGTCTCAAAGACATTCTCAAGTGACCCCTTCGTTAAATAGGAAGAAAACCCGTAGACTCGGACAGTCTCAATACCCTTTGGATTTCCCACTTCCTTAAAGAACAGGAATAACCCGGATCCTCGAATCAAATCCTTGAGTACAGTGTTGATCATATAGGAACTGGTTTTCTCTTTCAAAATCAGTATACTGGACCTGTCACTCAACTGAAACAGTTACAATAGCCTCCTCTTGGGCTTTGTATAATGATTCTCCCCAGCGGAGTCAAACAACGTTTAGCCTCTCTCTCGGGCTTTGTACGAGACACATAAGAGACTCCCTCGTCGAGTCAATCACCCATTTCGCCTCCATCTCGGGCTTTATACGAGATACAAAAAGGTTCTTATTGAGCCAAACAAATTTTAGCCTCCATCTCGGGCTTTGTACGAGATACAAAAAACTCTATCGTCGAGTCAAAAACTAAATAGCCTTCATCTCGGGCTTTATACGAGATACCAAAAGACTCTATCGTCGAGTCAAAAACCTTTTAGCCTCTCTCTCGGGCTTTGTACGAGACACATAATAGCCTCCTCTTAGGCTTTGTATAAGAAAACCACTGGTTAATCCAATCAACCTTTTAGCCTCAAAGTTGTGCCTCGTTCACAGTACACAAACATCAACAACTCCTTCCCCTTCGTCTAATTGCTGTAAGCGGCAAGCCTCTAGATCATCTACATCCACGCCACTATCCCTCTTTTAGCATGAGAAATTCCTAAGGAAAGATAGCATTGCTCTACACTGAGTTAAAGTCTTCTCCTTCAGGTTAAAAAACCCATATAAAGGAAATTATGGCATTGCCGGATTCATACATCCCGGTTAAAGTAATCCTCCTTTATAGCCAGTCACCCAACAGTTGTGACAAACATACCCTCTTTAGAGATGACAAATTCTCTCTAAAGACAAACCCTTTTAGCTTCATATCTTGGGCTTTGAACAAGATACAAACTAACTTTCGCTTCACGTCTTGGGCTTTGAACAAGACACCAAAAAAACCATTTCCTCCCATAGAATAGGAGGAACTACGAACGCTCTGATTTCCCTGTTTCGGTAAATGGGAATACGTAGGCATAAGATTGAAAGAAAAGATCTTAGAGAGCACACAAAACAAAAACCCAAAATCCCATACTCTTATCAAAAAGCATCAGTCCTAACATCCTAATCCTAGTTCCCTGCCAGAAACCTGTCATTCTGTCAATATAACATAAGAAAGGCCCATCATATTGATCGCATCCATAACCTAACAGACCGCTGTTTAAACTCAGTATGCAAGCAGGGTTAATTAGAGACATCTATTTCCCTTCCTTCACCAGCTTTAATAGGATAAAAAATGAATCGACCTGTAGTAAACTAACCCAGAGAGTGACAGCGCTTAAGAACCGCGTCCAAAATCACTCGCTACAGAAAAGTGGCGTCCACTGTGGGGCTCAAAATATTTCTTTCTTACAAATTAAGGTGAAAACCTTGGACAAGTCATTTTCATGGCGGTGGCCACCACAGAAAAGTGGCGCCCACCGTGGGGCCCTTCTAACCTTTTTTCCCTTCACTTGTGTGAATACCACAGATTGGGGCTTCCGCCGGGGAACCCATTTTCTGTCAGGAACTTAGGATTCATAGCTTTAAAGGTATAGGATGTTTAGGACAAATATATATACTGCTTTTCCTAATTGCTATACCTGTTTATTTTTCTGCTAATGGGAATGCGTGTGATGCCGTATGTGGAAAGATTAAGTATACACTTAAGATAAGTGATGGCGACGAGGTCGACCATCAACCTCAGTAGAGGCTGACCAATGCAACCCATTCCTTCTCATAGGCAATAGGCTGATTGTGATGTCTGAGAAGCTGAGGAGCCAACCTTTTTGTAGTGCGGAAACTATCGGAAATAGTTGTCACGCGATACTACCCTCATTTGAGGCTTGTAATCTATTCTCGGTGAATGGCACTTACTCTAAGATTGCTCTACAACTCGTTGGCGATCCGCTTGTTGTTTTGCTTTCCTGGGAGGAGCTGATGATAATGAGTACAGGTACAAAAATCACCCTAGTATAAACCTTTGGGGATGGGTAGAGCCTTGACTTCATGACAACGACCCTTTGACCCCATGTTTTTTCTATGTTTTTGTGTGCTGCATTCATGCATTCATTTAAAAAACATTAAAACATTAAAAAAAAATTTCTCTTCTAGTCTCTCTGTTTTTCAAATTAAACTAAGACTGTGATTGCAAATATCAGAGAAAAGGATTGCGCTAATGGATTTCGGTAGAAGGAGAACTCATAAGCACACCTTCAAGGTTCCAAAACTAGAGGATTTGAGAAGGTTAGCGAGAATGATCACTAACCCTGAGGCTTTCAGAGCCAAGCACAGAGGTTTGCTACCACTGTTAAGAGTCCATGTGATTGAGGGAATCATGGACGCGCTCGTTCAATTCTACGATCCGGTTTATCACTGCTTTACATTCCCGGATTACCAGCTAGGACCAATGCTAGAGGAGTATTCTCATTTGATTGATTTACATATCACCGATCAAGCTCCATTTCCTGGACTGGAAGAAATTCCAAAGAATCAGACCATTGTAAGAGCAATTCATTTGGATGAGTCTGAGGTCAGGACTCACATGACTACCAAGGGTGGCATACAAGGTTTGCCAGCCCAGTTCTTGACAAAGAAAGCTCTGTACTTCGCTAGTATAGGGAACGTGATTGCTTTTGAAAGAATCTTTGTTTTACTCACCTACGGGTTATTTTTGTTTCCCAACATTAATAACTTCGTCGATATCAATGCCATTAAGGTTTTTCTCATTGGAAACCCTGTACCATCTTTGCTCGCAGATGCGTATCATTCTGTACACTTAGGGAATTTGTACAGCGGAGGGGAGATCACGTGCTGTGTGCCTCTGCTTTACAAATGGTTTATCTCTCATTTTCCTAAGTCTGCTGCTTTCTGGGATCATAAGAGTGCCTTACGTTGGTCGCAGAAGATCATGTCTCTTACCAACTCTGACATAGATTGGTGTAATAGGATCTATGATGGAATCAGAATCATTGATCATTGTGGAAACTTCCCCAACGTACCCCTCATAGGAACTAAAGGAGGAATCAACTACCATCCGGTTCTCGTTCGTCGTCAATTTGGATACCCGATGAGACACATCCCACAGGGTGTTTATCTGGAAGGTCTTTTCTTCAAGGAAGGAGAGAATGACAGAGCACTATAGACAGAAATAGTGCACGCTTGGAAACACGTTCATAAGAAAGGACGGGAGTCTCTAGGAAAACCGGACTGTGTCTCGGTGGAGCCTTATCTCCACTGGGTACAAACTAGAGCTCTCAAGCTAAAGATGTCTTATCCACATCACGAAATTCTTCCGCCGAGAGAATCTGTCATGTACTTCATGACGGAAACTAAAAAGCTTCAGGTTACTCTCAACAAAGTTTAACGGGAGAGGAGGTCTTGGAAGAACAAGTACCGCACCCTCGACATAGAGTATATCAAAATACAGCAATTACTGAAAGATAAGGACACTATGATTGAAATTTTGGAGCAACATGCTGTGGATAATCAAGATGACCAAAGGAATTTGCTCGCTCCTTTCACCTGGCAAAGGAATAACAACCCGACAACGGCCCAAGAGCCCCGGTCAAAGAAAAGGAAAGTACCAGAGTCAGCACCCGATTTCTCTTCAGAGAGGACTCGGGACACATTAGCTTAGGTTTCTGTTTCCGCACCTTGTAATCTACTGTATTTCCATTTCTGTAATCCTTTGAATTCAATAAAAAGGGGTTTCCCCACTGTTTGATATTTGCAATCTAATTGTCGAAGTTTATTTTGATTAAACCAAAAAACAATTAATATAATCATTGCATTCATCATTCTCACATCACGTATTCTTCTTACCTACGAATCTCACATTTGTGTCTCGGTTCTAGAGTCAAACTGTCTCATTCGTATAATACTCGGGCCAATCGTCAGAAAAAGATGGATGATCTTGAGGAAGAAAACAGAGAGTTGAAAGAAGAGATCGACGCTCTGAGAGAGGATATGAGAAAGCTTCGTAACGACATGCAAGCCATGGCAGAAGCTCAACTACAAAGGACTGTGATCTCAGAGATCACCTTAACGCCCATAGTGGAGAAGTATGATCCTAGGTATCAAATGCCAAAAGATCGTCCTTGGGGCATGCCTGTTAACTATATCCCGGAAGGATATGTTCCGCCGATCACTGAAGAACAGGGAATCATAACAGAAGCCGTTGGGCCTGAAGGTTACAAACTTCGGGAAAACGAAGATGCTAGAGGCATACTAAAGACTCCTGAAGGTTACAAACTTCGGGAAATGCCAAGATTCACTGTCGTAGTCATGGTCCCACCCCTTGTGGTGCACATTGTCCCGGAAGGACAGATTCCACAGATACCTTCTGGTAAAAAGGAAACTATGTTTGACCGAATGGATGAGTTCCAGGAACAGTTCTTGGAAATGCAGAAGGAACTGCAAGCCATTCGCGGTCAGGATCTATTTGGAAAGGACGCCGCAGACCTTTGTCTGGTCCCCAATGTGAAAGTTCCGCACAAGTTCCAAGTGTCCGACTTTGAAAAGTACAAGGGTAACTCTTGCCCTCAAAGTCACTTGGTGATGTACGCTCGGCGAATGTCAGCTCAGACGGAGAATCAGGACCTACTGATTCACTACTTTCAGGATAGTTTAGCCGGTGCCGCACTCAAATGGTACATGGGTTTAAACCGTGCTACGATTAGCACACTCAGAGATCTTGGTACTGCCTTCGTCCAACAATACAAATACAATTTGGACATGGCACCAGACAGAGATCAACTCAGTTCAATGTCAAAAAAGGACAAGGAAACCTTTAAGGAGTACGCTCAGAGATGGCGTGAAATCGCCGCTCAAATTTGTCCACCTCTTGAGGAAAAAGAGATGACAAAGATCTTCTTAAAAACCTTAAGCTCATTTTACTACGACAGAATGGTTGCCAGTGCACCCAGTGATTTCACCGAGATGGTGGGTATGGGAGTTCGTCTTGAGGAAGTCGTCCGAGAAGGACGTTTGGCAAAAGTCGCTGGATCATCGAGTAGCACAAAACGATACGGTAGTGCTCTCCCTAAGAAAAAAGAGCAAGATATTGGGAATATCTCTCTCGGAAGGCAAAGGCGACGGTACCAACCGGTAGCAGCTGTAACTCCTGTTATCAGCCCTGCGCCTATTCCTACGTATCAACCTCAGGTTGCGCAGAGCCAACCTAACCAGGAAAGGACACAACAGCCTCTTCAGCAGGCTCGTCCTCAATACAACAACAACCATACAACACGGCCACCAGGATTTGATCCTATACCCGTATCATACGCAGAGCTGTTTCCATTACTGCTAGCTAAGGGGCACATTCAGACTAAGTCTCCTCTTATATTACCAGAAAATCCACCTTTTTGGTTTAAGGTGGATCAAACATGCCCTTATCATCAGGGAGGATTAGGGCATAACATCGAGACTTGTCTCAATTTCAAGTCCGACGTGCAAAAGCTTGTTAGGAGCGGGGTCTTATCCTTCAAGGATACAAATCCTAATGTTCTCACGAACCCGCTGCCTCAACATGAGAAAGCTGCAATCAACCTGATTGAGAAAGAATTTAACAATGTCTATCAAATTCACAATGTACTCTTATTAAAGACCAATCTGGTCAAGATGCATTATAGACAGAGTGGATATGGCCATGTGCCACCTCATAATTATCATCAATGTGATGTCTGCTCTAAAAACAATCAAGGATGTTCTGTAGTGCAAGCAGCTCTACAGGAACAGATGGATCTCTGATGGATCCAAGAGCACCAAGTTCGTGGAGTTAATATAGTCTATATGAATTCCAACGTCATTCAGAACCACGACATCCGTGCGATGAATGTTAACCTGGTGGCAATGCACTCAAGGCAAAGCCAATATCATAATCTGCCGCGGCATGATTACAGTTCTTGTCTGACTTGCTCGATAAACAAACAGGGATGCTCTTTCATACAAGAGGTCCTCCAGCGTCAGATGGATCTTGGATGGATCCAAGACTACCTTGATAGGAACCCTTATCATATCAACATGGTTCAGATCTTTGATATTCTCGTGATGAATACCAACCTGGTAGAGTTACATGCTGAACAGGTCCGACTCGGATTCCTAGTGTCACATAATTATCACAGCTGTAAAGCGGTTTGTGAAGAAGATCGAGGTTGTACCCTTGTCCAGGAGGCACTTCAGCACTTGTTAAATCACTGGTGGATGCCAATCTACATGGATGAAGATACTCAGCAGATTAGTATCAATAACAGGAATCCCACTCGGCGTCAAAGTCGGGATGTCCGATCAGTGGAAGCTAACCTAGTGAGGTTACATTGTATTCAAAGTGGGCGTGGTCAGGTGCCGCCACACAATTATGACCGTTGTAGCGTCTGTTCGGAAAGTAATCAAGGGTGTTACCTTGTGAGAGCAGCTCTTCAGGGTCAGGTGGATCGTGGAGAGATTCGCCCATATCCGGGTTCTGGACCTATCAACTGGACGCCGAACTACCTTGCCGATCAAATTGAGGACGTTGTCGTCATCTCTGATCATTATAGGGCCAGGTATGTTTTTGCCATCATCCCTCTACTTGACGAATCTAAAGTTCCCAACCGAGAACGGATCGAGATTACTTATGATGGTCAGAAAAATAAGAAGGTTCCCATAGTCATCTATTCACTGGGACCACTACCGTATGAATCAACTAAGGCTATCCCTTACAAATACGGTGCAACGACAGTTGAAAATGGAAAGGAAATTCCATTACCCTCCGTCGTGAATATTGCAGACATCAGTCGTGTAACACGGAGTGGTCGAATCTTCAACCGAGGAGTTGGAGAACCTAACAAGGAAAAGGAACATCAGACAGAAGCTCCCGATCCATCAGTCGGTCAATCCAGTAATCCTGACCTTTCGAAAAATAATGATGAGATGCTGAAGCTCATCCAAAGGAGTGAATATAACATTGTTGATCAGCTGTTACAGACTCCTTCAAAGATCTCAGTATTATCACTGTTACTCAGTTCAGAAGCCCACAGGGAGGCTCTACAGAAAGTCTTGGAGCAAGCCTTTGTGGAACAGGATGTAACAATTAGACAGTTCGATAGCATTGTCTCTAACATCACTTCCTGCAATAATTTGGGATTTAGTGATGAGGAATTACCCGAAGAGGGTCACCGTCATAACATGGCGCTAAATATCACAGTTAATTGCCAGGACAATGCTTTAGCCAGCGTACTGGTAAACACAAGGTCAGCCCTGAATGTTATGCCGAAGTCCACTTTGATGCAATTATCATTCAAAGGCCCTCCGATGAGAATCAGCGAGGTCGCCGTCAAAGTGTTCGACGGATCCAGAAAAATAGTTATCGGCGAAGTTGATCTTCCCATAACTATCGGTCCTCACACTTTCCAAGTCACTTTCCAGGTCATGGACATCCGGGCAACATACAGTTATTTATTAGGAAGACCTTGGATACATCAGGCTGGAGCAGTTACTTCAACCCTCCACCAAAAGCTAAAGTTCGTTCAGAACGATCAACTTGTCACAGTCTGTGGAGAACATGCCTTGCTCGTGAGTAGCTTATCACTATCTACTGGCATAGAACCCGAGGAGGTTATTGGAACTCAGTTCCAAGCGCTGTCGGTGGGCAAGGACAATCAATCCCAAGGAGGAACCTCGATTTCCTCATACAAAGATGCTATCAAAGCGGTCGAGAGTACCGATACAACCGAATGGGGACAGCTTGTCATTCCTATTGACAATAAAACAAAGAAGGGTCTTGGTTTTTCTGCAACCTGTACCCGGACAGCTGCTAATGATGGAAGTCTTCATCCCATTCAGAACTTCTTCCACAGTGGAGGTTTTCTTCACCCAGTGTCTCAAGCAGTACATGCTATCAATGAGGAAGATCCCTCTGACACAGAGGAAGAATAGAAGTCCTATCTTAACAAGGATGGTTATATGTCTCAGGACGAAATGCAAACTCCTTTTTGCTGTCCTACAGAGAGTCCGAGATTTATACCCAGATCAGACATCAAAATGATATACGGGGATTGTGATCCGGAAGGATGCCGTGCTCCACCAAATTCATTAGAGGAAGACACTCTGATGAAAGACAATTTTGACTACACCTACTATGGCCCGATGGATGGTATGCCAATGTGGCAACCATATCCAGGAGACTTGGGGCAAGAGAGTCAGCCGATCAATAAAAATCAGCTGACCGTCATTGAATAGAATACCTGTGTCCCCACCATGTCATGGGATCAATACTCAGGTCATTCAGAAACTACTCAACATGAAGATGAATTTGCAACGTTTGCAGGACTTGAATTCATTAACTATGCTTTTCCTGAGGTCAACGTCATCGAGAGAGATGACTCCTCCAGTTCGAAAGAAGTGTGGGACACCTTGGGACAACCGAGTGGAAAATTTGACTATACGGTCAAGTACACCGCTCCCGAAAGCTCTCGTATCAGGCTCGAAGATATCCAGCCAACTGGATGGGGAGATACAGTTGAGAGCACAAATGCTATGCAAAATGCAACAGAGGAATTATCCTACGACAACTCTGCCTGGGAGACAGATTCCAATGATCCTGCTCCACCAGAAATCAGCGTCATTTCTGAATACAAATCAAGGAAGGTGCCAGACTTTGTGATTCACCGAGGAGTTCGCCGCCAATGGGTTGTCGTCGAGGTTCCAAAGATCGTTCATCAGTCAAAGTAATTGCCATCTTTAACCTTTCACCCTGCCCAGGTGAAACAGATGTTTTGATAGGGCTCGCTTTCTGTAAATTTTCCCTCTTCGCTTCGCCCAAAGCGACACAGTTTTGTTTTATAGGGCTGTAGTTTCAAGAATCGACTTGTTCATTAATAAAATAACGTCGTTCTGTAATTTCCGCATTAATTGCTATTTTCTCTTTTCGTTTTTCAGAAAATGGTAATCCTAAAAAACAATTCAATAATAAAAACAAGCAGTAAAAAAAATACACTGCACGCACTTTGCATTTTCTCTATCTCTTCTAAACACAAATCATCACGTCATGCAGATTGCTTATTTTAAACCCCGTTGAAACATACGATCCGATGCCTTCTCCCAACTTTGATTCCTTGGTATTCGAGGCTGAAGAAGAAAATGACGGCGAAACTCCAGAAGAGATCTCTCGACTCCTCAGACAAGAGGAAAGGTCCATTGAACCTCACAAAGAGCCGTTGGAAACGGTAAACTTGGGTTCGGAAAAAGAGAAAAAAGAAATCAAGATTGGGGCACTGCTCAGTCCAACTGCCAGAGAGGGTTTGATAAAGCTTCTCAGAGAATTTCTCGATGTATTCGCTTGGTCCTATCAGGATATGCCAGGGTTGGATACCAGCATCGTGGAACATCACTTACCATTAAGATCGGAATGTCCGCCAGTAAAGCAGAGATTGAGACGGACTCACCCGGACATGGCCATCAAAATCAAGGAGGAGGTACAGAAACAGATTGACGTGGGTTTCCTCGCTACATTTGAATATCCTCAATGGTTAGCCAACATCGTACCCGTTCCGAAAAAGGACGGAAAAGTCAGAATGTGTGTCGACTACAGAGACCTGAACAAGGCTAGTCCAAAGGACGACTTTCCTTTACCACACATTGATATGCTGGTAGACAGCACAACAAAGTTCAAAGTTTTCTCCTTCATGGATGGATTCTCGGGCTATAACCATATCAAAATGGCGCCTAAAGACATGGAGAAAACTTCATTCATTACCCCATGGGGTACCTTTTGTTACAAGGTAATGCCGTTCGGTTTGAAGAACGCCAGGGCAACCTATCAAAGGGCCATGACTACTCTTTTTCATGACATGATACACAAAGAAATCGAGGTATATGTCGATGATATGATTGCAAAATTTAAGACAGAAGAGGAGCATGTGACCCACCTGTCGAAACTATTCGAGTGTTTGAGGAAGTACAAACTCCGCTTGAATCCCAACAAGTGCACCTTCGGTGTCCGTTCAGGGAAACTTTTAGGGTTCATCGTCAGCCAGAAAGGAATTGAGGTTGATCCTAACAAGGTCAAGGCCATTCGAGAAATGCCTTCTCCGAAAACTGAAAAACAAGTCAGAGGATTCTTGGGACGTTTGAACTACATCTCCAGATTCATATTCCTCATGACCGCCACATGTGCGCCAATTTTCAAATTACTCAAGAAGAACCAGGATTGCGTTTGGTCAGAAGATTGCCAAACCGCCTTCGATAGTATTAAGGAATACCTGTTGAATCCGCCGATTCTATCTCCTCCAGTGGAAGGAAGACCACTGATCATTTACCTCACAGTCTTGGAAGACTCAATGGGATGTGTACTTGGCCAACAAGACGAAACCAAAAGGAAGGAGTCTGCCATCTACTATATGAGCAAGAAGTTAACCGACTGCGAGACTCAGTACACGATGCTTGAGAAAACTTGTTACACTTTGGCTTGGGCAGCCAAACGTCTTTGTAATACATGATTCGTCATACTACTTGGTTGGTTTTCGAGATGTATCCAATCAAGTATGTCTTCGAAAAGCCTGCTCTCACGGGAAGAATTGCCCGTTGGCAGATGCTGTTATCAGAATATGACATTGAGTAACACGCTCAGAAAGCCGTTAAGGGAAGTATTTTAGCCAATCATTTAGCTCATCAACCGATTGACGATCAGGAATCAGTCGGGTTTGACTTCCCAGACGAAGATGTCATGTATCTAAAGATGAAAGATTGCGATGAACCGCTACCCAGTGAAGGGCCAGAACCAGGTTCCCAGTGGGGACTTAACTTTGATGGAGCAGTTAATCATTATGGAAACGGAATTGGGGCAATCATTGTTACCCCTCAGGGTACCCACATTCCTTTCACCGCTCGACTTACGTTCAAGTGTACCAACAACGAGGCCGAATACGAAGCTTGCATCATGGGTCTCGAAGAAGCATTTGACTTAAGGATCAAAAACTTGGACGTATATGGCGACTCAGCCCTGATTATCAATTAGATAAAAGGATATTGGAACACATACTAATCAGGATTGATTCCTTACAAAGATTATGCAAGAAGGTTATTACCTTTCTTCAACAGAGTCAAGTTTCATCACATCCCTCGTGATGAGAATCACATGGCTGATGCATTAGCCACTATCTCTTCCATGATTAGTGTAGGTCAATGGAATAACATACCTAAGATCGACATAATGCGCCTTGAAAGGCCCGCTTACATCTTCATGATTGAAGCATTCATAGATGACAAACCTTGGTATCACGATATCAAATGCTTCCTTCAGAAACAAGAGTACCCATCTGGGGCACTAAAAAAAAACAGGAAAACCCTCAGAAGACTAGCAAGCAGCTTCTTCCTGAGCGGTGACACTCTTTATAAGAGGAATTTTGACTTGGTCTTGCTCCGATGCGTAGATAGACCAGAAGCAGACATGCTGATGAAAGAAATTCATGAAGGATCCTTTGGCACTCATGCCAATGGACACACAATGGCGAGAAAAATTCTAAGAGCAGGGTACTATTGGTTGACCATGGAATCCGACTGCTACAAGTACATGAGGAGGTGTCACAAGTGTCAGATATACTCCGATAAAATTCATGTACCGCCATCGTATCTCAAAGTTCTCTCTTCCCCGTGGCCTTTTTCCATATGGGGAATCGACATGATTGGGTTGATCGAACCTAAGGCTTCAAACGGACATCGGTTCATCCTGGTAGCCATTGACTATTTCACCAAGTGGGTCGAAGCACCGTCGTACGCTAATGTAACCCGACAGGTGGTGGTCCGCTTTATCAAAAACAATATCATCTGCCGTTATGGTGTTCCGAGCCAGATCATTACTGATAATGGATCTAACTTGAACAATAAGATAATGAAAGAGTTGTGCGCAGAGTTCAAGATCAAACACCATAACTCATCTCCCTACCGACCAAAGATGAATGGAGCGGTAGAAACGGCTAATAAGAACATCAAAAGATCGTTCAAAAGATGGTTGTAACCTACAAAGACTGGCACGAGATGCTACCCTTTGCTCTTCACGGTTATCGTACATCTGTCCGCACTTTAACAGGGGCAACCCCTTTCTCTCTAGTATATGGCATTGAGGCAGTTCTCCCCATAGAAGTAGAGATCCCATCAATCCGGGTATTGATGGAAGCTAAGCTTTCAGAAGCTGAATGGTGTCAAAGTCGACACAACAAATTAAACCTGATTGAAGAGAAGCGAATCACGACACTATGCCACGGTCAGTTGTATCAGCAGAGAATGAAGAAGGCGTTCGACAAAAAGGTTCGACCTCGCATCTTCAGGAAATGAGACCTTGTGCTCAAGAAGATACAATCATTTCTCAGTGATTCTCGGGGCAAATGGACTCCAAATTATGATGGCCCCTATGTGGTCACGAAAGCTTTCTCAGGCGGCGCCTTGAGACTTGCAACCATGGACGGAGAGGAATTTGCCTACCCCACGAATGTTGATGTAGTCAAGAAATACTTCGCCTAAACTAAAAAAAAAAACGTCTCGGTGGATTGAAAACCCGAAAGGGCGGTCTAGGAAAAAGTTAGAGACATGAAAAAAAATCATCCCGATGGATTGGAAATCTCAAAGTACAATCCAGGAAAAAATTAGGGATAATGGCAAGTAACTATGTTCAACAGAGGCAAGTCCCTCAGCAGCAGCAGTTACACCATCCATCGGAGAAAACTCCAGTCTAGGTCATCTTCGACAGAAGCTCAGGATGTCCCGAATTCAAAGTTGGTAGAAGGATAGTGGTCGTTATGTGTCAACGTAGCCCTTTTACCTGTAAATTACCATTTTCAAACTTTGTATATACTCTTTGGAATCACGCGTTTGGCTAATCTCCAGCTTATCAATAAAATTTGAGCCCTTGTGCTTTTGTTTGTAATTCTTATTTGTTTTAGCTTTACAGAATGGCGTTTTAACATAATTAGCGATTCTTGAAATGAAAACAAAATGAATTTACTTGTTAAAACTTTTTCTGCTTTTAAATTAAAGATGGCAATTTCTTTTAACTGTTGAACATCAAAAGAACATCAACCGCTTCTCCAGAAGTAGGCGAACTTCAAAGTGCAGAATCAAAGTACTCCTTCTACGCCAGTGCGCCTGAATAAAGGATCAACAGTGTCGGATGCGACTATTCCATCTGACCTCTTCGGCCGAGTTCTTATCTCCTAAGCCCGACCAACGTAGCTCCCAACAGGGACTATCTCTCCTAAGCAAGGTGGAATTGCTATTCTGAACCAACGGTACTTCTTCGCCCCGCGATGGCCGAGTATCCAGTCATGTTCATCTTTTAGTTTGTATATCGCGTCAGTTTTGTCAGCATATACATACGTACATCATGCATTATTGATTTGCATTCGCATTCATATTGCATCACCATCACTCTAGTCGGTCTTGTCCCCTAGTGATGACAGTCCAATCAATCGAGTTGTTAGTTCTTGCCTCGTCAGGAAAGGTTGCATCTGAACAATCTCGCTTCCAGTGTATCTCTGGATTAGAGTCGGTCCTCAACCACTTTGATAACTTGAACCTCTGAAGAACCAGAGAACTCTCGACAAATGTCACTCTTCGCCATTGAAGATGATATCCTTGCTTTCCCGAATTAAAGAAAATCCATAGAGAAAGCTTCGTAATCGGAACTTCGGCAATACGGCAGTTTATCTCCGAAAGAACCGCTGATGAAAAGGTCATCGGCACCTCAAAATTGGAGCCCGTCATATGGCATTTCTCCGGGAAGATCCCGAGAAAAGTATGATGTAAGACCCCAAGCGGAAGCAGTATCTCAAGAGACTCATTTTCCCCAGATAGAGTCGACAAATGGTGTAACGCCCCGAATATTTAATTATTTATTTAATTAAATATTTAATTAATTATTTGTAATTATTCGGCTAATTGTGTGTTGAGGAGATTTAATCGATAAGTTGGTATGTAAGTTGGTTTGGTCATAGAATTATATTAGAAATAATATAATTAAAATATTATTAAGTAATTTCTGAATAATTTATGAATATGTCGATTATGTGGTTAAGTCGGTAAATTGTTAGTCGGGTAAAATTAGCCGAGAAATTAACACTAGAATTAATATTGTATTTTTATTAAATTGATTTTGTGAGAAATAGTACTATTGGGCCTACATTGGGGTTTTTAGTAGCAATTTAGGGGTGTATGTTTTAGGCCCATTAGATATTATAAGTGAATATTATTATTTTAATAAAACAAATAAACTAAAAGAAATAGAAGTTTAGTGTTGTGGTATCAGTTAGAAAAGTGGAGAACGTGAGCATTGGGGGAAAGGAGGAGAAACACGACGAACAGTGGATTAAGGAGAAGAGGAAAAATTTGCTACCGGTGTTTAACAGTTCCAGAAATTCGAGCTACCTTCGATCCAATCAGGTAAGGGTGGGGTTCAAATTTTATAATCGGGAGAATGATATTTAGTATGTAGAAATTGGGATTTATATAATTTTCACTATGTGATATTTATTGGATTAAAATTGGTAGATTATAGAGATCCATTATCAATTGATAGAGTAAATAGAAAAAAATTTGAGTTGCAGTATGTACATATTGACCAAATGGGGCGGTGTGGTGGGACTCCCCCTTTTCTATTTTCCAGACGCTACAATAATTTAGGTAGCACATTTGGATTAATTTTGTTTAGTTAATTCATATATAATAATTGAAGTGGGGTAGGAGTATGTGAATGGAAAATGAATTGTTGATATATTAGTTGATTATATGGTATATATGTGTTGGTACATGGAAGAAGGAACTTGCAGTGTGTTATGTTTGTGGACGTGGGGGCGGACTCACCCTTACTTCTTTCTTTTTCATTTCGCTGCAGTAGCAGCATAGTGGTTGGTTGCTTTTTCTTTATATTAGTAGCAGGGGGGGCGGTCCTGCTAGTAGAAATCCAATTTTTGTTTCCTTCTCATTTTATGCGCTACAGTGAGAAATTGTAGCATGGCCTTGCGGTTAATGTTTTAGTTAATTGCAAATAATAATTAGCAGAGCACAATTTAATTAATTAGTCCAATTAGATTATAGTATATATGTTTAGTAGAGCTATTAAAATAGCAGAATAATTATAATAGCAGAGTTGATTTGTTGACAGGAAAAAAAAAAAGAGAAATTTAGCAGCATAATATATGGTAGCAGAAAGATAAATTATTAGCAGAATTGGACATAAAACAGTGTCGGGAGCAAAATTAAGCGGTATAATTAGTTGCCCGAAATCGAATGAAAATTTTTGGGGAAGTTCGTAATAATTAGTAGGTAGTGTGGTTAATTAATTTTTGTTGAAAAGCTGCTGGAAGTTGAAAAAAGTAGGGATTTTAGTCGCCCGGTAAAAATTAAGCGGTATAATTAGTTGCTCGGAATCGAATGATATTTTTTGGGGAAGTTCGTATATGCGAGTAGATACGTGAATGGTATTTATTTTTGTTAAATTAAGTTGAATGTGTGGAATTGCCGGTACAGTCGATTGAGTTGGTTTTTGGTCCCAAATATGGACATGTTTTGCTGGAGGCATAAATAGCCGAAATTGAAAGTTGTTTATGTTGTGCTGAGTTGTATTTGTTGTGTTGATGTTGTTGATTGTATGTCGTTCATATGTCGCATACATTGCATTGTTTAAGTTGGCCTTGATGGCATTGATTAAGTTGACCCTTGATGGCACCTGTTTAAGTTGAAAAAATTGCCTCGATAACCTGGCATATGTTTAAGTTGGGAGTTCTACTCCGAAATGGTACCACATGCATATGCATAAGTTGAGTCGTATTGAGTCGTATTAATGGATTTGTTGTTATGATGAATGTTGATTGGTTGTGATATGATTGTTAGTCGTGGAGTGGTGAAACTTGTATGATTTCTAATTTTAATATATTAATTATCATACTTTTGATTATATTATTGGATATCTCACCCTTTCTTTGTTTCGCCGTTGCCTTTATATTGGTAACGTGCAGGTAATCCGGAATGAAGGAAGTCTACCTTCATTAGTTCGAGTCGGTGGTTGTCGCTCTAATACGTAGCACTCGGGGGGATAATCACGTGTTTTTCTTATTGATTGGATTATGTTTAAGTTGCTGAATTTTATATTGATTTCGTTAAAGACTTGAATTTTGAAGTTGCTTTATGTGTGCTGAAGATGCTTTAACTATTTGAAGTTAAAGACTTGTTGATTGGGAGTTATTATTTTGTTGAATTTAAAATTAAGAAAATTTTATGTTGAACTTATTAATCCGCTGCATGAAAGTTAAAGTTATTATATTTTAAAGATTAAGCAGGTTCGAATCAGTTATCCGTAGAATTATTTTTTTTATCATGTATGCTTTACAGGTGATTGTATGATATGTTAAAGTTGAAATAAATGTGACATCCTGCATGTTGTAATTTTATACTCTGATATTATATAATTACGTTGGGTAGAATCAGGGTATTACATCAGTGGTATCAGAGCAGGTCGGTCCGTCCGGCCAAGTGTCGAGTCGTAGTTGTCTAACAATCGAGTATTGTTATTTGGTTCTAACTTTTGTTTATGTTGCAGTGATAAGTTGAGATGGCTGGAAGGAACGATGCTGCAATGGTTGCTGCAATGCAAGCAATGGCTCAAGCTGTACAGAATTTACCGCAACCTGGCGAGAATGATGGATCTCGTAGATTGGCGACATTTCAGAGAGAGAATCCGCCTACCTTCAAGGGCAAGTATGATCCTGATGGAGCATTGGATTGGTTGAAAGAGATTGAGAGGATCTTCCGGGTGATGGACTGCACTCCAGCGCAGAAGGTTCATTATGGGACTCATATGCTAGCAGTCGAAGCTGATGACTGGTGGCTAGAGACTCGTCAGAGGTTGGAGACTTCAGGTGAAGTTATCACTTGGGATGTGTTCCGAAGGGAGTTTCTGAAGAAGTATTATCCAGAAGATGTCTGTGGTAAGAAGCAGATTGAGTTTCTTGAGCTGAAGCAAGGAACTATGTCGGTTACTGATTATGCTGCGAAGTTTGTTGAGTTGGCTAAGTTTTATCCGTACTATACCGGTGATGATGCTGAGTTTTCTAAATGCATCAAATTTGAAAGCGGGCTGCGCTCTGAAATCAAGAAGGCAATTGGGTATCAGAAGATTCGTGTCTTTTCTGATTTGGTTGATAGTTGCAGAATTTATAAAGAGGATAATAATGCTCACTACAAGATTGTTAGTGATAGAAGAGGCAAGCAACAGCAGAACCGTGGTAAGCCTTATGATGCTCCAGCTGGAAAAGGTAAACAGAGAGCGACTGAGGGCAAGAAGACTAGTAGGGGAGATGCTCCTGCTGGTATAACTTGTTTCAATTGCGGGAAACCTGGCCATAAGAGTACTGCGTGCAATCAAGAGGTGAAGAAATGTTTTCGTTGTGGTAAGATGGGACATACTATGTCTGAATGTAAGCATAAGGAGATGGTCTGTTTTAATTGTGGTGAAGAGGGACATATTGGTAATCAATGTCAGAAGCCAAAGAAAGCTCAGACCAGAAAAGTGTTCGCGTTAGCAGGAACTCAGACAGCTAATGAGGACAGACTTATCCGAGGTACATGTTTCATTAATAGTACTCCTTTAATTACTATTATTGATACTGGTGCTACACATTGTTTTGTTTCTGCTGATTGTGTTCAAAGATTGGGTCTTAAGTTATCTTCTATGAATGGATAAATGGTCGTCGAGACTCCGGCTAAGGGATCAGTGACTACTTTTCTTGTGTGTTTAAGGTGTCCTTTATCGATCTTCGATAAAGACTTTTATGTTGATTTGGTTTGTTTGCCGTTGACCGGAATGGATGTAATCCTAGGTATGAACTGGTTAGAGTATAACTATGTTCATATAAATTGTTATCGTAAGTCGGTGAGGTTTTCTACTCCAGAAGAGGAAGAAGTTGGATTGTTGTCTTTCAGAGAGTTGCAGAAATTGATGAAGGAGGAAGCTCAGATGTTTTCATTGATGGCAACGCTGTCTATTGAGAGTAAAGCAAAGATTGATGAATTGTAAGTGGTAAATGAATTTCCTGAACTTTTCCCTGATGAAATTCCTGATGTGCCGCCAGAGAGAGAGGTTGAATTCGGAATTGATCTTGTACCTGGTACTAGACCTGTTTCGATGGCACCATACAGAATGTCGGCATCCGAATTATCTGAATTAAAGAAGCAGTTGGAAGAGTTACTTGAGAAGAAGTTTATAAGACCAAGTGTATCACCGTGGGGAGCTCCAGTGTTGTTAGTAAAGAAGAAAGATGGAAGTATGAGACTTTGTGTTGATTATAGACAGCTGAATAAAGTAACAATCAAGAACAAGTACCCACTTCCAAGAATAGATGATTTGATGGATCAATTGGTAGGTGCTCGCGTGTTTAGCAAAATCGATCTGAGATTGGGTTATCATCAGATTAAAGTGAAAGATGAGGATATTCAGAAGACGGCGTTCCGAACACGGTATGGACACTATGAGTATTCGGTGATACCCTTCGGTGTTACAAATGCGCCGGGAGTATTCATGGAATACATGAACCGTATTTTTCATACTTATCTGGATCATTTCATGGTTGTATTCATTGATGACATTCTGATTTATTCTGAGTCAGAAGAAGAGCATAAAGAACATTTGAGAACAGTATTAGAAGTTTTGAAAGACAAGAAGTTGTATGCGAAGCTGTCCAAGTGCGAATTTTAGTTAAAGGAAGTCAGTTTTCTTGGTCATGTGATTTCGGGTAGTGGTATTGCTGTGGATCCATCTAAAGTAGAGGCTGTTTTAGAATGGGAAACTCCGAAGTCAGCTACTGAGATTAGAAGTTTTCTGGGACTAGCTGGTTATTATAGAAGATTTATTGAAGGGTTTTCTAAGTTGGCACTTTCGTTAACTAGATTGACTTGTAAAAGTAAAGCTTTTGTGTGGGATGTTCAGTGCGAAGAGAGTTTTACGGAGTTGAAGAAAAGATTGACGTCGGCTCCGGTTTTGACATTACCGAATCCAGGAGAACCGTTTGTGGTTTATTGTGATGCTTCGCTGATGGGTTTAGGAGGTGTGCTTATGCAGAATAATAAAGTAATTGCTTATGCGTCTCGACAGTTGAGGACTCATGAAAAGAACTACCCTACGCATGATTTAGAACTTGCTGCAGTGGTTTTTGTGCTGAAGATTCGGAGGCATTATCTCTATGGCTCTAGATTTGAAGTTTATAGTGATCATAAGTGCTTAAAATATTTGTTTGATCAGAAAGAGTTAAATATGAGAAAGCGCAGGTGGTTGGAATTACTAAAGGATTATGATTTCGGTTTGAACAATCACCCAAGAAAGGCTAATGTAGTGGCTGATGCTTTAAGCCGAAAGACTTTACATATGTCAGCAATGATGGCTAAAGAACTGGAATTAATTGAACAATTCAGAGATATGAGTTTAGTTTGCGAAGTGACGCCGCAGAGTGTTACTCTGGGGATGTTGAAGATTAACAATGATTTTCTGGATGGTATCAGAGAAGCTCAGAAGTTAGATGTGAAATTGGTAGATTCGATGGTTGGAATCGATTAGTCAGAGAATAATGATTTTAAATTGGATATGCATGGGGTGTTGAGATTCCGCGATCGGATTTGTATTCCTGATGATGCAAATATGAAAAAGATGATTCTTGAGGAAGGTCACAGAAGCAATTTGAGTATTCATCCAGGAGCTACAAAGATGTATCACGACTTGAAGAAATTGTTTTGGTGGCCTGGGATGAAGCGCGATGTGGCGCAATTTGTGTATGCGTGTTTAACTTGTCGGAAGTCGAAAGTTGAGCATCAGAAACCTGCAGGGTTGATGCAACCATTGGAAATTCCAGAATGGAAATGGGACAGCATTTCTATGGACTTTGTGACAGGGTTACCTAATACCTTAAGGGGACATGATTCGATATGGGTGATTGTTGATAGGCTTACAAAGTCGGCTCATTTTATACCTATTAACATCACTTTTCCAGTGTCGAAGTTGGCGGAGATTTATATTCGTGTAATTGTGAAGCTGCATGGTGTTCCTTTGAGTATTGTGTCGGATAGAGATCCGAGGTTTACTTCCGATTTTTGGAAGAGTTTGCAAGAAGCGTTGGGTTCTAAGTTGAGGTTGAGTTCGACATATCACCCTCAGACGGATGGTCAAACTGAGAGGACTATTCAGTCGTTGGAGGATTTGTTGCGAGCATGTGTTCTCGAGCAAGGGGGTTCGTGGGACACCCATCTACCGTTAATAGAGTTCACTTATAATAACAGTTACCATTCTAGTATCGGAATGGCACCTTTCAAAGCGTTGTATGGTCGGAGATGTAGGACTCCTTTATGTTGGCATGAATCCGGAGAAAGTATAGTGCTTGGACCAGAAGTTGTTCGAGAGACTACTGAGAAGGTGAAGTTAATCCGAGAAAAGATGAAAGCTTCCCAAAGTAGACAGAAGAGTTATCATGATAAGCGAAGGAAGGATTTAGAATTTCAAGCTGGTGACCATGTATTTTTGAGAGTCACGCTTGTGACTGGTGTAGGACGAGCTTTGAAGTCTAAGAAGCTCACTCCTCGTTTTATCGGTCCATATCATATTTTGGACAGAGTTGGAAAAGTTGCTTATCGGGTGGCATTACCGCCAAATCTTTCTAATTTACACGATGTGTTTCATGTGTCACAACTCCGGAAGTACATTTCAGATCCGTCTCACGTGGTTAGTATGGATGACGTGCAAGTACGGGATAATCTTACCGTGGAAACGATGCCTGTACGAATTGCGGAACGTGAGATGAAGACCCTGCGAGGAAAGGAAATTGCATTGGTGAAAGGTGTCTGGTTGGGAGCTACTGGAGAAAGCATGACATGGGAATTGGAGAGCAAGATGCGAGACTCCTATCCCGAGTTGTTTGAATCAGGTAAATTTTCGAGGACGAAAATAGTCTAAGTAGGGAAGAGTTGTAACGCCCCGAATATTTAATTATTTATTTAATTAAATATTTAATTAATTATTTGTAATTATTCGGCTAATTGTGTGTTGAGGAGATTTAATCGATAAGTTGGTATGTAAGTTGGTTTGGTCGTAGAATTATATTAGAAATAATATAATTAAAATATTATTAAGTAATTTCCGAATAATTTATGAATATGTCGATTATGTGGTTAAGTCGGTAAATTGTTAGTCGGGTAAAATTAGCCGAGAAATTAACACTAGAATTAATATTGTATTTTTATTAAATTGATTTTGTGAGAAATAGTACTATTGGGCCTACATTGGGGTTTTTAGTAGCAATTTAGGGGTGTATGTTTTAGGCGCATTAGATATTATAAGTGAATATTATTATTTTAATAAAACAAATAAACTAAAAGAAATAGAAGTTTAGTGTTGTGGTATCAGTTAGAAAAGTGGAGAACGTGAGCATTTGGGGAAAAGAGGAGAAACACGACGAACAGTTGATTAAGGAGAAGAGGAAAAATTTGCTACCGGTGTTTAACAGTTCCAAAAATTCGAGCTACCTTCGATCCAATTAGGTAAGGGTGGGGTTCGAATTTTATAATAGGGAGAATGATATTTAGTATGTAGAAATTGGGATTTATATAATTTTCACTATGTGGTATTTATTGGATTGAAATTGGTAGATTATAGAGACCCATTATCAATTGATAGAGTAAATAGAAAAAAATTTGAGTTGCAGTATGTACATATTGACCAAATGGGGCGGTGTGGTGGGACTCCCCCTTTTCTATTTTCCAGACGCTACAGTAATTTAGGTAGCACATTTGGATTAATTTTGTTTAGTTAATTCATATATAATAATTGAAGTGGGGTAGGAGTATGTGAATGGAAAATGAATTGTTGATATATTAGTTGATTATATGGTATATATGTGTTGGTACATGGAAGAAGGAACTTGCAGCGTGTTATGTTTGTGGACGTGGGGGCGGTCTCACCCTTACTTCTTTCTTTTTCATTTCGCTGCAGTAGCAGCATAGTGGTTGGTTGCTTTTTCTTTATATTAGTAGCAGGGGGGCGGTCCTGCTAGTAGAAATCCAATTTTTGTTTCCTTCTCATTTTATGCGCTACAGTAGGAAATTGTAGCATGGCCTTGCGGTTAATGTTTTAGTTAATTGCAAATAATAATTAGCAGAGCACAATTTAATTAATTAGTCCAATTAGATTATAGTATATATGTTTAGTAGAGCTATTAAAATAGCAGAATAATTATAATAGCAGAGTTGATTTGTTGACAGCAAAAAAAAAAAAAAGAGAAATTTAGCATCATAATATATGGTAGCAGAAAGATAAATTATTAGCAGAATTGGACATAAAACAGTGTCGGGAGCAAAATTAAGCGGTATAATTAGTTGTCCGAAATCGAATGAAAATTTTTGGGGAAGTTCGTAATAATTAGTAGGTAGTGTGGTTAATTTATTTTTGTTGAAAAGCTGCTGGAAGTTGAAAACAGTAGGGATTTTAGTCGCCCGGTAAAAATTAAGCGGTATAATTAGTTGCCCGGAATCGAATGAAATTTTTTGGGGAAGTTCGTATATACGAGTAAATATGTGAATGGTATTTATTTTTGTTAAATTAAGTTGAATGTGTGGAATTGCCGGTACAGTCGATTGAGTTGGTGTTTGGTCCCAAATATGGACATGTTTTGCTGGAGGCTTAAATAGCTGAAATTGAAAGTTGTTTATGTTGTGCTGAGTTGTATTTGTTGTGTTGATGTTGTTGATTGTATGTCGTTCATATGTCGCATACATTGCATTGTTTAAGTTGGCCTTGATGGCATTGATTAAGTTGGCCCTTGATGGCACCTGTTTAAGTTGAAAAAATTGCCTCGATAACCTGGCATATGTTTAAGTTGGGAGTTCTACTCCGAAATGGTACCACATGCATATGCATAAGTTGAGTCGTATTGAGTTGTATTAATGGATTTGTTGTTATGATGAATGTTGATTGGTTGTGATATGGTTGTTAGTCGTGGAGTGGTGAAACTTGTATGATTTCTAATTTTAATATATTAATTATCATACTTTTGATTATATTATTGGATATCTCACCCTTTCTTTGTTTCGCCGTTGCCTTTATATTAGTAACGTGCAGGTAATCCGGAATGAAGGAAGTCTACCTTCATTAGTTCGAGTCGGTGGTTGTTGCTCTGATACGTAGCACTCGGGGGGATAATCACGTGTTTTTCTTATTGATTGGATTATGTTTAAGTTGCTGAATTTTATATTGATTTCGTTAAAGACTCGAATTTTGAAGTTTCTTTATGTTGGCTGAAGATGCTTTAACTATTTGAAGTTAAAGACTTGTTAATTGGGAGTTATTATTTTGTTGAATTTAAAATTAAGAAAATTTTATTGTTGAACTTATTAATCCGCTACATGAAAGTTAAAGTTATTATATTTTAAAGATTAAGCAGGTTCGAATCAGTTATCCGTAGAATTATTTTTTTTTATCATGTATGCTTTACAGGTGATTGTATGATATGTTAAAGTTGAAATAAATGTGACATCCTGCATGTTGTAATTTTATACTCTGATATTATATAATTACGTTGGGTAGAATCAGGGTGTTACAAATGGCGTTTCCAACAGAGAAGTTTGTGTACCTCTACAATTCATACGATTGGTCTCCCCAGCGAGTCTAACGTCAAACTTTTTCCCATCAAATGGCATCTCCCCCCAGGAAAATCCGGCGAGAAGTTTGAGGAAAATCGCTACGTATAGCGTCCCTTGTCAAGAAAGTTTATTGACAAAAGAAACTTAGACCAGTTCCTTGGTAGGAAACCAGGATCGAGGGGAAGTTTACAACAGCAACTTAGACCAGTTCCTTGGTAGGAAACCAGGATCGAGGGGAAGTTGACAAAAGAAACTAAGACCAGTTCCTTGGTAGGAAACCAGGATCGAGGGGAGGTTTATTTCAAAAGAAAACTGAGACCAGCTCCTTGGCTGAAGACCAGGATCAAGGGGAAGTTTACCTTTTCTAAGCATCATCACTTAGCTAAAGAAGATGAATGCGTAAGCTACCATTCATAACCACCATCAAAATTTCGGGTATTCCGATATTTAATCCTCTTGCACCCCGAATGCCCGAATACCTTCGTCATTCACACCTTCGGGTCCAAGAATATTAAATAGGGGCATCTGACATACCCCAAATTTTGACCACTAAGATTTCCCATCATTGTGCAAATCATCATCACAATATGGATGAACCATCATGCCTCATCAAATGCCTCAAGGGTTGTTGGGCATTCACTACAATCAAAATTAGGGTTTTAAGCCTTCTCCGAGCCTTAGACAAAGGATCAATCAAAGATTGACTTGATCTTCAACTTGTATAGCCTCTAACATATCCACAATGGATCAAAAGGACTCCCACTTCAAGGATTAAGCACAAGGCTGCTCCCTTCTAGGTGGATTAAGTCTCAAGATCGACAGTGTCACCAAATTAGAGTTTTGGTCGACCAGGGCCTCCAGATTGAAAATTTTCATCTGGGCACAAGCCAATGCTTCAAAACATAACCTAATATACTCCATGGAACCTCATGGACCCAAGCATCAATTCAATTTTGCCTCAGGGGATGCATTCTTCAAAAATCAGGAATTAGGGTTTCTTGACCTAATTCACCCCTAAGTTGACTTTTGGGACAAATCATGAGCCAAGACCTCAAGACATGATTTGAGGGTCTTTAATATACCATATTGATCCATTTGCAACAATGGATTAATCCAAGAAGCTTGAGCAACAAGTTTCAATTTCATCTGCACCACAATTAGGGTTTCGCGAGGAAAGTCAACTGTAACTTTGACTTTTGAATAGGACATGCTCCCAAACCCTAAGACATGATTCAATATACCCTATGACACCCATGGAACATGTATATCAAGTTTGATTTAGGTCAAGGACATGATTTCCTGAAGAATTGCACAGTTTGGAATTCATCTGTTAAAAAGTCAATTGTGCACAAAAGTCAACTTTGACTTTTTGAGATTTTTCACCAAAATGGATTTTTAACCCTAAAATATTGTTAATGTATGATTTGAATCATCATTCATCAAGAAAAATCAAAGAAAGTGGGATAACTTGTAAAAGGGGTAACCATAAAAACTTAGAAAAATTTCTAAGTTATGGAAAAAGTGACACTAATGTGCCAACTTTGGAGGACCATAACTCCTAAACCACAAGGCCATTGCTCCCCATTCAAAGCTTGATTTTTAGATCACATTGCCCTCTACAAAAGCTTCATACTGACCTATGTCCAAATTCCTCATGGATTTTGAGTTATGGAGTGATCAAAATCAAGAAAAGTCACTTTGTTCCAACACTTAGTGAAAATTTCACTAAGTCAGAATCTGTCTTTACTTTTTTCCAAATGTAGGGGGATTTTTCACTTGGATTCAAAAGAGATCAAAACCAAACATGTTCAAACAGTTGTTGTATCATGTAAAGGCTTTCCAAAATGACCAAGAACATTACCAAATTCAACTTGAGCCATGAGATATGACATTGGCCAGTTGCCTTGCTGAAATCTGCCAAGGCAAGGCAGATTTTTACACTTTTGGTCGATTTCCAAAATCAGCCAAATCCAAATGCTCCTATCCACTTGGACACCTCTGAGGATTGAATCTAAAGGGGACAATCACTGAGCCAAGCCTCCAAAGTCTTTGGAACAAGAAATAGCATGTTGAACCTATAATTGCCAAAATAGGGACAAGACTCCAATTTTGGATTAGAGCATTCAATGGAAGCATCAAGGTGGCATGAACTGAGCTCTTAGCAATTGAATTCAGTCAAGACTTATCCAAGACCAAGGGGACCAGCAGCCTGTGCCCTAACCTCTAGTCAATGGCTAGAGGAGACTTGGATTTTCATTTGCAAACATTGGCCAAACCTACTCAGCAGTTGCCATTCACTATTCCTTGCAAAACAAACTTGCTCTACTATAAATAGAGCTCAATTATGATCAGTTTGAGTACACCAAAGCCATCAAACAGATGCTTTCCTCAAAATCTCTTCTTTCACTCCAATTTTGCCTTCCAAGGCAAGTCACTATCGGGTTTTGAGTTTGAGAGCTTTTCCAATCAAACCAATCACTCACACACCTCACATACATCATATAGAAGTGATCCAAACACTCACATAACATCTGGAACACTGATTTCACAAAATCACTAGCCAATTTCTCAAGTTCTTGACAGTTTGGCAGTTGAGGTACCATCTTCAGCTCCAAACCATTTCAATCCATTCCAAGCATCCAGATACACTCCATGGCACCTTAGGAAGCTATCCAGATCATTGGAACCTAGCTGTAACACCTCCAACATAAAACACGATCACCAGTTGCAAGAGGTAAGCATTAGCTCTCCTAACTCTATGATCCATGCAATTTTTGCTACACAATAATTTGGTCATATATTCATAATCATGCATGGAATGTTTCCCCTCAATTAATTGCATTGTTTGAATCGTGTATATCAAAAATCCCAGCCTTCATGCAGAATCTAGGGTTCTTGAGGATTTTTCGTGATTTCTTGTTTTATGCTTAATTTAAATGAAATTAATTGCCATAGACATGATCGTGAGGTTAAAACGAGTTGATTGGTATGTGGATTACATGATATGATCAAGTATTCAGTGAGATTGAAGAGAAAATGCAAATCTGGGCAAACCCAAAACACGCGCGTGTTCTTGGCGCCATTTTTTGAAAATTCAAATATTTGAATTTTGTGATTTTATTTAATTGATTCAAAAATTAATTTCTCTCTGAGTTTTAATGATTTTGAGTTGATTATTTTTTTAATAATTCACAAAAATGTTAAAATATTTTATTTTCCCAAAAAATCCCAAAATTATTATTTATTTTATATAATTGATATTTTTGCAAAGAATTAATGTTTTAATTGTTTTTGACATTTAAAATATTTTTTCCACCTTGATTTTGCAACTTTTAATGCCTTCTAATTATTTTGTAGGTCAATACTTAATTTTTGAAGCATTAATCCAAGATCACAATTTGTTTTTCATATGTTAAACAATTTTGATCATTTTAATTGAATTTTTATTCAATTAAAACACATTTTAAAAACAAATTAGGGTTTTTGGATTAATTCAACCCTCATAAATCATTTTCAAAACACTTTGGGTCTCTAATAGAGTGTAAGACCCAATCCTTTTTTTGACCAATTCATTTTTGGGCCTCAGTGTATTGTATAAGTCCCGATACCGTAAAAAATAAACGGCACGATCGTCGCCTTTTGAAAAATAACCTTCCGGGCTTCTCCTCGAGCTATAAGACCCATTCAAAACTTTTGGGCCTCTAAATAGAGTGTAAGACCCAATCCCCTTTTAACCAAAACATTTTTTTGGGCCTCACTTATTGTATAAGTCCCTTCGCGTTAAAAGAAAATCTCGGCGCGATCGCCATTTCAAACGAAAAATCATCTGGGCCTACCCTCGTGTTATAAGCCCCACTCTTTTTCTTTAAAAATTTTTGGGCCTCTTGAGAGAGTGTAAGACCCATCCCTTTGTACAAAAAACCTTTCAGTCACTTGTATAAGTCCCTCTGTACAAAACAACAGTGCGATCACTGATAAAACCATGGGCCTCTCCTTGAGCTGTAAGCCCCAAAATCTTTCTTTTTCAAAGCACTTTCTCCTTTGATTTTGAATATACTGTTTTTTTTCAATCTTTCTTTGTTGAACAACTAACCAAACAACATGGAAGCTCTACAACCGAGTAAGTGTTTACACGCTTTCATTTACCGCTTTCATATACATATAACTGTATTGTGGGGCTGTTTCGCTGTAAGTCTTCTTTCATAAACTCATATCAACTGTGTAATAATAGTATAGATATTTAGAGTAACCCCAACAACTACGTCTAGCATTAAGCCTGTTGATCACTCTTAAATAGTCAAAACTAGATCCCCATAGGATTACCAGACACAGTCTTCCCTCCTCTTGGGGTTAAACAATATGGAGACATGAAAGGCAGCATTCTCGGTGAACCCTTTCATTGACTGTCACTCGTAGAAGTTGTCAAAGAAACTCTACTCCCTAGAGATGATCTCTTCTCCGTGAATTGAATCTCTTGAGTTTCTTCCAAATTCTCGAACTTTCCTGGCTTGATCTATTCTTTGTGAATAACCTGTCTTGAACTTCTCGGGGTTTGGGGACCCACAGGCTTCTTAAAAGCACTTGTCAAGAAACTCTATTCCCCAGAGATGATGGCATCTCTTGAGTTTCTTCCAAATTCTCGAACTTTCCTGGCTTGATCTATTCCTCGTGAATAGTCTGTCTTGAATTTCTCGGGGTTTGGGGACCCACGGGCTTCTTAAAAGCATCGGCCTCCTCTTAGGCATCGTACAAGGACCCACAGGCTTCCTAAAAGTATCCCCGCCTCCTCTTGGGCGTTGTACAAGGACCTGTCGGCTTCTTAAAAGCTTCCAGCCTCCTCTTGGGCTTCGTACAAATTGTCCCGACGACCTCCTAGAGGTATAGGAACAGAACTTAGTCATCTGCATAGAAGAGTCCTTTCAAAGAGTCTACTACTGTTTCTCAAAGCATAGTACAAAAGATAAAACTCCAGACTTGGACAGTCTAATTTCCTTGAGTCTCAAAGACATTCTCAAGTGACCCCTTCGTTAAATAGGAAGAAAACCCGTAGACTCGGACAGTCTCAATACCCTTCGGATTTCCCACTTCCTTAAAGAATAGGAATAACCTGGATCCTCGAATCAAATCCTTGAGTACAGTGTTGCTCATATAGGAACTGATTTTCTCTTTCAAAATCAGTATACTGGACCTGTCACTCAACTGAACAGTTACAATAGCCTCCTCTTGGGCTTTGTACAATGATTCTCCCCAGCGGAGTCAAACAACATTTACCCTCTCTCTCGGGCTTTGTACGAGACACATAAGAGACTCCCTCGTCGAGTCAATCACCCCTTTCGCCTCCATCTCAGGCTTTATACGAGATACAAAAAGGTTCTTATTGAGCCAAACAAATTTTAGCCTCCATCTCGGGCTTTGTACGAGATACAAAAAACTCTATCGTCGAGTCAAAAACCAAATAGCCTCCATCTCGGGATTTATACGAGATACCAAAAGCCTCTATCGTCGAGTTAAAAACCTTTTAGCTTCTCTCTCGGGCTTTGTACGAGACACATAATAGCCTCCTCTTAGGCTTTGTATAAGAAAACCGCTGGTTGATCCAATCAACCTTTTAGCCTCAAAGTTGTGCCTCGTTCACAGTACACAAACATCAACAACTCCTTCCCCTTCATCTAATTACTGTAAGCGGCAAGCCTCTGGATCATCTACATCCACGCCACTGTCCGTCTTTTAGCATGAGAAATTCCTAAGGAAAGATAGCATTGCTCAAAACTGAGTTAAAGTCTTCTCCTTCAGGTTAAAAAACCCATATAAAGGAAATTATGGCATTGCTGGATTCACACATCCCGGTTAAAGTAATCCTCCTTTATAACCAGTCACCCAACAGTTGTGACAAACAGACCCTCTTTAGAGATGACAAATTCTCTCTAAAGACAAACCCTTTTAGCTTCATATCTTAGGCTTTGAACAAGATACAAACTACCTTTCGCTTCACGTCTTGGGCTTTGAACAAGACACCAAAATAACCATTTCCTCCCATAGAATAGGAGGAACTACGAACGCTCTGATTTCCCTGTTTCGGTAAACGGGAATACGTAGGCATAAGATCGAAAGAAAAGATCTTAGCGAGCACACAAAACAAAAACCCAAAATCCCATACTCTTATAAAAAAGCATCAGTCCTAACATCCTAATCCTAGTTCCCCGCCAGAAACCTGTCATTCTATCAAAATATCACAAGAAAGGCCCCACCACATTGATCGCATCCGTAACCTAACAGACCGCTGTTTAAACTCAGTATGCAAGCAGGGTTAATTGGAGACATCTATTTCCCTTCCTTCACCAGCTTTAATAGGATAAAAAATGAATCGACCTGTAGTAAACTAACCCAGAGAGCGACAGCGCTTAAGAACCATGTCCAAAATCGCTCGCTACAAAAGACAATCAGGTTAACTTTTGGGATAACAGCTGGTGCAATTCTCAACCTCTTCGAATCCTTTTTTCGGATATTTTTGATAGTATTACTTTCAGACCGGAGCTGGTTTCTCAGTATGGCAGTTGGGTTGTAGAGCAGTGGAATTGGAATTGGGGCATCTTCTCTGCTCCTTTTCAGTTCATCGTAATGGTAGTCGGTGGCTGGATTTTAAGAACTGCTTATCTCCTTTCTCTTGCAATCAGTTGGCTGAAGACTCATTCACTTGGAAAGGGGACGACTCGGGTAGTTTCACAGTTAAATCATGTTATAATGGTATGGCTTGTATCTAGAATAACTATGGTCCTGAAGAGGAGTTCTTGCAGCAGATTAGGATGTTGTGGAAAGCTAAAGTGCACTCTAAGATTCATATATTTGGTTGGAGAATGTTCATCAACAGATTACCTACTAAGAAGGAGCTTGCGATAAGGGGAGTGATCCATAGTCCTGTTGAATCTGCTTCAGGCTCGTGTTTTCATAGCTTGGAAGATGGGTACCATTTATTTGTTGACTGTCCATTTTCCAGCAAAATATAGAATCTTATTTGTAGTTGGATGGATTTGGAGTTTATTGTTGAAGAAACTATTCCTAAACATGCAGAGAAATTCGGTTTATTGTTAGGTCATAAAGTTGGAAAAAAGAAGAGGATGTTGGTGTGGCTGGCCACTTGTTGGTGTTTGTGGATTCGGAGAAACAACGTGATCTTCAATAATGTCAGTCTGAATTTATAGGAAACGTGCAATCATATTAAAGTTACTTCGTAGAATCGGTTAGTCATAGGTACGAAAAGTAAATCGGTTTTAATTTTTTACAATTGGTGGAGAAATCCAGTAGAATATCTCATGTTGAATTGATCGTGTAATTGTTTTGAGCACAATTTGTGCTCTTTATCAATTTAATTGCCTATTAAAAAAACATATTCTTAGAATCTTACCATAAAACTGGACAGTTTTACTATAAAACTGGATGTTTGACTTCAACATTTTATTTCATGTATAATAATATAATAATAAGTGAATCTTTATCAAATTGAGTTTTTTTTTTAAAACAGGTAGACATAAAAAATAGAATCCTACAAAGGAACATGAAGATTGGAGTCATTAAAGATGTAATCTAATCAATAAATTATTAGGTCAAAGAATCATCTAAGACACGTATCAGGTAATAGAAAAAATAATTAAAGTATTAATATAAATACAAAGTGTTAGTTTGATTTTTCTTTACCATAACATCTCTAAAGTGTGAGTTTATTGTATCACATTCACAAGCACGGGGAAATAATCGTTGAGATATTAGACATAATCTAAATTGAGTTGTGTGGCCCAAGCCCAAAGCTAATTAGGGTTTAGAGTTTCTTACTTAGTTTGTTATATTTATTGCTTAGTAGTCAAATCACTTAGGTATATATAAATAAACCACTTTGTAATTCAGTTATTATCCTTCATTCATTCAATAATATCAATCTTTATTTCCTTATTCTCTCTTTCTCTCCTCACTAAAAGTGCCTCACGCACTAACAAATTGATATCTAGAGCTCTGTTAGATTCTTGATCGCGTTTTCAAGAATCACACGTCAGAGATCGTGTTTTCGGGATCGTGACTTGTTGTTGATCAATCGCTACAAAGAATAACGGTAACAGAAATTTACCAAAATCTTTTTTCAATTCTTGACGACAAGAATTGGCTTCGATGGAGAAAACAAATGCAATCTCTATTTGGCTTTCATGAAATCCTAGAAGTGGTTACTGCACTTAGTGAAGATGCAACCGAAGCACAGAGAACCGCTCATAAGGATGCCAATAAGAAGGATTGCAAGGCGGAGTTTTACATCCAATTGGCAGTTGATACAGGTAATTTCGACATAATCACTCATGCTGAATCGGAGAAGGAGGCATGGGATATTCTTTTCAAGTACTATGAAGGAGGCGAGAGAGTCAAGGTTGTCAAGTTGCAAACCTTGCAACGACAATATGAATTTTTGTCGATGGGAAAGGACAAAAAGATTGTAGGCTATGTGTCGAAGGTGCAGAAACTCGTCCATCTCATGAAGGGTTGTGGTGAAACCCTAACTGATAAGATGATAGTTGAGAAGGTAATGCGTACGTTGACCTCTCACTTTGATTATGTTATCGTAGCCATTCAAGAATCCAACAATCTTGAAACCCTAAAAATGGAAGATTTGGTTGGTTTGTTGGAGGCGCATGAGATTAGGATTGTTGAAAGGAAAGGAGTTCAAGACTTGATACAAGCACTACAAGCTCAATTATGGAAGAAGAATGGTGGTTCCAATAAGTTCAAAGGCAAAATCGACAAGATTTAGAGCAAGAAGTCTTGGTCGATTCCTCACAAGAATAAGATCAACGATTGAACTTCTGAATCCTCGAAAAGAGGAGAAGGAAATTCCTATCAGAAAGACAAAGTAGAGAAAAAAGGTAGGCAATGATATAACTATGAAATGTGGGATCATTTGGTCAAGCAGTTTTGGTACAGGAAAGACAAGGGATCGACAAAAGGTAAGGACGAAGGAGCAAACCTTGCACATCAAGATTCAGATGATTTTGATGATATGGTAGTTATGGATTCAATTGTAGATGACCATGTCAAATCCAAGATCTGGTTCCTTGACTCAGGCTGCTCGAATCACATGACTGGTCGAAAAGTATGGTTAGTAGATTTCGACGAGTCTAAGAAGAGCAAGGTCAAACTTGCTGATAATAGCTCGTTGCAAGCAGAAGGTACTGGTAACATAGTTATTCAAAGGAGTAATAGAGAAAAAGCCTTTATCAAATATGTAGTTTATGTCCCCGAAATAAAGTGCAATCTTCTAAGTGTAGGACAACTGGTGGAAAGGGGGTTCTCGGTGGTTATGAAAGATGAAGCCTTAGAACTTTTCGACATCTAAAATAACTTGGTATTGAAATCTCCCCTGTTGAAAAATAGAACATTTAAGACCATGATCAGTTCGACTGAGGTACAATGTTTGAAAACAGTTGTCGGCTACAAGAATAGTTGGTTGTGGCATCTGAGGTTTAGTCATCTAAACTTTAGTTCGCTCAATCAACTGATCACTCAAGATATGGTAACTGGTATACCAAGTCTTGAGATTCCTGACAAACTTTGTGAATGGGGTCTAGTCGGAAAGCAATATAGGAAGTCTTTCATTTCAACAATGCCAATGAGATCATCTTGCATACTCAAAGTTGTACATTCAGATGTATGTGGTCCTTTTGAAGGGCATACCATTGGTAGAAACATGTATTTTGTCTCATTTGTCGATGAGTACAATCAAAAGCTCTGGATCTATGTGATCAAATAAAAGGGCGAAATATTTGAAATTTTTAAGAGATTCAAGATACTTGTCGAAAACCAGGGTGAAAAGAATATCAAAGTTCTGCGAACAGATGGAGGTGGCGAATACACATCCAAGATATTTGAAGAATTATGTGCAGAACATGGTATTGATTATGAGATAACTGCTCCTTATACTCCTTAATAGAATGGAATAATAGAGAGAAGAAACGAGACCATATTGGACATGGCGAGATGCATGCTGAAGCAGAAGAATTTTCCAAAATCCTTATGGGGTGAAGCTGTTTTAACTGCTGTTTATATTTTGAACAGGTGCCCTATTAAGAAGCTGAAGAACAAGGTTCCGAAAGAAGTGTGGAGTGGCAAACGACCATCAGTGAGTCATCTGAAGGTGTTTGGATCTATTTGCTACACGCATATTGCTGATGCTAGGAGAAGGAAGCTTGATTATAAGAGTGAACCTATGATTCTGCCTGGATATCATAAGACTAGAGCATACAAGTTGTTCAATCCAATTAATCAGAAGATTGTGATAAGTCAAGATATTGTGATTGATGAAAATTTGGCCTGGGATTGGAATTCTAGTAATGCAATTGACAAGACATTGATGATCTATGATTTCAAATAAGTAAGTAATGATGTCAAATTCAAAGATATTGTCGATATTCTAGTTGAAGTCGAAGTAATTACTGACATTTCCGACGAAGAGGATATGGCTGACACAAGGCAAAGACCTCCAAGAACAAGGTGCCCTGTTTATATTCTAAACAGGTGCCCTGCCAAGAAGCTGAAGAACAAGGTTCCTAAAGAAGTGTGGAGTGGCAAACGACCATCAGTGAGTCATCTGAAGGTGTTTGGCTTTATTTGCTACAAGCATATTGCTGATGCTAGGAGAAGGAAGCTTGATGATAAGAGTGAACCTATGATTCTGGTAGGATATCATAATACTAGAGCATATAGGATGTTTAATCCAATTAATCAGAATATTGTGATGAATCAAGATATTGTGATTGATGAAAATTTGTCCTGGGATTGGAATTCTAGTAATGCAATTGACAAGCCATCGATGATCTATGATTTCAACGAAGCAAGTAATGATGTCAAAGTCGAATATATTGTTGATATTCCAGTTGAAGTCGAAGTAGTTACTGACATTTTCGACACAGTCGAAGTCGAAGAGGATATGGCTGACACAAGCCAAAGATCTCAAAGAGCTAGAGCACGTTCAGCAAGACTTCAAGACTATGAAGTGGTTGGTGATGATAAAGTCACAATAAATGGAGAACTAGTTCATTTTGCTTTACTTGCAGGTGCTGAACCAATCAACTATAGAGAATCCTTCAAAGATAAATAATGGAAGTCTGCTATGGTCAAAGAGTTACAAGCAATTGAAAGAAATAACACATGGGAGTTGGTCGAATTGCCAGCTCATACAAAAGCTTTCAAAGTGAAGTGGGTGTTCAAGTTGAAGCAAAATACTGATGGGCCGATAGCAAGACATAAGGCGAGATTGGTAGCTCGAGGATTTCTTCAGAGAGCAAGACTCGACTACTCTGAATTATTTGCACCTATCGCAAGATTGGAAACTGTTTGACTAGTGGTAGCCTTGGCATGCAATCAAGGTTGGTCGACATTTCACTTATATGTGAAATCGGCATTTTTGAATGGACCTTTAGATTAACAGGTGTTTGTCCCACAACCTCCTGGGTTTGTGAATTAGGAGGAATCAAGTAAAGTATACAAGTTACACAAAGCACTCTATGGTCTCAAGCATGCACTTAGGGCATGGAACAAGAAGATTGACTCATACTTGGTTGAATTGGGATTCTTCAAATGCAAATCTGAGTATGTTGTCTATGTTCAGGTTATGGTACAAGATATAACAATCATCTTCGTATATGTCGATGACTAGTTAGTAACTGGAAGTTTCTTGGAGAACTTGTCGAAGTTCAAAGAGCTAATGAAAAAGGAATTTGAAATGTCGGATCTGGGAAAGTTATCATAGTTCCTAGGCATGGAATTTCAAATTTCGAAGCAAGGTATAGTGCTACATCAAAAAAAGTATGTCAAAGAGATACTCAAGAGATTCATAATGGATGATTCGACTCCTACATCTTCGCCAATCGAACCAAATTTGAAGTTGGAGAAGCATGGAGAGGAAGACAAAGTCGATGCAACTTTGTTCAAACAAATTGTCAAATCTCTGAGATATGTGTGCAACAGTTAACCTGATATATGTTTCTTAGTCGGATTAGTGAGCAAATATATGAGTAAACCAAGGGTGTCACACATGAAGGCTGCAAGAAGAATCATGAGATACTTAAAAGGATCGACAAACTATGGAGCTTTATTTCGACGAGACTCTGAAAGCAAAGAAGCTATGGTTGCTTGTTATTCAGATGCTAATTGGTATGGAGATAAGGAAGATCGAAGAAGCACTACTGGATATTTCTTTCAAGTATTTGGCGCCCCAATCTCACGGTGCTCGAGAAAGCAACCTCTGGTGGCATTGTCATTATGTGAGGCTGAATATATATTAGGATCCCATGCTACATGTCAAGCAATTTAGATCAGATCTGTGCTGGAAGAGATCGAGGTTGAAGTAAAGAAACCTCTGGTACTGCAGATCACCAACAAGTCAGCCATAAATCTAACGAAGAATCTAGTTTTTCATGGAAGAAGTAAGCACATCGAAGCTGGATTTCACTTCTTAAGGGAGACGGTGAATCAAGGTGAACTTGAAGTAAGACATTGTTTAAGTGAAGCACAATTGACCGACATTTTTACCAAAGGATTGAAGACCGACAGGTTCCTAACTTTGAGAAAGAAATTAGGAATAGTTCAGATCGACAATGATTAATGTGGTTCGACAAATTGGATTGTAGGGGGTATGCTAAGATATTAGATATAATCCAAGTTGAGTTGTGTGGCCCAAGCCCAAAGCTAATTAAGGTTTAGGGTTTGTTATTTAGTTTGTTATATTTATTGCTTAGTAGTCAAGTCACTTAGGTATATACAAATAAGACACTTTGTAATTCAGTTATTATCATTCATTCATTCAATAATATCAATCCTTATTTCCTTATTCTCTCTTTCTTTTCTCACTAAAAGTGTCTCACACACTAACAATAATAAGGTGTCCGAGTCATCATATGAATGTTAGATATTTGATAATTGTAGTTTAATTCAAACAAGAATTGTGTAATTCATGTTATGTCCAAAATAATAGGGAAATGACAACCTGGAAATTCATTGTAGAAAGTTAAAAGTGATTATTATTTAAAGCATGGAAGATGAGAAAATAAATGTCATACTCCCGTTTTGTTAGACTTTTTTTAATTCATCTGATACATGTCAATTTGTCAATTTTTTCATTTTATCCATATGCCTTTCAATCATCAAATAATGTCAACCAAAAGTCGACATTTCACGTATTACAAAATTTGACTAAAAAATCATGCATCATTGATCATTATCATACATCATAATAAAAGTCAAAGGAGCGTCAACATTTCACATGTTGAAGACTTTGACTAAATTTGCATTTTTTTTTAAATTATTTTTCTTTATTTAATTTTCTTTGCATTATTTTTTTGCTGCACTTAATTAGTATCTTAATCATCACCATTTTGCATGGAAACTTCATTGATTCAAAATCAAGAGTTTAAAGAGGTTTTGAACCTCCAAGAGCAAAAATGATTAAATGTGATTTAATTTTTTGTTTTTTTATGGCTTGTTTTTTAATTTTGCGCTTTCTATGATGTTCGTGAGATCGAACAGATGAATTTTCTTTATTCATTTATTTAATTTCATGAAAAATTGAGCAAGTTATGACCAAAATATGGACGAATTCTGTTGTTGATCTTGAACAAATGCCCGATTTATTCCTGGCCACACGATGCAGTTTTTTTCTTCTCCTTTAAATCTGGCGCTGCCATGTGGCATTGAGAGTGTGATAACATGCCCATTCGCATTAGAGCCAAACCCAAATGGATGCAGGATTTTATTTTAAAATGATAAGTTTATTATTAGTATTTTTTGTTTTGAATTTCCTTCAAGTGGGCTGGCCCATTAACCCATATCTTTTAGGGTTTTACCTTATGTATTTAAAGTACTTTGGTGGAATGAAAGAGTAGAGAATTAATTCATAAATTTTATATTTCTTCTTCTCCTTTAGTTTTATGTGTGCTCTTAGTCTAAAATCTGGATCTAAGAAAATAGTTGTGGAAACCTTTTTATTAAATTGGTGCTTTCATCATGGCTCCTCCTCCTAAACCACCAAACCGTAGAGATATAATTGAAGAAGTTGTTTAAACAGCCCATATCCATTTAGATAATGCAATGAACCAAACACAACAGCAAATGGATGAGAGGTTTGATAAAACCACTGCAGATCTGGAGTTGATTCAAACTCGTATAGACAATGAAAAACAAATTTTTGATTCTAGATATGAGAACATCATGGGACTGCTCAACAAAATAGCTACAAAAAAAGAACAGTAACCTGTTTCTACTATTCAGACAGCATCAACATCATCTTCATCATGTATTACTCATATTTCTAATTCACTTCCCATATCAACAACACACCTAAGCCCTATTTTTACTAATGCCTCAACCCCTCATAGCTCACCTATTTTCCAGCAGCATAGACCTAATTTTCATTCCACAAACACCTCATACCAAACCCCCTTAACCACTGCTGCCATACGTCCCACACCAACTCAAATACCTAGATTTATGTCCTCCCCCTATCTCACATAACCCAACATCTTTGCCATTCTCACAAAACTATAATATCCCAATGTTCCAACAACTGCTGTTACCTCCATTTCAACCACACACACCTCTACCCCCATTTCGAACACCCAAACTAGAACTTCCCATGTTTGATGGTACCAACCCTTTAGAATGGTTATTTCAGGCTGACCAATTTTTTGATTTTTATCAATTACCACCTGAACATAGACTATCAATTATGTCATTTTATATGAAGGGTGAAGCTTTATGTTGGTATAAATGGATGCATCAAAGTCATCTTTTAATTGATTGGGCCTCTTTCACTAAGGCATTAGAATTACTCTTTGGTCCATCTACCTATACAAATCACCAAGCTGAATTATTTAAATTAAAATAAGTGGGTTCAGTTGTGGAATATCAAGCTGCATTTGAAAAACTTGGTACTCAAGTGGTGGGTTTACCTCAAGATGCCATTCTTAATTGTTTTATTTCTGGTTTAACAGTGGATATTCAAAATGAAATAGCCATTCATAAACCAGTTTTAATTTTACAAGCTATTGGCATTGCTAAGCTGATTAAATCTAAGATTAAAGATGCCAAACCCAAATTTCAGAAATCCTTTCCCAACACAAGTCACAAACCCAACACAACATCCCAATCACCAGTCCCAAATAGTTCCATCCCAAAACCCCAAGCCACACCTCAGCCTACCAAATTCCCTATCCGGAAGCTATCTAGTGCTCAACTTCAAGAGCATCGTGCTCAAGGCTTATGTTTCAATTGCGAAGAGAAGTTCATACCCGGTCATCGTTGTACCTCCGGGAAATTTCTCTTATTGATGGAGGACGATGACGTCATAATTTCACATGAACAATCAGATGTTTCACATGAACAATCAGAAGCAGTAAATGTCATTTCACACACATCAAAATTTGATGATACATATTTCCAACTATCTCCCCAAGCTGCCATTGGACATTTTCCCCCCAAGACTCTTAAATTCACAGGATTACTGAATGCTCTTATGGTGACCGTCTTAATCGACACCGATAGTACCCATAATATCCTTCAACCCCGCATTGCCCAACACCTCAAACTTCCAACCAAACCCATTCAAAATTTTTCCGTAATAGTGGGAAATGGATCCAAACTATCTTGTACCGGCCTTTTCCCCCAGGTTCCTATCACCTTACAAAACAACCTATTATATATTCCGTTCCATTTGTTACCAATTAAAGGAGCACATGTAGTACTTGGTATGGAATGGTTACGTACCCTTGGTCCTATAATGGCAGGTTTCTTAATTCCTAAGATCTCATTCACCTACTAAAACAATGATATCACCATCACAGGCGATCCTAAGTCACTACCTGAACACTCATCCTACAACTAATTCTGCCACCTTTTACACACAAACTCAATTGCTTCAATACATCTACTACTTTACCACCCTTCCAATGAAACTCAAACCTTACCTCCCACACCCAACCCCAACCTTCTTGACTCTTTACCCCATACTCTTCCAAAACAAATAACATCCATTTTACAATCACATGATGTTGTCTTCCAACAACCACACGGTTTACCTCCATCACGTCCTCATGACCACCATATCTGAATCATCCCTAACACTGCCCCAATCAATGTGAAGCCATATCGCTATCCTCACTCACAGAAAGATGTCATGACAACTATTATTCATGATATGCTTAAGGAAGGCATCATTAAACCTAGAAACAGCCCATACTCCTCACCCGTATTGTTGGTTCGAAAAAAAGATGGATCTTGGAGATTCTGTGTGGACTATTGCGCCTTAAATACAATGACAGTTCGTGACCGTTTTCCCATACCAACAATTGATGAAATTTTTGATGAATTGGGTTCTGCAACTATTTTCTCTAAGATCGATTTCGGATCTGGTTACCACCAGATCAGAGTGACACCAGAAGACACACATAAAACAGCTTTTCGGATGTTTGATGGACACTACGAGTTCTTAGTTATGCCATTTGGTCTGACTAACGCTCCTAGTTCTTTTCAATCGACGATAAGTGATTTGCTACGCCCGTATCTACGTCAGTTTGTCTTAGTTTTCTTTGATGATATTATAATTTACAGTTCTTGCATTACAGAACATGCACATCATTTACAACTAATTTTAGAATTACTCTTATCTAACCATTTTTATGCCAAACTCTCCAAATGTGTTTTTGCTGTTCCAAGTGTTGATTACTTAGGTCATATTATCTCAAGTGAAGGTGTAACCCTAGATCCGGCAAAAATTCAAGCAATCATTGACTGGACAAAGCCACACTCTCTCACGACTCTCAGGGGTTTTTTAGACCTCACCGGTTTTTATCGACGATTTGTTCGTCATTACGCCTCACTCGCCGCTCCTCTCACCGATTTATTGCGTTCCACTAAAGTAGTTTGGAGTACATCAGCTGATTCAGCTTTTACAACGTTAAAAAAAGAAAATGACAGAAACTCCAGTCTTATGCCTTCCAAATTTCTCCAAAACTTTTGTTCTTGAAACAGATGCGTCCGTAGTAGCCATTGGCGATGTTATTTCGCAACAGGGTCACCCTTTGGCTTTCTTCAGCAAGAAGTTGTGTAGCTGTTGAATGCAGAATAGGGCAAGGAGCAAAAATATTTATTTTCGGAAGAATTCCCTCCAGGATTTATGTCGTGTCCCCAGAGATTGGTTCGAGGGAAAGAATGTCGTTCGACAGTCTCTCACGTTAATGAGTTTGGATTATAATGGTTTAAAACATGAAAACAGAAAAGTAAACATTAAAACATAAAAACAAATTCACTTTTCAGCAAGACAAACTTATCCGGCATGCACATAATCGACTCCTCACAAACTTAAACTTACCGACCAGTTATACTCAACCTACAATACTCCTCAATATCACCCAACATCGCTCACAACACAGGTTATGTCTAACGCAAAGTTGAGAGAACAACCGTGTTACCGTTGCCGATACTTTCGTACGCTAGCTCAAGGCACGGAGGCATTAAGTTTCGACGCCTATTGAAGATTGCTAGCCCTAAATCTATCTTTAGAATCTAGAAACTAACAGACAATCATCCCTAATCGAAGTTTGCGACGGTTATCTCTAACGCAACCCAAACCTCGCGCATAAAGCAAAAATCAGAGACAATCACCAATAGAGATTTGTAAAGCAAGTTTTATACAACTCCATGGGCGACAAATATACATGAGATCATAGTCAATACATATACAAAACCCAACATAGAAGAAAAACACAAAGAAGAAGAGAAATGAACCAAAAATCTCGCAGTTTGTCAACGCCGGTCGACGATCAATCCACCCCGGATCATCCGTATGCAAGCTTCCATGTTGTTTTCTAATCTAATCTACTGAAAAAATGAAGTTTGATGGAGTTGGAGCAAGAATCCCCAAAACCATCCCAAAAAATAATGACTGAAATAAACTATATACATTGCAAATTCTGCACAGCTCGCAGTGCAAACGAGCATTCGCATTGCGAATGACTCAAAAAATGGCACTTTAAGTGCCACTGAATACTAAACCGCCTTTGCTTTCCTTCGTTGGTTCGTAGTGCGAACGAATCATTCGCAATGCGAATGCTCGCTGACAGGTTCCCAGTGCAAACTTTGGCTTGTTTCTCCTCTGCCTCTCTCTGGCCTCCTTCGCTGTGGCCTTCGCTGGTCTTCGCAAAGCGAATGCTCGCTGCCAATTCGCAATGCCAACATGACAGAAAACCAGTCCTTATTTTTGCCACAACTTCTTCACCGAACTCCGATTTACGCACGGTCGGAAGCGTTGGAAAGCTTATTCAATGCTCTTAAAGAATATGGTAAGATGGCCTTTATTAACTACCTACAAAATTGAGATAAAAATCAATTAAACTAAGTAATATTTAAACAATACGCAATATATACACTAAAACGTAAAGTAAACATATTTATAAACAAAGTAGGGTTTATTTAAACCGATATAGACAAAAAGTACTGATAAGTGCAACAAAACTTATATACAAAAATAGGTACATTGTGCACTTATCAATAGCCAGCTTTAAGCTTCCTCCGTGTATGTTCGAGAGATGTACGCCATTACAGAAGCTGTAAAGAAATGGCGTCAGTACTTAATCGGCCGACATTTTCACATATATACAGATCAGAAAAGCTTGAAAAATCTGTTAGTTCAAACAATTCAAACTCCTGAACAACAGAAGTGGGCGGCTAAATTGCAAGGTTTTGAGTTTGACATATTTTACAAACCTGGGAAGTCCAATCAGGTTGCTGATGCCTTGAGTCGCATTGAGGTTGATGAAGAAGCAATGTTTTTTTCGATCTCGTCTCCTATTCCTTTACTGATCACATAACTCAAGCAATTCTACAAATCCAAACAAGAAAGTCAAATCATTATGAGTAAAATATTATCTGATTCGGGTTCTAACCCCCTTCTTCAAATCAAAGAGGATCTAGTGTACTACAAGGATAAGATATACATACCTCGTGATGCAGAACTACGACAAAACATTTTGCGAGGATATCACTGAACTCTTGCTGCGGGTCATTCAGGGCTCCAACCAACTCTAGCACGCTTATAATCCTCATTCCTCTGACCTGGTATTTACAGAGATACAAAAATCTTTGTTCAAAATTGTTGAATATGTCAACAGAATAAATACATGACCAAGAAGAAACAGGGCCTGCTACAACCCCTACCTATACCAGACCAAGTGTGGGAAGATTTAACCATGGACTTTATAACACACTTACCGGTATCCTTTGGACATACTGTTGTCTGGGTATTTTGCGACAGATTGACAAAGTTCTGCCATTTCATAGGTCTCTACCAAATTTTCTGTGAAAGATCTAGCCTTAAGATTTTCAGTTGAAATCTGTTGATTACACGGAATGCCGCGGACAATAATCTCGGATCGCGACCCTCTATTCCTTAGCACCTTCTGGAAATAAATCTTCCGTGCACAGGGCACCACCTTGAAGTATAGTATGACCTACCACCCTGAAACAGACGGTCAAATAGAGGTGGTTAATCACTGCCTAGAAACTTACCTACGATGTTTTACAATGGACCATCCTAAACAATGGTTCAAGTACTTACATTTAGCAGAGTTTTGGCATAATACCGCTCATCATAGCTCCATTAAATTTCTCCCTTTAAGGCTCTTTATGGACGCCCCCTCCCTCTTTCACTCAGTACGATCCCGGCTCGTCAACCCTCGCAACAGTGGATGTTTCCCTGCAACAAAGAGATGAAATCCTCAGAGTTTTAAAATAGAATCTAGAACGCAGCAGAAAGTATATGGAAGTACAAAGCAACAAAAAAAGACATGATATCACCTTTTCGAAAGGCGATCTGGTTCTGCTTAAACTCCAGCCGTACAGTCAAACCTCTTTGCAACAACGCACCTCTAACAAGCTAGCAAAACGATTTTTTGGTCCCTTCAAGGTGCTTCATAGGATCGGAAAGGTAGCCTATCATCTGGATCTCCCTACTTCTTCGAAGATCTACCCGGCCTTCCACATCTCCCAGTTGCGAATATTCCATGGCACAGATCCTATTTCCCACTTTATTCGTCTTCCTTCGGAGTTAGAAAAGGATCTTAGTGAAGAACTCCCACATGCACTTCCATATTTAACCGTGCATGCCACAAACAACACAACGACACCCACAAAAGATCCGACACTAGAAGAACGCACGGTTTCAAAAGACAATACTACAACACCCAAACATGAGGTGAAACAGGAAGAAAGAAGGGTTTCAAAGTCTTTGGAAAAGGAAGGCAACCAAGGTGTTTTGGAGTTAGGTTATGAAAGTTCATAGAGGGTAAAAATATTAAAGAGAAGTCACAAGACTCAGATTTAGAAAATGGAGCAACTGATATTCTTCAAGATTCGCCTCATAAAGACAAGGAGAGAGAGTTAACTAGTTAGCACATGGGGAACTCAAATTCTGACCCTTCACGTGCTAAGAAACCCACGTATCCCAACACTTGCCTTCCCAACGGCTATCTCATCTCTCCACCTGTACCACTTGCATGCCTCGGGCCCCAAAATATCACACCTACTCCTCTCCCTTGTCAGTCCACTACACCGCATGAGCTAGCTAGATTGGACAACTCACATGTTTTTCCTGATAACCCAACTGCCCCTTGTGCTTCTCCTAATCGTACGGTTGTTTTAGACTCCAACCAGTCAAATTCTCAAGCCACTAATATTCCTCAAATTGGGCCTGCTACGATGGATTCTAATTGGGCTACTTCATTTGTTACAAAAACAAAGTTTTCTACACCCAACCTTGAGGACAAGGAGGTTTTTGACTTGATAGTAGTGATAACAGGCCCATTCGCATTAGAGCCAAACCCAAATGGATGCAGGATTTTATTTTAAAATGATAAGTTTATTATTAGTATTTTTTGTTTTGAAATTCCTTCAAGTGTGTCGGCCCATCAACCCATATCTTTTAGGGTTTTATCTTATGTATTTAAAGTACTTTGGTGGAATGAAAGAGTAGAGAATTAATTCCTAAATTTTATATTTCTTCTTCTCCTTTAGTTTTATGTGTGTTCTTAGTCTAAAACCTAGATCTAAGAAAATAGTTGTGAAAACCTTTTTATCAGAGTGAGGACAAAGTGGAAAGGGATCATGTACATGAGCTTGCTATGCCTGCGAAATCCTGGTCGCGCGCATGATCTGATGTTGGAACACGAGACAACCTCTTAGGACATGGTTAACCGCACTTTGGGCCTCTCCTCTTGAGCCAGCGCTGTTTCCACCCCTATTTTTGTTGTATGTCATTTTTTTATTATTTAAGTTGGGCATTGGGCCATGTGTTTTAATTATTGTTTTTTTGTTCACTTTCTCCCATCTCTCCTTTATTTCTCTTGCACTCCATTTATTTTGGTCATTGTTTTTTGTTTTTTTTAATTTTATTATTATTATTATAATTAATTAATTAAAACTTATTTTAATTGATTAATTAGGTTAATTAGTCTTAATCAATTTAATTAATAGTTGTATCTTTTTCAATTGATTAAGTAAAATACTTAATTTTAATTAACCAAAGTAATTAGTTCAAATCAAATTTAGTTAATTAATTGAATTCCTTGTTTACTATACCATTTGCTATAGCATATCTCTCATGTCTCATGCACTTCCACATATCATTTTTGCCTCACTTACAATTATATTTCTATTATTATTATTTGTTAATTTGTTTAATTAAATAGTTAAATTGAATGAATGTTTATAATGATAAAAAATATATTTTCTAATTTAAAAACCTTTGGTCCAACGCCAAGTGGGTTTTCAAAACCTCGTGATTCTATTTATTTTATTATTATTAGTTTTTATTTGTTTATTTCTTTAATTGCTACAATTAATTAAATAAATAGATCATAATAATAATAATAATAATAATAATAATAATAATAATAATAATAATAATAAAATATAGATAAATAGTTAAGGGAGTATTTTCAAACACCCATTGGTTCAATGTTAATTAAAATTTTCAAACTTTCTTCCCTCTATTAATTTTGTATCGAATATGAAAATTTGCACAAGGATGCTTTCCATTACGCTTGGCCCATAAATCCTTGAATTCAACATCACCTTCATACAACTCTTTCAGGAACTCAAAGACTACTATCTTCGGCACTTAGGTAATTAGTAAGGAAGCCCTTCTGGTCAACCCATATGCTACCATGTTAAGAGCCCCTGACTTGTGGTGAATAATAAAAGGAAATTTATGCAGAAAACTCACCCATCGAGCATGCATCTTGTTTATCACCATCTGGCCGTGAAGGAACTTCAAAGCTTGATGGTTAGTGAACACAATTAATTCCTTCTGAACCAAATAATGTTCCCACTGGTGCAAAGCTCTAAAGACTATATAGAATTGTTAATCATAAGTACTCCATTTTCTGCGAGTATCGCTTAATTTCTCACTAAAGACAGAAAATGGTTTCTTATCTTGAGACAATACAACTCTTATCCCCACTCCACTAGCATCACATTCAACTTGGAAAACTTTGTCAAAATCAGGAAGTGCTAATACTGGGGCGGTACATAGCTTCTTCTTAATCAATGCAAAACTTTTCTCTTACTCAAACCCCCAATTGAACTTCCCTTTTTTCAAACATTTTGTAATAGGTGCAGTGATAATATTGAAGTCTTTGATAAGCCTCCAATAGAAGGTGGCTAGACCATGAAAGCTATGAAACTCAGTCATTGATTAGGTGTAGGCGAATCCCTGATAGCACTCACCTTATTTTCATCCACCTGAACTCCTTCTTCTCCAACAACAAGGCCTAGGAAAAATAAATTGTTGGTGTTGAATGTACACTTTTTTAGGTAAATGTACAACTGGTTTTCTTGAAAGACTCGCAACACCGGCTTCACATGCTTCATATTCTCTTTCTTTGTCTTACTATAAATCAGAATACCATCAAAATAAACCATTACGAAAGAACTAGTAAATGTGAAGACAAGTCTCTTATGAAAATGTTTTGATGAAGACAAATAAATGTATTGAAAAGAAGAGAAAGTGTGTTTCATGCTCAAGTCAAGATTGAAGAACTCATTTTCACAAGTTTAATTTTGATCAAGATATGGTTACTCAAGGAACTAGTTCATGTTTTTCATATAAAGGTGATATACAATTCATTATTTTTATACATTAGGTGCTCAAGAAATAACTATTCATTTCGATCATTCAAAAAAATTATTTTTGACTTAAAAAATTTCAAACTTTCTTGTTACAACAATCTATTGTCATAGATGACCAATGGATTGTCATAAACATATTTTTAACTTAGAAAATTTTCAAACTTTCTTTTTATTACAATCTATTCTCATATTTAACAATGGATTGTCATGTTGCTACTGCCTAAACAAATTTTCAAAACCAAGCTTGCAACAATCGATTTTACCCATACCAATCGATTGTCACACGTTCATTTTTTAATTTTTTTAACGTTAAAACAAAGGCAACAATAGATTGTCTGCATAGACCAATCTATTGTTACTGAAGCATCATGAAATTTTATGAAAATTTAACACACCTTTACATTACCTCTTTTCATGACATCTACTCCATAATCATTGCATGATATTTCTGATCTTTCTCTAAGCATTGCTGCGAATTTTCAAAGTATTTCTTGTGTCATATAAATAGTAGTAAGTTTCATATTCAAACTAACCTCTTTCAATATCCATTTTATTGCATAACTTTCAAAACACTTAGAAACTTTTATGCTTAAACTTTTACATAAGAGAGAAAGTTTCTTGAGCACTTAGAGTGTACTATCTTGAATTGTTATATTGAAAGGGAAGAAGGGTGTTGTAATCTTGTTGTGTTATCAACGTTCACTTGTATTAAAATTTAGTCATATCTTTTTATTGCTACTTGTTTCTAATTTTGTAGAAACAAGTGTGTTAGAGAGAAAGTAGACTTCTTTCTCTTGTGTTGTAAAATCAAAAGGTGGTGTACCTTTGTGATTGTGTTAGAAAATTAAGAGAACCTGGTGGATGGACGGTAACATTTCTAACATAGTGAAATCTCTTACGAGGTATGAGGGAACAAGACGCACCCTTGATTAAAAAGGAAAACTAGTATATATCTTGGTGTTCTTTACTGAGTTTGGATCTACTCCATTTCTTACAATCCAATTTCTATCCTGTCTCTTAAAGCGATGTATGACATGTGGAAAAAGAAATTTTAATGTTTGAGATTTTAAATCTATGAATCAAGTGGTTTCTAATTTTTTAAAAATAAAATACATTTCAACTTTCCTCTTCTGCATCGAAACTTTGATCCTTCATCTTCCTCTCCGTTTCTGCGACTCACCCTTGCGGCCCATCCCCAACTTGCTTTGCAGTCCCTCTGTGCCACAATCTCTCATCTTTTTAGTTTGAAGATTATTTGATTGAAATTGTACTATTGAAATTGACGGTGTTGTAATCAATTTTAATTTTAATTTGAGAATGTGATAAAAAAGAAAGGAAAAAAAGTAATTTTTAGGTTCTGCAATTTTTAAGAACAAGCAGTTTTTAGAAAAGGTGTTTCAATTTTGCCATTAACGTTTGTTTTTCTTGTTAGTGCTAAAACGTGAAAGATATTTAAATCAATACAAATGAGTCAATTCTTAGAATAGTTTTGTTGTCCTTAATTTGGTGTTGTTTATGCTATAATCAAATTAAAATTGGTTTTAACATTTCTACTATAATTACCACTAAAGTTCAGGTAAAAAAACTCTGATTTGCATCAATTTCAATTTAAAGTTAAAAATTGAAAATTATTATTAAAAATTAAAGATTGTTTGATTGAAATTTTAAAATTTAATTTTAACGATGGAAAGCTTTTACAATTTTAGGTTATAAGTGTAAGATTATAATAACACAGATTTTATATTTATGAGCTTTTACAATTTTGGTGGTGGTGAAGAAGGTTGACGGACGAGTGTTCACTATTCAGTTGCAACGAGAAAAGCAAGGAATGTTAAGTATAAAAAGTGTGAGTAGTATGTGTAATAGTCTCACATTTGCTAGAAATGTGGAGACTTGAGTATTTATAAGTGGGAGAACCCACCCACATATAACCTTAAGGTTTTGGGTGAATATGTGGTGTGTCTCTCACAAAGGTGTTACTCTAGAAAGCAAGTACCACAATGTTCAATGCTCCCTAGTTGAAAATCTCCCCTAACAGTGGTATCAGAGCCTGGTTTGAGGAAGGACCGACTTACTTGTATCGAAAGTATCCCCACAGGTCGTGGGTAGAGTGTCTCGTTGAAGACTATCAACGGCGGTACAAGTGTATGTGGAAGTAAAAAAAGGGAGCATTGTGGATAAAATCACACTTGAGGGGAGTGTTAAGTATAACAAGTGTGAGTAGTATGGGTAATAGTCCCACATTGGCTAGAAATGTGAAGACTTGAGCATTTATAAGTAAGAGAACCCACCCACCTATAACCTTAAGGTTTTAGGTGAATATGTGGTGTGTCTCTCACAAAGGTGCTGCTCTATAAAGGAAGTCCCACAATGTTCAATGCTCCCTAGTTGAAAATCCCCCCTAACAAAGAAGATATTCAAATAGTGGTGAAGAGGAAGACATGAGAGATGGAGGCATGTGAGGAAAAATGAAAAAGTGAAAGAGAAGAATATAAGAACGTGAGAGGATGAGAATAGGAAAAAAGTGTGGAATTATTTTTTGATATTTTTTAAAATCTGAACCGTTAACTTTTTTACTACCATGTGGCACACATCAGTACAAGAAACTGTAAACTGGAGTAATTTGAAACTGGAGCAGATCTGAACTCTTCTTTACTTTACGAATTTATTTTTCTGCTCTTTTTCAAAGTTCATCTAAAAGTTCAAAGAAAAAATAAGCACACACGAAACGTTGGCTAAAATCTAGAAAAAATACAACAATTAATACATTTCCTGACAAACCTTTCACCTCAATCCACCAATAACCGAGGTATATGTTCTTGAAGCGCTATCATTATTTTTTTTAAAAAAATATGTACACTCTATATATAACTATCAGGGGGCTCGTTTTGAATATCAATTACCGCATTTTATGTTTTATTTTTATTTTTAATTGGTTTAGGGTCACATGATGCCTTTTCCTTTTTCCCTTTATTTATTTATTTTTAATTTGTATTACCCTCAGTTATATTGGACAACCGAGGGGTAATATCTTTTGCATCAATATTTTCAAATGTTTTTTTTTTATCATTAATAGATATATTATTTCGATTTTGTCTAAAAACCGGCCTGAAAGTTATTTTAAATAAATTCCCACAATATGGTGCTATGGAGCTTTTTTTTTAATTAATATATTCCCTCAGTTTTTCCTAAAATTTGAGGTGTTAGTTCTGTTACATGAATTCTTCCGATAACTAGACTCTAACTTTTCATTTACCTACACACAAACACTCTAATTTCATCGTCATTCTCTTCACAAAAATCCTAGGCAATTTTCATCAAAACTATTCCAATATCAACTCGAACATCATCTCTTTTCAACATAAACTCTTCAAATATCAACTCGAACATCATCTCTCTCTAACTTACAAGGTTGTTATACCATTGTCAAAATCAGCAACAACACCGACAAATTTGATCATCGCTATTGACACTTATCACTGTCTATATTTTGTTTCTAAACGCCGCATCTACATAAATATTGTCGTTGTTTTGTTTCTAACGATTTTCATTTAATTTTTGGTTGATTAACAAATCTTCAAATTCCAATCTGAATCAAATGCAAACATTTAGACACTAGAAATTTTAATCCCTTCAAAATATTTTTCAATCAATAACCAACACTCCAAATTAACTTTCCTATTGTGATGTGAAAAAAGTGTGGAGTTTGGATCAACAACCATGGTGGATGTCGATAATGGAGATAGCTCTGAACTCACACAACAATTGAGCCATAACAGAAACAAGAAGAGGCAATGAAAGAGATAAAAGTTTGTTATTATTCATCAACTAAGTCAATACAATAAGGATAACAGTATATATACAAGTATGGTGTGAACCAATAATGATATGCCAGCTGTACACTCAACTAATCTAATTACATAAAGATAAAAAAAGAGTAAAATAAAGGTATAATACTGATATGCCCCCTCAAGTTGGACTGTGTAAGCTGCAAAGTCCTAACTTGGTCATGATGGAAGAAAAGGCTGGAGAATGCAATGGCTTTGTGAAAGCATTAGCTAACTGGGCTGAAGAAGATATAGGCAGCAAGTGAATTAGTTTGGAGGTGATCTTCTCTCGAACCATATGACAATCTAACTCAATATGCTTGCTGCATTCATGAAAATCCAGATTATGAGCCAAATAGATAGCAGACTTACTATCACAATACACAGATGCCGGTTGAGAAAAAGTAATCCTGAAATCCTGAAAAAGGTACTGCAACCATTGTATTTCACAGGTGAGGGATGCTAGAGCTCTGTATTCAGCTTCAGTAGTGGATCTGGACACAGTGTTTTGCTTCTTGGATTTCCAGCAAAGAAGGGAAGAACCAAGTATAACACAAAAGCCAGTAACAGATTTTCTAGTGGTGGGACATCTGGCCCAATCAGAATCAGCAAAAGCATAAAGTTTGAGAGAACTAGAGGCTGAAAACAGTATACCTTTAGCAGGGGATGACTTCAAGAATCTCAGCACTTTGGCAGGAGCTTGATAATGTGACTCAAGGGGCTTGGAAACAAACTGACTTAGATGTTGTACTGCAAAAGAGATATCAGGCCTAGTGTTGGTCAGATAGATTAATCTCCCAATTAGGCGCCTGTAGACAGTAGGGTCAGTGAGAGATGCACCATCAGTAGGAGAGAGTTTGAGGTTAGGATCAAAAGGAATGAAAGATGTTTGGCTGCAAGAAAACCTGTGTCTTCCAAAAGCTCAAGAGTATACTTCCTTTGGTTCATAAAGATACCTTTGGTTGATCGAGCTATCTCAAACCCTAAGAAAAATCTAAGTTGGCCAAGGTCCTTGATCCTGAATTTCCTGTATAGGATAGTCTTCACATGCTGAATTTCAGCCATGGAATTGCCTACAATGACTATATCATCCACGTATACCAGGATTGCAATAAAGGCATCATTATGAGATTTCACATATAAAGAGTGGTCAGCCTGTGACTGAGAATAGCCAAGAGATATTAAGAAAGAGGAGAGTTTAGAATACCATTGCCTACTTGCCTGTTTGAGATCATACAAAGATTTTTGTAACTTGGAAACTTGAGAAGGGGATGCAGTAGAAATGCCAGGGGGAAGAGTCGTGTAGACTTCTTCATACAAGTCTCCATGAAGAAAAGCATTGTTGACATCCATGTGTTCAAGATACCAACCTTTGATAGCAGCAATAGACAAAAGAACTCTGACTGTTGTTATTTTGACTACAGGAGAAAATGTGTCAAAATAATCAATTCCCTCCATTTGTGTGTAGCCTTTTGCTACTAACCTAGATTTATACCTTTCTATGGAGCCATCTCCTTTGTATTTGATTTTATAGACCCACCTACATCCAATAGGAACCTTTCCTGGTGGGAGATCAACAACACTCCAAGTTTGATTCTCTTCAAAAGCAAGAAGTTCAGCATCCATGGCATTTTTCCAACAATCCATTTTAATGGCTTGGCTGAATGTTTTTAGTTTAGTATGGGAAGACACAGAATAGCAAAAATGTTTATAAGATGGTGAGCAATTAGCATAAGAGAGTACAGAAGATAAGGGATACAAAACTTTGGAAGTGCTAGTAGATGCAGAAGAATAGCAATGATAATCCTTTAGATAGTGAAGAGGGTGAGAAGATCTAGAGAATTGTCTTAAGGGAAGGGAGTTATAACCTGCTGAGGTATTATCTATTGAATCATGAATGGAGAGAGTATGGTCAGTTGTTAGGTCTGCAGCAGGGAGATGAGTAGAGTTTGGAGAGTTTTGGGACTGATGTATATCAGAAGAAGAAATGGAATTGTCAAGCACGATGTTATTATGTTTAGGAAGAGAAATGTGAGATGGATGTGAAGTAGAAAGATGCTCCAGGTCAGGTATAAGGACATCTTGAGAGATAAGGGAGTTTTGTGATAAAAGGGGGTTATTGTGTATAGTCACATCAGCTGGAATGGGACTGGGAACATCAGCTGGAATAGGACTAGGACTGGCAGGAAAGGCAGGCTGAGGAGATGTAACATCAGGAATGCTATTTGTAGAGGTGGAGTTGTCAGGTGAAAAGGACAATTCAGTAGTACTAGGTGGCTGGCTATTAGGCTGACTAGTAAAGATATTGTGAGGTGCATTGGGAGGATCATCAAGATGTGGGACAGATTGTGTAGGAGAAATAGAAGGATGATGTTGATGTTTAAATGGAAATATGTTCTCATAGAAAATCACATTCCTTGATATAAAATGTTGTGAGTTTCAAGATCATACAAGATATAACCTTTTGTACCTTCCTTGTATCCAAGAAAAATAGATTTCTTAGCTCTAGGGTTGAACTTGGTTCTATGTGCTTGAATGGAGCTAGCATAGGAAAGGCAGCCAAACACTTTTAGGTGAATCAAGGATGGACATTGCTTAAACAACATTTCATATGGACTTTTAGAGTTAAGAAGGGGTGTAGGTAATCTATTGATAATATGAACAACATGTTGAATACAAAAATTCCAAAGATTTAGAGGAAGGTTAGAGTGGAAAAAAATGGCTCTAGCTACATTAAGGATGTGTTGATGTTTCCTTTCAACCACCCTATTTTGTTGGGGAGTCTCAACACAAGTCCTTTGGTGGAGAATACCCTTGGATAATAGGTAATCAGATAGAGCAAGAAATTATGTACCATTATTTGATCTTAAACATTTAAGGGTAGTTTGAAATTGGTTCTCTATGTAAGCTGTGAACTTGATAAGGCTAGGTTTAGTTTGGTCTTTGGTTTTAAGGAAAATAACCTAAGTATGTCTTGAATAATCATCAACAAGGGTTAAAAAAATGCTTGTGTCCTAAAGTGGAAATTGTAGAAAAAGGACCTCATAGGTCAGCATGCAAAATATTAAAAGGAACATTAGAATGGGATACACTATTTGGGAAAGGAAGTTTTCTTTGTTTAGCAAAGTGACAAGAGTCACATGGTACATTATCTTTATTACAATAAATGAAAGGAAATGACTTTGAGATGGTATGTAAACCAATATCAGATAGGTGGCCTAGCCTTAAGTACCACAAATTACAAGATGTATGAGAAACAGAATTATTAACATGAGAATGTGAAGGTGTGGTGTCAAGAACATAAAGCCCCATGTGCAACCTAGCTATACCAATCATTGCCTTGGTATTATACTGCATAATATGGCATGTGTTAGCACTAAATTGAAAAAAGCATAGATTACTAGCAACAAGTTTAGCTACAGATATAAGGTTGACATTAAAGCTAGGAACATATAGCACAATGTGAAGAGTGAGAGAGGGTGATATGGCAACTGTGCCAGAAATAGAAGTCATGACTTGTGAACCATCTGACAAGCTAACATAGATGGGGACTATGTTATTATTTGTAATAAAGGAAGATAGATCAAAATAGAAATGGTCAGTAGCTCCTGTATCAAGGATCCAAAGGTGAGGGTGCTTACCATTCACATTGGTTGAGTGAGACTGCATGACAAAAGGTGATGTTGAGACAGAATTGGCAATAGGTTGAGGTTTGGATTGCTAAATTAATGCGAGGATGTTGTTATACTGCTCCTTAGTAAAACCAAATGAAGATGGTGCTGAACCCTGAGAAGAGGTTGTGGATGCATTACTAGCATTTGCAGCTGATGAAGATGGTGCAGACCCTTGAGCCTTGGCTTTATTTCTGTAACTTGGTGGGTATCCGTGCTTGCTGAAACATGTTTCAATGGTATGGTTCGTCCGGCCGCAGTGAGTACAAACGCTGTTGGAACCTTTTGAAGGAGCTGAACCTTGAGTCCTAGCACGATAGGTGTTGGAACCTTGTCTACCAGAATGGTTCCCTTTATGAACTTGAACTTGTAATGCAGAGGCTTCTTCAGTTGAACCTGTAGGGAGAACAACACTCGATGCAGAGCTATCCATTTCTCGTTATTGTTGAATCACAAGTGAGAAGGCCTTCTCAATATCAGGCAACAGATTCATCATCATAATCTGAGATTTTGAATGAGCAAATTTCTCAGATAATCCTTTGAGAAAACAGATTATGTAATCTTGTTCCCTATACCGTTTAATAGATGCTATGGCACTGCAAGAACAGGGAATTACGCAAGAACAAAACGGAACCGGTCGATAATTCTCTAATTCATCCCACATAACCTTCAATTGTGTAAAATAGTTAGAGACGTCGAGAGTACCTTGACGGAATTTGTACAAGTCTTCTTGAATGTCAGATATGCAGAAGATGTCGTCGTGAGAAAACCTAATCTGCAAATTCTTCCATACGCCAAATACAGTATCAATCCACAGAACAGACTTCGCTATTGGTTCCGAAATTGATCGTTGAATCCACGCAAGAACCATAGTATTACAATGAATCCATGGTGCATACATCGGATCTGAAACCGGTGGCTTGGTTAGGGTTCCATCAATGAACTTCTCCTTGTTCTTGGAGATAAGCTAAATGTGCATCGATCGAGCCCAGGTATGGTAATTTTTATCAGTGAGCAAAGGCGTAACAAGAACAAGAGATGGATTCTCGTTCGGATGTAGATAATAGGGATTTGCAGAATTAGTTGCGAAATCGGCGTAGCTCTGGTTCGCCTTTGAAGAACAAAAAGAAGAAATGCGATAAAAAAAAGAATAATTAATAGAGAAGGAACTCACAAAGGAGATGAATAAGGATCGCAGAAGAAGGAACAATGGATACCAAAGCTTTTGAAGCTCTGATACCATGTCGATAATGAAGATAGCTTTGAACTCACACAACAATGGAGCCATAACAGAAACAAGAAGAGGCAATGAAAGAGATAAAAGTTTGTTATTATTCATCAACTAACTCAATACAATAAGGATAACAGTATATATACAAGTATGGTGTGAACCTATAATGATATGCCAGTTGGACACTCAACTTATCTAATTACATAAAGATAAGAAAAAGAGTAAAATAAAGGTATAATACTGATAGTGGATAAAAATTTAATTATAGTCTACCATCATCTCCACCATACCTCTTGCAACGATTAAAATCCAACGCAATAGTGGTAATTCTTAATTTTTGTTGGTGTTGAATTCTTCTTACCCGGATTTCTTTAGGGTTTTATTTGTAATTAGGATTCGAATATCTCCAGTATTCGTTTAATCAAACCTTGTTTAAAAAAATGTTATGTTCATTTGTTTGAAGAATAGTGTGTTGTGTGGTAGAGAAAAGCATGGAACAAATCCACTTTGATGTTTCAATTTTTCTTTGAAAAGTAAGTAGGCCACGTGGCATAATATAAAATGTAGGATCAATCTAATGGTCCATAAATGTTGAAAGTCATAATGACTTTGACACGTTAAAGTTAGAAAATCATTATTCAAAATTTCGAATTATTGAGGTATAGTGAACACCACCTTAATTTTAATCTAAGTTAGCTTTGCCATACATTGGCTCTAGACAGGATACATGAAAAGCATTTTAATATAAGATCAAGTTGTTTTGGTTTTTTTTTTAAATGATTATTATAGTGTAACATAATTTCGTGAAAAAAAATTTTACAAAGAAACTTTTCATAAAAGCTGATCGTACCTGGATCAGACAGGAGAACGGTGGCCAGCAGCGTCGTGAAACCTTCAGTTCCGGTGATGGTGAGACAGCGGGGGGAGGGGGGGGGGGGTACTTCGACACTCAAGTAAGGTACAGGTCAGAAGTAAAAGCAAGTACAGAAAAAGGTTAGAGTGTATGAGATTGTGTAACTTGTCCCTCTCAAGTGAGAGGGTATTTATAGAGAGCCCCTAGCGCGGGGCCAACGGTTACTTGCATTGGGCTGGACTGCAAGGCCCAATCCAAGCAACTGCCAGGGCTTACGTGGCGTAGTGAAGACTAGCACGTGGTCTTCGCCGTGGTGTAACGGTCCCTAAATCTCCGGAAGTAGGGCATACCGATTCTTTCGGGAGTGGGAAGTTACAAGAGAACGTGTCCTCGCGGGGAGGAGCACGTAGGGCGTCGGGGAGAGGTGTGTCTGTAGGCCAAATGCTTCTGCCCGACAGCCTTGACCTCGCGTGCCCGACGACCAAGAGAACTGGCCCCGTGCTCGACACGGGAGTGGCTTCGGCCTTGTTGGGCTTCCGATGGCATTGGGCTTGGACCTGCCCGACAGCAGGGCAGGCGCTGGCCCAGTCCAGAACAGGAGCCTCCTAAGTCGTTGCTCTGAGGGGTCAGGGTAATGACTTAAGGATCAGCACCATGTCGAGGAAGCATCCCGTCGAGGAAGGGATTTTAAACGAGGGGCGGTTGGTCAGCCGGGCAGAAATGAGCCAACTTGCTTGCGCTAGCCTGGTCGAGGTTAGGTGACGTTGCAGGGATATGAGAAGTTTGAACCGAGGAGAATATAAGGACGCGTGATGGGAAATGAAGAGACATGTGTGGGAGAGCGTGTGCCACGTGTCGCATCTCATCATTGCCTAGGGCGGCTACGCTAGGGTAGCGTAATCAATTGCCTATGAGCCGTAGAGGTTCGTGAGACCCTTATAAATAAGGGCCATCTCGTTTCATTTCCATTTTCGCTCTCCCTTTGCTCAGACTTTGCTTTCTTTCGTTCTCTCTCCAACCACCGTTTGCCGCCACCGACAGCTGCACCGGAACCCTACAGGAGGTACCTTTGAAGTAAGTCTCTCTCTTTTTCCCTCTTTTGTTTGCATTTATAGGGTGAATTTATGGTGAACTGATGAAGTTCCCATGGAAATCACGAAATATCCGGCGAAAACGGAGGAATTTCATAGTTTAATCGTTGAATCTCGCGGGCAGAGACGATGAAATCCACGAGGACATGGAGAATGTCCCGGGGCCGTGAGATGAACATCCCTCAGCTCTTTTGTTGAATCTCCCGGGGATAAAGGATGAAATCCCCGGGGAAACGAAGAATATCTCGGGGACATGGGTCGAATATCTCGGGGTCCCGCCCAACGTCGCTCCCCGCGGACCTGAGGATGGTCGCGGGTTCGCGTTCCCCGACGTTCCTTCCTCACCCTTTCACTTGATTAGCGGTGGAGGGTGGATTTGATATGGTTCATCAAATTCACCATTTCCTTCTGCTTTTCAAGTAAATGGACGTACTGCCAGTGGCCGAGGGATCGTTAGATACTTGCGACGAGCCCGACTCACCCATGGCGGAGACAACCAGCGTCGGGGAGAGATCGCCTGACGAATGGGCCTGCGAGGAGGCCTTAAACATGATGTCTCTGTTCGTCGACGGGGACGAGGATGACATATTTTGCACCGTCGAGCACCGTCTAGTGGGTTCCGCGAAGACGTGGAACGTGTTCAGGCCGAGGCCACATCATCGAATATGCTCGACATACAGCGGGATGCGGTTTCCCGTATACGAGTTCATGTTCGACGAGGCGGGGGTGGCGTTTGCCCTTCACGGATTTCCAACAGTCAGTGTTTGTCTGGCTGCGTTTGGTTCCAAATATACTGGCCATGGTTGTTGAGAAGGAATTGCTTTGGTTTATCGAAGGAGAAAAACGGCGAAGCAAAGTGTTACCCACAGATGGCGCCACTGATCGCACTTGGATCAGACAGGAGAACGGTGGCCAGCAGCGTCGTGAAACCTTCAGCTCCGGTGATGGTGAGACGGCGGGGGGGGGGGGTATGCTTGCAAGGTACTCCGACGCTCGAGGTACAGGTCAGAAGTAAAAGCAAGTACAGAAAAAGGTTAGAGTGTATGAGATTGTGTAACCTGACCCTCTCAAGTGAGAGGGTATTTATAGAGAGCCCCTAGCGCGGGGCCAACGGTTACTTGCATTGGGCTGGACTGCAAGGCCCAATCCAAGCAACTTCCAGGGCTTACGTGGCGTAGTGAAGACCAGCACGTGGTCTTCGCGCTAGTGTAACGATCCCTAAATCTCCGGAAGTAGGGCAGACCGATTCTTTCGGGAGTGGGAAGTTACAAGAGAACGTGTCCTGGCGGGGAGGAGCACGTAGGGCGTCGGGGAGAGGTGTGTCTGTAGGCCAAATGCTTCTGTCCGACAGCCTTGACCTCGCGTGCCCAACGACCAAGAGGACTGGCCCCGTGCTCGACACGGGAGTGGCTTCGGCCTTGTTGGGCTTTCGATGGCATTGGGCTTGGACCTGCCCGACAACAGGGCAGGCGCTGGCCCAGTCCAGAACAAAAGCTTTAAATAGAAATTTGGTTTGAATAGTTGTTCTTAAAATGTTATTTTAGGTTTTTTTTTATAATTTTATCGAAAAAAAATTTGGATATCCAAATTTCAAAAAATCACTTAATTTTGAAACTATTTTAAATAGCTTTTCATGAAAATCATTTTTGAAATACAACTTTTTGAAAAAATTGTAATTTTGACTATATTTTGATCTTTAATAATGTATATTAATGTTATAAAATATCAAAATTAGTCTTTTAATTTATAAAAAACAAATTTAAAAAAGCTTATAATATTTTAAAAAAACATTTTTGTAGAATCTATTTTTAAATATACCAAAAAATAAAATCTATTTTTTATAAAGATAAAACAAACTTGCCTATAATGGACTGATTAAAATTGTGTGATAATAATAAACTGAGAATCTGATTTTCAGTTCAATAAACTTTGTCATGCCCCGGCTCCTAGAAAAATTATATGGCTGTATTAAAACATATTAATAATAATAAATTGAAAAATAAAATTTCGCCCCAAAATTGTGTCAATGTCTTGACTCCTAGACATATTCTAAGGTTAGAATATTAATAATAAAAAAATGAAAATTGAATTTTCGAGCTAGACAACTTTGCCGTGTCTTGTACCCTAGATACACTATATGAGTGGATTAAAACATATTGTCAATAAATTGAAAATCTCAAACAAAACAAAATATTTAGAAATCATGACTTCATCTACTTATAAATTTTACACCATCTTCATTTCCATCTTTCTTGTCCTTCTCTTTATTTCCACATGTGGTACAAACTAACTAATCAACCTTTATTTACTCTCTTGTATTTCTTCAATTCTATGCCTCATTTATATTCTTAATTAATTAATTAATTAATTATTTATTTCTATTATTATTATTATTTTTATTTTTTTATCTTTTTTATGTATAGCGTTGGAAGAAAAATTTTGTGGAAGGAAGAGTGAAACATGGACAACCATATGCGTTTTTAACATGCCTTGTACTTTGGAGTGCAACCGCTCAGAACAAGCAATTTTTGGTGTTTGTGAACACTATGATTGCTTCTGCTTCTTCAATTGTTCAGAATTAAGTTTTTGATCAACCAATTTCTGCTTTTGATGATTCCAACAAACAGAAACTAAAGAAGAATAATATATAAAGACACAGTGAATATAAACCACTATTACACTTCAATAAAAATCTAGACTATTTTGACAGAACTTTTTAAAATAAATTGTATAAAATAGAAATTTAGTAAACTTTTGGTGAACATTAGTGTAGAATTAATTTACACTTACAATGCTTTCTAGTTCGACTCATACATAATGGGTGGAAATGGGAAAATATTCAAGTTTTTTCTTTTCTTTTTTTGTATTGCTAATTGTAGGTTACTAGAAAATTTACATGAGTAACAAATTTTACAATTTTGTTGATACCATTTGGAATGATAGAGTGAAACCAACTAATCTAAAATACTTTCACGTGATGTTTATCATGACATAATTGCATAAATAATTAGTGTATGAAAAATAAAGGTTTAATACTCTTTTTAGTTATGTATCTTAACTCTTGAGATTCATTTTGCTCTTTTAATTTTAAAAAGATTTATATTAGTTTCTCAACTCTTTAAAATGTTTCATTTTAATTCTTTTTGTCTAATTAACGATAAATTTAGTAACTGAATTTTGAATTTTTCCATCTTTAATAAGACAAAAAGGACTAATATGAAATGTTTTGAAGAGTTAAGAAATCAATATGAACAATTTTTAAGTTAAAGGACTAAAATTAACTCCAAAGTTAAGAAACGGGACCAAAAGAATATTAAGCCAAAAATAAAAGAAAAAAGATTACATTGTGTTTTTTTCCATAAAAAAAGAGTTAAGCTATGAAATATATTTCTAATTTGAATAAAATTTCATATTTAGATACAAATATGAAAAAAATAAAAAAACAAATATCATGGTAAAAAAGATGATTGAAATACATCTTTGCTTCTCTTTGACATAATATATTTTTGAGCTTATAACTTATAAACTCATATAATAATAAAATATCTTTTTAGAATCCACCAAAAGAACACCAAAAACCATATACTAAAGCCAAACTCAGAATTAAGACAAAACACTCTATTTGTTATGAGTTAAGAAAATGTATATTGTTCTAAAGCCAGTTAGAGAAAATGCATAAATTTACCTCTGATTTACCTAGAAATGATTTCTAGGCTAAAAAAATACTCTTGTCCTCCATTTCTTTCACGGTTAATGAAACACCGTTAAAAATACCATCATTATGGACCAACCAAATAGACCAGATAACAACATATTAAATCATAGTAATATCACCCATAGTCTTAGCCCTACCACCTAAAGAGAGGAAAAATTAAAAAAAGAAGCACATGTTCACCAGGAAGAACCACCTATCAGCCCAACAACGGAAAGATCTTGTACCACACAGTCAAAAAAATCTAACAAGTGACAAAAAGATGAGACAATGACTCCACTGCACCCCTACACAAGGGGAAAAAATCCCATTTGACTCAATAATCACCCTCGTTTAAATAGGTTTGTTGGACAAGTGACTCCAAACACAAGAGGGGGTGAATTGTGTGAATTTAAAAATTGTTGATTAAAAAGAAAATATTTGACAAAATCAGAGTTTGAAAACAATTAGTAAAACAAACAACTAAAAACAGCGCAATAAAGAAAAATATATGGAAAACTAGCGAAAAGAAAATAAATGAAAAGTAAAGAGATAAAAGAGAGAGAAATTCACCCACGGTTATATAACCTCGGTCTAAATGAAGTGACATACTCTTCTTCCCAAGGATTTTTTCTTGAGAGTTTCCAATATGTTCTTATGTGAACTTTTTATAAATTTGCCCACGAATCTTCTTTCAAACAAACTTGGAGTTTTCCACTAGATATCCTCATAAAGTATGTTACATGGGATGACCTTCGAATCGAGATAGAGTATGGTTATCCTCCGAACCGAACCAAGGTTTTAGGAAGGTTGACCTCCAAACTGAGATGGGGTTTTATAAAGGCTAACCAACCAGAGCTTTTATACCGAGTTGACCTCACGAAACTTGCAAGATATTTTATACGGGCTAATCTCATAACTAAACAAAGCTTTTACACTGGGCTAAGCTCACAAACCTTTACGAAGATTTTGATAGTTGATCTTCACGAACCAAACTAGAGCTTTTGAACAGGCGTAACTTACGAACCAAACGGAGATTTCCTAAGACAATCCCACAGCCAAACAATAACTTTCTTACAAATAAATATTAATCAAGAGATAATACATTATTAGGTAAATTATAAATATTCCCTCACACCAGAACAGTGATCTTCACTAAGCACATAGACACTCTTGAAGCACTAAGGCTACAACTCAAGTGGGAAAATGAAACGTTTATAGAAAATGAGGAGAGAGTGAGAAAGTAGTATTAAGGATCATTTTTTGGATGATTTGAACTGATAGATGAGATAAAGTTCACATGTAGTTACAACCAAAGCTCGATATTCAGCTTCACTTGTTAATCTAGGGACAATTAATTGTTTCTTAGTTTGCCATGAAATGAGAGATCTTCCAAGGAAGAATCATTGAACTAAAATTGATCTCCTAGTATTTGAACATCTAACCCAAGTAACATCTGAGTACCCTCATAACTTGACTTATGAATCTCTTGGCAGGAATATACCTCTACAAGAACAAGACTTCAAATATATAAGAAAACAATTTGCTATATTTAAATGATTCACAGTTGGAGCAGGCACAAATTGGCTTAATTTTTTAGTGTTAAATGTGATATAAGGTCTAGTAGCATTAAGGTATAAAAATATTTCAACTAGTCTCCTATATGCAGGGATATCATGATAAGGTGAACTACCATTTTCGTGAAGTTTTTCTGATGGATATGATGGTGTAGACACATGTTTGGCACATAACATTTATGAATCTTGTAAAAGATTCAAACAATACTTTCTTTGACATAATGAAATGCCAAGTTTGGAGTGAGCCACTTTTATTCCAATAAAGTACTTTAACTATCCTAGATCTTTGATCCTGAATTCCTTGTGTAAATCATCTTTGATGCTTTTCATTTCTTGCAAGGAATTACCTGCTATAATGACATCATCTACATATACAAGCATTATAGTAAATGATGATTGATCTTGCGTTATGAATAGAGATACATCTGTATTGGCTTTCTTGTATTGATGTTTGATGAGGAATGTCGTTAATATTTCATGCCATTTTATACTTGCCTATTTCAACCAATACAACGACTTGACAACTTTACATACTTGTTTAGGCTTTGTATGTTTAAAATAATATGGAATTACCAGTACACATCCTCTTAAAGTTCTCCGTGAAAGAAAGCATTATTCACATCAAGTTGATGAATATGCCAGCTATAAATGTAAGTAAGAGCTATAATTGTTCTAACAGTAGTTATTTTAACAACAAGAGAGTATGTTTCAAAGTAATCAAGTCCTTCACTTTGGTTGTATCTTTTGGAAACCAACCTAGCTTTGAATATTTCAATTGTTCCATCAACATGGTACTTGATCTTATATACCCACATGCATCCAATGTGCTTGACATTTGGAGGCAAACCCACAAGTTTCCAAGTACCAGTCTTCTCAAGAGTACTAAACTCAACTTGCATAGTTTGGTTCCAACATTCAAATTTACAAGCCTCAACATATGTTTTAGGGTTAGTGTGGGATGTTAAAGAAAGAGAATAATGACACTGTAGTATGGAAAAATTGGAATAAGACAAGAAAAGAGAAATATGATAGAGTATACCTTTAGATGATTGCTTTGAGTTTTGAGATGTGGAGCATACATAGTGCTGTAAATAAAATGGCTTGCGTGTAATTCTTGAAGAGGCTCGAGTTGGTGCAACAGGTTGAGTGTTTGTATCAAGTTAGATTTGATTTGAAGCAGCTGAAAGAGATGTAGTACTAGGTATGCCATGTAGGGCAGGGTTGGATGTTGAACTATTATGGTTTTGTGGTAAGGTTAGAATCATGAATATGATTATTATGTGGTATGGGAGTTATGGTCTGATCAGACGATGAATTTGGATGATATATCCATGGATGAGATGACCAATGTGGATGAGTAATGTAAGGTATAACGTGTTTATAAAATGACACATTTCTTGAGATGGAAGTATCTTTGGTATTTAAGTCAAGGAGGGTATAACCTTTCATTCCAATGGTGTAGCCAATAAAGATTGACTTTCTTTCTTTGGGATCAAGTTTTGTTCTATGGATAGTCAAGGTGGATGCATAGCATAGAGATCCAAAAATCTTGAATGAATCAATATTAGGAATTTTGTCATGTAACATTTGGTAAGGGGATTGGTTTTTCAAGATTTTAGTTGGGACTCTATTGATGATGAATGTGGCATATAGAATGGCATATGAACAAAATTGTTTTGGTAATATGGATTGATATAGTAATGCTCTACCAACATTAAGAAAATGTTGATGTTTTCTTTCTACCCTCCCATTTTGCTTGGGGGGGGGGGGGGGGGAGGGGGTTTCAACACATGACATGTGAGGAATTATTCATTTGGAAGCATAAAAGGATGATAACTTAAATTCAGGCCCATTATCTGTTTGAATGGTTTTACGGGTGATGTTATGTTGGTTTTTGATCTTGAGTATTTGATCAGATCCACGTACGTTGGTCGTCAGATGGCAAGGTGCTCGGAATGTTGATGAGGAAAAAAGGGGGTGTACCTGCAAGGCACTCCGACGCTCAAGTGAGAAAGGGTCAGAGAAAAGGGGCAAGTAGAAAGTGTATTCTTAGGCTGAGAAAATGATACCTGACCCTCTCAAGCGAGAGGGTTTATATAGAGCCCCCAGCGCGTGGCCAACGGTCATATTTTCGGGGCGAAATAACTGTTTTCCCCAAAGAATAGGTAACTGCCCAAACTAGCCGTTATGTCGGGCAGGGTGCCCAAAACTAGCCGTTATGTCGGGCATAAGCGCAGTTCCGGGCACCTGTCCTTTGCTGTCCGGGCAGCGAGAAAGTCGTGCGTGACGGGCATAAATGCCGGGGAGGAACGTTGCATTCCTTGCCCGGTGGAGGGGCAGGAAGGTCACTTTTTCCCCTCTGTGGATTGGACTTAGGCAGTATGGGCCGTTCTAGAGCAGAGGCGGATTAGGCCAATTCTAGCCATTGGTCCAGTCCAGAACAGGAGCCCCCCAAGTCGTTGCTCCCGAGCATGGGAGTGATGACTTAAGGACTGCTCGTCGCTCAGGGGAGCTAGCGTGGAGTCGTCGTTTGGAGACGAGGATGATTGTCTCGAGGTGCTCGTGGCCCTCTATGTTCGTGGTATTCGTGGTCGAGACTACTTTGCCCGATATTCGGGGAGATAACGCGTCAGACAGAATGGGAAACGTTGGGTTGCCACGTGTGCATCGAGCCCTGTGTAGCAGTTAATAGGTAATTATGGCTAGTGGGCAGACATTATTGCCTACGGGCGCGTGTGTGCACGTGCCCCTCAGTATAAAAGGGGGGAGATTGTCCCATTTTGCATTTTTTCTCTTTCTGATTTCTCTTCGCATCTTCTGCGTTCCTGCCCGCCGCCGTCTTCAGAGCAACTGACCACCGTGCCAAGCTTCGAGTAGTCTCTTTCTTCTACTTAAATCGAGTAAGTTTTCTGATTTCCAGCTTGTTTTACTTTCTTTTGTTGTTAGTGGTAGATTGCATGCGGCTAGGGTTAGCTTTTAGGCGACAAAATAGGTAGCTTTCTGGCGAGTGTTGGTGGTGGACGGTGGTTCTGCCCCTTTGCTGCTTCTAGCATCTCGCCGGAGTAGGTAGCGCGTTTGGTGAGCGTGGTGGTCCACGTCGTGGTTGCGAGTCGTGACCACCGCGTCTTATTATCTTCTGATGGAACGGTGAATTTTTCGGTAGAACATTTCCAGATTCTGGTGGAGCCTTGTGGTTTCCGGTGAGCTTCAAACGGAATCTGGGCACGAGTGTAGGGAGGTTCTTCGTAGGAAGATGGTACATCTCGGGCATCTCCTCGCGGGGAGGTTTTACGTTTGATGTTAGGGCTTAGGCCGGGGACGTTGTCCTTAGCCTTTTGCGCGCCCTTTCACTTGACTTGGCAGTGGAAGTGTGGATTTGATTTTCTGTCGAATTCACTGTCTTTCTCTGCTTTTTCAGGTGATCGTAATGGCGACAGAGCCAGAGAGAGAGGTTATTTTAGACACGTCCGAGGAGGAGACCGGCTCCGAGGAGAACAGCAGCTCGACGGCTTCGAGCTCGGCGTCTTCGAGCTCGGCGGCATCGAGCTCCTCGAGCAGAGTCGAGGAAGAAGAAGAACTAGATGTTATGGAGGAAGATGTTGAAGGGTTCTATCCGGAGGAGTGGGAGGTGGCCGAGCTTTCCGATCACATTTCTACGTTTGCACGGTCTGCGGCGGACGCCTTTACACAGGTGGGTCCAGAGGGGGATTGGAAAGTGCATTTTCCCACCTTGGACGAGCGGGTCTGTTCAGATTTCGGGGACCATTTTACTATGTACGAGTACGCTTTTAAGGAGTTGGGGTTGAGGTTGCCCTTCACCGACTTTCAGCGATCGGTGTTCGAGCACCTGAAATTATCGCCTTCTCAACTTCATCCTAATTCGCTGGCCTTCATCCGGGCCTTTGAATTGGTGTGCGGGCATCTCGCTCTGGGGACTACTCTCCCATTGTTCTTCGCTGTTTTCCATCTTCAAAGGCAGCTAGCGGGGAAGAAGTACGAATGAGTTTCCTTGAAGTAGCCCAAAAAGTTATTTTAGCCGTTCTCGGAGTCTATCCGAACATTCAAGGAGCGGTATTTCATCGTCGAGCCACTGTCCGAGGCTGCCCAGGACAACACGTATGCCTGGGAGATAGAGGTTGATGAGGACGGAGAGGAGTTGCTCAACGAGGAGGGAAAGTATATCGGGGAGAGGGTGTACAAGTTCCCAATCCGCTGGATACCCGACCACTTTGCCCATAAACCTAGCAAATACGTGTTCCAGTCGAGCGAGTTGCGCGGGCAGGACGCCGTGGCTTACGAGAGGCTGGTGACTTGGGTAAACTCTTTCAGCCTTGCTGAGTGTTGGACGAGTAAGGGCCAGCCTATCTTTGAGGAGGATGGGAGTCAAAGGGTCGAGCGCCGGTTTATCCCCGTTAAGGCACTGCTGGAGTGCAAGACTCCCGCGGATGTTGAAAAATTGCTCGGTAGTCTTATTTACTTAGATTTTGCTTGTGTTATTTCTTTTCCACGTAACTAACGTACTCGTTTTTGTTCGCGCTGGTGATATGCCTCAAGCTCGCGATCGTGTGGTGAGGAATGCTATGGCGAGGAACAAAGTTGGGGCGGCTCCCCCTAAGACCCGGACTGCTGGTGGTGGTCGTGCTCCTTCCCTTATTCAAACTGCCGCGGGAACCTCTTCTACGCCCTCTCCTGGTCCAAGGGATTCTCCACTGCCATTGACCGGGCGGGCGAAGCGGCCACGGACGTTAGATGCTGTGGACCTGACTCGGGCGCCTGAGAAGGGGAAATTCGAGCTCTCCATGTGTACCCTTGATAGGAGATTCTTTGAGGGCAACACCCTGATCGTTCCTCGGGCAGAATCTCTTAGCTTGGAGAGCATGGACCGGCCGTGCAAGAGGGCGTTGGTAGCTCAAGATGCTTCTGCCCTTGTGAGGATGCTGGAGATGGCGGCCGTTTACGCGGAAGGGGACTCTGTGCTAGAGGCCGAACTTACTGTTGCCCGGGCTTCCGAGACGGCCTTGAAAGAGGAAGTCAAGAGTGCTCGCGGGGCTAGGAAGAAGGCCAAAGAGGAGACGGCCAAGCTGAAAGAGGAGGTCACCAAGCTGACGGCGGAGAAAAAGGCTGCCGAGGAGCTGAACGAAGAGTTGATGGCGGCCAGTGCCCCGGGTGCTGATGAACCGGATGAGATAAAAGCGTTGAAGACTAGGGCTGAGCTGGTCGTCGGCATTCTGCAGGCCGAGGATGATGGTATCGTCGTGGCAGCGGAGTCCTTCGACAGTGCCGTGGCCCAGTTGCGGGTGGTGAACTCTGGGCTCGAGATTTCGACCGAGGGCATCCACTATCTTGCGCGTGTGGAGGATGGACGCATCGTCTTGCCCGCAGGCCTTGTTCTTGATACCCCCGAGGTTCAGCCCGAGGACCAGCCCGCGGAGGAGCAGAGACCTGAGCCCGTGTCGGTCGAGCATGCGGAAGAATGAGGAGTTTTGTTATTCTGATGTTGTTGTATCTTGTCCGGCCTGCGTTCCGTTGATTTATTTGTAGCTTTATTTAATTTTAGGGGGCGTGGCCCCCCTTCTTATGTAATTCGCACAATCTTTGGCCCTTGTGGCCTTTTTCACTTATGTTATTTATACAATTTCTGTTTATATTGTTGTACTTTACATTAGTTGTGCATGTGTGACTGCCCGTCGGAGGGTGTGTCTGTTAACGGAGCTTTCTTTTGAAAGATAGTTCGTTGTGTGTGAATTTGCCAGTGCGGAGAACTGGTCGAATAGCCGGGGAAGGTCCTGGCGAGGTTGCGGCGTGAACGTCCCATCGCGAGCTAGGGTCCTGCCAATCATGGTACTTGGGCGAAGGCGGTGCTCGGTTGAGGGCCGCCGACGAGCAGAATTCCGGCCCATTTACTTGAGCGGGATTCTACTTTGTATGTATGCGTCGTTTGTACCTGGACGAGCATAATGACCGTTAGGTGGTCCTTTGATGTGAGGAAGCCTATAGTTACTTCAACTGTAGTATTGCTTAAGTTTTTCAGCGTTCCACAGTCGAGAGATTGCATCCCCGTTGAGGTTTTCGAGGAAGTATGCACCATTCCCCGTTTTGGCACGGACTCTGTATGGCCCCTCCCAGTTGGCTGCTAGTTTCCCTTCGCGAGAGTCCTTGTGGTTTCTTCGCAGGACAAGGCTGCTCACATCGAACTCTCGTCGTAAGACTTTGGCGTTGTGCCTGATTGCTATTTTTTGCTTAAGAGATGCTTCGCGGAGGGCTGCTCCTGTTCGGATTTCCTCGACAAGGTCGAGCTCCTCTCTTATTGCTTCGTCATTCATTTCCTCGTCTAGAGGTGATTCGGTCCTCTTGGACGGTACGTGAATTTCAATGGGTAAAACAGCCTCCGTGCCATATGCTAAGCGGAAAGGTGTTTCCCCGGTGGTGGACTGGGGAGTGGTGCGGTACGCCCATAAGACGCTGTGGAGCTCCTCGACCCAGGCTTTCTTCGTTTCATCCAGTCTTCGCTTGAGGCCACGAAGAATAACGCGATTGGCCGCTTCTGCCTGCCCGTTGGTCTGGGGATGTTCTACCGAAGCGAAGTGTTGCTTTGTTCCGAGATGGGCGACAAAGTCTTGGAACTTCTTGTCCGTGAATTGCGTTCCATTGTCCGTGACGATTGCTTAGGGGATCCCAAAACGGACAAGGATATTCCGCTTGTAAAAGCGCAGAATGTTAAGTGTTGTTATCTTTGCTAAGGCTTCTGCTTCTATCCATTTTGTGAAATAGTCCACGCCTACTATCAGGTATTTGTTTTGGCTAGACCCCGTCACGAAGGGTCCTAGGATGTCTAGGCCCCACCAGGCGAATGACTACGGGGAGGTCATGCTTTTCAGTTCATTAGGTGGAGCTAGGTGCATATCCCCGTGCCGTTGGCATTTGTCGCATTTCTTCACATGCTCCTTGGCATCGTGCTGCATGGTTGGCCAATAATACCCTGCCCGGAGGGCCTTGCGGGCAAGGGACCTTCCTTCTAGGTGCTGGGAATTAATGCCTTCGTGGATCACTCGTAATACGTGAGGGACAACTTCCTCCTCTATGCATTTGAGCAGTGGGATGGAGAAGCCTCGTCGATAGAGCTTATTTTCAAGGATGACGTACGAGCAAGCTCTTCGTTTGATGGTGTTGGCTTCTTTGGGGTCATCCGGAAGTTCGTCCCTGGTGAGGTAGTTGTACACGGGCGTCATCCAGCAATCGTTGTCCCCAATCGCGTGCACGTGTCGGGTCGAGGATCCCTTATCGATGCTGGACCGGGGAAGTATCTCTTGGATGACCGACCTATTTCCGCCTTTCCTTTTAGTGCTCGCTAGTTTAGACAGGACGTCTGCTCGCACATTATGTTCGCGTGGAACATGTCTTACTTCTACCGTTCTAAACTTCGACATTTTTCCTTTGACTAGGGTTAGGTATTCAGAGAGACTATCGTTTTTGGTCTGGTACTCTCCTGATACCTGGTGGGCTATGAACTGGGAGTTCGTGCAGATGATGATTTCTTCAGCCCCTAGGTCTTCGGCTAGGCGTAAACCGGCGAGGAAAGCTTCGTATTCGGCCTGGTTGTTCGACGTAGGAAAGGACAATGTGAGTGAAGCCTCGACTATGGTCCCTTCGTCGTTTTCCAAAATTACTCCTGCCCCGCTGCCGCTCGAGCTGGATGCTCCGTCCACGTAGATGGTCCATCTGTTTGCTATGTGGGATGAGGAGTCTGAGAAGGTTACTTCCGCTATGAAATCGGCCAGGGCTTGGGCTTTAAGAGCTTTTCTGCTTTCATACTGGACATCAAACTCGGACAGTTCCAATGACCATTTGAGCATTCGCCCGGCCATGTCTGGTCGTTCCAGCAATTGCTTGATGGGCTGATCCGTCCTTACCACGATCGTGTGGGCCAAGAAATAGTGTCTCAGTCGTCAGGCAGCGTTGACGAGGGCCAATGCTGCCTTCTCTATCTATTGATATCGCAACTCTGCGTCCTGCAACGCTTTGCTCATGAAGTATACTGGCTTTTGCCCGCCAGGATTCTCGCGAATGAGAACGACACTAACAGCCTCGGCGGTGACGGCGAGGTATAGGAACAAGACTTCCCCGGTGTCTGGCCATGATAATATGGGCGGTTTCGACAGAGCTTGCTTCAAGTGAAGGAGGGATGCTTCACATTCCTCGGTGCACTCAAACGCTGCTTCTTTTCGCAAGAGCTTGAAGAAAGGAAGGGCGTGTTGGGCGGACTTTACAACGAAGCGGGACAATGAAGTAAGTACCCCGTTGAGGGACTGGATGTTCTTCTTAGACGTGGGCGTTGGGAACTCAGAGAACGCCCGACACTTGTCGGGGTTAGCTTCTTTTCCTCGCTCTGTTAGGTAGAAGCCAAGGAATTTACCTGCCCGTACACCAAACATGCACTTCTCTGGGTTAAAACGCATTCGATACTTTTTTGCTTGCTCAAAAATTTTGCGAAGATGGGCGACATGATCTAGTTCCTCGTGGGACTTGACGATCATGTCGTCCATGTATACTTCGAGCATGTCGCCTATTTGTCCTTGGAAGACTTTGTTCATCATTCGTTGGTACGTAGCGCCGGCGTTCTTCAGGTCGAAGGGCATTACGTTGTAGTAATAGTTACCCGATTCGGTCATGAAGGCCGTGTAAGTTTTATCGCTCGCGGCCATTGGGATTTGGTTGTAGCCCGAGTAGGCGTCGAGGAACGATAAAAGCTTAAAACCTGCTGAGTTATCTACGAGCTTATCTATATTGGGGAGGGGGTAGGCGTCCTTCGGACAGGCCTTATTAACATCGGTATAATCAACACACATCCTCCATTTGCCATTATTTTTTCTTACAAGTACAACATTTGAGAGCCATGTAGTATATTTGGCCTCACAAATAAACCTAGCTTCTAGAAGGTCTTTGACAGCTTTCTCCGCGGCATCCATCTTCTCCGGGGACTGTTTCCTTCTGCGCTGGGCAACGGCTTTGACGGCTGGATCAATTGTAAGCTGGTGGCAAGCGACGGAGGGGTCCAATCCTGGAATTTCAGTAGTGTTCCATGCGAACAAGTATGCGTTCTCCCGGAGGCACGCTTTTAGTTGTCTCTTGGCCAGGTCGGGGAGGTCTGCTCCGATCTTTACTCCCCGTTGGGGGTCTTCTCCGAACGGAATGATCTCGAAGTTGCCATCTGGGACAGGGCGTAGGAGATGGACGCTGTTGTTGGACTAGCTGCCCGAAGTTGTTGGGTCTTTGGCGTGCTCTTCCTCGCTGAAGCGGCTATCCAAGTCGATAGATTCGACCTGGGGGAGCGGTTTTGGCTGCTCGGAGCTGCTGGGCAGAGGGGGACGACCAGAAGTCCTCGGTCTTGCTGAGATGGTGCTTAGTCCTTTTGATGTTGCTTCAAAGCATCGACGGGAAACTTCGATATCGCCGTGGAGGGTGGTGACCATCCCTTCAGAAGTGTAGTACTTCATCTTGAGATGTACGATAGAAGGCACTGCAATCAACTCTGCTAGGGTTGGCCTTCCAAAAATGCACTGGTATACTGACGGGCATTCGATTACCAGAAACTGTGCTTTGATTGCTCGAGTTGTCTTTCCTGATCCGAAGGTTACGATGAGCTCTACTTAACCCCGGGGCTTTGTCACTGCTCTATTGAATCCCTGCAGATCGGATCCAACGTATGGAGTAAGGTGAGAGTCGTCCAGCTGCAGTGTTTCGAACAGGTGGTTGTACATTATATCAACTGAGCTGCCCTGGTCCACGAGTATTCTGTGAACGTCGAAGTTCGTTATCCTTGCCCGGATAAGCAGCGGGATGCTTGCGTTTGGTGCCCCACCGAGGAGCTCCTCCTTGTAGAAGGAAATATGAGCGGATCCTTTGTGAGTGGTGTCCAGCGTGGTGACTTCGTTGGAGCTTTTATTGATCAGTTGATCGAATCTCCTCTTGACTGAACCAACCATGATTTTGTTGAATCCACCACCAGAAATGACCATGGCGGACGGGAAGGCCTCCCATGGGCTGCGAGCAGCGAGGTAAGTGGAGACGGGCAGACCATCAGGGATGCGGAAGTCCTCTGGCCGAGTTATGGACATAGCAACCTGTACGCCGGCGTCATCGGAGGGCGGAGTCTCTTCTACAACCTTCTTGCTCTCCCGGGTTTCTTGCCGGGGAGCATCTTTCTTTTCCGTGAACTGCTTCAGGTGGCCGTCGCGAATAAGGATCTCTATGGCGTCTCTGAGGTGGATGCATTCTTCCGTCGTATGACCGTGACTCTTGTGGAAGCGACAATACTTAGACTTGTCCACACCCGGTCTGGCCGGCAGCTGTTTGTGGAAACGGACTCCCGCCTGCTTGAATTCTGAGTTGGCACATTCGGACAAGATTTTCTCCCTCGAGGTAGTGAGGGGGTATAGTCATGGAACCGCCCAGAAGGTCCCTTCTGTTCGCGTGCATCGCGAGGCCGATCGTCACGTCTTCAGCTCTGGATGACCGGGCACCTTCTTGGTTTCGAGAGGCCCGGACAGAGTAGGCAGCGACCTTCTCCTCGTATTGTATATGCGACTGGGCTTGGAGGAGAAGGGCGTTAAGGTTCCTCGGTGGATCGAGGCCGATGGCTTTCGCGAAGTCTAAGCCAGGACGTAATCCTTGCTCGAGTAGGAATTTCTTCATCTCGTCGGTCGTTGGCACTTGGACGGCCTCCTTGTTGAACCGCTCAATGTAGGCCCGAAGAGGCTCGTCTCTTCCCTGTACGACAGCTCCGAGGGACGCCTCGGTCTTAGGATGGCGTCGTGATGCAGTAAAGTGACGGGAGAAAATCCTCCCCAGCTGCCTCCAGGATGTGATGGACTCTTCTGGCAGCTGCTTGTACCATGTCATTGCTCCCTTCCGGAGCGTGGTCGGGAACAGGCGGCATTTGATGGCTCCTCGTACCCCTCTGTAGTCCAAGAGAGCATCTATGTTCTCTATGTGCTCGTCTGGGTCAGTGGTTCCATCGTAAGTCCCTAGAGACGGAGGTTTCTCTAGTCCTTTAGGGAGACGGGTGGCCAGGATCCCGCGGGACAACGGGCCGCGAGGCTCATCGTCACTGTCTGAACTTGGAGTTGATGGTGACCGTTGTCTACGCTCGCGGCGGCGGTCTCTGCGAGGTGAGGATGAACGTGGCCGGTCACACGGTCTGACCGGTGGAGAATGCCTATCCTGCCTCATTCTCTTGTGTCTTGGTGATGATCGATCTCGCGGGGAGATCTGGTCGCGCTTGCGAACGTGTTGTGATTCAGGCTCATGCCTCGATCTGTGGACTTCCCCACGCCTAGGTGGCGGGCTTCCTGACCTTCGGTGCTTACTCTTGGGAGGAGAGGATCTATGATGAGATGCTTCCTCGAGAGCTCCTATTCTTTCCCCTTGCTGCAAGATGAGGAGGTTCGTGCGGTTGACAGCTTCCAAAAGAGCTGCAATGGCCAGGTCGGCGCTGGGAGGGCCAGGAATCGGTCGTTCACCCGACGGAGGCTTCTTGCTTCCTTGCTCGACGGGAGGAGGAGTTGGAGACGACGCAACCCCGTCTCGGAGGAAACGGGGATCAGAAAGTAACGGAGATCTGCCGTCGCCGTCCATCTTGTTAACGGGAACGAGAACCGTGGCGTCAGCACCTTGTGCGGAGTTCTGAGCGGCCATAGGTGGGTGGATTAAAGAAAGTATGTTTTGATCTTTAGTTTCCGAGGAGGAAAGAAAGAAGGGGAGAACAAGTAGTTCCCACAGACGGTGCCACTGATCTTGAGTATTCGATCAGATCCACGTACGCTGGTCGTCAGATGGCAAGGTGCTCGGAATGTTGATGAGGAAAAAAAGGGGTATACCTGCAAGGCACTCCGACGCTCAAGTGAGAAAGGGTCAGAGAAAAGGGGCAAGTACAAAGTGTATTCTTAGGGTGAGAAAATGATACCTGACCCTCTCAAGCGAGAGGGTTTATATAGAGCCCCCAGCGCGTGGCCAACGGTCCTATTTTCGGGACGAAATAACCGTTTTCCCCAAAGAATAGGTAACTGCCCAAACTAGCCGTTATGTCGGGCAGGGTGCCCAAAACTAGCCGTTATGTCGGGCATAAGCGCAGTTCCGGGCACCTGTCCTTTGCTGTCCGGGCAGCGAGAAAGTCGCGCGTGACGGGCATAAATGCCGGGGAGGAACGTTGCATTCCTTGCCCGGTGGAGGGGCAGGAATGTCACTTTTGCCCCTCTGTGGATTGGACTTAGGCAGTATGGACCGCTCTAGAGCAGAGACGGATTGGGCCAATTCTAGCCATTGGTCCAGTCCAGAACAGTTTTCTATTATGGTTATGAACTGCTTAACTTTTACAGAAGCTCCAGATTTGGTTTTCAAAAGTGTGATCTACAGAAATCTTGTGCGATCATCGAGTATGGTAAAACAAATACTTATGATGGTGACTAGATGCCAGCAGATAGAGGACCGCATATACCAAAATGCTACATTTCAAATTTAGATTGAGCAACAGATGAACTATGCGGAAATGGTAATTTCTTTTGTATGGTCGAATGACAGAATTCACAGGTTACTTTATTATCAAATGAGATAGATGGATACAACAAGATCATATGAGCAAGACAATGATTGGAAACATGGCTTAATCTAAAATGACATAATGAATTACTAGGAAAAAAGGTATTAATATTGGTGGTAGGTGAAGAAATAAACTTTTTGTCGTCAACAAGAAAACAAGCATCCATTTGAAATTTGTAAACCACTAAACTCTTTACCCAAACTAATCATCTTCTTTATGTTCAACTCATGTATCATGAATTTGCGAAAAATTCAATTGTACATTTAAAAGATTGGTAAAGTTAGGATATAGACTTCAAATTGAGATGAAATGCATCGGAGTATAAAACATTATGCAAATAAAATGTTGATGAAAATTGAATATGACCAGCTTGTTTGACAAAAATTAAGTGGCCATTTGGTAAATGTAATTTTAACTAGCTTAATGCTATGAATGGAGGTAAAGAGATTTAGTGATAAGTAAATGTAACACCTCAGACTTCTTTCAAGATTACCGACTAACCCCACAAACAAGCACAGGTCATTTTCAACAATTCTTTATCCTCACTCACACGCTTTCCAGAAGGCTACTCATCAAAATACTCTCCAAGTCAAACCTCAATAACTATGGAGTTCTTATTTGTTAGGCTACCAAAAAGAAGATGCATATTGTTGGTATAGGTAGTACCAATCAATCCTTATAAGTCTTCCTTCAACCATGAAGTCCCTTCTCTATGTTAAATATGTAATTCATTGTTTTAGAAAGATTATATTTGATTTAGAAAGATCAGATTTGATTTAGAAAGATTAGATTAGATATTTTTGGGCTTTAGTTTGAGATGCAAGTTAACCTAAATATATAAATAGGGAGGAACCCTTATCATTGTAATAATCAAGTTTGATAATTCACAGTTTGCAGTTGCAAGTGAATATTGAAATTTTCCACAGTTTGTGGGCAGAAAGAATTATGCAGTTTTTCATCTTCTTCTCCAACGCTACTATTTCTCTTTTCTCTTTCTTTCTCAAATTTTCTTTTCGTTGCCATTACATGTGATTGTTAACAATCTTGAAATCAAGATTGAATAGGAATTCTCAAAAGGTTTTGGATTAATTCTAACATCTGGTATATAAAGCTCCGGTTACGATTCAAGGAAGGAAAATCGTGATGGCGATGAATCATCCGAACAGACACTTTCCGGCGAGCCTTCCGATTCTCAAGAAAGATAATTATGAGAATTGGTGCAAGCAGAGTAAGGTGGTTTTCTGTTATCAAGATCTTTGGGATCTTGTGAAGGAAGGAGTAGCACCGCTTGCAGAGAACGCGACGAATCAAGAAAAGGTTGCACACAAAGAGTTGAAGAAGAAAGATTATAAAGCTCTCTTTATAATCCATCAGTGTGTCGATCCAGATAACTTTGAAAAGGTTAGTGATGTAGAGTCAGCAAAGGAAGCGTGGTAGATTCTTGAAAATTCGTTTGGAGACGCAGAGAAGGTGAAAGAGGTGAGGTTACAAACTCACAAGAGAACCTATGAGTTGCTTCAGATGGAAGACAATGAAAGTATAACAGATTTCTTCGCCGGAGTTACAAAGTTGGTGAATCAAATCAAGGTTTGTGGAGAGGTGTTGACATCAAGATCAATTGTTGCAAAGATCTTGAGGTCATTGGCTCCAAAGTTCAACCACGTGGTAGTAATCATAGAAGAGTCGAAAGACTTGTCAGTATTGACGAAGGAAGAGCTTCAAGGGACACTTGAGTCTCATGAACAAAGGATGGCTGAAAGAGTTGCAGGAAAGTCGAAGAGTGATATGGCTTTGCAGGCGCAGTCAGAAAAGGAAAGGAATGGCAACGGAAGCTGGAATGGTAACAAAGGTAGAGGAGGCTATAACAATTCGACTGGTCATAATCAGCATGAAGGAAACTGGTCGAATAAGAGAAAACCCTGGAACCAAGGCAACCAAAGAGATGGTGTTGCAGGTAGAGGAAGAGTTGGTGGTCGAAAGCCTGACAAGAGTCACATTCAATGTTTCAATTGTCAGAGGTATGGTCACTATTTTAGTGATTGTCCAGAAAAGAAGAAGAATCAAGAAACTGATGCAAAGCTGGCAAAACATGAAGAAGAAGAGATGTTGATGATGGTCACAACAAGAGACGAAGAGATATTCCAGGACCAGTGGTACTTGGACTCAGGATGCTCATCACACATAACTGGAAGGAAATATTAGTTTGTCAACATGAAACCCTTGTCGAAGAACATGGTGAAGTTTGCAAATGATTACACTCTAGCAGCTGAAGGTGTTGGTGATGTTCTGATTATGAGAAAAGATGGCAAGAGGTCAACAATTTCCAATGTGTTGTACATACCAGGCATGAAGAGTAATTTACTCAGTATAGGGCAGTTGGTCGAAAAGAACTACAAGATGTCGATCGAAGACAATATGATGTGAGTTCTCGACGCAGGTGGTAGGTTGATCTTGAAGGCTCCAATGTCTCAGAATAGGACCTTCAAGATTGAACTCAATGTGATGGAGCACAAGTGCCTAGCAACTGCAGCCAACAGAGATAAATGGTTATGGAATTTTCGACTAGGCCATCTTAACTTCAATGACATCAGAGAGCTAAAGAGAATAAATATGGCTTTAGGATTACCTGAAATCGACATTCCAAGTGAAGTCTGTGAAGAGTGTGTTCAGTCGAAACAACACAAGAATATATTCAGCAAGGATACATGAAGGAAGTCGAAGGCAATTCTGGAAGTCATATACTCTGATGTATGTGGTCCAATCCAGGTGGATTTGATTGGTGGCAACAAATACTTTGTCACGTTCATAGATGATTACAGTCGAAAGTTGTGGACTTACCTCATCAAGAAGAAAAATGATGTGATCGAGGTATTTTCCAGATTCAAATATATGGTCGAAAGACAGAGTGGTCAAAAGATGAAAATTCTGAGGACTAATGGTGGTGGAGAGTATGTGTCGAAAGAGTTCGATGCATTATGTGAGAAAGAAGGGATTGTGCATGAGGTGGCGCCGCCCTACACTCCACAGCAAAATGGAATTGCAGAAAGAAAGAACAGAACCATCATGAACATGGTGAGAAATATGTTGAATGTAAAGCATCTACCCAAAGAATTATGGGGAGAAGCGGTTTCGACAACAACATATATTTTGAAGAGATGTCCGACGAAGAAGCTTGAAGGAATCACACCAGAAGAATGTTGGTCTGGTGTCAAGCCTAGCCTCAGTCACATGAGGGTGTTTAGATCTATAGCACATAGACATGTGCCAGATCACTTGAGAAGGAAGCTTGATGACAAGTCGAATCAGATGATCTTGATAGGATATCATTAGACTGAAGGTTACAAGTTGTTCGACCCAGTGAATAAGCAAGTAGTGATCAGAAAGGACGTGATCATAGATGAGCTTAAAGAATGAGATTGGACTGAGAATGTCAAGAAGGATTCAGTGAGAATATCTTGTGAAGAACCGACCACTAAAGTCAAAAGAGAAGTTCGACAGGAACAAGTCATAGATGAAGCAGGTCCAAGCAGACCTCGACGAATAAGACACATGCCTGCAAGGTTGCAAGAATGTCTAATTACATCTGGTGATGTGGTTGATGAAGAGGGTGAGCTGGTACACTATGTTTTCTACGCAGATGTCGAACCAGTCAATGCAGCTGAGGCATTGAAAGATTCGAAGTAGGTGAAATCAATGAATGAGGAGTTAGAGTCCATCGAAGTCAACAACACCTAGTCACTTGTCGAATTCCCTCAAGGCAAGAAGGCAATTGATGTGAAGTGAGTTTACAAGGTGAAGGTGAATCCTAAAGGAGAAGTAACTTGACACAAGGCGAGACTTGTGGCAAAAGGATTTCTTCAGAAGGAAGGAATCGACTTCAATGAAGTGTTTACACCTGTTGCTAGGATCGAAACAATCAAGTTGGTTGTTGGTCTAACAAATATGAACAATTGGCACACATGTCAGATGTACGTGAAGTGTACATTCCTTAATTTCCGTATAGACGAAGAAGTTTATGTCGCACAACCAGCTGGTTTTGTGAAACAAGGCAAAGAAGGAAAGGTGTACAGGTTGCATAAAGCCCTGTATGGACTTAAGCAAGCTCCAAGAGCTTGGAATAAGAAAATAGACGGCTTCTTAAGGGAGAAGGAATTTGTGAAGTATACGACTGAGCATGGAGTATATGTAAGAAGAAGCAATAGTGAATTACTTATAATATACCTCTATGTCGATGACCTGTTGATAACAGGAAGTTGCAATAAGGAGATCGAAGATTTCAAACATGACCTAAGTGACGAATTTGAAATGTCATACTTGGGAAATCTCTTAAATTTCCTTGGCATCGAATTCTACATGACTAGTAGAGGTTTGATGATGCACCAAAGAAGATATGCAGGCGAAATACTCAAGAGATTTGAGATGCAAGATTGCAACCCAACTTCGACTCCAGCTGAGACCAGATTGCAACTGTCAAAAGATTCAGATAAAGATGATGTCGACCCAACCCAATACAGATGACTTATTGGGTCACTTCGATACCTTTGTCACACAAGGCCTGACTTAGCATACAATGTGGGTATGGTAAGTAGATTCATGCAGAAGCCAAAGATATCACACCTAGCAGCAATGAAGAGGATATTGAGGTATCTGAAAGGGACTCTCGACTACGGCATTTTGTTTCGTGTAGCTGATGAAGGAAAAGAACGCAAGTTAGTGGGATACACCGACTATAGTTGGTGTAGTGATGCTGAGGATAGAAAATCCACAGCTGGCTATGTGTTTATGTTAGGTGGTGCACCAGTTGCTTGGAGTTCGAGAAAGGAACCAGTAGTGGCATTGTCGTCATGCGAAGCAGAATACATAGCTACTTCTCTTTGTGCATGTCAAGCAACCTGGATGGTGAACCTGATCGAAGAGATCACAGGGAAAAGTCATGGAGCAATTACCATGAAGATCGACAACATGTCAGCTATCAACTTGGCCAAGAATCCAATAGCACACGGTTGAAGCAAGCACGTCAAAATGAGGTTCCATTATCTTCGAGAGCAGGTAGTAGAAATGAAGATGAACTTGGAACACTGCAGAACTGAGAATCAGATTGCAGACATCATGACGAAGGGAGTGCAGGTCAAAGTTTTCAGAAGACTAAGAGCCATGATGAATATAGACAGTTTAGACACAATGAATTAGGTGGTGTGTTAAATATTTAATTCATTGTTTTAGAAAGATTAGATTTGATTTAGAAAGATCAGATTTGACTTTGAAAGATTAGATTAGATATTTTTGGGCTTTTATAGTTTGGGCTTTAAATTAAGATGCAAGTTAACATAAATCTATAAATAGGGAGGAAACCCTTATCATTGTAATAATCAAGTTTGATAATTCACAATTTGTAGTTGTAAGTGAATATTGAAAGTTTTCACAGTTTGTGGACAGAAAGAATTCTACAGTTTTTCATCTTCTTCTCCAACACTACTATTTCTCTTTTCTCTTTCTTTCTGTCTTACTCAATTTTTCTTTTCGTTGTCACTGCGTGTTATTGTTAACAATCTTGAGATCAATATTTAATAGGAATTCTCAAAAGGTTTTGGGTTAATTCCAACACTCTACACAGCCTCAGAATCTCTCTCATTTCGATTTGAATTTGGCGACCACTCCTCCGCCCTCTTTGTCTCGGGTGTTACATCCACTCTCCGCCCTCTTCGACTTCGGGTGTTACATGCCCATCAGCTTCCGGTTGGTTCGGCCCCGAACCGCATCGTACTAGGAAAGGTTTGGCTCTAATACTATTTGTAATGCCCCGAAATGCTTTCAGGATTACTAACTGACCCCACATACCTACACGGGTCTTTTCAACATGCTTTATCCTCACTAACACGCTTTTCAGAAAACTTCTCAGAAGGTCACACATCCAAATACTACTACAAGTCAAACCTCTTTTTTTTATAAGCTAAATATATTTAATAGGGATACTATAAGGGTATCCCAACCCGTATACATCAAAAACCTCTCAAATCAAGGCCTACAAAAAATCACTTGGAGATTTTATCCAAGTGTAATAGTTACAATTGTGAGAACTATTGTGGTTCTTTCCTATCCACCACCAAGAAAACAAAACTATACGATTTGAAATCGTGTCTAAGTCCCAAAACTCATCTCTAAATATAATGTTGTTTCTAGAATACCAATTAATCCAACATATTAGGATCCACATTCCTACTGCATTAGAGATCAAAAAAAATTTTCTAACACACCTCGATACCCAGCACGTTAAGTGGTTCATCATATCTCCTACCAGGATCTCAGGAATACCCAACCATTTGGTTGCAAATTTCCAAACCATTTTGGTCCTGTGGCACAAAAGTAGAACATGTTCGACACTTTCGTCCTCTAAAAAACAGAAAGGACATGCCTTTTCGTTTCTGTTAATAATTATTCCTCTTCGAGCAAGATTATCATGAGTCGATATTCGTTTATGAATCATCCGTCATCCAAACACCTTCACCTTGAACGGGATCTGAGATATCCACATAAGTTTGAAGGCTGCTCTCTCGTTATCTTCAACGGTCCTGACCGGTACTGTGCTATTGTCCTGCAAAAATTCGTATAAAGAAGCAACAGAAAAACAGTTATGATCAGACAAAGTCCATTTTGCTGCAAATTTAGCTCCATCCTATATATCGATATCTTTCAGTCGTGCGCTTAAAGCAGTCTTCTGCTGCATCACTATGTTAGACAGACTAGAAGGAGAAACCTTTATATCCCATTTCCATTTGCCATCAAACCAATCTTCATTCTCTGCAACTGAACTGTTTTTATCCTCAGCAGCTAACCAAAGTTCTGGAAATGATTCAGATAGAATTGTGTTATCTAGCCAACGAGACCGCCAGAATGGAACCAACTCTCCACTCCCGATATTATAGGATATCAGATCAGAAACCAAATTCTTCCCGCAGTAATTAGAACTCTGAACCAAATCTCTCCACCATTTTGAAGGAGTTGTATTCCTATCAGAGCATACTCCATCGTGCAATTTGTAACACCCCCTTTCTATACCCCCAAATAATCATTTAAATCATTTAGGCACATATTCTAAAATTCGCCAGAGTACAATTAAAGCATGGCATAAAAGAGGCATGTCACATCATACACGCATTTAACACATACAACACCTGCTCAAAAGGTTGATATGCAGCAGTGGGGTAACTTGCTACAGAGGAACTTTGTCCTTACACCCACATCTCAATATTTAGAATTAAAGCGGAATATCCAAACATTGAAATACATCAAAATATATATACATACATATACATATGTATGCTTCATCAACACACTTCATGTTTACATAAACATTTATCCACAAGATACATATACAAATGTATCACAAAAGAATAATATACATCCTAGCTACCCGGTGCTACATATCAGAGCCAACCGACCAAAAGAATGAAGACACGCTTCACAAAAAGACCTCCAGCATACCTACTCTGCAATGCCTCATAGAGCATCATAAAACAGCAGAAGGGTGAGAAATATTATCATAATAACGTTGCATATAATTATATATCTCAACACAAAGTATACACACAACACATCCTCACCATTCTACCATTCCACATAACATGCATATTATATTCATTCTTCAATGCATCATTACAACGATACAATTCTTATCACAATTCATCACATCTCATTCAATATACATCGCAAGGCATATATATATATATATGCAAAACCAAACATAGTCATCACAATGCTTATCATTCAACATAACCACCTATATTCATGTTTATTCACCAATGCACATATACAAGGATGACCAATGCAAATCATAGAGACCGACTCACGACTCTATGCAAATGCAATGCGGTACCGACTCATTTCATCTCAAGTTCAATTGAAGAACTTATTGGAACCATCGCTTGTTACTTAACGTAACTCCCCGTCGGGCATACGATGTTCACCCATTGCTACCACCTCTCAAAAGGCTTACAATGTTTATGGATTGCTTTCGGTCCTCTTTGTATAAGGCTCACAATCCGATCACTTTCGGTCCTCTTTGTATAAGGCTCACGATCGTTTGTAATCATCGCTCCCACCTCTCAAAAGGCTTACGACGTTACAACGGGTTCATCTTAGAACCCCACAATGCAAGAATGCACATCATGATGCTTCACATACAACATGACTCATGACACTTTTGACATGCATACATATTCACAATATAGTCATGCATTCATCACACACAATCCACATACATTCACATCAATTGTGCCAAACGGCAACCGAACGTTTTCACAAATAACCAAACAATTCGATTTACGGTTTACCGGAAAAGTTGGTGAAAAGTCGGCTAAAAATATAATTTCTTATCACCATCAATTAGTACATATCAATACCTTCAATTCGATATAAAGAACTCTCAAATCCGATAAACAACGAACAAGTTATAAATATTTCAATCTAACGCAAAAACATAAACCGGACACCCGACACTACGAAACGATTCGTAAAAAATGTACCGATTGGACCAAGTTCAGACCCCAAAACTATTTTTCCTGGAAAGAACATCTCGTTAGCTTCCCAACGCTTCGAACGGGGATCAAAACCGACTTACGGTTCAAGAGATATGAATTTCCGAAGTTTCCCCGAAAAACCAGAATTTCTGTTTCAGCACAGTATGTATCGATACATAGGCTTTATGTATCAATACATAAAGACCTCATGTATCGATTCATAACTCGCATGTGTCGACACATGCTGTAGTGAAAATGCTATTTTTCCCAATTTTCACAGCATGTATCGATACATAAGGGTTATGTATCGATACATAAACCATTTCGTATCGATACATAGCTGTTATGAATCGATTCATGCTCTGTTTTTCTCAAAAAAACCAGATTTTTCAATTTACACCTTTGCTGCCATTTTCCCGAATCCCCGAAAACTCGACTAAATCAAACATTTTCACCGAAACAACCATATACGCCCAACCACCAAATACATGGGAACAATTTAGAACACATAAACGAAATTTCTACGACGTTCGATTTTTCGATTAAATTTCAACCTTTCAAAAACCAGAATTTTTAAACTTCACCAAATCGAATAAAAAGCACGCCATACGACGACCTAACCTTCCTCGATACCACTACGTAATTTATTTCGAATTCTAACCGTGAAAACATCGTTTTCTATCAATTTCCTATAATTCGACCTAAACGGAAACAACAACGGAAACATACCGAAAACTAACCGAAACATAACCAAACTTCATGAAACTTCAAACAGCAGCTCACATACATATAACCAACCAACACATGTATTTATACGACTTTTCGACCGTAGAAACATCGGTTTCTATCGATTTCGTCCAATACGACATAAACGGAAACATATGGAAAACCAACCAAAACATTCACACAAAACACATACATAATCATACACAAAGTTAGGATAATAATATTTCACACCCTTACCCGATTTCTCGATTCTTGGAAGCTTGATCTTGATGATTTGTAGCTTTTCTTCTTTTTCTCTTCTCTTTTTCACTCTTGCTCTCAAAATTCTGTTTTTCTCTCTTTCTCACCTCTAACTTTCTATTTCTATTCTTTTTCTTTCTTTCTTATACTTTTCTTTCTTTCTATTTCTTTATAGTTTCTCAAAATATCTACTAACTAACTAACTATCATTAAATGTGAAATATCTAAAATACCCTTCAATCTAATTTCCCCGCAAACTCTCAAAAACAGTAAAATCACATAATATGCAAACATAACATATTAACACACCAATATCACAAATAACATAATTATTGCCCAATTAAATAAAAGACCCAATCAAATAGAATCAATCAACACAAAAATGGAAATATCAAAATCGGGCTGTTACAACTCTCCCCCACTTTAGAAATTTTCGTCCTCGAAAATATTACCTGATTCAAACAACTCCGGATACGACTCGCGCATCCCACTTTCCAATTCCCAAGTCATATTGCCTTCTGAAGCGCCTCCCCACGCCACTTTCACAAGCGCAACATCTTTACCTCTTAACTTCTTAACTTCGTGATCCAAAATCTTAATCGGTAAAACTTCAACCGTAAGATTATCTCTCACTTCCACATCGTCCATAGGAATAACATGTGACGGATCCGGAACATACTTCCGAAGTTGCGAAACATGGAAAACGTCATGCAAATTCGAAAGATTCGGAGGCAACGCCACACGATAAGCCACATCGCCAACACGTGCAATAATCTGATACGGACCAATAAAACGAGAAGTCAACTTCTTCGACTTCAAGGCACGACCCACACCCGTAACCGGTGTAACTCTCAAAAACACATGGTCGCCTTCTTGAAACTCAAGATCTTTCCTTCTCTTGTCATGATAGCTCTTTTGTCTACTTTGAGAAGCTTTCATCTTCTCCCGAATAAGCTTCACTTTCTCCGTCGTTTGTTGTACCATTTCCGGTCCAACTATCGTCCTCTCGCCGGTTTCATGCCAACACAAGGGTGTTCGACATCTCCGACCATACAAAGCCTCAAATGGTGCCATACTAATACTCGAATGAAAACTGTTATTATAGGTGAACTCAATCAACGCTAAATAACTATCCCAAGCACCACCTTGCTCTAGCACACAAGCACGCAACAAATCCTCCAACGATTGAATCGTCCTCTCGGTTTGACCATCTGTTTGCGGATGGTAAGCCGAACTCAATCTTAGCTTAGAACCCAAAGCCTTTTGTAAACTTTCCCAGAACCTCGATGTAAATCTAGGATCTCTATCCGATACAATACTCTTAGGAACTCCATGTAATTTCACTACCACCAGAACATAAATCTCGGCTAACTTCTCCAAAGGATAACTAATATCAATTGGAATAAAGTGAGCAGATTTAGTAAGCCTATCAACAATCACCCAAATAGCATTATGACCTCTTTGCGTATTCGGCAATCCCGTAACAAAATCCATCGATATACTATCCCATTTCCATTCCGGAATATCCAACGGTTGCAACAAACCACTAGGCTTCTGATGTTCCACCTTCGACTTTTGACAAGTCAAACATGCATACACAAATTGAGCAACATCCCTCTTTAATCCAGACCACCAAAAGATTTTCCTCAAATCTTGATACATTTTGTTCGCTCCCGGATGAATACTTAAGTTACTTCGGTGTCCTTCCTCTAATATCATCTTTTTCAACTCCGCGTCGTCGGGAATACAAATACGACCACGGAATCTCAAAACTCCAAAATTATCAACCTTGAAATCCTCATTCTCATTCAACATTAAATCAACGAATTTCAAGTCCAACTTTTGCTTTTCACTAACCGTTGCAAGAAAATCATTCGTAACATGTAACATACCAAGTCTCACACTTCGCGGCGTCATTTCACAAACCAAACTCAAATCTCTGAAATCCTCCAAAAGTTCCCATTCTTTCATCATTAATGCGGACATATGTAACAACTTTCGGCTTAAGGCATCGGCCACCACATTCGCCTTACCCGGATGGTAATTCAAACTAAAATCAAAATCCTTCAAAAGCTCTAACCATCTTCGTTGTCTCATGTTCAACTCTTTTTGATCAAATAAATATTTCAAGCTCTTGTGATCACTAAAAACTTCAAATCTCGCACCATAAAGATAATGCCTCCATATTTTCAAAACAAACACCACGGCCGCTAACTCCAAGTCATGCGTAGGATAATTCTTTTCATGCACTCTCAATTGTCGTGAAGCATATGCCACAACTTTTCCATCTTGCATTAAAACACCACCTAAACCTGTCAATGAAGCATCACAATACACAACAAATGGTTCATTAGGATTAGGCAAAATCAAGATCGGAGTCGTTGTCAACCGTCTCTTTAGCTCATTGAAACTCTCTTCACAATGAATATCCCAAATGAAAGCCTTTCCTTTACAAGTCAATTGCGTTAAAGGAAGTGCCAACTTCGAAAATCCTTCTATAAACCTCCGATAATAACCCGCCAAGCCTAAAAAGCTTCGAATCTCCGTAACCGACCTAGGAGCCTCCCATTGCATCACCGCATCTATCTTGGATGGATCAACACTAATACCACTACCGGAAATAACATGTCCAAGGAAACTTACTTCCGACAACCAAAATTCACATTTTGACAACTTAGCATACAATTGTTTCTCTTTCAAAATTTGCAACACAATTCTCAAATGCTCTTCATGCTCCTCTTGAGACTTAGAGTAAATCAAAATATCATCGATGAACACAACCACAAAACGATCCAACTGTTCATGAAAAATACGATTCATGTATTCCATAAACACACCCGGCGCATTAGAAACCCCGAATGGCATCACGGAATATTCGTAATGACCATACCGTGTCCTAAATGCCGTCTTTTGAATATCCTCTCCTTTCACACGAATCTGGTGATATCCCGATCTCAAATCAATCTTACTAAAAACATTCGCACCAACCAATTGGTCCATCAAATCATCGATCCTTGGAAGCGGATACTTGTTCTTAATTGTCACTTTGTTCAATTGTCGATAATCAATGCATAATCGCATACTCCCGTCCTTCTTCTTTACCAACAATACCGGAGCACCCCAAGGAGAAACACTTGGTCTTACAAATTTCTTATCCAACAAGTCATTCAATTGCTTTTTCAATTCTACCAACTCCGATGCCGACATACGATACGGTGCCATCGAAATCGGTCTAGTACCCGGAACTAGATCAATAGAAAATTCAACCTCTCTTTCCGGCGGTACATCCGTAATGTCTTCCGGAAACACTTCTGGAAATTCACACACCACTGGGAACACATCAAGTGAAACTTTACTTTCCACCGACAATGATGCAAACAAACCAAACAATTGAGCTTCATCCGCTAAAAGTTTCTTCAACTCTTTAGTGGATAGGGAACTCTCAAATTCATCATCTTCCAAAGAAGGAAACCTTACTAACTTGTGATAGCAATCTATATGAACTCGATTAAATTGCAACCAGTTCATACCCAAGATTACGTCCAAACCCTCCAACGGCAAACATACTAAATCCATAACAAAGTCTTTACCATACATGGTTAAAGGACAACTCATACACACCAAAGATGTAGTTACCGACCCTGAAGCAGGAGTCTCAATAACCATCTCACCACCCATCAAAGACAACGCAAGATTTAAACGCATCGCGCACTCCGAAGAAATAAACGAATGAGTCGCTCCCGTATCAATAACAGCAACTAAAGGTGTACTATTAATAAAGCATGTACCTTTAATCAAACGGTCTGCACTAGTGGTCTGAGTCCCCGCCAATGCAAACACCTTTCCGCCCGCTTGAGCTTGTTTCGGCTTAGTACACTTAGTACTAATGTGACCCACTTCTCCACAATTAAAACACTTCACCATATTCCTCCTACACTCAGCAATAGAATGCCCAATACCTCCACAGTTAGAACATTTCCCAACGGGCTTCCTACACTCAGTTGCTTTATGACCCATTCCACCACAATTGAAACATTTAATGAACCCAGAACTTCCTCCTCCAGATCTCTTATTAAAGTTTCCCTTATATTTACCCTTATCAGCGGGTGTCACATAAGGTCCACTTCTAGCTTGTTGCTTTCCCTTCCTCTCGTTCAAACTCTTGTAATGTGTAGAACGAGCTTTGCTATCTTCCTCGAAGATTCTACAACATTCCGTCAAATCCGAAAACCTCCTAATTCTTTGATATCCCACAGCTTGCTTAATCTCAGGACGCAAACCATTCTCATATTTAATACACTTTGAGAACTCAGCAGTAATCGCAGCATAATGAGAATGAAATTGAACCAATTCCACAAACTTAGCAGTATAGTCCACCACTGACATACCACCTTGTTTCAATTCCAGGAATTCCATCTCCTTCTTCCCTTTCACACTTTCAGGGTAATACTTCAGCAAAAACTCGGTACGAAACAATTCCCAAGTTACCTCTTCATTATCCACCTCAAGAATTTCGCGCATACCGACCCACCAATCATCGGCTTCTTCCCTCAGCATGTGAGATCCAAGCCTCACCTTATTCTCTTCCGCACAGTCCATAACTCTGAAGATTCTTTCAATCTCTTTCAACCAATTTTGAGCTCCATCGGGATCAAATCTTCCTTTGAAGACCGGTGGTTGATTCTTCCTGAACTCTTCATTAGCATTTACATTCGGCGCACCCTGCACCGCCCTAGCCAATGCTTCCATAGCAGCAGCCATCGCATTATCGTTTCTACCAGCCATATTCTGATCATCCCCAAAAATAATAACAAAGGTTAAACAACAGTTCAACCAACACAACTACAAGACAGACACAACTGACTCAACTCTGGCTTTGATACCACTTAATGTAACACCCCCTTTCTATACCCCCAAATAATCATTTAAATCATTTAGGCACATATTCTAAAATTCGCCAGAGTACAATTAAAGCATGGCATAAAAGAGGCATGTTACATCATACACGCATTTAACACATACAACACCTGCCTAAAAGGTTGATATGCAGCAGTGGGGTAACTTGCTACAGAGGAACTTTGTCCTTACACCCACATCTCAATATTTAGAATTAAAGCGGAATATCCAAACATTGAAATACATCAAAATATATATACATACATATACATATGTATGCTTCATCAACACACTTCATGTTTACATAAACATTTATCCACAAGATACATATACAAATGTATCACAAAAGAATAATATACATCCTAGCTACCCGGTGCTACATATCAGAGCCAACCGACCAAAAGAATGAAGACACGCTTCACAAAAAGACCTCCAACATACCTACTCTGCAATGCCTCATAGAGCATCATAAAACAGCAGAAGGGTGAGAAATATTATCATAATAACGTTGCATATAATTATATATCTCAACACAAAGTATACACACAACACATCCTCACCATTCTACCATTCCACATAACATGCATATTATATTCATTCTTCAATGCATCATTACAACGATACAATTCTTATCACAATTCATCACATCTCATTCAATATACATCGCAAGGCATATATATATATATATGCAAAACCAAACATAGTCATCACAATGCTTATCATTCAACATAACCACCTATATTCATGTTTATTCACCAATGCACATATACAAGGATGACCAATGCAAATCATAGAGACCGACTCACGACTCTATGCAAATGCAATGCGGTACCGACTCATTTCATCTCAAGTTCAATTGAAGAACTTATTGGAACCATCGCTTGTTACTTAACGTAACTCCCCGTCGGGCATACGATGTTCACCCATTGCTACCACCTCTCAAAAGGCTTATAATGTTTATGGATTGCTTTTGGTCCTCTTTGTATAAGGCTCACAATCCGATCGCTTTCGGTCCTCTTTGTATAAGGCTCACGATCGTTTGTAATCATCGCTCCCACCTCTCAAAAGGCTTACGACGTTACAACGGGTTCATCTTAGAACCCCACAATGCAAGAATGCACATCATGATGCTTCACATACAACATGACTCATGACACTTTTGACATGCATACATATTCACAATATAGTCATGCATTCATCACACACAATCCACATACATTCACATCAATTGTGCCAAACGGCAACCGAACGTTTTCACAAATAACCAAACAATTCGATTTACGGTTTACCGGAAAGTTGGTGAAAAGTCGGCTAAAAATATAATTTCTTATCACCATCAATTAGTACATATCAATACCTTCAATTCGATATAAAGAACTCTCAAATCCGATAAACAACGAACAAGTTATAAATATTTCAATCTAACGCAAAAACATAAACCGGACACCCGACACTACGAAACGATTCGTAAAAACTGTACCGATTGGACCAAGTTCAGACCCCAAAACTATTTTTCCTAGAAAGAACATCTCGTTAGCTTCCCAACGCTTCGAACGGGGATCAAAACCGACTTACGGTTCAAGAGATATGAATTTCCGAAGTTTCCCCGAAAAACCAGAATTTCTGTTTCAGCACAGTATGTATCGATACATAGGCTTTATGTATCGATACATAAAGACCTCATGTATCGATTCATAACTCGCATGTGTCGACACATGCTGTAGTGAAAATGCTATTTTTCCCAATTTTCACAGCATGTATCGATACATAAGGGTTATGTATCGATACATAAACCATTTCGTATCGATACATAGCTGTTATGAATCGATTCATGCTCTGTTTTTCTCAAAAAAACCAGATTTTTCAATTTACACCTTTGCTGCCATTTTCCCGAATCCCCGAAAACTCGACTAAATCAAACATTTTCACCGAAACAACCATATACGCCCAACCACCAAATACATGGGAACAATTTAGAACACATAAACGAAATTTCTACGACGTTCGATTTTTCGATTAAATTTCAACCTTTCAAAAACCAGAATTTTTAAACTTCACCAAATCGAATAAAAAGCACGCCATACGACGACCTAACCTTCCTCGATACCACTACGTAATTTATTTCGAATTCTAACCGTGAAAACATCGTTTTCTATCAATTTCCTATAATTCGACCTAAACGGAAACAACAACGGAAACATACCGAAAACTAACCGAAACATAACCAAACTTCATGAAACTTCAAACAGCAGCTCACATACATATAACCAACCAACACATGTATTTATACGACTTTTCGACCGTAGAAACATCGGTTTCTATCGATTTCGTCCAATACGACATAAACGGAAACATATGGAAAACCAACCAAAACATTCACACAAAACACATACATAATCATACACAAAGTTAGGATAATAATATTTCACACCCTTACCCGATTTCTCGATTCTTGGAAGCTTGATCTTGATGATTTGTAGCTTTTCTTCTTTTTCTCTTCTCTTTTTCACTCTTGCTCTCAAAATTCTGTTTTTCTCTCTTTCTCACCTCTAACTTTCTATTTCTATTCTTTTTCTTTCTTTCTTATACTTTTCTTTCTTTCTATTTCTTTATAGTTTCTCAAAATATCTACTAACTAACTAACTATCATTAAATGTGAAATATCTAAAATACCCTTCAATCTAATTTCCCCGCAAACTCTCAAAAACAGTAAAATCACATAATATGCAAACATAACATATTAACACACCAATATCACAAATAACATAATTATTGCCCAATTAAATAAAAGACCCAACCAAATAGAATCAATCAACACAAAAATGGAAATATCAAAATCGGGCTGTTACACAATTCCTGTTGAAAATTAGGATATCTAGCTGTGATTAAATTTTTCCACAAAGTGTCCTTATGTTCCAATATTTTCCAACTCCACTTGAAACATAATGCCAAATTTAACTTTTTTAGATCTTTCACCCCTAATCCCCCATTTTCTTTCTTATTACAAACTGTGTTCCAAGATACCCATGCCACTCCCTTTTTCGACACCGTGCCATTCCATAAGAAGGATTTTTGGATAGACGACAATATACGTATTACTTTAACCAGCATTTTGTAGAAAGACATAAGATGAATCGGTAGATTAGCTAGGACATAATTAATCAGAGTTACCCTACCGCCCATAGAGAGAAAACGACTTTTCCAAGAATTTAATCTGGCTCGGACCTTGTCTATCAACGGATTCCAAAAAGAGACTAAAGAGTGGTTCCCACCGATGAATATTCCTAAGAATTTAAAAGAGCAAACAGAATTCAAGATCTTACAGGATAAGTAATTGTCAGCAGCTGATAGGAACATTTCATCCACGCCTACTCCATATAGAGAGCTTTTGTTGAAGTTTATCTCCAGCCCAGATATTAAATGGAATCCTTTAAGAATATACTTTGCTGCCAAGATATTTTGTTAGGCTACCGAAAAGAATATGCATCTTGTTGGTATAGATAGTACCAATCAATCCTTATAATCATTCTTTCAACCATACAGTCCCTTCTCTGCACAACCTCAGGATCCCTCTAATTTTAATGTGAATTCGGCAATCACTCCTCCACCGTCTTCGTTCTCGGGTGTTACATGCATCCACTCTTTGTCCTCTATGACTTTAGATCTTACAACAGACATGATCATTAGCTCTAAAATCAAGGATACAAAATTGATTATTATGATGAACTGAAATGAAATAAAAGTGGTGCAAATAATACCTAAGGAAGCGGCAACAGATGGATGAGAAGAATTCATGGGTGAAAATGTGATTAGTTTTAGAGGTTTTTACTTAGAAGTAAATTTACTTGGAGCAAGTTAATTAGTTAATCATACTATTCTTGAAAAATATTGGAACTGTTACTTGCAGAAGAAGCATCCTTAACACTAATAGGATGAGTAAAATGTTAGAACAATGTTAGAACATTTATAATTAAACACAAAGTATGTATAATAATATTCATAAAATATTATTTATATTTATTTAAGTCGGACGTTTTAATAAGTTTTTTAAAAATCTTACTTTTATTGTTTAATTTGTTAAAAAACAATTATCTAATCAGAACTTATTGTGTACTACTAGGTCGAAAAACTTCGTATAACCTCAAAATGATTTGATTTTATCTTTTCAATTAACATCCCCATGCCTTGGCTCATAGATAGACTATGGAAAGAGTTTTTTTTTTCCCCCTAGTTTTAATAGTCTAATTTTCGGTCCAATAAACTTTGTCATGCAATATTGTCTCATAAACAAACTCTTAGGGTGGATTAATATGTAATGATAAATAATAAATCGAAAATTAAAATTTTCACCTCAATAAACTTTTTCACATATAAGCATTTTCTTGGTACCTTTTATTGTGAACGTCCTTTACATTTATAAATCATGACTTCTTTTGCAAATAAGTTCTACACAGGCTTCATGTTCCTCTATCTTCTCCTTCTCTTCATTTCCACATGTGGTATACAAACTAACTCTTCAAAATATTATTATTATTATTATTATTATTATTTTTGTTGTTGTTTTTTTGTGTAGAGGTGGAAGCAAGACTTTGTGGAAGGGCGAGTAAAACATGGAGAGGGCCCTGTTATATTAACTTGTCATGTCATGCAGAATGCACTGTCAAAGAGGAAGCAACTTATGGTACTTGTAAACAATTTGAGTGCTTCTGCTTCTTCTATTGTTAAATACACAATAAAATAAGAGTTTAAGGGATGTGAATGAGCAAGAAATATAAAGCCACATTTAATATGTGTTTGGTTATAGAGTGAGAAAAATAAATTTTGAATAAATTAATTATGTAAAATTAATTTTAATTAAAATTAAGTTAAAAATAAAGTGATTTATGTCTCACTGTTTGCGCACTTATGCTTTAAGAGATTGTCTTTAATTGTTTGGACGCTTGTGCTTGCCTTTTTGTGGGCTTTGTTTTAGGCTCTGTTTGATAAAAATAGCGGTTGATTGATAAGTTAGCTAATAGCTTATAGTATATGATTGATAGCTGATGACTGATAGCTTATAACTTATAGCTGATGGCTGATGACTAATAGCTGATAAGCTAATTGAAGTGTTTGGTAAAATTAGCGGTTTAATTATCTGATAAAATAAAATGACATAAAAGATATTTAATAATTATTATTTTATTTTAAATTATAATAAATTATAAAGAATAATGGTGGGTTTTAGTTAAAATAATAAAAGTAAAAATGGAAGAAAAAATGATAAGATATAAGCTATAAGTTAAAAAGCTATTTAAAATAGCGTCTGGAGAATAAGCTATAAGCTAATAAAATAAGCTATAAGCTCGTGATGAAAAGACTGTTACCAAACAGGTATTTTATTGTCATACGAGCTTATAAATTATAAGACATAAACTATAAGCTCAAAAACTGTCTTGCCAAACATAGCCTTAATGTTTGTTGTACCATTTTTGTTCTATTTTATTGGATCTTTATATGTATTTGGGTAATTTTCTACGCTTTTTGTATTTTGCTGTTATTTATATTTTAGTGGTTTTTATATTTACTATTAATATACTATTTTTCCATAAAAGAAATGGTAGAAAATTTAAAGTGATTGTTATTTAAAGCATGGAAGATAAAAGAACTAAACTTTGAAATGATTTTTTTTATTAGAATAATAAATTGGTATAAATAATAAAGATTATACATAAATAATTAGCAAATGGACAAGAAGTTGTATTTAAAATATGAAAAAGATAAACTTTGCATTAGATTTGCATTAGATTTGTAAGGATATAAGAGAAATATAATGATCGAGTTAAGTTTAAGATATGGTACCGGTTTCTAACACTACACAAATATTACTAGTAAAATTTAAAAAAATGAAAAAGACATTGTATAATACAAAATTACTTACATTAAAACTCACTTTTTAACACTACATTAAGTATTTATAAGCATCACAAGATAGGTGATTATCGGATTATGTGGTTCAAGAATGAAAGAAATGCTCCAAGAATTCTCGCTTGATTGATCCTTTCAATCCTCCCTCGTTCTGCTTCATCTTTGTGCAACTTTTTATTGGTTATCCTTTTTCTTTTCTTTTCACTTGTGTGTGATCCCTAATTATGTGTTAGTTGTATTTCTCTTCTCGTTTCGGTGTTTGTGTTGCTTCTCTCAGGCCTCTGCATCATTCCATAATCCTTTTTTCTCTATTTTGTTCTCTTTCCTTAGTCTCTTTAACGTTATCGTCCTTCGCTTCTTTGTGCTTTTTGTATACTTGTCTTTCATGTTTCTTTGTGGTTCTGGTGAGCTTTGTGGCTTGCCATTGATTCCTGGTGGTGGCTTGCCAGTGATTCCTAGTTGTACTCCGTATTCTCCTGGTTTGATCTGTGCTGCCATGGAACACATAGACACAAGCATGGATCCTATTTGACAAATGGTGCGAAAAACAATTGTCAAAATCATACAAACTCTCAGAATTTAACTATATTGCTAGACAAGGTAAAAAAATACAATCAAACAACAACTACACCAGCCCCATCATAATGCAAATTCCAACATGGATTCAGGGGAAAATGATAAACAAGATAAGACACCAGTCTCTGGTCTCTTCCAAATTCAAGAAGCTGTGGAACCCACAATCAGCATCCTTGGAAAAATAGTCACAGAAAAACCTATTCACAAAAGATCCATGCAAATAGCCCTAACTAGCATCTGGTGCAATCCTAAGAATCTTCTAGTTCAAGTAGTAGAACCTGATATCTTTATGTTTACCATGGAAAAAAATAAAATACCACAAACGGATTCTAAAAGGTAACCCATGGCTATTTAGAAATTCTTGGATTATTATGCAGAAGTGGGATGGAAGAAGTGTTGTCAACAAACTGGATTTCCCAAAAGCTCTAGTCTGGGTCCAAATTTGGGGCCTACCTATAAATGCAAAAACTATCCAGATATGGGTGAAACTAGCAGGAAAATTAGAGAAGTTATCGAGGCTAGTATCTATAATATGCCTGGCAGGACAACATTTGTCAAGGCCAGAATCTATCTGAACACTCAAACCCCAATTTGTTTGGGAATGTATATTGGTAGCAAGAACAATGGCATAACCTGGATATATTTTCGGTATGAAAAGCTGCCTCTATTTTGTTTCTATTGTGGAATCATGGGGCATAGTGAGGATTTATGTAAAAGAACCACTACTCTGGTCCATGGCATAAAAGAGACCAACCCGCTAGGCCCATGGCGTAAAGATAATCAACCGTGAAGGAAACATATTTTCATTAAGGAAAGAAAATTCAGCAGTATACCAAGCAACAAACCTAATATGAGCCTTTACAGCCCAATTCCTAAATCGATGATTGAGTAGTTGGCAGTTAGTTCTTTGAAGGATGATAAAAGAACTAGCAAGGAAGCTGAGAGTGCTCCCAAAAGTCAGAACAAGAAAAGGATACTAATAGAGTGGGAAAAAATACATGACAACGCAACCAATTCTACAACAAATAATTCATATAATTTGGCCTGCCTATCTAACAAGGCAGCCGCAGAAGGATGGAAATCATTGCTTGGAACTGTAGGGGGATGGGAGACCCCCAAACAACCAGAGCTTTTAAACACCTGATAAGATCTCACTCTCCTAATATTCTATTTTTATATGAAACTAAAAAGGATAGCAAAGATGTGTGTAACACCCCAATTCCCATCGCGAATAAATAATACATAATTTAATCAGAGTAAATAAAAATTTATTTTTCCGACAGAAACAAGAATGCCACAATTAAGGAAAGAAAACACAATCCCTGCTCAAATATTTGATACATAACACAAAATGGAATAAACGTAAAAGGGGAACTTTTTCCATATAAAAGGAAAGGTCAATTATGGAATAAAGCGGAAAGATCCATAACGAACTTGTTTTACAAAATAAATTGTTTTATAACTTCAAAATACACATACAAAAGTAATACAAAATATATTCAACAAATGTATACATATATAACAAAAGCGTTCCCCGACTCCCGTGTTACGTATCAGAGCAGATAGACCGACAAAGAATGGAGAACTAATCTTCACAAAAGCCTCCAAGACTACTAATCTGCAATTGCCTCATAGAGCAACAAACCACAGCAGAAGGGTGAGAAATAACAACTAAATCAAGATTGCATAATAATATGCAAACACATAAAAATTCACATGCATAAATATTCTCACCACGAGCATCACATATTAATACACATAGCATATGTCTATGCATGAAACATATTATCCACAACCAATGCATTTATCACATATGCACATCAATTCACCAAGTCAAACATAAATCTCAATACACACTCAATCAATTCATGATTTTCCACACATAATCAATCCATTCATGATTTTCCACACATAATCAATCCATTCATGATTTATGCAAATGCAAAGAGACCGACACAACGACTCTATGCAAATGTGGTACCATCCATCCATCAATCTCATCATCAGTTCACTCAGGAACTATTGGAATCAACGCTTGTTACTTAGTGTAACTCCCCGTCGGGCAAACGATGTTCCCCCGTCACTTTAGGTCCTCTTTGTATAAGGCACACGACGTTTATGGATCGCTTTAGGTCCTCTTTGTATAAGGCACACAATCCGGTCGCTTTAGGTCCTTTTTGTATAAGGCAAACGATCGTCTATAATCATCGCTTTAGGTCCTCTTTGTATAAGGCACACGATGTTATAACAGATTCCCTCAAGAACCGTTTCTTCGCTCACACCCACTAGGGCACACGACATCACAAGATGCATATCATGATGCTTGGCATACAAGGACTCATGACAATCAAATGCATCTTCACAAATCAACAATATGAATCATCTCAATCAACAATAATCATGCTGTGCAATCAAGCCCAAAACAATGCATTTATTTGCCATAAGGCCACAAACCATCATCACAACATTTCATCACATGCATTCACATCATATAACAGCACACAAGCTAAACGTTATATATCAAAGGCATGTTGCATAATAACACATCAATTACACACAATTATAACAGTAAAAGTCGACAAAACGACACATTTCCAAAATCCCGACATAATTAAATCGACCAACAATCTCAAAATCATTTTAATAAGAAAGAACATCTCAATAGCTTTCCAACGATACCAAGAATGTCTCAATCCGAGTTACGGATCAAAAGTTACAGCATCGGACGCGAAATCGGGAAAGAAATCGCGAAATGACAAAATTCTGCAATCGTGCTGGCCATACGCGTATTGCCTTGCTCACTCACTCATCCATACGCGTATTGTCCAAAGTGATACGCGTATGGGCTGAGACTGATTTTTCCCCAAAAGTTCCACTAAAAATCTAATACGCGTATTGCCTCACTCCATACGCGTATTGCCCACTCCCATATGCGTAATGCCTACATTCCTTCCTTGCCATACGCGTATTGCCCAATCCAATACGCGTATTGCCTTGCCTGATACGCTTATGGGCAGCGAAAACCCAGAATTTTCCTGCGAAAATCATCCAATTTCCTCTCCAAATCTCATCTAAACACTTCCAATTCACAATATATCAACCCAAACATGTTCCAACATAATCAACAAGTATTCTACGCAGTTTATATCGAGTTTCAACCGCGAAAACATCGATTTCTATCAATTATTCATCAATTTATCAATTAGAGAAAAAGTCGTGAAACAACCAAAACTATTACAACAAACAACACATATACATACACAAGCAGGATATAATTGAAACTTCTCACCTTTACCCGATTAATCTCGCTTGAAACGGATGAATTCTCGATTTCCCTCTTTCTCCTCTTCTCTCTTTCTTTGTTCTCCTTTTCCCTTTCTTTTCTCTCTTTTTCTCTCCAATTTCTATATTATGAAAAATAACCCAGCAAAAGGACCAAAATACCCCTACTCTCAAATATCTCGCAAACGCTCTCAAAACGCGCTAAAACATAATAACGATGAAAAATAATATATTTTCAAATAAAATTCAAGAATAAAATAATATAAAAATGAAAATAATTAAATCGACTCGATTAAATAAATAAGACAAAATGGGGCGTTACAACTCTCCCCCCACTTAGACAATTTCTTCCTCGAAAATATAACCGATACGAACAACTCGGAATACGACTCTCGTATCCGACTAACAAACTATCATGCCAACAAAAGGAACACCACGAATAACACCACTGACAACCCACCTTGCTAACTGCAGCTACAACAACGACACGACAACGACGACAACTACAACGACAAGATGCAAAGCCCATACAATGCACTTGACGACCAACTCACGACTCAAAGAAAACCATGATACCAACACACAGGTTCACTCTTGAACCGAAACACAACAAGATCGTTACCCTCACCCTAGATAACACTCCCCTAACTCCCCACACAGGAATTAGCTTCTCGCACTCGAACCAACACGATGAAAACGAGGTAACACCACAAACAAGAACACAAAGTTCCACGACACAACAACGTTCAACAACCTTCACCTAACCATAATACCTACATCCTTGTCACACAACCATATTACAACAATGCTACGATGCAACAATCAAACATGTAACCAAAACATCCATCTACATAGTAGTCCATGTATAATATTTAAACCTTTCACCTAACACTTCCATTCTGAAACGTCCAATGGTCTCATCATTCCTACATGTTTCCAATGTTCAACCTATGAACTCTTACAAGTCACACACGCATATCCGAAATGTGCCACATCACGCTTCTACTGCGCACTCTGATTACTCGTAACCATCAAAACTACCAATCTCACGTCCAAAGTCTAACTCTTTCTCATATTCGCCAAAAATCACTGTTCACTTTTAATATACCCAACCTCACACTCTAATGTGTTATCTCACACACCATACACAAGTCTCTGAATTGCTCAACTAATTTTGAATTCTCTGACCATCAAAACAACCACATGCCAAAACTATCGACTTAACTCTTTAGGCACAACATTAGCTTTCCCCGAAGGATAATCCAAGCCAAATTCATAACTCGTCACGAATTTTAACCATCCTCGTTGTCTCATACTCTATTCCTTCAGACCAAACAAGTACTCTAAACTCTTGTGATTACCAAACACTTCGAACCTAGAACCATAAAGATAATACCTCCAAATATTCCAACACATTACAACCGCCACCAATTCCAAATCCAGAATAGTATCGATCCTTTTATGAATCCTCAATTGTCGTAAAGCATAAGCCACGACTTTACTCTCTTACATTATCACGCTGTCTAAACTCATCAAAGACGCATCTAAATACCTCACAAACGGTTTATCAGGATCACGCAGTATCAAAACTGGAGCCGTAGACAACTTCTACCTCAGCTCACCAAAACTTACTCACAACGAACATCCAAAACAAACGACTCACCCTTTGCAAGTCCACTGAGATAACAGAAGTATAAACTTAGCAAAGTCTTCCATAGCCTGTAGTAACAACCAACTAAGCCCAAAAATTTCTAATCTCTTTAACCAACTTCGGAGCCTCTCATTATAGAACTGCATTTATTTCCGATGGATCCATAACCATATTCTCATCTGAAATAACATATCCCAGAAAACTAACCTTTTTCAACCCAAATTCTCACTTGAATAACTTAGCATAAAACTTCGTCTCTCTTCAACGCTTATAATTCAATTCTCAAACACTCTACTTGTTTTCCCTCGGAGTTTATAACAGATCCGAACATCCTCAATCAAAGCTATTACAAACTTATCCAAATAAACATGGAAGATACAATTCAATTATTCCACAAACCTTACAAACACGTTACTAACACCAAGCAACATCACTATACGTTGTAATGCCCAACCAAATTCCAAAAGATATACATTCTTAAAGCTTTTGCAAAAATTTTCACTAGGTAATCGGTTACTCGCATACAAGCTTAACCGAGTAACTAACAGCCTATCCCGATGATAACAAACATAACCAGTCACATTAAATCGATCAAAGCCTCAACTCACACAATTCACCACTCTTATCAAACATTCCAAACAATTGCAATTTCACTCAAACTCAACCAAACCATTCCAGTTATCTATTCATAAAAGTGGACACTTATTCTCAATCGTTACCTTATTCAACTGCCAGTAATCCATACCCAATCTCTTCGCTTAATAGTCCAAATTCCGTAAATCCCAACATGTAGCAACAACCAACCAAAAAGAACTCTCAAATATTACATTCACACCTAGGGTTTTCTCAAGATTTCCATTAATGCCCTAAACTTTAAAAACTCCAAAACTCACCAAAACTCTAAGTTTTATTTTCCATAGTCCCAGTACCATCATACACATCATGCTTGGTATTCCATTCAATCATCCATCCTTCTTGTCCCTAACACCGCTGGAGCTCTCTAAGACGACACACTTGGTCTCACAAATCCCTTTTCCAGTAAATCCTCCAACCGCTCTTTCAATCTGAGTTTCACTTCCTAAAAGTTCTTCTTCTTACTTAGCAGATCCAAACCTCAAATCTTCCCCTTCGCCAAATTTGAGTTCACACCCTACTCTCTGAGAACAACCATTAACGATACCCAATCGTCCTCTCTCAATGACTTCCCAACTGGACCAACATACTAAAACCCCTAATCTGTCTCATCTTCTGATATAAGAATCTTCATCGACTCGACAAAATAATCTGTAATCATTTTCTTAATTCCAAACAATTCATTACACGCACTATCAGGGCCGGAAAGACACGTCTATCCCATCCAACTTAGTTCCCATCTGCTATCAACAAGAGATTAAGGGTGATCAGTTCCTCAATTTGCCAATAGACAGCCGACAATTATGATGGGGCATAAACCTCCTTTACCAAACTATAATAGCATTTTTTGCATCTTGTGCACAAAACTACCTAAGGCACAAATCCTTAGTTGACATAAACCTTACCTCCGCATTCCCTCCGGAATCGGGAATAACACTGTCCAAACAACACTTACAATCTTGCAATTTACAACACACTGAGCCAATCCTCCACACCTGAAGCAACATGGAGAAGCACAAGCTTCTCCCCCACTTATCTCATCCTCACACCTAAAGACAAAGGATTAGAAAACCAGAAAGTACTGACAGTGTTTCACACACATATCATGTACTAAGGGACAAACAACACCGACAATATTCATCTGTCATACCAACTGACTCAACAACTTGGCCGGACGGACCGACTTGCTCTGATACCACTATTGTAACACCCTAATTCACATCGCGAATAAATAATACATAATTTAATCAGAGTAAATAAAAATTTATTTTTCCGACAGAAACAAGGATGCCACAATTAAGGAAAGAAAACACAATCCCTGCTCAAATATTTGATACATAACACTAAATGGAATAAACGTAAAAGGGAAACTTTTTCCATATAAAAGGAAAGGTCAATTATGGAATAAAGCGGAAAGATCCATAACGGGCTTGTTTTACAAAATAAATTGTTTTATAACTTCAAAATACACATACAAAAGTAATACAAAATATATTCAACAAATGTATACATATATAACAAAAGCGTTCCCCGACTCCCGTGTTACGTATCAGAGCAGACAGACCGACAAAGAATGGAGAACTAATCTTCACAAAAGCCTCCAAGACTACTAATCTGCAATTGCCTCATAGAGCAATAAACCACAACAGAAGGGTGAGAAATAACAACTAAATCAAGATTGCATAATAATATGCAAACACATAAAAATTCACATGCATAAATATTCTCACCACGAGCATCACATATTAATACACATAGCATATGTCTATGCATGAAACATATTATCCACAACCAATGCATTTATCACATATGCACATCAATTCACCAAGTCAAACATAAATTTCAATACACACTCAATCAATTCATGATTTTCCACACATAATCAATCCATTCATGATTTTCCACACATAATCAATCCATTCGTGATTTTCCACACATAATCAATCCATTCATGATTTATGCAAATGCAAAGAGACCGACACAACGACTCTATGCAAATGCGGTACCATCCATCCATCAATCTCATCATCAGTTCACTCAGGAACTATTGGAATCATCGCTTGTTACTTAGTGTAACTCCCCTTCGGGAAAACGATGTTCCCCCCGTCACTTTAGGTCCTCTTTGTATAAGGCACACGACGTTTATGGATCGCTTTAGGTCCTCTTTGTATAATGCACCCAATCCGGTCGCTTTAGGTCCTCTTTGTATAAGGCACACGATCGTCTATAATTATCGGTTTAGGTCCTCTTTGTATAAGGCACACGATGTTATAACAGATTCCCTCAAGAACCGTTTCTTCGCTCACACCCACTAGGGCACACGACATCACAAGATGCATATCATGATACTTGGCATAAAAGGACTCATGACAATCAAATGCATCTTCACAAATCAACAATATGAATCATCTCAATCAACAATAATCATGATGTGCAATCAAGCCCAAAACAATGCATTTATTTGCCATAAGGCCACATACCATCATCACAACATTTCATCACATGCATTCACATCATATAACAACACACGAGCTAAACGTTATATATCAAAGGCATGTTGCATAATAACACATCAATTACACACAATTATAACAGTAAAAGTCGACAAAACGACACATTTCCAAAATCCCGACATAATTTAATCGACCAACAATCTCAAAATCATTTTAATAAGAAAGAACATCTCAATAGCTTTCCAACGATACCAAGAATGTCTCAATCCGAGTTACGGATCAAAAGTTACAGCATCGGACGCGAAATCTGGAAAGAAATCGCGAAATGACAAAATTCTGCAATCGTGCTGGCCATACGCGTAATCCCCTGAGTCATACGCGTATTGCCTTGCTCACTCACTCATCCATACGCGTATTGTCCAAAGTGATACGCGTATGGGCAGAGACTGATTTTTCCCCAAAAGTTCCACTAAAAATCTAATTCGCGTATTGCCTCACTCCATACGCGTATTGCCCACTCCCATATGCGTAATGCCTACATTCCTTCCTTGCCATACACGTATTGCCCAACCTAATACGCGTATTGCCTTGCCTGATACACGTATGGGCAGCGAAAACCCAGAATTTTCCTGCATAATTTTTCCTGCGAAAATCATCCAATTTCCTCTCCAAATCTCATCTAAACACTTCCAATTCACAATATATCAACCCAAACATGTTCCAACATAATCAACAAGTATTCTACGCAGTTTATATTGAGTTTCAACCGCGAAAACATCAATTTCTATCAATTATTCATCAATTTATCAATTATAGAAAAAGTCATGAAACAACCAAAACTATTACAACAAACAACACATATACATACACAAGCAGGATATAATTGAAACTTCTCACCCTTACCCGATTAATCTCGCTTGAAACGGATGAATTCTCGATTTCCCTCTTTCTCCTCTTCTCTCTTTCTTTGTTCTCCTTTTCCCTTTCTTTTCTCTCTTTTTCTCTCCAATTTCTATATTATGAAAAATAACCCAGCAAAAGGACCAAAATACCCCTACTCTCAAATATCTCACAAACGCTCTCAAAACGCGCTAAAACATAATAACGATGAAAAATAATATATTTTCAAATAAAAGTCAAGAATAAAATAATATAAAAATGAAAATAATTAGATCGACTCGATTAAATAAATAAGACAAAATGGGGCGTTACAACTCTCCCCCCACTTAGACAATTTCTTCCTCGAAAATATAACCGATACGAACAACTCAGAATACGACTCTCGTATCCGACAAACAAACTATCATGCCAACAAAAGGAACACCACGAATAACACCACTGACAACCCACCTTGCTAACTGCAGCTACAACAACGACACGACAACGACGACAACTACAACGACAAGATGCAAAGCCCATATAATGCACTTGACGACCAACTCACGACTCAAAGAAAACCATGATACCAACACACAGGTTCACTCTTGAGCCGAAACACAACAAGATCGTTACCCTCACCCTAGATAACACTCCCCTAACTCCCTGTAATACCCCAAATTTTGACCACTTAGATTTCCCATCATTGTGAAAATGATCATCACAATATGGATGTACCTTTATGCTTCATCAGTCTCCCCAAAGATGGGTGAGCATCCACTACAATCAAAATTAGGGTTTCAATCCCTCTCTGAGTGCTTAGACAAAGGATCAATCAAGAAATGACATGATCTTCAACTTGTCTAATCTCTTAAACATCCACAATGGATCAAAAAGGACTCCCACTTCAAGGATTAAGCACAAGGATGCTCCCTTCTAGGTGGATCAAGTCTCAAGATCGACAGTGTCACCAAATTAGGGTTTTGGTCGACCAGGGCCTCCAGATGGAAATTTTCATCTGGGCACAAGGCAATGATCCAAAACATGACCTAATATACTTCATGGAACCTCATGAACCCATGCATCAAGTCAATTTTGCCTCAGGGGATGCATTCATCAAAAATCAGGAATTAGGGTTTCTTGACCTAATTCACCCGTAAGTTGACTTTTGGGACAAACCATGAGCCAAGACCTCAAGAGATGATTTGAGGGTCTCTAATATACCATATTTATCCATTTGGAACAATGGATTGATCCAAGAAGCTTGAGCAACAAGTCTCAATTTCATCTGCACCACAATTAGGGTTTTAAGAGAAAAGTCAACTGTAACTTTGACTTTTGACCTGGACATGCTCCCAAACCCTAATACATGATTGAATATACCCTATGACACCCATGGAACATATCCATCAAGTTTGATTTAGGTCAAGGACATGATTTCCTGAAGAATTGCACAGTTTGGAATTCATCTGATAAAAAGTCAACTGTGCACAAAAGTCAACTTTGACTTTTTGAGATTTTTCACCAAAATGGATTTTTAACCCTAAAATGATGTTAATGTATGATTTGAATCATCATTCATCAAGAAAAGTCAAGAAAAGTGAGATAACTTGTAAAAGGGGTAACCATAAAACTTAGAAATTTTTCTAAGTTAAAAATAAAGTGGCAAAGGTACCAACTTTGGAGGACCATAACTCCTAAACCACAAGGCCATTTTTTCTCATCCAAAGATGGATTTGTAGCCCTCATTATCACCTACAAAAACTTCAACTACAAGTCATTCCAATTCATTAAGGATTTTGAGTTATGGAGTGATCAAAGTGGCTGAAAAGTGAAAATGTCACTTTTTCCAACACTTAGTGAAATTTTCACTAAGTCAGATTCTGCCTCACTTTTTACCAAATGTAGGGGGATTTTTCACTTGGAATCAAAAGAGATCAAAACCAAACTTGTTCTAACAGTTGTTGTATCATGTAAGAGCTTTCCAAAATGGCCAAGAACATTGCCAAATTCAACCTACACCATGAGATACAACATTGACAAGTTGCCTTGCTGAAATCTGTCAAAGCAAGGCAGAATTTGCAATTTGGCTCGATTTTCCAAAATCAGCCAATTTCAATTGCTCCAATCCACTTGGAAACCTCAGAGGATTGGATCCAAAGGGGACAATCACTGAGCCAAGCCTCCAAGGTCCAAGGAACAAGGAATAACATGTTGAACCTAGAGTTGCCAAAATAGGGACAAGACTTCAAATTTGGAATGAGGCATTTAATGGAACCATCAAGGTGGCATGGACTGAGCCATTCTCATCTGAAATCAGTCAAGACTTATCCAAGACCAAGGGGACCAAAGCTCTGTGCCCTAACCTCTAGTCAATGGCTAGAGGAGACTTGAATTCTCATTGGACAACATTGGCCAAACCTACTTACCAGCTGCCATGCACTATTCCTTGCAAAACAAACTTGCTCTACTATAAATAGAGCTCAATTGTGGTCAGTTTGAGTACACCAAAGCCATCTAACAGATGCTTTCATCAAAATCTCTTTTTCTTGGCAAAAATGCCTTTCTTAGCAAGGTAGCTATCGGGTTTTGAGTTTGAGAGTAATTCCAATCAAACCAATCACTCACACACCTCACATACATCACATATGAGCTGATCAAACACTCACATAACATCTGGAACATCAAAATCTCAAAATCACTTGCCATCCACACAAGTTTGGAGTGAAGTTGCAGCTGAGATGCCATAAACTGATCCAGTTCATTTCAATTCAATCCAAGTGTTCAAACACACTCCATATGGTGTAGGGAAGCTGTTCAGATCATCACAACTTGTCTGTAACACCTCCAACTCAAAATCACATATGCTCTTGCTGTCACGACTTGAAGGTAAGCCTAAACTTGGGCATCTCTCAATCTATGCATATTTCCTCGCACAATAATTTGGCCATATGTTCATAATCATGCATGGAATGTTTTCCCTCAATTAATTGCATTGTTTGAATCGTGTATCAAAAATCCTAGCCTTCATGCAGAAATTAGGGTTCTTGAGGTCTCTTCGTGATTTCTTGTTGTATGTTTAATTTAAATAAAATTAAAGTACATAGACATGATCGTGAGGTTGAGGCGAGCATAATGATATGTAGATTGCATGTTATAATCAAGTATTCAGTGAGATTGGATAGAAAATGCAAATCAGCCAAACCCAGAAAACGCGCGTGTTATTGCTTGTGTTCTTGGCGCCATTTTCAGATTTTCAAATATTTGAATTTTGTGATTTTGTTTAATTGATTCAAGAATTAATTTCTCTCTGAGTTTTAATGATTTTGAGTTGATTCTTTTTTTAATAATTCACAAAAATGTTAAAATATTTTTTCTACATTGATTTTGCAACTTTTGATGCTTTCTAATTATTTTGTAGGTCAATACTTAATTTTTGAAGCATTAATCCAAGGTCACAATTTGTTTTCCATGTGTTAAACAATTTTTGATCATTTTAATTGAATTTTTATTCAATTAAATACATTTTGAAAACAAATTAGGGTTTTGGATTAATTCAACCCTCATAGATCATTTTCAAAACTCTTGGGCCTCTTGAGAGAGTGTAAGACCCATCCCCCCTTGTACAAGAACTTTTTGGGCCTCACTCATTGTATAAGTCCCTCTGTACAAGTAAACGGCGCGATCGTCGCCCGTTTAAAAATAAAAATCATCTGGGCCTCTCCTTGAGCTATAAGACCCATTCAAAACACTTTGGGCCTCTATTAGAGTGTAATACCCAACCCCCCTTTTAACCAAAACATTTTGGGCCTCACTTATTGTATAAGTCCCTCTGCGTAAAAGAAAACCTCGGCGCAATCGCCATTTTTAAACGAAAAATCATTTGGGTCTACCCTCGTGTTATAAGCCCCTCTCTTTTCTTTAAACCTTTTTTGGGCCTCTTGAGAGAGTGTAAGACCCATCCCTTTGTACAGAAAACCTTTTTGGGCCCCAATCACTTGTATAAGTCCCGCTGTACAAATTCAAACAGTACGATCACTGATAAAACCCTGGGTCTCTCCTTGAGCTGTAAGCCCCAAATCTTTCTTTTTCAAAGCACTTTCTCCTTTGATTTTGAATATACTGTTGTTTTCAATCTTTCTTTGTTGAACAACTAACCAAACAGCATGGAAGCACTACAACCGAGTAAGTGGTTATCGCTTTCATTTACTGCTTTCATATTATAAACTGTATTGTGGGGCTGCTCACTGTAAGGCTCCTTTCATAAACTCATATCTACTGTGTAATAATAGTATAGATATTTCGAGTTTCCCCGGCAACTACGTCTAGAACTAGGTGACGCCGTTTCATTTATTCGTAGAAATAAACGCCTAGATCCCCAATAGGAGCACCAGATACAGTCTTCTCTTCGGCTGTCCTCCTTAGGAATCGTCAAGAAGCTCTACTCCCCAAGATGAATGTATTCTCTGTGAATGGCATCTTTGAGTTTCTTCCAAATTCTCGAACTTTCCTGACTTGATCTATTCCTTGTGGATAGCTTGCCTTGAATGTCTCGGGGTTTGGGTACCCACTACGATCATAATCTTGTACCTTAACTAAGGAACCCTCTTTAAAAGTTAAAAGTCGCTGGATAGTAAACCTCGCACGTTTACCAGTGGTTTTTATCTTTAAAAGAGTTATCTCTCCTAATGGAAAGGAGATGATAGACCCACGGGCTTCTTAAAAGCATCGGCCTCCTCTTGGGCATTATTCAAGGACACTACGGCTTCTTAGAAGTATTCATAGCCTCCTCTTAGGCTTCGTATAATGATCTCTTCCTCCGGGAATGATAGCCTCCTCTTGGGCTTCGTACAAGGACCCGTCGGCTTCTTAAAAGCTTCCAGCCTCCTATTGGGCTTCGTACAAATTGTCCCGACGACCTCCTAGAGGTATAGGAACATAACCTAGTCATCCTCATAGAACAGTCCTTTCATAGAGTCTACTACTGTTTCTCAAAGCATAGTACAAAAGATAAAACTCTAGATACGGACAGTCTAACTTCCTTGAGTCTCAAAGACATTCTCAAGTGACCCCTTCGTTAAATAGGAAGGAAACCCGCAGACTCGGACAGTCTCAATACCCTTTGGATTTCCCGTTTCCTCAAAGAGAAGGAAATATCCCTAATCCTCAAATCAAATCCCTGAGTACAGTGTTGCTCATATAAGAACTGATTTTCTCTTTTAAAATCAGTATATTGGATCTGTCACTCAACTGAAACAAACCTTTAGCCTCCATCCCGGGCTTCGTACGAGATACAAAAACACTCTCTTGTTGCGTATAAAAGACTCTCTTGTTGAGTCAAACTTTTAGCCTCTCTCTCAGGCTTTGTACGAGACACATAAGAGACTCCCTCGTTGAGTCAATCCCCTTTTCGCCTTCATCTCGGGCTTTATACGAGATACAAAAAAATTCTTATTGAGTCAAACAAACAATCGCCTCCATCTCGGGCTTTATACGAGATACCAAAAGACTCCATCGTCGGGTCAAAATCTTTTAGCCTCTCTCTCGGGCTTTGTACGAGACACAAATTAGCCTCCTCTTAGGCTTTGTATAATGATTTTCCTAGCGGAAATTAGCCTCCTCTTAGGCTTAGTATAAGAAAACCACTGGTTGATCCAATCAACCTTTTAGCATCAAAGCTGTGCCTCGTTCATAGTACACAAACATCAACAACTCCTTTCCATTCATCAAATCGCTGTAAGCGGCAAGCCTCTGAATCATCTATATCCATGTCACTGTCCCTCTTTTAGCATGAGAAATTCCTAAGGAAAGATGGCATTGCTCTACACTGAGTTAAAGCCTTCTCCTTCAGGTTAAAACCCTTTCTTCGGAAATTATGGCATTGCTCAGATCCGCGTATCCCAGTTAAAGTAATTCTCCTTTTCCCCTCTTTAGAGATGACAAATTCTCTCTAAAGTTGAGGTCTTTCAGCTTCACGTCTTGGGCTTTAAACAAGACACAAATAGACCATTCAGCTTCACATCTTGGGCTTTGAACAAGATACAAACCACCTTTCGCTTCACGTCTTGGGCTTTGAACAAGACACCAAAACACTCATTTCCTCCCATAGAATAGGAGGAACTACGAACGCTCTGATTTCCCTGTTTCGGTAAACGGGAATACGTAGGCATAAGATCGAAAGAAAAGATCTTAGCGAGCGCAATCAACAAAAAACCCAAATCCCACATCTCCATCAATCAAAAGCAGTAATTCAAAAACATCCTAATCCTTGTTCCCCGTCAGAAACCTTCTGCCTAGATAAAAAGAAAGAGAACTGTATTGGCGAAAATATATATAACCAGTACAAGGCCCCCCCACATTGATAGCATCCGTAACCTAACAGACCGCTGTTTAAACTTAGTATGCAAAGCAGGGTTAATTGGAGACATTTTATTCCCTTCCTTATTCAGCTCACAATAGGATAAAAAATGAATCGAGCTGTAGTTTTAAGCTCAAACCGCAGAGAGCGACCAGCGCTTAAGAACCGCGTCCAAAATCGCTCGCTACAGAAAAGTGGCGCCCACCGTGGGGCCAATCTCTCTTTCTTACAATTTTGGGACGTTGACCTCTTGCTGGTCCATCTCTCTTTTGTGTGAATACCACGGATTGGGGCTTCCGCCGGGGAACCCATTTCTGTCAGGAACTTAGGAGTCTTAGCTTTAAAGGTCTAGGATGTTTAGGACAAATATATATATACTGCTTTTCCTAATTGCTATACGTGTTTATTTTTCTGCTAATGGGAATGCGGGTGATGCCGTATGTGGTGAGATTGAGTATACACTTAAGAAAAGCCAACCTTTTTCGTAGTGCGGAAACTATCGAAAATAGTTGTTACGCGATACTACCCTCATTTGAGGCTGGTGATCTATTCTCGGTGAATGGCACTTACTCTAAGATTGCACACAACTCGCTGGCGATCCGCTTGTTGTCTTGCTTTCCTGGGAGGAGCTGATGATAATGAGTACAGGTACAAAAATCACCCTAGTATAAACCTTTGGGGATGGGTAGAGCCTTGACTTCATGACAACGACCCTTTGACCCCATGTTTTTTCTATGTTTTTGTGTGCTGCATTCATGCATCCATTTAATAAAACATTAAAACATTCAAAAAACTTCTCTTCTAGTCTCTCTGTTTTTCAAATTAAACTAAGACTGTGATTGCAAATATCAGAGAAAAGGATTACGCTAATGGACTTCGGTAGAAGGAGAACTCATACGTACACCTTCAAGGTTCCAAAACTAGGGGATTTGAGAAGGTTAGCAAGGATGATCGTTAACCCAGAGGCTTTCAAAGCCAAGCACGGTGGTCTGCTACCACTGTTAGGAGTCCATATGATTAAGGGAATCATGGATGTGCTCATTCAGTTTTACGATCCGATTTATCACTGTTTCACATTCCCGGATTACCAGCTATCACCAACGCTGGAGGAGTATTCTCATCTTACTGATTTACATATCACTGATCGAGCTCCATTTTCTGGACTGGAAGAAATTCCAAAGAATCAGACAATTGCAAGAGCAATTCATTTGGACGAGTCTGAGGTCAGGACTCACATGACCTCTAAGGGTGGCATCCAAGGTTTGCCAGCCCAGTTCTTGACAAAGAAGGCTCTATACTTCGCTAGTATAGGGAACGGGACTGCTTTTGAAAGCATCTTTGTCTTGCTCACCTAAGGGTTATTTTTGTTTCCCAACATCAATAACTTCGTCGATATCAACGCTATTAAGGTTTTTCTCATTGGAAACCCTGTGCCGACTTTGCTTGCAGATGCGTATCATTCTGTACACTTGGGAAATTTGTACAGCGGAGGGGAGATCACATGCTGTGTACCTTTGCTTTATAAATGGTTTATCTCACACTTGCCCAAGTCTGCTGCTTTTTGGGATTGCAAGAGTGTCTTACGTTGGTCGCAGAAGATCATGTCTCTCACCAATTCCGATATAGATTGGTGTAATAGGATTTATGAGGGAATCAGAATCATTGACCGTTGTGGAAACTTCCCCAGCGTACCCCTCATAGGAACTAAAGGAGGAATCAACTATCATCCGATATTGGTTTTTCGTCAATTTGGATACCCGATGAGACACATCCCACTGGGTGTTCTTCTGGAAGGTCTTTTCTTCAAAGAAGGAGAAAGTGACAGAGAACTAAAGATGGAAATAGTGCAAGCTTGGAAACAGGTTCATAAGAAAGGACGAGAATCTCTGGGAAAACCGGACTGTGTCTCGGTGGAGCCTTATCTCCATTGGGTACAAACCAGAGCTCTCAAGCTAAAATGCCTTATCCTCGTTACGGAATTCTTCCACCAAGGGAAACTGTTATGTACTTCATGACGGAAACTGAAAAGCTTCAGGTTACTCTCAACAAAGTTCAAAAGGAAAGAAGATCTTGGAAGAACAAGTACCGCACCCTCGACGTAGAGTGTATCCAAATACAACAACTACTAAAAGAGAAAGATGCTCTGATTGAAATTTTGGAGCGGCATGCTGTAGAGAATCAAGATGACCAAAGGAATTTGCTCACTCCTTTCACTTGGCAAAGGAATGACAACCCGACAACGGTCCAAGCACCCCGGTCAAAGAAAAGGAAGATACCAGAATCAGCACCCGACTTCTCCTCAGGAAGGACTCGGGACCCATTAGTTTAGGTTTCTGTTTCTGCACTTTGTAATCTACTGTATTTCCATTTCTGTAATCCTTTGGAATTCAATAAAAAGGGGTTTCCCCACTGTTTGATATTTGCAATCTAATTGTCGAAGTTTATTTTGATTAAACCAAAAAAACAACAATTAATATAATCATTGCATTCATCATTCTCACATCGCGTATTCTTCTTCCCTACGAATCTCACGTTTGTGTCTCGATTCTAGAGTCAAACTGTCTCATTCGTACAATACTCGGGTCAATCGTCAGAAAAGGATGGATGATCTTGAGGAAGAAAACAGAGAGTTGAAAGAAGAGATTGACGCTCTGAGAGAGGATATGAGAAAGCTTCGTAATGACATGCAAGCCATGGCAGAAGCTCAGCTACAAAGAACTGTGATCTCAGAGATCACCTCAACGCCCATCATAGAAAAGTATGATCCTAGGTATCAGATGCCGAAAGATCGTCCTTGGGGCATGCCTGTTAACTATATCCCGGAAGGATATGTTCCGCCGATCACTGAAGATCAAGGAATCGCAACAGAAGCCGCTGGCCCTGAAGGTTACAAACTTTGGGAAAGCGAAGATGCCAGGGGCATACTGAAGACTCCTGAAGGTTACAAACTTCGGGAGGCGCCAAGACTCACTGCCGTAGTCACGGTACCACCCCCTGTGGTGCACACTGTCCCGGAAGGACAGATTCCACCAACACCTTCTAGTAAGAAGGAAACTATGTTTGATAGAATGGATGAATTCCAGGAACAGTTCCTGGAAATGCAGAAAGAGCTGCAAGCCATTCGCGGTCAGGATCTATTTGGAAAGGACGTCGCAGACCTCTGCTTGGTCCCAAATGTGAAAGTCCCGCACAAGTTCCAAGTGCCCGACTTTGAAAAATACAAGGGTAACTCTTGCCCTCAGAGCCATCTGGTGATGTACGCTCGGCGGATGTCAGCTCAGACGGAGAATCAGGACCTGCTGATTCACTACTTCCAGGATAGTTTAACCGGTGCCGCACTCAAATGGTACATGGGTTTAAACCGTGCTACGATCAGTACATTGAGAGATCTTGGTACTGCCTTCGTCCAACAATACAAGTACAATTTGGACATGGCACCCGACAGAGATCAACTCAGATCAATGTCGCAAAAGGAAAAGGAAACCTTTAAGGAGTATGCTCAAAGGTGGCGTGAAATTGCCGCTCAAATTTGTCCACCTCTTGAGGAAAAAGAGATGACGAAAATCTTCTTAAAGACCTTAAGCTCATTTTACTATGACCGAATGGTTGCCAGTGCGCCCAGTGATTTCACCGAAATGGTCGGCATGGGTGTACGTCTTGAGGAAGCCGTCCGAGAAGGACGTTTGGTAAAAGACACTGGATCGACGAGCGGTACTAAAAAATACGGTAGTGCTCTCCCTAAGAAAAAAGAGCAAAATATTGGGAATATCTCTCTCGGAAAGCAAAGGCGACGTTATCAGCCAGTAGCAGTTGTTACTCCTGCTATCGGCCCCGCGCCTGTTCCTACGTATCAACCTCAGGTTGCGCAGAGCCAACCTGACCAACAAAGGACACAACAGCCTCTTTAGCAGGCTCGTCCTCCATATAACAACAACCGTACAAATCGGCCACCAGGATTTGATCCTATACCCGTAACGTACGCAGAGCTGTTTCCGTTACTGCTGGCTAAGGGGCACATTCAGACTAAGTCTCCCCTTTCAGTTCCGGAAAATCCGCCTTTTTGGTTTAAGGCGGATCAAACGTGCCCTTATCATCAAGGAGGTTCAGGGCATAACATTGAGACTTGTCTCAATTTCAAATATGACGTGCAAAAGCTTGTTAGGAGCGGGCTCTTATCTTTCAAAGATACGAATCCTAATGTTCTTACGAACCCGCTGCCTCAACACGAGAAAGCTGCAGTCAATCTGATTGAGAAAGAGACTAACAATGTCTATCAAATTCACGATGTACTCTTATTGGGAACCAATCTGGTCAAGATGCATTGTAGACAGAGTGGATATGGCCATGTGCCACCTCATAACTATCACCAGTGTGATATCTGCTCTAAAGATAACCAAGGATGTCCGGTAGTGCAATCAGCTCTACAGGGACAAATGGATCTTGGATGGATCCAAGAGCACCGAGTTCGTGGAGTTAACATAGTTTACACGAATTCCAACGTCATTCAAAACCACGACATCCGTGCGATGAATGTCAACTTGGTGGAGATGCCCTCAAGGCAAAGCCAGTATCATAATCTGCCACGGCACGATTACAGTTCTTGTTTGATTTGCTCGGTAAACAAACAGGGATGCTCTTTCATACAAGAGGCCCTCCAGCATCAGATGGATCTTGGATGGATCCAAGACTACCATGATAGGAACTCCTATCAAATCAACATGGTTCAGATCTTCGACATCCGCGTAATGGATACCAACCTGGTAGAGTTACATACTGAGCAGGTCCGACTCGGATTCTTAATATCACATGATTATCAAAACTGTAAAGCGGGCTGCGAAAACGATCGAGGTTGTACCCTTGTCCAGGAGGCACTTCAGCACTTGTTAAATCACTGGTGGATGCCAATCTATATGGACGAAGATACTCAGCAGATTAGTATCAATAACAGGAATCCTACTCGTCGTCAAAGTCAGGATGTCCGATCAATGGAAGGTAACCTAGTGAGGTTACATTGTACTCAAAGTGGGCGTGGCCAGGTGCCACCACACAACTATGACAGTTGTAGCGTCTGTTCGGAAAGTAACCAAGGGTGTTACCTTGTGAGAGCAGCTCTTCAGGGTCAGGTCGATCATGGAGAAATTCGTCCATACCTAGGTTCAGGACCCATAATTTGGTCGCCGAACTACCTTGCCGAGCAAGTTGAGGATGTTGTCACAATCTCGGGTCATCATAGGACCAGGGATGTTTTCGCCATCATCCCTCTACTTGACGAATCTAGGGTTCCCAACCGGGAACGGATCAAGGTTACTTATGATGGTCAGAAAAATCAGAAGGTTCCCATAGTCATCTATCTACCGGGGCCACTACCGTATGAATCAGCTAAGGCAATCCCTTACAAATACGGTGCAAAAAAATCGAGAATGGAAAGGAAATTCCATTACCCTCTGTCGTGAACATTACAGACATCAGTCGCGTAACACGGAGCGGTCGAATCTTCAACCGAGGGGTTGGAGAATCCAACAAAGAAAAGGAACTTCAGGCGGAAATTCCTGATCCACCAGTCGGTCAATCTAGTAATCCCGACTTTTCAAAAGACAAAGATGAGATGCTAAAGCTCATCCAAAGAAGTGAATATAACATTGTTGATCAACTATTACAGACTCCTTCTAAGATCTCAGTATTATCACTTTTACTCAGTTCAGAAGCGCACAGGGAGGCTCTACAGAAAGTCTTGGAGCAGGCCTTCGTGGAACAAGATGTAACCATCAGACAGTTCGATAGTATTGTCTCTAACATCACTTCCTGCAACAATTTGGGATTTAGTGATGAGGAATTACCTGAAGAGGGTCGTCGTCATAACATGGCGCTCAACATTACAGTTAACTGCCAGGGCGATGCTTTAGCTAACGTGCTGGTAGACACAGGGTCAGCCCTGAATGTTATGCCGAAATCCACTTTGACGCAATTATCATTCAAGGGCCCTCCGATGAGAGTCAGCGAGGTCGTTGTCAAAGCATTCGACGGATCCAGGAAAACAGTTATCGGCGAAGTTGATCTTCCCATAACTATTGGTCCTCACACTTTCCAAATCACTTTCCAGGTCATGGACATCCGGGCAACATACAGTTGTTTATTAGGAAGACCTTGGATACATCAGGCTGGAGCGGTTACTTCAACCCTCCACCAAAAGCTAAAGTTCGTCAAGAACGATCAACTTGTCACAGTTTGTGGGGAACAAGCCTTGCTTGTGAGTAACCTATCATCATCTGCTTGTGTAGAACCCGAGGAGGTTATTGGAACTCAGTTCCAAGCACTATCGGTGAGCAAGGATAATCAGTTCGAAGAAGGAACTTCAATTTCTTCATACAAATATGCTATCAAAGCGGTCGAGAGTACCGATACAAAAGGATGGGGACAGCTTGTCATTCCTATTGACAATAAAACAAAGAAGGGTCTTGGTTTTTCTGCAACCTGTACCCAGACAACTGCCAACGATGAAAGTCTTCATCCCCTTCAAAACTTCTTCCACAGTGGAGGTTTTCTTTACCCAGTGTCTCAGACAGTTCATGCTATCAATGAGGAAGATCCCTCTGACACAGATGAAGAATGGAAGTCCTACCTTAACAAGGACGGTTATATGTCTCAGGAAGAGGTGCCTATGCCTTTTTGCTTTCCTACAGAAAGTCCGAGATTTATACCAAGATCAGATGTCGAAATGATCTATGGAGATTGTGATCCGGAAGGATGCCGTGCTCCGCCAAATTCATTAGAGAAAGACACTCTGATGAAAGACAACTTTGATCACAATTACTATGGCCCAATGGATGGTCTGCCAATGTGGCAGCCTTACCCAGGAAACTTGGGGCAAGAAAGTCAGCCGAGTAATGAAACTCAGTTGAGCGTCATTGAACAGAATACCTGTGTCCCCGCCATGTCATGGGATCAACACTCAGGTCATTCGGAAACTACTCAACATGAAGATGAATTCGCAACGTTTGCAGGACTAGAATTCATCAACTACGCTTTTCCTGAGGTCAACGTCATCGAGAGGGATGACTCCTTCAGTTCCAAAAAAGTTTGGGACACTTTGGGACAACCAAGTGGAAAATACGACTTTATGGTCAAGTACACTGCTCCCGAATGCTCTCGTATCAGGCTCGAAGATATCCAGTCAACTGGATGGGGAGATACAACTGAGAGCACAAATGATATGCAAAATGCAACAGAGGAATCCTCCTACGACAATTCTGCCTGGGAGACAGATTCCAATGATCCTACTCCACCAGAAATCAGCGTCATTTCTGAAGACAAATCAAGGAAGGTGCCAGACTTTGTGATTCACCGAGGAGTTCGCTGCCAATGGGTTGCTGTCGAGGTTCCGAAGGTCGTTCATCAGTCAAAGTAATTGCCATCTTTAACCTTTCACCCTGCCCAGGTGAAACGGATGTTTTGATAGGGCTCGCTTTCTGTAAATTTCCCTCTTCGCTTTACCCAAAGCGAGAGAGTTTTGTTTTATAGGGTTGTAGTTTCAAGATTCGACTTGTTCATTAATAAAATAACGTCGTTCTGTAATTTCTGCATTATTGTTGTTTTCTCTTTTTGCTTTTTCAGAAAATGGTAATCCTAAAAAACATTCAAAAAATAAAAAAACAAGCAGTAAAATAAATACACTGCACACACTTGCATTTCTCTCTATCTCTTCTAAACACGAATCATCACGTCATGCAGATTGCTTGTTTTATACCCCGTTGAAACATACGATCTGATGCCTTCTCCCAACTTTGAGTTCCCGGTATTCGAGGCTGAAGAAGAAAATGACAATGAAATTCCAGAAGAGATCTCCCGACTACTCAGACAAGAGGAAAGGTCCATTGAACCTCACAAAGAGCCGTTAGAAACGGTAAACTTGGGTTCAGAAAAAGAGAGAAAAGAAATCAGGATCAGAGCACGGCTCAGTTCAACTGCCAGAGAGGGTTTGATAAAGCTTCTCAAAGAATTCCCCGATGTATTCACTTGGTCCTATCAGGATATGCCAGGGTTGGATACCAGCATCGTGGAACATCACTTACCGTTGAGATCAGAATTTCCGCCAGTAAAGCAAAGGTTGAGACGCACTCACCCGGACATGGCTATCAAAATCAAAGAGGAGGTACATAAACAGATCGACGCGGGTTTCCTCGCTACATCTGAATATCCTCAATGGTTAGCCAACATCGTACCCGTTCCCAAAAAGGAAGGAAAGGTCAGAATGTGTGTTGATTACAGAGATCTAAACAAGGCAAGTCCAAAGGAAGACTTTCCTTTACCACACATTGACATGCTGGTTGACAGCACAACAAAGTTCAAAGTATTCTCCTTCATGGATGGATTCTCGGGCTATAACCAGATCAAAATGGCGCCGAAAGACATGGAGAAAACTTCGTTCATTACCCCATGGGGTACCTTTTGTTACAAGGTAATGTCGTTCGGTTTGAAGAATGCCGGGGCAACCTATCAAAGGGCCATGACTACTCTGTTTCATGACATGATACACAAAGAAATCGAGGTATATGTCGATGATTTGATTGCAAAATCAAGAACAGAGGATGAGCACGTTGAACATCTGTCAAAATTGTTCGAACGTCTAAGAAAATTCAAGCTCCGCTTGAATCCCAACAAGTGCACCTTCGGTGTCTGTTCGGGGAAACTACTAGGGTTCGTCATCAGCCAGAAAGGAATTGGAGTTGATCCTGACAAGGTCAAGGCCATTCAAGAAATGCCTTCTCCGAAAACTAAAAAACAAGTCAGAGGATTCTTGGGACGTTTGAACTACATCTCCAGATTCATATTCCTCATGACCGCGACGTGTGCGTCGATTTTCAAATTACTCAAAAAGAACCAGGATTGCGTTTGGTCAGAAGATTTCCAAACCGCCTTCAATAGTATCAAGGAATATCTGTTGAATCCTCCGATTCTATCACCTCCAGTGGAAGGAAGACCACTGATCATTTACCTCACAGTCCTAGAGGACTCAATGGGATGTGTACTTGGCCAACAAGACAAAACTAAACGGAAAGAGTCTGCCATTTACTATCTAAGCAAGAAATTCACCGACTGCGAGATTCGGTACACAATGCTTGAGAAAACTTGTTGCGCTTTGGCTTGGGCAGCCAAACGTCTTCGCCAGTACATGATTCGTCATACTACTTGGTTGGTTTCCGAGATGGATCCAATCAAATACGTATTCGAAAAACCTGCTCTCACGGGAAGGATTGCCCGTTGGCAGATGTTACTATCAGAATATAACATAGAGTACCATGCTTAAAAAGAAGTTAAAAGAAGTATTTTAGCCGATCATTTGGCTCATCAACCGATTGACGATCAAGAATCAATCGGGTTTGACTTCCCAGACGAAGATGTCATGTATCTAAAGATGAAAGATTGCGATGAACCGCTACCTAGTGAAGGGCTAGAACCAGGTTCCCAGTGGGGACTTATCTTTGACAGAGCAGTCAATCATTATGGAAACAGAATTGGGGCAATCATTGTTACCCCTCAGGGTTCCCACATTCCTTTCACTGCCAGACTTACGTTCAAATGTACGAACAACGAGGCCGAATACGAAGCATGTATCATGGGTCTCGAAGAAGCGATTGATTTAAGGATAAAAAATTTGGACGTATATGGCGATTCAGCCTTGGTTATCAATCAGATTAAAGGAGATTGGAACACATACCAATCAGGATTGATTCCTTACAAAGACTATGCAAGGAGGTTGTTACCCTTCTTCAACAGAGTCGACTTTCATCACATCCCTCGTGATGAGAATCACATGGCTGATGCATTAGCCACTCTCTCTTCCATGATTAGTGTAGGTCGATGGAATGACATACCTAAGATCGACATCATGCGCCTTGAACGGCCCGCTTACATCTTCGCGATTGAAGCAGTCATAGACGACAGACCTTGGTATCACGATATCAAATGCTTCCTTCAGAAACAAGAGTACCCATCTGGGGCACTCAGAAAAGACAGGAAGACCCTCAGAAGATTGGCTGGAAACTTCTTCCTGAGCGGTGACACTCTTTATAAGAGAAATTTTGACATGGTCTTGCTCCGATGCATCGACAGACCAGAAGCAGCATGCTCATGAAAGAAATTCATGAAGGATCCTTTGGCACTCATGCCAGCGGACACACAATGGCGAGAAAAATTCTCAGGGCCGGGTATTATTGGTTGACCATGGAATCCGACTGCTACAAGTACATGAGGAGGTGTCACAAGTGTCAGATATACTCCGACAAAATTCATGTACCGCCATCACATCTCAAAGTTCTTTCTTCCCCGTGGCCTTTTTCCATATGGGGAATCGACATGATTGGTATGATTGAGCCCAAGGCTTCAAACGGACATCGGTTCATCCTAGTAGCCATTGACTACTTCACCAAGTGGGTCGAAGCAGCGTCGTATGCTAATGTAACCCGACAAGTGGTGGTCCGATTTATCAAAAACAATATCATCTGCCGTTATGGTGTTCCAAGTGAGATCATTATTGATAATGGATCTAACTTGAACAATAAGATGATGAAAGAGTTGTGTGCTGAGTTCAAGATCGAACACCATAACTCATCTCCCTACCGACCCAAGATGAACGGAGCGGTAGAAGCGGCTAACAAGAACATCAAGAAGATCGTTCAAAAGATGGTTGTAACCTATAAAGATTGGCACGAAATGCTACCCTTTGCTCTTCACGGTTATCGAACATCTGTCCGCACTTCAACAGGGGCAACCCCTTTCTCTCTAGTGTATGGCATGGAAGCAGTGCTCCCCATAGAAGTAGAGATCCCATCAATCCGGGTATTGATGGAAGCTCAGCTCACCGAAGCTGAATGGTGTCAAAGTCGACACGACGAATTGAATCTGATCGAGGAAAAATGAGTCACGGCACTATGCCACGGTCAGTTATATCAACAGAGAATGAAAAAGGCGTTCGACAAAAAGGTCCGACCTCGTATTTTCAGAAAAGGAGACCTCATGCTCAAGAAGATACAATCATTTCTCACTGATTCTCGGGGCAAATGGACCCCAAATTATGATGGCCCCTATGTGGTCACGAAAGCATTCTCAGGCGGCGCCTTGAGACTTGCAACCATGGACGGAGAAGAATTTGCCTACCCCACGAATGTTGATGTAGTCAAGAAATACTTCGCCTAAAACTAAAAGGAAAAAACGTCTCGGTGGATTGAAAACCCGAAAGGACGGTCCAGGCAAAAGTTAGAGACATGAAAAAAATCATCCCGATGGATTGGAAATCTCATAGTACAATCCAGGCAAAAATTAGGGATAATGGCAAGTAACTATGTTCAACAGAGGCAAGTCCCTCAGCAGCAGTTATAGCATCATCTATCGGAGGAAATCTCCAGTCAAAGGTCATCTTCGACAGAAGCTCAGGATGTCCCGAATTCAAAGTTGGTAGAAAGATAGTGGTCGTTATGTTTCAACGTAGCCTTTTTCCCTGTAAATTACCATTTTCTAACTTTGTATATACTCTTTGGAATCACGCGTTTGGCTGATCTCCATCTTATCAATAAAATTTGAGCCCTTGTGCTTTTGTTTGTAATTCTTTACTTGTTTTAGCTTTACAGAACGACGTTGTTTAAACTTAATCAGCGATTCTTGAAATAAAACAAAAATGAATTTACTTGTTAAAACTTTTTCTGCTTTTAAATTAAAGATGGCATTTCTTTTGACTGTTGAACATCAGAAGAACATCGATCGCTTTTCCCGAAGTAAGCGAACTTCAAAGTGCAGAATCAAAGTACTCCTTCTAAACCAGTATGCCTGAATGAAGGATCAGCAGTGTCAGAGACCATGTTTCGTTTGACATCTTCGGCCGAGTTCTCATCTCCTAAGCCCGATCAACATAGCTCCCAACGGGACTATCTCTCCTAAGCAAGGTGGAATTGCTATTTTGAATCAACGGTACTTCTTTGCCCCGCGGTAGCCGAGTATCCAATTGTGTTCATCCATTAGTCTGTATGTCGCGTCAGTTTTGTCAGCATATACATACGTACTTCATGCATTTTTTATTTGCATTTACATTTCATATTGCATCGTTATCACTCTAGTCGGTCTTGTCCCCTAGTGATAAACAGTTTTCTCAATCGAGTTTGTCAGTTCTTTCCTCGTCAGGAAGTGTTGCGTCTGCACAATCTCGCCACCAGTGTATCTTTAGATCAGAGTCGGCACTTGGCCACTTTGATAACTTGAACCTCTGAAAGATCAGAGAACCTTCAACAGATGTCACTCTTCGCCATTGAAGATGATATCCTCGCTTTCCCGGATTAAGGAAAATCCCCATATAAAGCCTCTTAAACAGAGATTCGGCAGTACATCAGTATTTCTCCGAAAAGTCGTTGATGAAAAGGTCATCGACACCTCAAAATTGGACCCCATCATATGGCGTTTCTCCAGGAAGATCCCGAGAAAAGTATGATAGATCCCAAACGAAAACAGTCTCTCAAGAGACTCGCTTTCCCCAGTAGAATCGACAAATGGCGTCTCCAACAGAGAAGTTTGTGCACCTCTACAACTCAGACGAATGGGTTCCCCAGCAAGTCTGACATCAAAACTTTTCCCACTCAAATGGCGTCTCCCCAGGAAAATTCGGCGAGAAGTTTGAAGGAAAGCCGCTAAGAATAGCGTCACTTGTCAGTAATGTTTATTGACAAAAGAAACCGAGACCAGTTCCTTGGTAAGATACCAGGATCGAGGGGAAGTTTAAATCAGAAACTAAGACCAGTTCCTTGGTAAGAAACCAAGATCGAGGGGAAGTTTGTTTCCACAACTTAGACCAGTTCCTTGGTAGGAAACCAGGATCGAGGGGAAGTTTCTTTCAAAAGAAACTAAGACCAGTTCCTTGGTAAGAAACCAGGATCGAGGGGAAGTTGACAAAAGAAAACTGAGACCAGTTCCTTGGCTGAAGACCAGGATCGAGGGGAAGTTTACATTTTCTAAGCATCATTGCTTAGCTAAAGAAGATGAATGCGTAAGCTACCATTCATAACCACCATCAAAATTTCGGATATTCCGATATTTAATCCTCTTGCACCCCGAATGCCCGAATCCCTTCGTCATTCACACCTTCGGGTCCAAGAAGATTAAATAGGGGCATCTGTAATACCCCAAATTTTGACCACTTAGATTTCCCATCATTTTCAAAATCATCATCACAATATGGATGTACCTTTATGCTTCATCAGTCTCCCCAAAGATGGGTGAGCATCCACTACAATCAAAATTAGGGTTTCAAGCCCTCTCTGAGTGCTTAGACAAAGGATCAATCAAGAAATGACATGATCTTCAACTTATCTAATCTCTTAAACATCCACAATGGATCAAAAAGGACTCCCACTTCAAGGATTTAGCACAAGGCTGCTCCCTTCTAGGTGGATCAAGTCTCAAGATCGACAGTGTCACCAAATTAGGGTTTTGGTCGACCAGGGCCTCCAGATGGAAATTTTCATCTGGGCACAAGGCAATGATCCAAAACATGACCTAATATACTTCATGGAACCTCATGAACCCATGCATCAAGTCAATTTTTCCTCAGGGGATGCATTCATCAAAAATCAGGAATTAGGGTTTCTTGACCTAATTCACCCCTAAGTTGACTTTTGGGACAAACCATGAGCCAAGACCTCAAGAGATGATTTGAGGGTCTCTAATATACCATATTGATCCATTTGGAACAATGGATTGATCCAAGAAGCTTGAGCAACAAGTCTCAATTTCATCTGCACCACAATTAGGGTTTTAAGAGAAAAGTCAACTGTAACTTTGACTTTTGACCTGGACATGCTCCCAAACCCTAGTACATGATTGAATATACCCTATGACACCCATGGAACATGTCCATCAAGTTTGATTTAGGTCAAGGACATGATTTCCTGAAGAATTGCACAGTTTGGAATTCATCTGATAAAAAGTCAACTGTGCACAAAAGTCAACTTTGACTTTTTGAGATTTTTCACCAAAATGGATTTTTAACCCTAAAATGATGTTAATGTATGATTTGAATCATCATTCATCAAGAAAAGTCAAGAAAAGTGAGATAACTTGTAAAAGGGGTAACCATAAAACTTAGAAATTTTTCTAAGTTAAAAATAAAGTGGCAAAGGTACCAACTTTGGAGGACCATAACTCCTAAACCACAAGGCCATTTTTTCTCATCCAAAGATGGATTTGTAGCCCTCATTATCACCTACAAAAACTTCAACTACAAGTCATTCCAATTCATTAAGGATTTTGAGTTATGGAGTGATCAAAGTGGCTGAAAAGTGAAAATGTCACTTTTTCCAACACTTAGTGAAATTTTCACTAAGTCAGATTCTGCCTCACTTTTTGCCAAATGTAGGGGGATTTTTCACTTGGAATCAAAAGAGATCAAAACCAAACTTGTTCAAACAGTTGTTGTATCATGTAAGAGCTTTCCAAAATGGCCAAGAACATTGCCAAATTCAACCTACACCATGAGATACAACATTGGCAAGTTGCCTTGCTGAAATCTGTCAAAGCAAGGCAGAATTTGCAATTTGGCTCGATTTGCCAAAATCAGCCAATTTCAATTGCTCCAATCCACTTGGACACCTCAGAGGATTGAATCCAAAGGGGACAATCACTGAGCCAAGCCTCCAAGGTCCAAGGAACAAGGAATAGCATGTTGAACCTAGAGTTGCCAAAATAGGGACAAGACTTCAAATTTGGAATGAGGCATTCAATGGAACCATCAAGGTGGCATGGACTGAGCCATTCTCATCTGAAATCAGTCAAGACTTATCCAAGACCAAGGGGACCAAAGCTCTGTGCCCTAACCTCTAGTCAATGGCTAGAGGAGACTTGAATTCTCATTGGACAACATTGGCCAAACCTACTTACCAGCTGCCATGCACTATTCCTTGCAAAACAAACTTGCTCTACTATAAATAGAGCTCAATTGTGGTCAGTTTGAGTACACCAAAGCCATCTAACAGATGCTTTCATCAAAATCTCTTTTTCTTGGCAAAAATGCCTTTCTTAGCAAGGTAGCTATCGGGTTTTGAGTTTGAGAGCAATTCCAATCAAACCAATCACTCACACACCTCACATACATCACATATGAGCTGATCAAACACTCACATAACATCTGGAACATCAAAATCTCAAAATTACTTGCCATCCACACAAGTTTGGAGTGAAGTTGCAGCTGAGATGCCATAAACTGATCCAGTCCATTTCAATTCAATCCAAGTGTTCAAACACACTCCATATGGTGTAGGGAAGCTGTTCAGATCATCACAACTTGTCTGTAACACCTCCAACTCAAAATCACATCTGGTCTTGCTGTCACGACTTGAAGGTAAGCCTAAACTTGGGCATCTCTCAATCTATGCATATTTCCTCGCACAATAATTTGGCCATATGTTCATAATCATGCATGAATGTTTTCCCTCAATTAATTGCATTGTTTGAATCGTGTTTCAAAAATCCTAGCCTTCATGCAGAAATTAGGGTTCTTGAGGTCTCTTCGTGATTTCTTGTTGTATGTTTAATTTAAATAAAATTAAAGTACATAGACATGATCGTGAGGTTGAGGCGAGCATAATGATATGTAGATTACATGTTATAATCAAGTATTCAGTGAGATTGGATAGAAAATGCAAATCAGCCAAACCCAGAAAACGTGTGTGTTCTTGCTTGTGTTCTTGGCGCCATTTTCATATTTTCAAATATTTGAATTTTGTGATTTTGTTTAATTGATTCAAAAATTAATTTCTCTCTGAGTTTTAATGATTTTGAGTTGATTCTTTTTTTAATAATTCACAAAAATGTTAAAATATTTTATTTTCACAAAAAATCCCAAAAATATTATTTATTTCATATAATTGATATTTTTGCAAAGAATTAATATTTTAATTGTTTTTGACATATTAAATATTTTTTCTACATTGATTTTGCAACTTTTGATGCTTTCTAATTATTTTGTAGGTCAATACTTAATTTTTGAAGCATTAATCCAAGGTCACAATTTGTTTTCCATGTGTTAAACAATTTTTGATCATTTTAATTGAATTTATATTCAATTAAATACATTTTGAAAACAAATTAGGGTTTTGGATTAATTCAACCCTCATAGATCATTTTCAAAACTCTTGGGCCTCTTGAGAGAGTGTAAGACCCATCCCCCCTTGTACAAGAACTTTTTGGGCCTCACTCATTGTATAAGTCCCTCTGTACAAGAAAACGGCGCGATCGTCGCCCGTTTAAAAATAAAAATCATCTGGGCCTCTCCTTGAGCTATAAGACCCATTCAAAACACTTTGGGCCTCTATTAGAGTGTAAGACCCAACCCCCCTTTTAACCAAAACATTTTGGGCCTCACTTATTGTATAAGTCCCTCTGCGTTAAAAGAAAACCTCGGTGCGATCGCCATTTTTAAACGAAAAATTATTTGGGCCTACCCTCGTGTTATAAGCCCCTCTCTTTTCTTTAAACCTTTTTTGGGCCTCTTGAGAGAGTGTAAGACCCATCCCTTTGTACAGAAAACCTTTTTGGGCCCCAGTCACTTGTATAAGTCCCGCTGTACAAATTCAAACAGTGCGATCACTGATAAAACCCTGGGCCTCTCCTTCGTAGAAATAGACGCCTAGATCCCCAATAGGAGCACCAGATACAGTCTTCTCTTCGGCTGTCCTCCTTAGGAATCGTCAAGAAGCTCTACTCCCCAAGATGAATGTATTCTCTGTGAATGGCATCTTTGAGTTTCTTCCAAATTCTCGAACTTTCCTGACTTGATCTATTCCTTGTGGATAGCTTGCCTTGAATGTCTCGGGGTTTGGGTACCCACTACGGTCATAATCTTGGACCTTAACTAAGGAACCCTCTTTAAAAGATAAAAGTCGCTGGATAGTAAACCTCGCACGTTTACCAGTGGTTTTTATCTTTAAAAGAGTTATCTCTCCTAATGGAAAAGGGATGATAGACCCACGGGCTTCTTAAAAGCATCGGCCTCCTCTTGGGCATTATTCAAGGACACTACGGCTTCTTAGAAGTATTCACAGCCTCCTCTTAGGCTTCGTATAATGATCTCTTCCTCCGGGAATGATAGCCTCCTCTTGGGCTTCGTACAAGAACCCGTCGGCTTCTTAAAAGCTTCCAGCCTCCTCTTGGGCTTCGTACAAATTATCCCGACGACCTCCTAGAGGTATAGGAACAGAACCTAGTCATCCTCATAGAACAGTCCTTTCATAGAGTCTACTACTGTTTCTCAAAGCATAGTACAAAAGATAAAACTCTAGACACGGACAATCTGACTTCCTTGAGTCTCAAAGACATTCTCAAGTGACCCCTTCGTTAAATAGGAAGGAAACCCGCAGACTCGGACAGTCTCAATACCCTTTGGATTTCCCGTTTCCTCAAAGAGAAGGAAATATCCCTAATCCTCAAATCAAATCCCTGAGTACAGTGTTGCTCATATAAGAACTGATTTTCTCTTTTAAAATCAGTATATTGGATCTGTCACTCAACTGAAACAAACCTTTAGCCTCCATCCCGGGCTTCGTACGAGATACAAAAACACTCTCTTGTTGAGTATAAAAGACTCTCTTATTGAGTCAAACTTTTAGCCTCTCTCTCGGGCTTTGTACGAGACACATAAGAGACTCCCTCGTTGAGTCAATTCCCTTTTCGCCTCCATCTCGGGCTTTATACGAGATACAAAAAAATTCTTATTGAGTCAAACAAACAATCGCCTCCATCTCGGGCTTTATACGAGATACCAAAAGACTCCATCGTCGGGTTAAAATCTTTTAGCCTCTCTCTCTCGGGCTTTGTACGAGACACAAATTAGCCTCCTCTTAGGCTTTGTATAATGATTTTCCTAGCGGAAATTAGCCTCATCTTAGGCTTAGTATAAGAAAACCACTGGTTGATCCAATCAACCTTTTAGCATCAAAGTTGTGCCTCGTTCATAGTACACAAACATCAACAACTCCTTTCCCTTCATCTAATCGCTGTAAGCGGCAAGCCTCTGGATCATCTATATCCATGCCACTGTCCCTCTTTTAGCATGAGAAATTCCTAAGGAAAGATGGCATTGCTCTACACTGAGTTAAAGTCTTCTCCTTCAGGTTAAAACCTTTTCTTCGGAAATTATGGCATTGTTCGGATCCGCGTATCCCAGTTAAAGTAATTCTCCTTCTCCCCTCTTTAGAGATGACAAATTCTCTCTAAAGTCGAGGTCTTTCAGCTTCACGTCTTGGGCTTTGAACAAGACACAAATAGACCTTTCAACTTCACATCTTGGGCTTTGAACAAGAAACAAACCACCTTTCGCTTCACGTCTTGGGCTTTGAACAAGACACCAAAACACCCATTTCCTCCCATAGAATAGGAGGAACTACGCACGCTCTGATTTCCCTGTTTCGGTAAACGGGAATACGTAGGCATAAGATCGAAAGAAAAGATCTTAGCGAGCGCAATCAACAAAAAACCCAAATCCCACATCTCCATCAATCAAAAGCAGTAATTCAAAAACATCCTAATCCTTATTCCCCATCAGAAACCTTCTGCCTAGATAAAAAGAAAGAGAACCGTATTAGCGAAAATACAAATAACCAGTACAAGGCCCCCCCACATTGATAGCATCCGTAACCTAACAGACCGCTGTTTAAACTCAGTATGCAAAGCATGGTTAATTAGAGACATCTATTTCCCTTCCTTATTCAGCTCACAATAGGATAAAAAATGAATCGACCTGTAGTTTTAAGCTCAAACCGCAGAGAGCGACCATCGCTTAAGAACCGCGTCCAAAATCGCTCGCTACACTCCCCACACAGGAATTAGCTTCTCGCACTCGAACCAACACGATGGAAACGAGGTAACACCACAAACAAGAACACAAAGTTCCACGACACAACAACGTTCAACAACCTTCACCTAACCATAATACCTACATCCTTGTCACACAACCATATTACAACAATGCTACGATGCAACAATCAAACATGTAACCAAAACATCCATCTACATAGTAGTCCATGTATAATATTTAAACCTTTCACCTAACACTTCCATTCTGAAACGTCCAATGGTCTCATCATTCCTACATGTTTCCAATGTTCAACCTATGAACTCTTACAAGTCACACACGCATATCCGAAATGTGCCACATCACGCTTCTACTGCGCACTCTGATTACTCGTAACCATCAAAACTACCAATCTCACGTCCAAAGTCTAACTCTTTCTCATATTCGCCAAAAATCACTGTTCACTTTTAATATACCCAACCTCACACTCTAATGTGTTATCTCACACACCATACACAAGTCTCTGAATTGCTCAACTAATTTTGAATTCTCTGACCATCAAAACAACCACATGCCAAAACTATCGACTTAACTCTTTAGGCACAACATTAGCTTTCCCCGAAGGATAATCCAAGCCAAATTCATAACTCGTCATGAATTTTAACCATCCTCGTTGTCTCATACTCTATTCCTTCAGACCATACAAGTACTCTAAACTCGCGTGTTACAAAATATATTCATAATACAAAATATATTCAACAAATATATACATATATAACAAAAGCGTTCCCCGACTCCCGTGTTACGTATCAGAGCAGACAGACCGACAAAAAATGGAGAACTAATCTACACAAAAGCCTCCAAGACTACTAATCTGCAATTGCCTCATAGAGCAACAAACCACAGCAGAAGGGTGAGAAATAACAACTAAATCAAGATTGCATAAAAATATGCAAACACATAAAAATTCACATGCATAAATATTCTCACCACGAGCATCACATATTAATACACATAGCATATATCTATGCATGAAACATATTATCCACACCCAATGCATTTATCACATATGCACATCAATTCACCAAGTCAAACATAAATCTCAATACACACTCAATCAATTCGTGATTTTCCACACATAATCAATCCATTCATGATTTTCCACACATAATCAATCCATTCATGATTTATGCAAATGCAAAGAGACCGGCACAACGACTCTATGCAAATGCGGTACCATCCATCCATCAATCTCATCATCAGTTCACTTAAGAACTATTGGAATCATCGCTTGTTACTTAGTGTAACTCCCCGTCGGGAAAACGATGTTCCCCCGTCGCTTTAGGTCCTCTTTGTATAAGGCACACGACGTTTATGGATCGCTTTAGGTCCTCTTTGTATAAGGCACACGATCCGATCGCTTTAGGTCCTCTTTGTATAAGACACACGACCGTCTATAGTCATATCTTTAGGTCCTCTTTGTATAAGGAACACAATGTTATAGCGGATTCCCTCAGGAACTGTTTCGTCGCTCACACCCACTAGGGCACACGACATCACAAGATGCATATCATGATGCTTGGCATACAAGGACTCATGACAATCATATACATCTTCACAAACCAACAATATGAATCATCTCAATCAACAATAATCATGATGTGCAATCAAGCCCAAAACAATGCATTTATTTTCCATAAGGCCACAAACCATCATCACAACATTTCATCACATGAATTCACATCATATAACAGCACACAAGCTAAACGTTATATATCAAAGGCATGTTGCATAATAACACATCAATTACACACAATTATAACAGTAAAAGTCGACAAAACGACACATTTCCAAATTCCCGACATAATTAAATCGGCCAACAATCTCAAAACCATTTTAATAAGAAAGAACATCTCAATAGCTTTCCAACGATACCAAGAATGTCTCAATCCGAGTTACGGATCAAAAGTTACGGCATTGGACGCGAAATCGGGAAAGAAATCGAGAAATGACAAAATTCTGCAATCGTGCTGGCCATACGCGTAATTCCCTGAGCCATATGCGTATTGCCTTGCTCACTCGCCCATCCATACGCGTATTGCCCAAAGTGATACGCGTATGGGCAGAGACTGATTTTTCCCCAAAAGTTCCACTAAAAATCCAATACGCGTATTGCCTCACTCCATACGCGTATTGCCCACTCCCATACGCGTAATGCCTACATTCCTTCCTTGCCATACGTGTATTATCCAACCCAATACGCGTATTGCCTTGCCTTATACGCGTATAGGCAGTGAAAACCCAGAATTTTCCTGCATAATTTTTCCTGCGAAAATCATCCAATTTCCTCTCCAAATCTCATCTAAACACTTCCAATTCACAATATATCAACCCAAAGATGTCCAACATAATCAACAAGTTTTCTACACAGTTTATATCGAGTTTCATCCGCGAAAACATCGATTTCTATCAATTATTCATCAATTTATCAATTAGAGAAAAAGTCGTGAAACAACCAAAACAATTACAACAAACAACACATATACATACACAAGCAGAATATAATTGAAACTTCTCACCCTTACCCGATTAATCACGCTTGAAACGGATGAATTCTCGATTTCCCTCTTTCTCCTCTTCTCTCTTTATTTATTCTCCTTTTCCCTTTCTTTTCTCTCTTTTTCTCTCCACTTTCTATTTTATGAAAAATATCCCAGCAAAAGGACCAAAATACCCCTACTCTCAAATATCTCGCAAACGCTCTCAAAACGCGCTAAAACATAATAACGATGAAAAATAATATATTGTCAAATAAAAGTCAAGAATAAATAATATAAAAACGAAAATAATTAAATCGACTCGATTAAATAAATAAGACAAAATGGGGCGTTACAATGTGTGTTTCAATGATATAGCTAGAGTTGGATCCTTAATCAATGGTTTTAGCATTAGTAGTGGTAGTAATGGGACATGGAGGGATGAGGGTCTTACTCTAATGTGGAGTGATGATGTCAATCTCATGATCAATATTTCTAATAAAAATTATATTGACTTCTATATTATGACTCATAATAATAATGTTGATAAGAATGATAGTGATAATATATTTTGGAGAGGGACTTCCATTTACGGCTATCCTAAATCCAATAAAAGAAATCTCACTTGCACCATGATAAACAACATTGCCCAAAGATATAGCCACTCTGATTGACTTATCTTAGGGGACCTGAATTTAACCACTGCTAATCATGAAAAAGTGGGGGTAATCCTTTAGACCCCCAATTAAATCAAGTTATTTTTGATACTTTTAAAGCATGTAATCCGGTGGATCTAGGTTTTGAAGGAAATATGACCACTTGGAGCAACAATCAGTGGGGTGATAAATGTATTTAAGCCAAACTGGATAAATTCCTGGCCACACCAGGATGGAAGAATAGATTCCCTCAATTCAACAACACCCACCTCCCTAGATATAACTCTAATCATAACCCTATCAGACTCACCTTTCAAGATAGTCAGTACCAATGCAGGAAAAGGAGGGAAACAGAGAAGCCTAAAAGTTTGAGAATATTTGGTTGGAATCTCTAGAAACCAACAAAATTATATCTAATACTTGGAACTATAATAACAATTAGGATATAAACCTCAAGCTATCTTACACCTTGAACACCCTTTGGAATTAGGGTTCTACCAAGTATGCCCATCCCTCTAAAGATATTATAAAACTTAGCAAGTACCACAAGTATCTTTAAGATAATAACATTTGGAACAAGAATAGGGCTCAACTCCAGGAGACTCAAATGAAAATTGATGCCCTGTTTCAATAGGAAGAAATATGATGGACCCAACAAACCAAAATCCATTAGCTTAAAGAGGGCAACAGAAATACAAAGTTTTTTCATCAAAAAGCCACTTAGAGAAGGAGCCACAATAAAATTACAGCTATGGATAAAGGAAATGATGATATGAATTTCAAAGAGGAGGAAATCCAAGATATTCTGATACAATTCTATATGAAATAGTTCACTGCTGACGCCCTTAGCATACATGAAGATTGCTTTCCCACTAACTACCAAAAATGCACCAGGCCCTACTACAAAACGCACATACAACAACACCAGACTTATAACGGATTGCCTATACACCGTTGTAATAGATGCGCTTTTTTTTTAATCTCGTTAAAAGGCTTTTAATGACGGTTAATATTCCAACCGTGGTGAAATGTGAGGCCTTTCACAACGGGTATTTAAAAAACCGTCATTATAGGTAGCGCCTGGTCATGGGTTCAATTCCCAACGCCCACATTTATGGTTTTTTACACATTTTTTCAAAATGCCTACAGCCTTTCACCACAGGTATGTTTTCAACCATCATTATAGCCTATAGTTTAGTTTTAGGTCTTGAACTTCAAAAAATCGATTTTAGGGAAAATCGTCTCTTTTTTGAGATCTATTTCGTGCATCTGAAGCAGAAAAATCGTGCGGTCATTAGTCCCTTACTCTAGAAGAGTTACGGGACTTCACCCTCAAAACCACAAATTCATCTTTTTTCTATTTTTAATGAATTTTTTACTGCTTTCATAGTCTTGAAAAATTCTAAAAAAATTCTCAAAATTCTTATTTTACCTAATTAGATTAAATTTCGTGTTTTCAGATTTTTCTGAATTTATTTTAATCATGTTATTTCTTTCCTATTTTTTCAAAATGCTGACAGACTTTTCACAACGGGTATTTAAACCAACCGTTGTAATAGGTAGCTTTTTTTACTTATTTTTTCAAAATGATGACAGACCTTTCACCACGGGTAATTTAAACTAACCGTCATTATAGGTAGCGTCTTGTCATGGGTTCAAGTCTCAACACCAGCATTTTTGGTTTTTTTACTTATTTTTTCAATTCTCATTACCAACATTATAGGTGGCGCGCATATTAAGTTTATTCACTATCCTTAAATAAATCTTGGTCGTCCATTTAGTGATTATCAACAGCCAAGACACTACTATTAGTGATCCGCGTGAAACCTAAAACTTAGACGAACTACATCTTCTACCTCCAAACATCATCTTTTAGTTACGATACTCTATTTCTCCACTAAACCAAATTTCAGAACTCGAGTTAGCAATGTTAGTTGTTGGTGTTATTTTTTAATTATTGTTGGTCTTGTTGTTCTTTTTTATTATTGTTGTTCTTGTTGTTATTACTGTTATTATTGTTGTTGTTGTTGTTGATGTGGTTGTTGTTGATGTTGTTATTCTTGTTGTTATTATTGTTATTATTGTTATTGTTGTTGTTGTTGTTGTTCTTCTTCTTCTTCTTCTTCTTCTTCTCCTTCTTCTTCTTCTTATTCTGATTCTTTTTCTTGTTCTTGTTTTTATTCTTATTCTTATTCTTGTTCTTGTTCTTGTTGTTGTTGTTGTTGTTGTTGTTGTTGTTCTTATTGTTGTTCTTGATGTTCTTACTGTTGTTCTTGTTCTTATTGTTGTTCTTGCTGTTGTTCTTGTTCTAATGCTGTAATTTTTTTTTATTAAAAGACATACAACAACGGTTTTTTTTAAATAACTGTCATTATAGGTAGTTCTAATGCTGTATTTTTTTTATTTTAATAAAAGACATACAACAACGGGTATTTAAAATAACCGTCATTATAGGTAGCGCATTTTCCATTTTATTACAACGGTTACTGGACCGTCATTGTACGTACCGCATATACAACAACACTCTACATAACAACGCCTTCGCCTGCGTCATTATATGTCATTTCCAACCGTTGTTAAATGAGGTTTTCATAGTAGTGAGGGAGATGATTGATAACCTTAACTCCCCTTTCACTCAAGATGATATTATCCAAACAGTTAACCAACTAAAAGGGAATGTTGCCCCTAAGCCCGATGGTATGCCAGCCAGGTTCTACCAAACTTATTGGGAGATGGTGGGAGTGGAAGTCACCCAAAACATTCTGAAAGTTCTTAATAATCATGAGTGGCCCCAAAGTTTTAACAAGACATTTATCACTCTTATTCCTAAAAAGAAGAACCCTTCCAAACCCATTGACTATAGACCCGTAGCCCTTTGTAATGTCATCATGAAAATCATCACCAAAACCATAGCCACTAGAATGAAGCCTATCCTTCATAATCTGATTAGTGAGAATCAAAGTGATTTTGTACACAAAAGACTCATACGAATAACACTATGGTGGTGTTTGAAGTCTTTCACCACTTAAACAAGGTCTCTAAGAGAAAGAAGGGAATGGTTGACATTAAATTGGACATGGAAAAGGCTTATGTTAGGCTGGATTGGAATTTAATAAAAAAACGCTTATTAATATTAGTTTCCCTAAGAGGTTTACTAAGTTAATAATGGACTATGTAACCACTGATAGTTTCTCTATCCTTATCAATGGGTACCCCACAAAGTAATTTCAAACTTCCCGTGGGATTCGACAGGGAGACCCCCTCTCTCCCTATCTCTTTATATTATGTGCTGATATTTTTTCCAACCTAATAATAATGCTATGAAAGTCAACTCTTTTAGAGGTATATCAATTTTTAGAAGGGCACCTAAAATTAATCATCTATTTTTTGCAGATGACATGCTAATTTATGTCAAGCAGAGAAACAGGAAGCAAACGGTCTAAAGATCTGATCAGGAAATATCAAGACAGTTCAGGGCAAAGAATAAACCTCCTCAAATCCCAAATGATGTTCAAAAATAGCACCCCAAATAAGAAAAAGAGATATCTTCACTACAACCCTTAGCATTCCCTCTATCACCAAAATCAACACCTATTTGGGCCCCCCTGTTAGAAAAAGATTTAGTTCTACAAGATATCTCTAAGTTTTGATAATAACAAAGTAGTATTTGTGTGAGAATGATTTTGGTACTCTAACGTTTGTTTTCTAAAGAATTGACAAACAGGATCTGACTTAGATAAAGAAAACTCTGACTCTGATAGAGATCATGTGGAACATCACTCTCAATTGATCAAAAGTAGCTTCTGCGTCAAAGAAGCAAGGCTTCTGAAGACGGAGTGCTGAAGACTCTGAAGACAAGGTTCTGGTGAATAAGTTCTGAAGACTCTGATGACTCAAGACTCTGAAGACCCAGTGATCAATTCTTCTGATCATGCTTAAATCATATCTATTCTGAAGCCTCTGATGAACAGAAGAAGATGAAACATTTGCGAGGGAAAATAGTACATAGTACATATCAAACACGGTCTTTTCGACTACCATTCCACTACCCTGATTCGGTGGTACAAAGGAAAACTTTTGTGTACGATTTTCATCCTTGCATAACAACATTATTTCAAGTCTCCAGCAATCTTAATGATATTCCTGATCTGCTCTCCAATGGATCTTTTTCTAGCTACATAAGGACTTGATTACTTGAAGAAACAAGTGACACTGATATATATGAGAGAGACACATGCGTAAACAGTAAATCACCACAATACAAAGAAAAATATATTGTTCATACTGTATAGATTTTATTTGAGTTATTCGTAGTGTTTATATCAGCTTGTGTAGAAGCAATTCATTGTAAACATTAAATTTGTTCAAATAGTTGTTTGTATTCCTTAAGGGACCAGTTGGGTCAGAATCCTTAAGAAGAGACGGTTAGTCTTTGTATGTTAGTCACCAGCAGTTGCTAGTGCAGTTTAATCAGTTTGGTTATAGTGGATTAAGTCCTTGTGTATAAGGCGAAATCACCTTGGCGGGTGGACTGGATTAACTTGATAGTTTTCAAGTGAACCAGGATATATCGTGTGTCTTTCTCTATTGCTAGTTTATTTGTGATCTTTGTTTGAGTTTCACAAAATATTTCATTTTGAAAACCCAATTTAAACCCCCATTTCTTGTGTTTTCTCACACATTCACTCCCCACTTCTGTGGGAAAATCTAATTTAGAAGTTTCAATTACCTGTTGGACAAGATTAGAAACAGACTTAACACCTGGAAGGGCCAACATTTATCCTATGCAAGAATAACTACTTTGATTAAAGCAGTTATTCAAGATATTCCCTTTTATGTGATAAGCTCGTTCCTTCTTCCTAAAAGCCTCAATAACAAAATGGAAGCCTAGCTTCTAGATACTGGTGGGGGAGAATAAAATGCACTAGAAAAATTGGGATCATCTGTCCAAGAACAAGGCAGAAGGTGGTCTAGGTTTTAGGAAATTGAAAGAGTTTAATGAAGCTATGTTGGCCAAGCAAATCTGTAGGATCCATGTTGATCCTAAATATATAGTGGCCAAGGTCTTAAAAGCCAAATATCTTCCTAACCAAGATATTCTGAAAGAAAAGGTAGGTTAGAACCCTAGCTATCTATGGAGAAGCATAGCTCACAGTATTGATATAATTAGGAAAGGTAGTTGTCGGACTATTAGAAATGGTCAAAAGTTTAACATATGGGAAGACAATTAAATATCCTTCTAATGTAGGTTTTAAGTCCTAACACAAAGGCCCTTGGAAACAAGGAAACTTCGATTTAGGGATCTCATTGATATGGAAAACAAGTACTGGAACCAAAATGAGCTAAACAATACTTTTATAGTAATAGACACAACCTGCATCAACAACATCCCTTTAAACAACCTAAATGAATATGATTGTCTTGGTTGGCATCCTAGCAAAGATGGGATGTACAAGGTTAAATCATGGTATCATAGCATTATGGAGTGGAAGATGTTTGGAAGAAGGTGTGGACTAGCAATGTCCTACCTAGGAAACAATTTCTTCTATGGACACTGTTTTCTAACCTACTTCCAGTTAAAAGCAACCTCAGTAAAAGAAACATTCCTACAGACTACCTATGCCCTAGATGCAAGTAAATAATTGAAACATTGGATCATTGATTTTTTGAGTGCTGGTGGGTGAAATATGTTTGCTTTAGCTCCCCTCTCAACATAAATTTCAACAATATTAAGCAGACACATTTTGTGGATTAGAGGATAAACAGTTTTAGCAAACTGATCTGCAATATTTTTTTTTATTTTCTTGCTTGAGTGTGGTTTGTCTGCACTAATGGTCTGCTTTACTTTAACTTACAAGAATAGATTAAGGCACGAGAGGGTTGCTATTGGTTCGACAGGGAAAAAGTCAGCAGGTTTCGGAGGCTCCTGGTCCTTCTGATCAAGTAAAGTCGTCTACTTCTAAGGCTCATGTTTCTCCTCATGCCACTACATATTCTTATTCCCATAAGAGACAGGATTCACCATGTGATGCATCACTCCCTCCATCCTCCCGTAAGCGTTAGGTTTCACCAGTGCCACCTCCTACTATAAGTGTTGTTGATCCAGTCCCACCTCCCACTGTCAATGTTGTTGATCCAATACCACCTTCGGAGGGTGAGGCTGCTGCTGTTGTTGAGCTAGAGGCATTTGAAGGAGGCCCAATTGATTTGTCATTACTGCCTCTATTTCTAGACCATACTGCCAGACATATCTTGGACGGAGGGGTAGCATTAGTTGGATTCATTATTTTTTATTTACATTAATTTTAATTGACAAATTTCTAACATTGATTATTTTTTTAGGAGCGTGATCAACATAAGTTTCTTAACCATGGGAGGAAGATTGCTGCCTTGCCTTAGCCAAATGAGGATTCGTTTCAGTCAGTTTTGTCCTTATTTGGCCTCAAGGACTTATGCATGACTGATTATACTATGGTTAACCATTGAATGCTTAATGCATTCGTGGAGAGATGGCACTCAAAGACCTCGTTGTTTCATCTTCTGCATGGTGAGATGTCTATCAACTCGACGATGTCTCGTGTTTGTTACGTCTTCCGATCAAGAGGAGATTCCTAGATCATGAGAGGATTACCAAAGACGAGGCACTCGAGATGATGGTAGAGTATCTGGGGCTAACCCAGAGGAGGCGAAGAAGATATATAATGATGAGATCATGCGAGCAGAGGAGGATAATGGTGATGATGAGCATGTGGCGCTCCACAGATCGCATTCATTAAGAGCATACTTGATTTATTTGGTTGGCACTATGATTTTTGTGGATAAAAGTGCCACTTATACAGACATCGTCTACCTACATTACTTCATGGATTTCGAACGGACCCATGAGTATAATTGGGGGCGGCTTGTTTGGTATACCTGTATTCGAAGTTCAAAGATGGTTATATGTGGAAGACGAAGAAGGTCACAGGCAGCGTCACACTACTGACAATAATAATTTTTGGTCTTTGAATGTTTTTTTTGTCATTTTCATTTCATCTTTGAAAAGCCACTACTGATGATTCGGGTGTTCCAAACTTTTCATATCAGGCTTGGATCCTCCAGCACTTCCCGCACATCTCTGGCTGGGCGAGTGTACTGACTTACACTGAGGATATGTCGTGTGTTAGTGCTTTTATCCCAACCAGAGGGAACTAGGAGACCGAGCCTTATAGAGTCTATCTTGACCATTTTGTTGCTGAGGACATGCACTTCAACAACTATGTTGATCACCGTGAGACACGACCATTTGATGAGAGAGTGTCATACTCAGGATGGTTGGCCTGCAGATCGCGTCTCACCGCTCCTCATTTGCCCAAGCGCGTCATGCAGAAGTTCGACTACACTAAGATCATTCCCAGACACCCTACTGTCTCTGCTTCTCCTGCCTTAACACGTAGACAGATAGAAGACATGTTAGATTATTATAAGAGTCATCTAGTACTAGAGGAGGCAGGATCTACCATAGTTGATAGCGATTGGAGAAACTTCAAAGGGTACATCAGATGGTTCTTCAGGGTGTCACATCCGTACATGGTGCATGCTGCTCCTGGAGATCCACCAAGACTAGCTCATCAGGAGATACTAGAGGAGGAGCAAGCACAACTAGATCATGATGAGGATGTCTTGCTTAGGTGTCATCGCATAATGGATATTGTGCAGGAAAGCATTGACACAGGTATCTTCCCTGATGGGTCTGATGTAAGGCGAATCCTAGATGTCTTCATGACGGAAGCACGAGGGACATTGTTGTACTGAAGACATCGTCGAAGGATAGGGGGATTGATAACCGAGGAGGTAGATGAGGCAGAGGAGGTAGATGAGAGGTATTCAGACACACACAATAGTCTCTTAGTATATAGGTTTAGTACTGTGGTCTACATTTTATTTTGACGGTCTTGCTACTGTATTGATCTACATTGTATGGCATTTTTTATATTTGTTGGTATTTTTTTTGTATGGCATTTTTGGACTATTTGAAATTATGTGCATAAATTTTTTATTTTCGATTGTATAGCATAATTTAAATCTTTATATGAACACATATAAACAAATATAACCTGAAAGATCTAGTTCTGATGCATTACGAAGATGTATCTCCGGAATATTCATAGAGATGCATTTTCGGTACAATTCAAATCACTACTACAAAATATACCTTCGATAACACTAATATTATTACGGTTATACTTTCCACCGTTGTAATATAGCAAACTGGATGCGCCTGATATATTTTTTATTTTTTCAAAGTTATTTAATCACGTTTGAGGTAAACAACTGTGGTAAAAAGTGGCGGATGGTCATGAGTTCGAATATTGTTGTTGTTGTTGTTGTTGTTATTTTACTCCTACATTTTTTATATTTTATTAAAATACATACAACCACGGTTGTATATTACAACCGTTGTTGTATGTAGCGACATAGAACCACGGTTGTTTAATACAATCATTGTTGTATGTAGCGCGCTATCCACAACTTTTTTATATTTATTTTTAAGTCACTTAGTGTCATGGGGAAATATAAGTGTGTTTATTGAGTTTCTTCATCATCCTTAAACAAATCTTTACCGTCTATTTAGTGAGTATCAACGCTCAAGAACACTACCATTAGTGATCTGCGTGAAATGTAAAACTTATACGAACATCCAACTCAGATGAACTTCATCTTCTACCTTCAAACGTCATCTTTCATTTATGACACTCTATTTCTCCACTAAACCAAGCTCGAAAATTTCATTTCTTCAATAAACAAAACTCAAAAACATCATTTCTTTCATTAACAAATTTCAGAACTACATCATCTTTTCCCCGTTTTATTATTTTTAGTATAATATTTGTTATATTCTTTTATCCTACTATTTATGTTTTTATTCCACTTTTGTCTAATCTTATTTTTGTATGAAATTCTGGCACAAATATCAGATGTCCTACACAGATGTTGAGACACTGATATCCAACACAACGAACAAGACAACAATAATAATAACAGTGCAGAAAGTAAAAACACAGTGATATGTTTACCCAGTTCGGATCAACAATCCTACTCTGGGGGCTACTAAGCCAGGGACGAAATCAATATACGATAGTATCAATTCACAGATCATACAACAACCACACCAAGTTACAATTTGCTCACTTAATCACTACGCTTCCTATGACTTCTACCTAAGACTCACCAAGGTATGAGGCCCTCCTCAAATCCCTCTACAATCACAACCCGTGATTGGCTCCTTTCAACACAAGTAACAAAACGAAAGCCACACTTTCAAAACACACAATTCTCAATACTTCACAGCTTATGAGAATTGACACACAAGAAACTCAATTCTTAAAAGCTTATGAGTAACTGACAGAACTAACAATACAAAAACCAGTCCTTATACTGTTATCAGAATGATACCAGTTAGGCTCACAAATAACACTCGAAAACCCTAACAAAAACACACGTAAGTTCCACACATAAACTAGGTTTACATCAGTCAATATATAGCATTAAATCTGGACTGGATTGGGCTTCAAAAACGCAGCAAAGAGACTGCTCACAAATATGCAAAATAAACTCCAACAAAATAGGTCTTCAATCTAAAGTTTCCTAATATGTCTCCATAATTAGAAAGCGCTGAGAATCCGAAAACCAACACAAAAACTCAACCCAAAAATACTTTGGATGCCACATAGGATAACCAAATATTCACAGAATATTCAGTAACAATTAACAGCAACATAATGTTCCTTTTAAACTGAAATCAGACGCGATGTCCTAAGGGCCGGTATGGGACATCTTTATTCGACATGTTGAATGCAGAAAATTAGAACATCTTGTTTCAACATCTTGCTGCTAGAATAGTTTTAGCAAAATACATGCCAACCACAAAATCACAGAAATAACAATCTCCCTCTTTGGCTTATTTTGGCTAAAACTACACACCACACAAATCTTGCAAAGATAACACAAGAAAAAAAAATCCATATCAGAGACAGCAGCGAAATACCAACACACATCACAGCATAGCAGCAAAAAAAACTCCCCATCAACTGCAGCAACACAACATTCCACATTCTCCCCCTCAGCTGCTGCACCAGCACAAGCACAACACGCACAAGCATACTACTCCCCATTTTTAGCCAGAAATATGACAAAGACAAGCAGAACAGTTATTAATTTTTGAGAACTTATCAAGTCATAAACCAGAATAAACAGCATCAGAGAGTAGATGCACACCACATCACATGACCAAGTTTCATGCTCAAACCTCGGCATCTTCCCCATCTGCACACACTGTACTACCATATTCTGATCATTCCCAAAAATGACAATAAAATCAAACAAAAGTTCAACCAACACAACAACAAGACAGACACAACAGACTCAACTCTGGCTCTGATACCACTTAATGTAACACCCCCTTTCTATACCCCCAAATGAACACAATTAATCATTTAGGCACTTATTAAAAATTTCGTCAGAGTATAATTATAACTTAGTATAAAAGAAGCATGTCACAATATACATGAAATTAAAACATACAACACCTGCTCCACAATAGATATGCAACAGTGGGGTAACTTTGCAACAGAGGAACTTAGTCCTTACACTCACATCTCAACATTTAGAATAAAAGCGGAAAATCTAAACATTGAATAACAACAACATATATGCACATATACATATACCATCAAGTATTCTCCACCAACATCATACATGTTTACGTAAACATACATCAACAATATACATATACAAATGTATCACAAAAGAATCATAGCCATCCTAGCTACCCGGTGCTACATATCAGAGCCGACCGACCAAAAGAATAAAGACGCGCTTCACAAAAGACCACCAGCATACCTACTCTGCAATGCCTCATAGAGCATTATAAAACAGCAGAAGGGTGAGAAATATTATCATAATAATAATGCATACAATTATATATATATATAGCATAAAAATACACATATTCCACATTCTCACCACAATTCATCACAACTCACTCCTATACATCGCAATGTATATACATATTCATAACCAAGCATATACATCATGCATACTTTTCACAATTCTTATCGTTTCACATAAACATACACGTTTATGTTTATTCATCAATGCACCATGATAAAGATGATAAATGCAAATCATAGAGACCGACTCACGACTCTATGCAAATGCAATGCGGTACCGACTCAATCATCTCTAGTTCACTCAGGAACTCTGCTGGAACCATCGCTCGTTACATCACTGTAACTCCCCGTCGGGCCTACGATGTTCACCCATTGCTCACACCCCAGATGGGCACACAATGTTTATGGATCGCTCACACCCCACACGGGCACACGGGCACACGACCCGATCGCTCACACCCTACATGGGCACACGATCGTCTATAATCATCGCTCACACCCCACATGGGCACACGAGGTTATAGCGGATTCCCTCTGGAACCAATCCGTCGCTCACACCCCACACGGGCACACGACGTTTATGGATCGCTCACACCCCACATGGACACACGATCCTTACAGCGGATTCTCACTAGAATCCCTCAACACAAGAATGCACATCATTATGCTTCACATGCAAATGACTCAAGAAATTCTTGAAATGCATACATATTCACATTATATTCATGCATTATTCTCATATAATCACATACAATCTATATACATTCACATCAATGCACTATTGTATGATTCACATCCAAACGCACATTCAAAACGGTAAAAGTCGCTAAATAACACTATTCCCGACTTTTCCGACTTATTAAATCGGCTAACAATTTTCCAATTCATCATACTAAGAAAGAACATTCCATAAGCATTCTAACGCATCAAACCACGCCTCAAACCGAACCACAGATCAAAAGTTATGCAGAAAACAAATTTTTCACAAATAGCACTGTTCGCTAGGCGAACCATCTCGCGAGCACTCGTTAGCACCTTCGCTAGGCGAATGTTCCAGCGAACCAATTGCTAGCTAAAAACAGACACAAAGTTCGCTAGGCGAGCACCTAGCGAACCAAGTCAGAACCAAACAGAGCCAAAAACACCCAAAGTTCGCTAGGCGAACAACTCAGCGAACCTTCGCTGACCTTCGCTAACTGGTTCGCTAGGCGAACCCGCAAAAAACTCTCTCGCTACCGCTCGCCCCAGGTTCACTAGGCGAACCAAGGAAAACCCAAAATTTTCCTGCGCTGTCAAAACCCCAAAAATCCATACTTTTCCAATCAAAACCTTTCCAAATCATCATATCTCAATCAGAACCCAATTCAATCATGGCAACAAATGTTCTACCACATTTATGTCGATTTCCAACCGCGAAAACATCAATTTCTCAAAATCGACCTAGAATGGAAAACTATGAAAACCAAACAAATAATCCAATACACACATACATAATCATACATAATGATACACATTATTAAGATAACAAGATTTCACACCCTTACCCGATTAATTCGATTCCTAGAAGTTGATTTTCTTGATTTCCTAGCTTTTCCTCCTCTTTTCTCCTCTTCCTCTTTCTTTTCTATTTCTTCTTCTTATTTCTTTTTCCTTTCTATTTCTATTTCTATTTTCCTTTTTACACAAATTCAAATTAATTCATTTTCTCACACAATTATATTTCCACTAAATTTTCTAACTTAACATTAATTGAGAAATGTCTAAAATACCCTCCATTCTAATTTCCCCGAAAACTCTCAAAACAGTCAAATATCATAACACATCCGCATAACATATTAACACACCAATTTCACAAATAAAATAATTTATCACCCAAATTAAATAAAAGACTCAACAAAATGGGAATAATTGGAATCGGGGCGTTACAACTCTCCCCCACTTTAGAAATTTTCGTCCTCGAAAATATTACCTGATTCAAACAACTCCGGATACGACTCTCGCATCCTACTCTCTAGTTCCCAAGTCATATCGCCTTCCGATGCGCCTCCCCACGCTACTTTCACAAGTGCAATATCCTTGCCTCTTAGCTTCTTAACCTCGTGGTCCAAAATCCTAATCGGTAAAGTTTCCACCGTAAGGTTATCTCTCACTTCAACCTCGTCCATAGGAATAATGTGTGACGGATCCGAAACATACTTCCGAAGTTGTGAAACATGGAATACGTCATGCAAGTTCGAAAGATTCGGAGGCAACGCCACACGGTAAGCCACAACACCAACTCGTGCAGAAATCTGATATGGACCAATAAAACGAGAGGTCAACTTCTTCGACTTCAAAGCACGACCCACACCCGTAACCGGCGTAACTCTCAAAAACACATGGTCGCCTTCTTGAAACTCAAGATCTTTTCTTCTCTTGTCATGATAGCTCTTTTGTCTACTTTAAGAAGCTTTCATCTTTTCATGAATAAACTTCACTTTCTCCGTCGTTTTGTTGTACCATCTCCGGTCCAACTATCGTCCTCTCACCGGTTTCATGCCAACACAAAGGTGTTCGACATCTCCGACCATACAAGGCCTCAAATGGTGCCATACCTATACTTGAATGAAAACTGTTATTATAGGTGAACTCAATCAACGCCAAATAACTATCCCAAGCACCACCTTGCTCGAGCACACAAGCACGCAATAAATCCTCCAATGATTGAATTGTCCTCTCAGTTTGACCATCCGTTTGCGGATGATACGCCGAACTCAATCTTAGCTTAGAACCCAAAGCCTTTTGTAAACTCTCCCAAAACCTCGATGTGAATCTAGGATCTCTATCCGATACAATACTCTTAGGAACTCCATGTAACTTCACAACCGCAAGAATATAAATCTCGGCTAACCTCTCCAAAGGATAATTAATATCAATTGGAATGAAGTGAGCAGATTTAGTAAGCCTATCTACAATTACCCAAACAACATTATGATCTCTTTGCGTATTCGGCAATCCCGTAACAAAATCCATCGATATACTATCCCATTTCCACTCCGGAATGTCCAACGGTTGCATCAATCCACTAGGCTTTTGATGTTCCACCTTGGACTTTTGACAAGTTAAGCACGCATACACAAATTGAGCCATATCTCTCTTTAGCCCAGACCACCAAAAGATTTTCTTCAAATCTTGATACATTTTATTCGCTCCCGGATGAATACTTAAGTTACTTCGGTGTCCTTCTTCCAATATCATCTTCTTCAACTCCGCATCATCGGGAATACAAATACAACCACGGAATCTCAAAACTCCAAAATTATCAACTTTGAAATCCTCATTCTCATTCATCATCAAATCAACAAATTTCAAATCCAACTTTTGCTTTTCACACACGGTCACAAGAAAGTCATTTGTAACATGTAGCATACCAAGTCTCACACTTCTCGGCGTCATTTCACAAACCAAACTCAAGTCTCTAAAATTCTCCAAAAGTTCCCATTCTCTCATCATCAATGAGGACATATGTAACGACTTCCGACTCAAAGCATCGGCCACCACGTTTGCCTTACCCGGATGGTAATTCAAACCAAAATCATAATCCTTCAAAAGCTCTAACCACCTTCTTTGTCTCATGTTCAATTCATTTTTATCAAATAAATATTTCAAGCTCTTGTGATCACTAAAAACTTCAAATCTTGCACCATAAAGATAGTGCCTCCAAATTTTCAAAACAAACACCACAGCCGCTAACTCCAAGTCATGTGTAGGATAATTCTTTTCATGCACTCTCAATTGTCTTGAAGCATAAGCCACAACCTTTCCATCTTGCATCAAAACACCACCTAGACCAACCAACGAAGCATCACAAAACACAACAAATGGTTCTGTCGGATTTGGCAAAATCAAGATCGGAGCCGTTGTCAACCTTCTTTTTAGCTCATTGAAACTCTCTTCACAATGAATATCCCAAATGAACGCCTTTCCTTTACAAGTCAATTGCGTTAACGGAAGTGCCAACCTCGAAAATCCCTCAATAAACCTCCGATAATAACCCGCCAAGCCTAAAAAGCTTCGAATCTCCGTAACCGATCTAGGAGCCTCCCATTGCATCACCGCATCAATCTTGGATGGATCAACACTAATACCACTACCGGAAATAACTTGCCCAAGAAAACTCACTTCCGATAACCAAAACTCACATTTCGACAACTTAGCATACAATTGTTTCTCTTTCAAAATTTGTAACACAATTCTCAAATGCTCTTCATGCTCCTCTTGAGACTTAGAGTAAATCAAAATATCGTCGATGAACACAACCACAAAATGATCCAACTGTTCATGAAAAATACGATTCATGTATTCCATAAACACACCCGGCGCATTAGAAACCCCGAATGGCATCACGGAATATTCGTAATGACCATACCATGTCCTAAAGGCCGTCTTTTGAATATCCTCTTCTTTCACACGAATCTGGTGATATCCCGATCTCAAATTAATCTTGCTAAAAACACGTGCATCAACCAATTGTTCCAACAAATCATCGATCCTTGGAAGCGGATACTTGTTCTTAATTGTCACCTTGTTCAATTGTCGATAATCAATGCATAACCGCATACCCCCATCCTTCTTCTTTACCAACAACACCGGAGCACCCCAAGGAGAAACACTCGGTCTTACAAATTTCTTATCCAACAAGTCGTTCAATTGCTTCTTCAATTCTACCAACTCCGATGCTGACATACGATACGGTGCCATCGAGGCCGGTCTAGTACCCGGAATTAGATCAATAGAAAACTCAACTTCTCTTTCCGGCAGTACATCCTTAATATCATCAGGAAACACTTCCGGAAAATCACACACAATAGGAAACACATCAAGTGACACTTGACTATCCACCGACAATGATGCAAACAAACCGAACAATTGAGCTTCGTCCGCTAAAAGTTTCTTTAACTCTTTAGTAGACAAGAAACTCGAGTCTTCGTCCTCTTCCAAAGAAGGAAATCTCACTAACTTGTGATAACAATCAATGTGAACCCGATTAAATTGCAACCAATTCATACCCAAGACCACATCTAATCCTTCCAATGGCAAACACACTAAGCCCATCTCAAAGTCCTTACCATAAATGGTTAAAGGACAAATCAAACAAACCAAGGAAGTAGTTACTGACCCCATTACTGGAGTATCAATAACCATCTTACCATCCATCAAAGACAACACAAGATGCAAACGATTCGCGCACTCAGACGAAATAAACGAATGAGTCGCTCCCGTATCAATAATAGCAATTAAAGGTGTACTATTAATAAAGCAAGTACCTTTAATCAGATGGTCTGCACTGGAAGTATGAGTTCCTGCCAAAGAAAATACCTTCCCACCAGTTGGAGCTTTCTTCGGATTCGGACACTTCGTGCTAATGTGACCAAGTTCCCCACAATTATAGCACTTCACTATATTCCTTCTACAATCGGTAGTAGCATGTCCAAGGCCTCCACAGTTAGAACATTTCACCACAGTCTTCCCACACTCAAATGATTTATGACCTATTTCACCACACTTGTAACACTTAATGGGACCGGAACCTCCTCCTCCAGATCTCTTCTCAAAGTTTCCCCTATGCTTGCCCCTATCAGCGGGTGTCACATAAGGTCCACTTCTAGCTTGTTATTTTCCTTTCCTCTCATTCAAACTTTTGTAATGTGTAGAGCGAGCCTTTCTATCTTCCTCGAAGATTCTACAACATTCCGTCAAATCCGAAAACCTTCTTATCCTTTGATATCCCACAGCTTGTTTAATCTCGGGACGCAGACCATTCTCATACTTAATACACTTTGAGAACTCAGCAGTAATCGCGGCATAATGAGGATGGAATTGAACCAACTCCATAAACTTAGCAGTATAGTCCACCACAGACATACTACCTTGTTTCAATTCAAGGAACTCCATCTCTTTCTTTCCTTTCACACTTTCAGGGTAATACTTCCTTAAGAACTCAGTACGAAATAAATCCCAAGTTACCTCTTCATCATCCACCTCAAGAATTTGACGCATACCGACCCACCAATCGTCGGCTTCTTCCTTCCGCATGTGAGACCCAAGCCTCACCTTGTTCTCCTCCGCACAGTCCATGACTCTGAAGATCCTTTCAATCTCTTTCAACCAAAGTTGAGCACCATCGGGATCAAATCTTCCTTTGAAGACCGGTGGTTGATTCTTCCTGAACTCGTCATAAGCATTCACATTCGGCGCACCTTGCACCGCCCTAGCCATTGCTTCCAAAGCAGCAGCCATCGCATTGTCGTTTCTACCAGCCATATTCTGACCATTCGCAAAAATGACAACAAAATCAAACAACAGTTCAACCAACACAACAACAAGACAGACACAACAGACTCAACTCTGGCTCTGATACCACTTAATGTAACACCCCCTTTCTATACCCCCAAATGAACACAATTAATCATTTAGGCACTTATTAAAAATTTCGTCAGAGTATAATTATAACTTAGTATAAAAGAAGCATGTCACATTATACATGAAATTAAAACATACAACACCTGCTCCACAATAGATATGCAACAGTGGGGTAACTTTGCAACAGAGGAACTTAGTCCTTACACTCACATCTCAACATTTAGAATAAAAGCGGAAAATCTAAACATTGAATAACAACAACATATATGCATATATACATATACCATCAAGTATTCTCCACCAACATCATACATGTTTACGTAATCATACATCAACAATATACATATACAAATGTATCACAAAAGAATCATAGCCATCCTAGCTACCCGGTGCTACATATCAGAGCCGACCGACCAAAAGAATGAAGACGCGCTTCACAAAAGACCACCAGCATACCTACTCTGCAATGCCTCATAGAGCATTATAAAACAGCAGAAGGGTGAGAAATATTATCATAATAATAATGCATACAATTATATATATATAGCATAAAAATACACATATTCCACATTCTCACCACAATTCATCACAACTCACTCCTATACATCGCAATGTATATACATATTCATAACCAAGCATATACATCATGCATACTTTTCACAATTATTATCGTTTCACATAAACATACACGTTTATGTTTATTCATCAATGCACCATGATAAAGATGATAAATGCAAATCATAGAGACCGACTCACGACTCTATGCAAATGCAATGCGGGTACCGACTCAATCATCTCTAGTTCACTCAGGAACTCTGCTGGAACCATCGCTCGTTACATCACTGTAACTCCCCGTCGGGCCTACGATGTTCACCCATTGCTCACACCCCAGATGGGCACACAATGTTTATGGATCGCTCACACCCCACACGGGCACACGGGCACACGACCCGATCGCTCACACCCTACATGGGCACACGATCGTCTATAATCATCGCTCACACCCCACATGGGCACACGAGGTTATAGCGGATTCCCTCTGGAACCAATCCGTCGCTCACACCCCACACGGGCACACGACGTTTATGGATCGCTCACACCCCACATGGACACACGATCCTTACAGCGGATTCTCACTAGAATCCCTCAACACAAGAATGCACATCATTATGCTTCACATGCAAATGACTCAAGAAATTCTTGAAATGCATACATATTCACATTATATTCATGCATTATTCTCATATAATCACATACAATCTATATACATTCACATCAATGCACTATTGTATGATTCACATCCAAAACATTCAAAACGGTAAAAGTCGCTAAATAACACTATTCCCGACTTTTCTGACTTATTAAATCGGCTAACAATTTTCCAATTCATCATACTAAGAAAGAACATTCCATAAGCATTCTAACGCATCAAACCACGCCTCAAACCGAACCACGGATCAAAAGTTATGCAGAAAACAAATTTTTCACAAACAGCACTGTTCGCTAGGCGAACCATCTCGCGAGCACTCGTTAGCACCTTCGCTAGGCGAATGTTCCAGCGAACCAATTGCTAGCTAAAAACAGACACAAAGTTCGCTAGGCGAGCACCTAGCGAACCAAGTCAGAACCAAACAGAGCCAAAAACACCCAAAGTTCGCTAGGCGAACAACTCAGCGAACCTTCGCTGACCTTCGCTAACTGGTTCGCTAGGCGAACCCGCAAAAAACTCTCTCGCTACCGCTCGCCCCAGGTTCACTAGGCGAACCAAGGAAAACCCAAAATTTTCCTGCGCTGTCAAAACCCCAAAAATCCATACTTTTCCAATCAAAACCTTTCCAAATCATCATATCTCAATCAGAACCCAATTCAATCATGGCAACAAATGTTCTACCACATTTATGTCGATTTCCAACCGCGAAAACATCAATTTCTCAAAATCGACCTAGAATGGAAAACTATGAAAACCAAACAAATAATCCAATACACACATACATAATCATACATAATGATACACATTATTAAGATAACAAGATTTCACACCCTTACCCGATTAATTCGATTCCTAGAAGTTGATTTTCTTGATTTCCTAGCTTTTCCTCCTCTTTTCTCCTCTTCCTCTTTCTTTTCTATTTCTTCTTCTTATTTCTTTTTCCTTTCTATTTCTATTTCTATTTTCCTTTTTACACAAATTCAAATTAATTCATTTTCTCACACAATTATATTTCCACTAAATTTTCTAACTTAACATTAATTGAGAAATGTCTAAAATACCCTCCATTCTAATTTCCCCGAAAACTCTCAAAACAGTCAAATATCATAACACATCCGCATAACATATTAACACACCAATTTCACAAATAAAATAATTTATCACCCAAATTAAATAAAAGACTCAACAAAATGGGAATAATTGGAATCGGGGCGTTACAACTCTCCCCCACTTTAGAAATTTTCGTCCTCGAAAATATTACCTGATTCAAACAACTCCGGATACGACTCTCGCATCCTACTCTCTAGTTCCCAAGTCATATCGCCTTCCGATGCGCCTCCCCACGCTACTTTCACAAGTGCAATATCCTTGCCTCTTAGCTTCTTAACCTCGCGGTCCAAAATCCTAATCGGTAAAGTTTCCACCGTAAGGTTATCTCTCACTTCAACCTCGTCCATAGGAATAATGTGTGACGGATCCGAAACATACTTCCGAAGTTGTGAAACATGGAATACGTCATGCAAGTTCGAAAGATTCGGAGGCAACGCCACACGGTAAGCCACAACACCAACTCGTGCAGAAATCTGATATGGACCAATAAAACGAGAGGTCAACTTCTTCGACTTCAAAGCACGACCCACACCCGTAACCGGCGTAACTCTCAAAAACACATGGTCGCCTTCTTGAAACTCAAGATCTTTTCTTCTCTTGTCATGATAGCTCTTTTGTCTACTTTAAGAAGCTTTCATCTTTTCATGAATAAACTTCACTTTCTCCGTCGTTTTGTTGTACCATCTCCGGTCCAACTATCGTCCTCTCACCGGTTTCATGCCAACACAAAGGTGTTCGACATCTCCGACCATACAAGGCCTCAAATGGTGCCATACCTATACTTGAATGAAAACTGTTATTATAGGTGAACTCAATCAACGCCAAATAACTATCCCAAGCACCACCTTGCTCGAGCACACAAGCACGCAATAAATCCTCCAATGATTGAATTGTCCTCTCAGTTTGACCATCCGTTTGCGGATGATACGCCGAACTCAATCTTAGCTTAGAACCCAAAGCCTTTTGTAAACTCTCCCAAAACCTCGATGTGAATCTAGGATCTCTATCCGATACAATACTCTTAGGAACTCCATGTAACTTCACAACCGCAAGAATATAAATCTCGGCTAACCTCTCCAAAGGATAATTAATATCAATTGGAATGAAGTGAGCAGATTTAGTAAGCCTATCTACAATTACCCAAACAACATTATGATCTCTTTGCGTATTCGGCAATCCCGTAACAAAATCCATCGATATACTATCCCATTTCCACTCCGGAATGTCCAACGGTTGCATCAATCCACTAGGCTTTTGATGTTCCACCTTGGACTTTTGACAAGTTAAGCACGCATACACAAATTGAGCCATATCTCTCTTTAGCCCAGACCACCAAAAGATTTTCTTCAAATCTTGATACATTTTATTCGCTCCCGGATGAATACTTAAGTTACTTCGGTGTCCTTCTTCCAATATCATCTTCTTCAACTCCGCATCATCGGGAATACAAATACAACCATGGAATCTCAAAACTCCAAAATTATCAACTTTGAAATCCTCATTCTCATTCATCATCAAATCAACAAATTTCAAATCCAACTTTTGCTTTTCACACACGGTCACAAGAAAGTCATTTGTAACATGTAGCATACCAAGTCTCACACTTCTCGGCGTCATTTCACAAACCAAACTCAAGTCTCTAAAATTCTCCAAAAGTTCCCATTCTCTCATCATCAATGAGGACATATGTAACGACTTCCGACTCAAAGCATCGGCCACCACGTTTGCCTTACCCGGATGGTAATTCAAACCAAAATCATAATCCTTCAAAAGCTCTAACCACCTTCTTTGTCTCATGTTCAATTCATTTTTATCAAATAAATATTTCAAGCTCTTGTGATCACTAAAAACTTCAAATCTTGCACCATAAAGATAGTGCCTCCAAATTTTCAAAACAAACACCACAGCCGCTAACTCCAAGTCATGTGTAGGATAATTCTTTTCATGCACTCTCAATTGTCTTGAAGCATAAGCCACAACCTTTCCATCTTGCATCAAAACACCACCTAGACCAACCAACGAAGCATCACAAAACACAACAAATGGTTCTGTCGGATTTGGCAAAATCAAGATCGGAGCCGTTGTCAACCTTCTTTTTAGCTCATTGAAACTCTCTTCACAATGAATATCCCAAATGAACGCCTTTCCTTTACAAGTCAATTGCGTTAACGGAAGTGCCAACCTCGAAAATCCCTCAATAAACCTCCGATAATAACCCGCCAAGCCTAAAAAGCTTCGAATCTCCGTAACCGATCTAGGAGCCTCCCATTGCATCACCGCATCAATCTTGGATGGATCAACACTAATACCACTACCGGAAATAACTTGCCCAAGAAAACTCACTTCCGATAACCAAAACTCACATTTCGACAACTTAGCATACAATTGTTTCTCTTTCAAAATTTGTAACACAATTCTCAAATGCTCTTCATGCTCCTCTTGAGACTTAGAGTAAATCAAAATATCGTCGATGAACACAACCACAAAATGATCCAACTGTTCATGAAAAATACGATTCATGTATTCCATAAACACACCCGGCGCATTAGAAACCCCGAATGGCATCACGGAATATTCGTAATGACCATACCATGTCCTAAAGGCCGTCTTTTGAATATCCTCTTCTTTCACACGAATCTGGTGATATCCCGATCTCAAATTAATCTTGCTAAAAACACGTGCATCAACCAATTGTTCCAACAAATCATCGATCCTTGGAAGCGGATACTTGTTCTTAATTGTCACCTTGTTCAATTGTCGATAATCAATGCATAACCGCATACCCCCATCCTTCTTCTTTACCAACAACACCGGAGCACCCCAAGGAGAAACACTCGGTCTTACAAATTTCTTATCCAACAAGTCGTTCAATTGCTTCTTCAATTCTACCAACTCCGATGCCGACATACGATACGGTGCCATCGAGGCCGGTCTAGTACCCGGAATTAGATCAATAGAAAACTCAACTTCTCTTTCCGGCAGTACATCCTTAATATCATCAGGAAACACTTCCGGAAAATCACACACAATAGGAAACACATCAAGTGACACTTGACTATCCACCGACAATGATGCAAACAAACCGAACAATTGAGCTTCGTCCGCTAAAAGTTTCTTTAACTCTTTAGTAGACAAGAAACTCGAGTCTTCGTCCTCTTCCAAAGAAGGAAATCTCACTAACTTGTGATAACAATCAATGTGAACCCGATTAAATTGCAACCAATTCATACCCAAGACCACATCTAATCCTTCCAATGGCAAACACACTAAGCCCATCTCAAAGTCCTTACCATAAATGGTTAAAGGACAAATCAAACAAACCAAGGAAGTAGTTACTGACCCCATTACTGGAGTATCAATAACCATCTTACCATCCATCAAAGACAACACAAGATGCAAACGATTCGCGCACTCAGACGAAATAAACGAATGAGTCGCTCCCGTATCAATAATAGCAATTAAAGGTGTACTATTAATAAAGCAAGTACCTTTAATCAGATGGTCTGCACTGGAAGTATGAGTTCCTGCCAAAGAAAATACCTTCCCACCAGTTGGAGCTTTCTTCGGATTCGGACACTTCGTGCTAATGTGACCAAGTTCCCCACAATTATAGCACTTCACTATATTCCTTCTACAATCGGTAGTAGCATGTCCAAGGCCTCCACAGTTAGAACATTTCACCACAGTCTTCCCACACTCAAATGATTTATGACCTATTTCACCACACTTGTAACACTTAATGGGACCGGAACCTCCTCCTCCAGATCTCTTCTCAAAGTTTCCCCTATGCTTGCCCCTATCAGCGGGTGTCACATAAGGTCCACTTCTAGCTTGTTATTTTCCTTTCCTCTCATTCAAACTTTTGTAATGTGTAGAGCGAGCCTTTCTATCTTCCTCGAAGATTCTACAACATTCCGTCAAATCCGAAAACCTTCTTATCCTTTGATATCCCACAGCTTGTTTAATCTCGGGACGCAGACCATTCTCATACTTAATACACTTTGAGAACTCAGCAGTAATCGCGGCATAATGAGGATGGAATTGAACCAACTCCATAAACTTAGCAGTATAGTCCACCACAGACATACTACCTTGTTTCAATTCAAGGAACTCCATCTCTTTCTTTCCTTTCACACTTTCAGGGTAATACTTCCTTAAGAACTCAGTACGAAATAAATCCCAAGTTACCTCTTCATCATCCACCTCAAGAATTTGACGCATACCGACCCACCAATCGTCGGCTTCTTCCTTCCGCATGTGAGACCCAAGCCTCACCTTGTTCTCCTCCGCACAGTCCATGACTCTGAAGATCCTTTCAATCTCTTTCAACCAAAGTTGAGCACCATCGGGATCAAATCTTCCTTTGAAGACCGGTGGTTGATTCTTCCTGAACTCGTCATAAGCATTCACATTCGGCGCACCTTGCACCGCCCTAGCCATTGCTTCCAAAGCAGCAGCCATCGCATTGTCGTTTCTACCAGCCATATTCTGACCATTCGCAAAAATGACAACAAAATCAAACAACAGTTCAACCAACACAACAACAAGACAGACACAACAGACTCAACTCTGGCTCTGATACCACTTAATGTAACACCCCCTTTCTATACCCCCAAATGAACACAATTAATCATTTAGGCACTTATTAAAAATTTCGTCAGAGTATAATTATAACTTAGTATAAAAGAAGCATGTCACATTATACATGAAATTAAAACATACAACACCTGCTCCACAATAGATATGCAACAGTGGGGTAACTTTGCAACAGAGGAACTTAGTCCTTACACTCACATCTCAACATTTAGAATAAAAGCGGAAAATCTAAACATTGAATAACAACAACATATATGCATATATACATATACCATCAAGTATTCTCCACCAACATCATACATGTTTACGTAATCATACATCAACAATATACATATACAAATGTATCACAAAAGAATCATAGCCATCCTAGCTACCCGGTGCTACATATCAGAGCCGACCGACCAAAAGAATGAAGACGCGCTTCACAAAAGACCACCAGCATACCTACTCTGCAATGCCTCATAGAGCATTATAAAACAGCAGAAGGGTGAGAAATATTATCATAATAATAATGCATACAATTATATATATATAGCATAAAAATACACATATTCCACATTCTCACCACAATTCATCACAACTCACTCCTATACATCGCAATGTATATACATATTCATAACCAAGCATATACATCATGCATACTTTTCACAATTCTTATCGTTTCACATAAACATACACGTTTATGTTTATTCATCAATGCACCATGATAAAGATGATAAATGCAAATCATAGAGACCGACTCACGACTCTATGCAAATGCAATGCGGTACCGACTCAATCATCTCTAGTTCACTCAGGAACTCTGCTGGAACCATCGCTCGTTACATCACTGTAACTCCCCGTCGGGCCTACGATGTTCACCCCATTGCTCACACCCCAGATGGGCACACAATGTTTATGGATCGCTCACACCCCACACGGGCACACGGGCACACGACCCGATCGCTCACACCCTACATGGGCACACGATCGTCTATAATCATCGCTCACACCCCACATGGGCACACGAGGTTATAGCGGATTCCCTCTGGAACCAATCCGTCGCTCACACCCCACACGGGCACACGACGTTTATGGATCGCTCACACCCCACATGGACACACGATCCTTACAGCGGATTCTCACTAGAATCCCTCAACACAAGAATGCACATCATTATGCTTCACATGCAAATGACTCAAGAAATTCTTGAAATGCATACATATTCACATTATATTCATGCATTATTCTCATATAATCACATACAATCTATATACATTCACATCAATGCACTATTGTATGATTCACATCCAAAACATTCAAAACGGTAAAAGTCGCTAAATAACACTATTCCCGACTTTTCTGACTTATTAAATCGGCTAACAATTTTCCAATTCATCATACTAAGAAAGAACATTCCATAAGCATTCTAACGCATCAAACCACGCCTCAAACCGAACCACGGATCAAAAGTTATGCAGAAAACAAATTTTTCACAAACAGCACTGTTCGCTAGGCGAACCATCTCGCAAGCACTCGTTAGCACCTTCGCTAGGCGAATGTTCCAGCGAACCACTTGCTAGCTAAAAACAGACACAAAGTTCGCTAGGCGAGCACCTAGCGAACCAAGTCAGAACCAAACAGAGCCAAAAACACCCAAAGTTCGCTAGGCGAACAACTCAGCGAACCTTCGCTGACCTTCGCTAACTGGTTCGCTAGGCGAACCCGCAAAAAACTCTCTCGCTACCGCTCGCCCCAGGTTCACTAGGCGAACCAAGGAAAACCCAAAATTTTCCTGCGCTGTCAAAACCCCAAAAATCCATACTTTTCCAATCAAAACCTTTCCAAATCATCATATCTCAATCAGAACCCAATTCAATCATGGCAACAAATGTTCTACCACATTTATGTCGATTTCCAACCGCGAAAACATCAATTTCTCAAAATCGACCTAGAATGGAAAACTATGAAAACCAAACAAATAATCCAATACACACATACATAATCATACATAATGATACACATTATTAAGATAACAAGATTTCACACCCTTACCCGATTAATTCGATTCCTAGAAGTTGATTTTCTTGATTTCCTAGCTTTTCCTCCTCTTTTCTCCTCTTCCTCTTTCTTTTCTATTTCTTCTTCTTATTTCTTTTTCCTTTCTATTTCTATTTCTATTTTCCTTTTTACACAAATTCAAATTAATTCATTTTCTCACACAATTATATTTCCACTAAATTTTCTAACTTAACATTAATTGAGAAATGTCTAAAATACCCTCCATTCTAATTTCCCCGAAAACTCTCAAAACAGTCAAATATCATAACACATCCGCATAACATATTAACACACCAATTTCACAAATAAAATAATTTATCACCCAAATTAAATAAAAGACTCAACAAAATGGGAATAATTGGAATCGGGGCGTTACAACTCTCCCCCACTTTAGAAATTTTCGTCCTCGAAAATATTACCTGATTCAAACAACTCCGGATACGACTCTCGCATCCTACTCTCTAGTTCCCAAGTCATATCGCCTTCCGATGCGCCTCCCCACGCTACTTTCACAAGTGCAATATCCTTGCCTCTTAGCTTCTTAACCTCGCGGTCCAAAATCCTAATCGGTAAAGTTTCCACCGTAAGGTTATCTCTCACTTCAACCTCGTCCATAGGAATAATGTGTGACGGATCCGAAACATACTTCCGAAGTTGTGAAACATGGAATACGTCATGCAAGTTCGAAAGATTCGGAGGCAACGCCACACGGTAAGCCACAACACCAACTCGTGCAGAAATCTGATATGGACCAATAAAACGAGAGGTCAACTTCTTCGACTTCAAAGCACGACCCACACCTGTAACCGGCGTAACTCTCAAAAACACATGGTCGCCTTCTTGAAACTCAAGATCTTTTCTTCTCTTGTCATGATAGCTCTTTTGTCTACTTTAAGAAGCTTTCATCTTTTCATGAATAAACTTCACTTTCTCCGTCGTTTTGTTGTACCATCTCCGGTCCAACTATCGTCCTCTCACCGGTTTCATGCCAACACAAAGGTGTTCGACATCTCCGACCATACAAGGCCTCAAATGGTGCCATACCTATACTTGAATGAAAACTGTTATTATAGGTGAACTCAATCAACGCCAAATAACTATCCCAAGCACCACCTTGCTCAAGCACACAAGCACGCAATAAATCCTCCAATGATTGAATTGTCCTCTCGGTTTGACCATCCGTTTGCGGATGATACGCCGAACTCAATCTTAGCTTAAAACCCAAAGCCTTTTGTAAACTCTCCCAAAACCTCGATGTGAATCTAGGATCTCTATCCGATACAATACTCTTAGGAACTCCATGTAACTTCACAACCGCAAGAATATAAATCTCGGCTAACCTTTCCAAAGGATAATTAATATCAATTGGAATGAAGTGAGCAGATTTAGTAAGCCTATCTACAATTACCCAAACAACATTATGACCTCTTTGCGTATTCGGCAATCCCGTAACAAAATCCATCGATATACTATCCCATTTCCACTCCGGAATGTCCAACGGTTGCATCAATCCACTAGGCTTTTGATGTTCCACCTTGGACTTTTGACAAGTTAAGCACGCATACACAAATTGAGCCATATCTCTCTTTAGCCCAGACCACCAAAAGATTTTCTTCAAATCTTGATACATTTTATTCGCTCCCGGATGAATACTTAAGTTACTTCGGTGTCCTTCTTCCAATATCATCTTCTTCAACTCCGCATCATCGGGAATACAAATACGACCACGGAATCTCAAAACTCCAAAATTATCAACTTTGAAATCCTCATTCTCATTCATCATCAAATTAACAAATTTCAAATCCAACTTTTGCTTTTCACACACGGTCACAAGAAAGTCATTTGTAACATGTAGCATACCAAGTCTCACACTTCTCGGCGTCATTTCACAAACCAAACTCAAGTCTCTAAAATTCTCCAAAAGTTCCCATTCTCTCATCATCAATGAGGACATATGTAACGACTTCCGACTCAAAGCATCGGCCACCACGTTTGCCTTACCCGGATGGTAATTCAAACCAAAATCATAATCCTTCAAAAGCTCTAACCACCTTCTTTGTCTCATGTTCAATTCATTTTTATCAAATAAATATTTCAAGCTCTTGTGATCACTAAAAACTTCAAATCTTGCACCATAAAGATAGTGCCTCCAAATTTTCAAAACAAACACCACAGCCGCTAACTCCAAGTCATGTGTAGGATAATTCTTTTCATGCACTCTCAATTGTCTTGAAGCATAAGCCACAACCTTTCCATCTTGCATCAAAACACCACCTAGACCAACCAACGAAGCATCACAAAACACAACAAATGGTTCTGTCAGATTTGGCAAAATCAAGATCGGAGCCGTTGTCAACCTTCTTTTTAGCTCATTGAAACTCTCTTCACAATGAATATCCCAAATGAACGCCTATCCTTTACAAGTCAATTGTGTTAACAGAAGTGCCAACCTCGAAAATCCCTCAATAAACCTCCGATAATAACCCGCCAAGCCTAAAAGGCTTCGAATCTCCGTAACCGATCTAGGAGCCTCCCATTGCATCACCGCATCAATCTTGGATGGATCAACACTAATACCACTACCGGAAATAACTTGCCCAAGAAAACTCACTTCCGATAACCAAAACTCACATTTCGACAACTTAGCATACAATTGTTTCTCTTTCAAAATTTGTAACACAATTCTCAAATGCTCTTCATGCTCCTCTTGAGACTTAGAGTAAATCAAAATATCGTCGATGAACACAACCACAAAATGATCCAACTGTTCATGAAAAATACGATTCATGTATTCCATAAACACACCCGGCGCATTAGAAACCCCGAATGGCATCACGGAATATTCGTAATGACCATACCATGTCCTAAAGGCCGTCTTTTGAATATCCTTTTCTTTCACACGAATCTGGTGATATCCCGATCTCAAATTAATCTTGCTAAAAACACGTGCATCAACCAATTGTTCCAACAAATCATCGATCCTTGGAAGCGGATACTTGTTCTTAATTGTCACCTTGTTCAATTGTCGATAATCAATGCATAACCGCATACCCCCATCCTTCTTCTTTACCAACAACACCGGAGCACCCCAAGGAGAAACACTCGGTCTTACAAATTTCTTATCCAACAAGTCGTTCAATTGCTTCTTCAATTCTACCAACTCCGATGCCGACATACGATACGGTGCCATCGAGGCCGGTCTAGTACCCGGAATTAGATCAATAGAAAACTCAACTTCTCTTTCCGGCAGTACATCCTTAATATCATCAGGAAACACTTCCGGAAAATCACACACAATAGGAAACACATCAAGTGACACTTGACTATCCACCGACAATGATGCAAACAAACCGAACAATTGAGCTTCGTCCGCTAAAAGTTTCTTTAACTCTTTAGTAGACAAGAAACTCGAGTCTTCGTCCTCTTCCAAAGAAGGAAATCTCACTAACTTGTGATAACAATCAATGTGAACCCGATTAAATTGCAACCAATTCATACCCAAGACCACATCTAATCCTTCCAATGGCAAACACACTAAGCCCATCTCAAAGTCCTTACCATAAATGGTTAAAGGACAAATCAAACAAACCAAGGAAGTAGTTACTGACCCCATTACTGGAGTATCAATAACCATCTTACCATCCATCAAAGACAACACAAGATGCAAACGATTCGCGCACTCAGACGAAATAAACGAATGAGTCGCTCCCGTATCAATAATAGCAATTAAAGGTGTACTATTAATAAAGCAAGTACCTTTAATCAGACGGTCTGCACTGGAAGTATGAGTTCCTGCCAAAGAAAATACCTTCCCACCAGTTGGAGCTTTCTTCGGATTCGGACACTTCGTGCTAATGTGACCAAGTTCCCCACAATTATAGCACTTCACTATATTCCTTCTACAATCGGTAGTAGCATGTCCAAGGCCTCCACAGTTAGAACATTTCACCACAGTCTTCCCACACTCAAATGATTTATGACCTATTTCACCACACTTGTAACACTTAATGGGACCGGAACCTCCTCCTCCAGATCTCTTCTCAAAGTTTCCCCTATGCTTGCCCCTATCAGCGGGTGTCACATAAGGTCCACTTCTAGCTTGTTATTTTCCTTTCCACTCATTCAAACTTTTGTAATGTGTAGAGCGAGCCTTTCTATCTTCCTCGAAGATTCTACAACATTCCGTCAAATCCGAAAACCTTCTTATCCTTTGATATCCCACAGCTTGTTTAATCTCGGGATGCAGACCATTCTCATACTTAATACACTTTGAGAACTCAGCAGTAATCGCGGCATAATGAGGATGGAATTGAACCAACTCCATAAACTTAGCAGTATAGTCCACCACAGACATACTACCTTGTTTCGATTCAAGGAACTCCATCTCTTTCTTTCCTTTCACACTTTCAGGGTAATACTTCCTTAAGAACTCAGTACGAAATAAATCCCAAGTTACCTCTTCATCATCCACCTCAAGAATTTGACGCATACCGACCCACCAATCGTCGGCTTCTTCCTTCAGCATGTGAGACCCAAGCCTCACCTTGTTCTCCTCCGCACAGTCCATGACTCTGAAGATCCTTTCAATCTCTTTCAACCAAAGTTGAGCACCATCGGGATCAAATCTTCCTTGGAAAACCGGTGGTTGATTCTTCCTGAACTCGTCATTAGCATTCACATTCGGCGCACCTTGCACCGCCCTAGCCATTGCTTCCAAAGCAGCAGCCATCGCATTGTCGTTTCTACCAGCCATATTCTGACCATTCGCAAAAATGACAACAAAATCAAACAACAGTTCAACCAACACAACAACAAGACAGACACAACAGACTCAACTCTGGCTCTGATACCACTTAATGTAACACCCCCTTTCTATACCCCCAAATGAACACAATTAATCATTTAGGCACTTATTAAAAATTTCGTCAGAGTATAATTATAACTTAGTATAAAAGAAGCATGTCACATTATACATGAAATTAAAACATACAACACCTGCTCCACAATAGATATGCAACAGTGGGGTAACTTTGCAACAGAGGAACTTAGTCCTTACACCCACATCTCAACATTTAGAATAAAAGCGGAAAATCTAAACATTGAATAACAATAACATATATGCATATATACATATACCATCAAGTATTCTCCACCAACATCATACATGTTTACGTAAACATACATCAACAATATACATATACAAATGTATCACAAAAGAATCATAGCCATCCTAGCTACCCGGTGCTACATATCAGAGCCGACCGACCAAAAGAATGAAGACGCGCTTCACAAAAGACCACCAGCATACCTACTCTGCAATGCCTCATAGAGCATTATAAAACAGCAGAAGTGTGAGAAATATTATCATAATAACAATGCATACAATTATATATATATATATATATATAGCATAAAAATACACATATTCCACATTCTCACCATAATTCATCACAACTCACTACTATACATCGCAATGTATATACATATTCATAACCAAGCATATACATCATGCATACTTTTCACAATTCTTATCGTTTCACATAAACATACACGTTTATGTTTATTCATCAATGCACCATGATAAAGATGATAAATGCAAATCATAGAGACCGACTCACGACTCTATGCAAATGCAATGCGGTACCGACTCAATCATCTCTAGTTCACTCAGGAACTCTGCTGGAACCATCACTCGTTACATCACTGTAACTCCCCGTCGGGCCTACGATGTTCACCCATTGCTCACACCCCACATGGGCACACAATGTTTATGGATCGCTCACACCCCACACGGGCACACGACCCGATCGCTCACACCCCACATGGGCACACGATCGTCTATAATCATCGCTCACACCCCACATGGGCACACGAGGTTATAGCGGATTCCCTCTGGAACCAATCCGTCGCTCACACCCCACATGGGCACACGACGTTTATGGATCGCTCACACCCCACATGGGCACACGATCCTTACAGCGGATTCTCACTAGAATCCCTCAACACAAGAATGCACATCATTATGCTTCACATGCAAATGACTCAAGACATTCTTGAAATGCATACATATTCACATTATATTCATGCATTCTTCTCATATAATCACATACAATCTATATACATTCACATCAATGCACTATTGTATGATTCACATCCAAACGCACATTCAAAACGGTAAAAGTCGCTAAATAACACTATTCCTGACTTTTATGACTTATTAAATCGGCTAACAATTTTCCAATTCATCATACTAAGAAATAACATTCCATAAGCTTTCTAACGCATCAAACCACGCCTCAAACCGAACCACAGATCAAAAGTTATGCAGAAAACAAATTTTTCACAAACATCACTGTTCCCTAGGCGTACCATCTCGCGAGCACTCGCTAGAACCTTCGCTAGGCGAATGTTCCAGCGAACCAACTGCTAGCTAAAAACAGACACAAAGTTTGCTAGGCGAGCACCTGGCGAACCAAGTAAGAACCAAACAGAGCCAAAAACACCCAAAGTTCGCTAGGCGAACAACTCAGCGAACCTTCGCTGACCTTCGCTAACTGGTTCGCTAGGCGAACCCGCGAAAACCTTTCTCGCTACCGCTCGCCCCAGGTTTGCTAGGCGAACCAAGGAAAACCCAGAATTTTCCTGCGCTGTCAAAACCCCAAAAATCCATACTTTTCCAATCAAAACCTTTCCAAATCATCATATCTCAATCAGAACCCAATTCAATCATGGCAACAAATGTTCTACCACATTTATGTCGATTTCCAACCGCGAAAACATCGATTTCTCAAAATCGACCTAGAATGGAAAACTATGAAAACCAAACAAATAATCTAATACACACATACATAATCATACATAATGATACACATTATTAAGATAACAAGATTTAACACCCTTACCCGATTAATTCGATTCCTAGAAGTTGATTTTCTTGATTTCCTAGCTTTTCCTCCTCTTTTCTCCTCTTCCTCTTTCTTTTCTATTTCTTCTTCTTATTTCTTTTTCCTTTCTATTTCTATTTCTATTTTCCTTTTTACACAAATTCAAATTAATTCATTTTCTCACACAATTATATTTCCACTAAATTTTCTAACTTAACATTAATTGAGAAATGTCTAAAATACCCTCCATTCTAATTTCCCCGAAAACTCTCAAAACAGTCAAAAATCATAACACATCCGCATAACATATTAACACACCAATTTCACAAATAAAATAATTTATCACCCAAATTAAATAAAAGACTCAACAAAATGGGAATAATTGGAATCGGGGCGTTACATCAGCAAGCTGATTTTCTGTGCTCACGTGCTCAAGAGTTATGACTTTGTCCTCCACAAGTTCTTTGGTGAAGTGATGCCTGATATCAATGTGCTTAGTCCTGCTATGTTGAATAGGATTTTTAGAAATATTAATAGCACTCAGGTTGTCACAAAATAATGTCATGACATCTTGGGTGACATTATACTCAGATAACATTTGCTTCATCCACACCAGTTGAGCACAACTACTTCCAGCTGCTATGTACTCAGCTTCAGCAGTAGAAAGAGATACAAAATTTTGCTTTTTACTAAACCATGAAATAAGATTATTTCCCAAAAAGAAACAACCTCTAGAAGTACTCTTCCTATCATCAGCACTTCCAGCCTAATCAGTATCACAGTATCCTACCAAAATGAAACTTGAGTCATGGGAGTACAACAACCCATAATCACATGTACCACTCACATACTTAAGAATTCTCTTAACTTGATTGATGTGGCTGACCTTGGGTTCTGCTTGGTATCTTGCACATACACCAACAACAAAGGTTATGTCTGGCCTACTTGCTGTAAGATACAGCAGACTGCCAATCATGCTTCTGTGTAAACTTTGTTCAACATTCACTCCCTTTTCATCTTTGGATAACTTCAAGTGAGTAGGAGCAGGAGTTCTCTTATGCTTGGCATTATCCAGTCCAAACTTTTTCACAATATTCCTCGCATATTTGCTCTGACAAATAAAAATGGAATCTTCAATCTGCTTGACTTGTAATCCAAGAAAGTAAGTCAATTCACCTACCAAGCTCATTTCAAATTCAGAATGCATTTGGTTGACAAAATGTTGGACCATTTCATCCGACATCCCACCAAACACAATATCATCTACATAAATCTGAGCAATCATTAGTTTCCCATCCTTCTCCTTGACAAAAAGTGTTTTATCAATACCACCCTTCCTGTATCCATGGTTGACTAAGAACTCAGTCAGCCTCTCATACCAAGCTCGTGGAGCTTGTTTCAACCCATACAAAGCCTTCTTTAGCTTTAAAACATGATCAGGAAAATTTGGATCCACAAACCCTTTAGGCTGCTCAACATAAACTTCCTCATTAAGATAGCCATTCAGAAAGGCACTCTTGACATCCATTTGAAACAATTTAAATTTCAACAAACATGCCACTCCTAGCAACAATCTGATGGATTCCAATCGAGCCACAGGAGCAAATGTTTCATCGAAGTCTACTCCTTCAATCTGTGTGTATCCTTGAGCCACTAATCTGGCTTTGTTTCTAGTAATAACTCCTTGTTCATCAGACTTATTCTTATAAACCCACTTTGTTCCAATCACATTTGTTCCTGCTGGTCGTGGTACCAGTTCCCAGACTTCATTCCTCTTGAATTGACAAAGCTCATCCTGCATAGCACTTATCCAGAACTCATCTGTCAATGCCTCTTTGACATTCTTTGGTTCAAGCTTTGAAACAAAGCATGCATTTGACACAACCTCCCTCGTTCTGGTTCTTACACCTTCATTCAGATTTCCAATAATCAACTCCTTAGGGTGATCCTTCTGAATCCTTATAGAGGGTCCCCTGTTAGCATCCTCTACCTCTTCAATCTCAGGTCTAGTGTCGGTTTCTTGAGCATTATCTTCTACGGACTCAATGTCTTGTGATATTTCATTGTTCATGGGAAAGCATGCTCCAACATCATCTGGGACATCTTCGTCTTTCCCAGAGTCATCGACTACCACATTTATGGATTCCATCATCACCTTAGTTCTGGAATTAAATACCCTATATGCTTTACTGTTTGTAGAGTATCCCAAAAATATCCCTTCCTCACTCTTAGGATCCATCTTTCGCCTCTGCTCACGATCCGCCAAGATATAGCACTTACTCCCAAACACATGGAAATACTTCACATTTGGCTTTCTACCTTCCATAGCTCATAAAGAGTAACAGAAGTACCTGATCTGATAGTCATCCTATTGTGTATATAGCAAGCGGTATTCATGGCTTCAGCCCAAAAATGATATGGAAGCTTTTTGGCATGAATCATGACCCTTGTACGCTCTTGTATAGTCCTATTCTTGCGTTCCACCACACCATTCTGCTGAGGAGTGATCGGTGATGAGAATTCATGAGTGATTCCTTCAGACAAACAAAACTCTTCAAACCTGCTATTCTCGAATTCTTTCCCATGGTCACTTCTGATTCGAACAACACCATAATCCTTTTCCCGTTGAATCCTTTGACACAACTCTTTGAAGGCTGCAAATACTTCAGACTTTTCTCTGATAAAGCTTATCCAGGTGAATCTGGAGTAATCATCAACGACAACATAGGCATACTTCTTCCCACCAAGACTTTCAACCTGCATAGGTCCCATTAAGTCCATGTGAAGCAGTTCCAGAACTCTAGAAGTTGTGGTAAGATGTTGAAGCCTTTTGTGTGACACCCTTGTTTGCTTCCCAACTTGACATTCACCACATATTCTATCCTCATCAATCTTCATCTTGGAAATACCTCTAACAGCTTCACTTGACATAACTTTCTTCATCCCTTTCAAATGTAAGTGACCCAATTTCTGATGCCACAGTTTGGTTTCATCTTCCTTTGACATCAAAAAGGTAGACAAACTTTCCGATTCTTGAGGATTACACAGATAGCAGTTATCCTTAGACCTGGTTCCCTTCATAACACCTTCATCTTTCTCATTGGTTACTAGACATTCAGATTTTGTGAAATTTACTTTGAGTCCTAGATCACACAGTTGGCTTATACTGATCAAATTTGCAGTCAGCCCTTTGACAAATAGAACACGATCCAGATTTGGTTGTCCTGTGTAGTCCAGCTTTCCAACACCTTTTATTTCACCTTTTGATCCATCCCCAAAAGTGACATAATTGGTGGAGTGAGGCTTGATATCTGACAAGAATTTCTTTACACCAGTCATGTGTCTTGAACAACCACTGTCAAAGTACCAATCTTCCCTTGCAGATGCTTTGAGAGAGGTATGTGCTATGAAACCAGGCATCATATTTCTAGGAGTCCATCTTTTCTTTACTTTAGCCCAACTCTGTCCTTTATTTTGTTGATGAGCAGTTTTGGGATAACCGTGCAGCTTGTAGCAAAAGGACTTTAAGTGACCAATCTTTCCACAGTAATGACATCTCCATGGTTTATACTTTGAACTACATACTATTTTCTGATGCTTCATCTGATGTTGAAACATGTGATTTGACATCTCCTCCTCTTGCTTTATTTTCTAAGGTACAAACTTTAATACAGGCTTCTTATAGTTCTCAGCTTAATTGTTAAAACCAAGACCTTGTACATTTCCAGCATTTTTCCCAGTCTGAAGAATCTCATCCAGCTGCGTGGTACCATTGTTCAGCATTCTTATAGATTTGGTCATATTGTCAAGTTTTGACTTTTGCCATACAACCTCCTCTTTAAGATCAGCAATGATTGATAGATGTTCTTCCTTCTCAGCTTCTAGTTGAGCTATCAGAATCTTCTGTTCTAATATTATCTAGCACCTCTCTTCATTCTTGATACACAACTCTGAGAGCCCGGTGAAGACTTCTTGCTTAGTGAGTTCTCCAATATAAGATTCTTTGTCAGAATCAGACTCACAAGTCGTTTCTCCATCAGCCTTACATATTCCGGTCAAGGCTGTCACCAATTTTGCTGATTCTTCTTCAAGATCACTCTCAGACTCTCCTTCTGACCAAGACACAGATAAGCCCTTCTTCTGCCTTTTGAGATACGTGGGACACTCAGTTTTTATGTGCCCAAATCCCTCACATTCAAAACACTGAACTCTTTTCCCTTGATTGGAGTCTTCTTCAGTTCTGGACCTTCTGCCTCCATCCTGGTTTTTACTGACGTCGAGTGACTTATTCTGAACATTTGCTCTTGACTTTCAGTCAATCCTTTTCAACACTTTGTTAAATTGTTTTCCAAGCAATACCAGATCTTTAGACACCCCTTCATCTCTGACCAGGTCACCTTCATCGTCTGAATCACCAGCATTTGACACAAAAGCTATGCTCTTCTTCTTTTCAGACTTTTTAGTGATCCCCAATTCAAATGTTTGAAGAGATCCCACAAGTTCATCCACTTTCATCTTATCTATGTCCTGAGCTTCCTCTATAGCAGTCACTTTCATGTCAAATCTCTTAGGTAGAGATCTGAGGATTTTTCTGACCAGTTTGCTATCAGACATCTTTTCACCTAGGGCACTTGAAGCATTAGCTATCTCAATAATGTTCATGTGGAAATCATGAATGCTCTCATATTCCTTCATCTTCAAACTCTCAAACTTGGTAGTGAGAAGCTGAAGTTTTGACATCTTCACCTTTGAAGTCCCTTCATGAGCAACCTTCAAGACCTCCCACGCCTCTTTTACAATGGTGCAATGTTCAATTAACCTGAAGATATTCTTATTAACACCATTAAACAATGCATTCATGGCTTTGGAATTTCCCACGGACCCTTTATAGTCTGCATCATCCCAGTCTTCCTCTTCCTTCACTACATCAGTAGGATTACCTTTTCCATCTTTAACCTTTGGGGGTTCCCATCCTTTGATAACAGTTTTCCATGCTTGATCATTCATGGATTTGATGAATGCTATCATCCTTGGTTTCCAATAGTCATAGTTGGAACCATCAAGCAGAGGTGGTTTGTTCAAAAATCCTCCATCCTTGTCCATTGTACCAGAAAGTACCTTCCCTGAATCTCACCCAGAACCAAACAAGGGTGCAAGCTCTTGATGTCAATTGAAATTCTGGCACAGATATCATATGTCCTACACAGATGTTGAGACACTGATATCCAACACAACGAACAAGACAACAATAATAATAACAGTGCAGAAAGTAAAAACACAGTGATATGTTTACCCAGTTCGGATCAACAATCCTACTCTAGGGGCTACCAAGCCAGGGACGAAACCAATATACGATAGTATCAATTCACAGATCATACAACAACCACACCAGGTTACAATCTGCTCACTTAATCACTACCCTTCCTATACTTCTACCTAAGACTCACCTAGGTATGAGACCCTCCTCAAATCCCTCTACAATCACAACCCGTGATTGGTTCCTTTCAACACAAGTAACAAAACGAAAGCCACACTTTCAAAACACACAATTCTCAATACTTCACAGCTTATGAGAATTGACACACAAGAAACTCAATGCTTAAAAGCTTATGAGTAACTGACAGAACTTACAACACAAAAACCAGTCCTTATACTGTTATCAGAATGATACCAGTTAGGCTCACAAATAACACTCGAAAACCCTAACAAAAACACACGTAAGTTCCACACATAAACTAGGTTTACATCAGTCAATATATAGCATTAAATCTGGACTGGATTGAGCTTCAAAAACGCAGCAAAGAGACTGCTCACAAATCTGCAAAATAAACTCCAACAAAATAGGTCTTCAATCTAAAGTTTCCTAATATGTCTCCATAATTAGAAAGCGCTGAGAATCCGAAAACCAACACAAAAACTCAACCCAAAAATATTTTGGATGCCACATAGGATAACCAAATATTCACAGAATATTCAGTAACAATTAACAACAACATAATCTTCCTTTTAAACTGAAATCAGACGCGATGTCCTAAGGGCCAGTATGGGACATCTTTATTCGACATGTTGAATGCAGAAAATTAGAACATCTTGTTTCAACATCTTGCTGCTAGAATAGTTTTAGCAAAATACATGTCAACCACAAAATCACAGAAATAACATTGTATATTGAATGATAAGTTTTTGTCTAAATATGATGAATTTTGTTGTTATTTAGTAATGTATGAATGACTAAACACAAAGTTATGTTGTTTTTTATAGTTGTATGTATGGCTCAAAAAAAATCTTGTAAAAACCGAACCAACCAAACCAACCCAAACCGCATTAGTTTGGTTTGGTTTAGTTTGGCTTTATTTTTAAAAGTCAATCGAACCAACCTGAACTGCATGCTTCTTTTTCTTGCAGTTCGGGTGATTTTTAGCGCAAAATTGTTCAAACCACACCGCGAACACTCCTTAATTGTGGCCATATTAAAACATGCTGATAATATAAGTTTAAATTTTGATTTACAGACCATTAAACTTTGACATGCCTTGGTTCCTAAGCATACCATAAGGACGAATACAAATATATTGATAATAATAATGGAATTTTTAATATATTTTTTAAAATATAAGAATTCATGGAAAGGATTCTTCTACTTATGTTTTATTAATATAAGATATTATTAGAATGATCTTTCCGCCGATATAATTTTACAGATGAATTGATAAACTCTCTGATAATAAATTAAAATTTAATTTTTTGGTGCAATAAAATAAACTTTGGCATGCTAGCACCTAGACAAACAATATATGGATGTATTAAAATAGAAAGATATTAATAAATTTGATTTTCAAACCAATAAACTTTGTGATGCCTTGGCTCATAGTAAGATTATAGAGGCAGATTAAAGCATTAGATAATAATAAATTGAAAATTCAAATTTCAGTGTAATAAATTTTATCATGGCTTGGCTCCTTAACATATTATATAGACAAATTAAAACAAATTTATAGCAATTGAAAATCTAAATAATTTTTATTAGCTAGATCATTTCATTAAAAAATATATAGTTTTGTTATCATTACCCTATATTACTTTCTATATATACATAGACACAAATATTTTATTGGAATCTTTTGTAAAAATTACTTCATGTACATTTAGAAAACATGAGTTTTTCTGCTACTAAATTCTACATTTTCATCATGTTCCTTTGGCTTGCCATTCTCCTAGTTTCAACATGTGGTACAAACTAACTATTTTCTTCTTCAATTCTAACTCTTATTTATGTTTTTTAATTTTTATTTTGTTTTTATGTGTAGAGGTGGAAACAAAAATTTGTAAAATTGAGTATAATACAGTAACAACTCATGGTTGTGATAAGCATAAATGTAATGTAGACTGCGTCGAGAGTGAAGGTGCAGCTTATGGTCGTTGTGTGCCTGCAGGCATAATTATTTCATTTTGTTTCTGCTACTACAAATGTTGAGCAATATATTTTTTTTATCAAGCAATTTTCACCACCTTTGGGAAAAGCCTGTTGTTGTGTGTATCATTATATGTTTATAATTGATTGATTGTATGAAATGGAACAGGGAAAACTTATGGGATGTTAATGTAAAATTAATTCACATTTATAGGGCTTGCTAGCTCAACTCATAACTAATAAGTGAAAATAAAAAATATTCTAGTTTTTCTTATCCGTTTGAGTTGCTCGTTACCTATGAAGTGGTGGTTGTGTTGTGGTATAGGAATTTTAGGTGGCAGATCTCCCCCCTCTTTTTGAGGTTTTCACTTCATTGGAGAGGTCTTCTAAAATTAGAGATCAGTTGATTATAGTCTGGCTTTAGATAATTTAGTCTACTTGTTTTTTTTTTAATAGGCAATGATTCTATTAAAGAAGAGTATAAGGGATACTCCGCCCGAAAAACAAAACGGAAAGCCCCTACCTCTTAAAACAGAGAAGAGGTAGAGTATTCCACACAGAAAATCACTACAATCCGCAAGAATACAACAAGAACATAACCACGTCCAAGAATGATAAACAATAGCCGAATAACACTCCACGAAACTAAATACACCTCTCCTGAAAATGATTGAATTCCTCGCCAGCCAAATACTCCAAGTAGTTGCTAACCAAATAACGGCAATAATAGTCCTCTTCAATTTAGACTTCACCTTACCCCAATTATGAAAGTAACCCACAAACTCCCCAAAGCTCAAATCGATAGTATTTCCAATCCAAGCATAAACCTTTAACCAAATACGAACCGTATATGAACACGTTTCGAAAAGGTGCTGAATGTTTTCTTCCTCCGAGCTACAAAAGGCGCAGTTCTGATCCCCTGTCTCTGTCAAAATATTTCTCCGCAGCAATTGGTCTTTTGTTGGGATCCTTCCAATCAAAAGCCTCCAACCAAAGTGTATCACATTAGAATGAATTCTCAAATCCCACGGCAGATTTAAAGCCTTCCTCGTGCATTCCGTCAAGCTGCTGTCCGTAACAGATTCGCGAAAAAATTTGAAGCACGTACTGACAGAGAACAATCCATCTGCAACACGTTGCCAAACGTATCTGTCTTTATGAAGCTGATCCACTTCAAACTGTTGAAGCAAAATCAACAGATCCTCCATGGCTGCCGCATCCAAATTTCCACTGTTGCTCAATATCTCGTCCATCTTCCAAACCCAAACAATACCATCCCACGAATCTGCCTCCGCGACACTGCAGTTCTGGGAACACGCAGCAGCAAAAATATCGGGGAAGGCATCCTTAACAGACTGATTACCAAGCCACTTCGAGTGCCAAAACGAAGTACCATGACCATTGCTAACTTTGCAAAAATCTGCATCCGAAAACCTGTGGTTAGAGTCAGCAAATATACTATCAGATAAAATCAGATCTCGCCACCAAATGGAATCCTTCCTAGAAAGCACACTCTTATCACCTATAAGCACCTTTGTCTCAAAATTCACATATCTGCTTCGTAAAAAATTGCTCCAAACCGCGTCTTTCTCGTTCAGCACCCTCCACTTCCACTTATTCAAAAGTGCCCTGTTTAACAATTCAACATCTTTTATACCAAGACCTCCCTCCTCGCGCGATTTACACATGTTAGGCCAACTCACCCAATGAACCGTTCTTTTAATCTCACTCCCCCGCCACAAGAAATTGCTTTGAATTCTCCTTATTTCATGAAGCACTTTTGAGGGAGCCTTATAGAAAGACAAGGAGTAAATCGGAATAGCGTTCAGGACCGAATTAATCATCACCACGCGACCTGCAACAGATAAATTTCTGCCCCTCCATACAGCCAACCTACTCTTCAAATTATTGAGAACCTCCTTCCACATTGCCCGCTTTCTAGGACTATCTCCCACCATGACTCCGAGAAACTTGAAAGGTAAACTATCGATGTGACAATAAAGAAACCCCGAAGCAACCTCTAAGAACCCGTCACCAAGATTTAATCCATAAATCTTACTCTTATGGAAATTCAAGAAATATTTAATCCTTTCTTGAATTTAGTCTACTTGTAAATTCAAGAAAGAGTTCAAACATGAAGGTTTTGGACTAGTATTTTTCTTAATTTGGAAATAGTATCTTAAAAAGTATGCAGTCTATTTTTGTGCTTTCCCTAATGGAAAATTTTGGTAAAGTCATCAAAATGACTTTTTTGAAAAAGTCATAATTTTGACCAATAAGAAAGGAATCATAAACCTTTCAATTGGCACGTAGGATTATATCATGCATGCAAATTTACATGTAACCTCATATTTATTAATATTGTAATTAATTAACCCTAATATTTTTATTTGGGATAAATATACTCCACCCCCTGCCAAAGTAGCGAGATTTGTTTTTGCCCCCTAGAAGTTTTTTTTATCTCCCCCTCAACAAATCAAAATTCCATTTTCCCACACCCCTCATGCTGACTGTTCCACGGAATATTCATATTGGCATGGAATGCATTGGTGAGTTGGATTAAGTTATGCCATGTCATTTAATTTTAACCTAAAGGTCAAAAATCTAATTATATTCTTTTTAGTTACCCCCCGTGAAAAGCTAGGGTGAGTGTAGCGTGCGATTTTTGTCGGTGACGCGGCCACCTTATCACAAAATTGGGGATTTCCTCACCTCAGTGGGAGGAACGTTGGGTGCTACTTTCTGATTTCTTATTTATCCCGTGAAGCTGGAAGGGAAAGGGAAGCTATCTAAAACTAACCTTGCATGCGAATGTTTAACTGAACAAACGCTTGACAGAGATTAGGGAGCCCGGGGTCAGGTTATACAATGGGGAGTTGTCAATTACCCATCCTATACATGGTTATCCATGAGATGATAGTTTTAGGTTCTGCTTTGATACTTGATGGTGTTTATCTGTAAATGGGAAAGTTTCTTCTTTGCGGGTGTCTGAGAGAGAGAGAGAGAGAGAGTATTTTTGTTGTTTTTCGGGTTTTTCTGATGTTTTTGGTAAGGTACTGGACCTAAGGTTTTTGTTTAGTGTGCTCGCTAAGATTTCGCAATCTTATGCCTACGTATTCCCGTAATGATAACAGGGAAATCAGAGCAATCGTGGTTCCTCCTATTCTATGGGAGGAAAAGATGTTTGGTGTCTTGTTCAAAGCCCAAGATTGAAGTTAAAGGTTTATTTATTTGTGTCTTGTTCAAAGCCCATGATTAAAGCTAAAAGGTTTTTACTGAGAGAGAATTTGTCATATCTAAAGAGAGATATCTCATCTGTTAATCACAGTTGTTTGAGTAACTGGTTTTTAAAGGAAGAATTACTTTAACTGGAATGCATGGAGTCCAGCAATTCTATAATTTCCTTTACAGTGGATTTTTCCTGAAGGGGAAAGCTTTAACTCTGTGTAGAGCAATGCCATTTTTTCTTAGGAACTCATGCTAAGAGAAGGACATTGGCTTAGATGTAAATAATCCAGAGGCTTGCCACTTACAACAATTAGATGAAGTTTTAATCAGGATAAGAGATGGACTACAACTTGGATGTTTGTATCAACAAGTGTGCCACTTATAGCAGTTATCTGGGATTAGGGTTTATTTTGATTGACTGTTTTGGTTTGTGATTGTTCAGAGAAATATCTTCCTGCAGAGAGATTTTGATTTCCTCTGAGGAGATGTTGATTTTTGTGTGCCTTGATCAAAGCCCAAGGTTGAAGCTAAGAGGTTGATTGATTCCACTGGGGAAGTCTATATACAAAGCCTAAGAGGAGGCTGTAGATTGACTCAACAAGAAAGTGTTTATTTGTGTCTTGTACAAAGCCCAAGATTGAGGCTAAAAAGATATTGACTCTTTTTGGAGAAAGGTTTTATCTGTCTTGTACAAAGTCCAAGATTGAGGCTAAAGAGGTTGACTCTGTTTAGGGAATTTTTATCTGTCTTGTACAAAGCCCAAGATTGAGGCTAAAGATTATGACTCCACTGTGGAGGACACTTTTGGGTGTCTTGTACAAATCCCAAGATTGAGGCTAAAAAAACCTGACTGACTCAGCTGTAGGATATTTTTATATGGTGTCGTGTACACAGCCCAAGATTGAGGCTGGAGGTTATGACTGACTCAGCTGGAGAGATATTTATGGGGTGTCTTATACAAAGCCCAAGATTGAGGCTGAAAGGTTAACTGTCGAGGGATGATCATTATACAAAGCCTAAGATGAGGCTGGTTGGGGAATTCCTTATATGAAGCCTAAGAGGAGGCTAACTTCTGCTGAGGATTATTGAGATCCAGAGACAGGTCCAAATTTGGGGAATTCAACTCTTACTGGAGATTACAGAAGAGTTGAGATATCAGATGCCCTGAGGTTCTGATTCTCTTGAGGATTTTGTTAATATTGAATTAACAATAATTGACCCTAGCTGGGGGGAATTTAAAGTGAGGGTTTAGGAATTGAGTTTTAAAGTCTGTGGAGATTTTTTTATCTCTGCTTGGAGATTTATCATATGACCAGGGTTTTTTCCCGTGCTTAGGAATTTTAAAGGTTTATTTGAAATCCAAAAGGGATGAGACTGTTTAAGTCTACTGGTATGGAAATGTTTTTCTTTGTATGATGCCCAAGATAAGGTTGAGATGTTAAGGGATGAAGGTCAAACCTGAATTAATTTGATACTTTGACTCGGGAAGACTGCTCTATCAAAGGATGACTAGGTTCTGTCCTATACCTTTAAGAGGTCTTTTGGGTCCTTGTACTAAGCCCAAGAGGAGGCATGAGAACTTTTAAGAAGCCTGAGGGTCCTTGTACTAAGCCCAAGAGGAGGCATGAGAACTTTTAAGAAGCCTGAGGGTCCTTGTACAAAGCCCAAGAGGAGGTTGGGGATGCTTTTAGGAAGCCCGTGGGTCCAAACTTAAGAATGTTCAAGAAAAGTTTCACCGGGAATTAATCCTTTCTTTTGTGAACAGTTCTAGAGTTTGAAGAAATTCAAGAGAAGTTTCACCGGGAATTAATCTTCTCTGGGGAAAGTGAATTTCTTTGACAGTTTCTAATAGTGACAGTCTGAGAAAAATTTCACCCGGAATAATGCCTTTCTCTTTGTTCCATATTGTATAAGCCCAAGAGGAGGCAAGACTGTATCTAGAAATTCCTATGGGGGAACTAGTTTTGACTGTATTTAAGAGTGACCAACTGGCTTTATCTAAATTCTAGACCTAATTGTCGTGGAAAACTCTAAGTAGATATACCAGTATATATATAGTTGATATATATATATATGACAAGTATTTAAAAGAGGGTAGAAGGACTTACAGGTGAGCAAGCTTCCAGCAATACAGTTAAATATATATGTAAGCATGTAAATGAAAGCTGATAAAAACTTACAGGTGAGCAAGCTTCCATAGCTGTATTATTAGCTAATCAAAGATTTTAAAGAAAGTTTTGATAACAACTATGAATTTGACTTTGATTTAAAAGAAACAGTTGTTTTAAACAGAAGTTTGGGGCTTATTCAACAAGAGATGCCCAGATGACTTATTTGATAACATTGATCATACTGTAATATTAACAAATATTTTGGGACTTATACTATAGTAGAGGCCCAAAAATGTTTGTATTTACAAAGAAGATTGGGTCTTATACTCTACTAGAGGCCCAAAGTGTGTTTTAAGAAAAAGAATGGGACTTACAACACAAGGGTAGGCCCAATTTATTTTGTTTTGAAATGGCGATCGCGCCGAGATTTTTGAAATCGTAGTGGGACTTATACAATGAATGAGGCCCAAAAAAGTTTTTATTAAATAAGTGGTTGAGTCTTACACTCTATTAGAGACCCAAAGTGTATTTTAAGAAAAAATAATGGGACTTATAACTCAGGGAGATGCCCAGTGAAAGACAGTGATCGCACCGTCGTTTTGAAAATTGTGTCGGGACTTATACAATGTCTGAGGCCCAAAAAGTTTGGTTTTCAAAAAGGGGGTTGGGTCTTACACTCGATTAGAGACCCAAAGAATGTTTGAAAAGATTTGTGAGGGTGAACATGAATAAAAACCCTAGTTTTTTATTTAAAATGTATTTTAATTGAATAAGAATTCAATTAAAATAATCAAACATGTGAAAAAAGGTTATGATCTTGGATTAATATTTTAAAAATCTTGTTTCATTCATAGAATGATTTAAAAATTATTTGAATTTGCAAGATCAAGAGAAAGAAAATATTTTTAATGTCTAAAAACAAATAAAAATATAATTCTTTACAAAAATATCAAATATATGAAATAAATAATATTTTTGTGAAATTTTTGTAGAATAAAATATTTTAATATTTTTGTGAATTTTTCAAAAAAATAATCAATAAAAAATAATTAAATTTGAGAAAGAAATTAATTTTTGAATTAATTAATAAAAACCATGAAAATATTGAAAAATAGCAAAAATATGAAAGAATAGCAAAAAGGTCTGGGTGGATGTCGAACCCATGACCTCCTACAAAAACACACATGCGCGCTACCACTGGGGTGGTGATACATCCGTGTATCAAAACCACCCCATTAACATATATGGGTGACTTGGTTTTTAGGTCTGGCCAAGGCAAAAAACCAAGTCATGGTGGATTTGCATGAAGGCTCTAACTTTCTCATTTCTCCATGGATTTGGACAAAATTTAGGTGCATCTTGCTTAGAATTTCATGAGGAATCCAATTGTGCCTTTAGATTTTTCAGAAGATGTCTCTATTTTAAAACCCGATAGTAGTTTAAAAAAATACCAAGATTTGCATGTTCTATGCTAACACATCATATAAACACTAATAACATGGTAAATTGGTTCAAACACAACATATATGATATGTATGAGATGTCTATGATCAGTGGACTTCAAAACAATGCATAATTCAAAGAGTTCAAGTTGTCATGCACTTACCTCTTGAAGCTTCTTGTGCTAACTGTCAAGATCCTTGTGCCAGAAGTAATCCAATGCTTTGGACACTCTTGATTGATCCCTTAGAAGCTTTTAGGATGATTCAAACCAGCTGGAATCCTCAGGAACAAGTTTTAGCTCTTTCTTGCAAAAGTGGTAAAAGTGACCAATATGGTAACTCTCTCAAATGGTGTTCCAGATGAGGGAAACCAATTGGGACAGTTTAAGGATGATATTTGGAGTGTGTTTGAGGCTTTATTTGGTTTTGAAAGTGACTGAATCAAGACATGGCTTGAAAAATGCAAAAAAGTCAAATTTTGAGGTTTTGGGGGTTGACTTTTTTATTTTGGTGTTTCAGATCAAATGTGATTGTTTGAATAGCTCATATGTGATATATTGGATGTGTTTGGATCATGAGCTGTGGTGGAATTGCTCTCTAACTCAAAAACTCAGTTGTTACTTGCACAAGAATGTAAATGTGGAGTGAAAGAGAGAATTTGAAGAAAGCAAATGTTGTAGTGCTTTGGGGCACTCAAACTGACCAGAAATGAGCTCTATTTATAAGAGAGAAAGTTTGTTTTGCAAGCAATAGTGAATGGCAACTTGGACAGCCCCTTGGCCAATTGTAGCATAAAGGCATCTTTAGTCTTCCATAGCCATTGACTTGAGGTTAGGGCACATGCCTGTGGTCTTTTGGTTCAGAGTTGAATCTTGACTCATTCAATTAGGATTGCCTCAGTTCATGCCACCTTGATGCATCCATTGAATGCATTGAAACAAAATTGGAGTCTTTGAACTTTTTAGCCTTTTTAGGTTTGTTATGGCTACATGTAGATTCTTGGACTTGGGAGGCTTGTGGATCAGATCTTTTCTCTTGGATATTATCCTCTGATGTGGCCAAATGGATGACAAGGCTTGGAGTTATCCAAATTAGATAACTCGAGCAAAATGCACAAATCTTCCTTGTAAAAAATCAGTCCATGATGCCATGTTCCAAGGGTTGTATCTCCCTACTCAAATTGAATTTGGAGATGATCTGGTATTTGTTGGAAAGCCCTCATGACATACTTCAACTTTGATGTTCACCAATGGACCTGGTTTAACTTGGATCATGGTGAAAAATGTCCCTACATTTTGAAAAAAGTAAGGCAGATTCTGACTTATTGAAAATTTCACTAAGTGTTGGAAAAAATGTTATTTCATGTTTTTGTGATTTTGATCAATCCATAACTCAAAATCCATGAGGATTTGGAACCTCTTGTAGTTGACACTTTTAAAGTATGTTAGATGGACTTTCATTTGAGCTTTGAATGGGAGAAAAATACCTTAGGGTTTGGGAGATATGACCTTGCAAAGTTGGTACCAAATCCATTTTGTTCCATAACTTAGAAAAATTTAAGTTTCTCTAAGTTGCCCCTTTTGCAAGTTAACTCACTTTTCTTGATTTTTCTTGATGTATGATGATCAAAATCATACATTAACATTGTTTTGGACTTAGGGGAACCATATTTGTGAAAAATTCCAAAAAGTCAAACTTGATTTTAGGCACAGTTGACTTTTTGTCAGATGAATTCCAAACAGCGTGATCCCTTATGAAATAAAGTCCTTGAACTAATTCAAACTTAATGGATGGATTCCATAGGTGTTTTAGGGTATCTTAAATCATGTCTCAAGATTTGGGAGCATGTCTTGGTTCAAAGTCAAAGGTGTAGTTGACTTTTTCATCTAGAAACCCTAATTGGCCCAAATGAATTTGAATCTTTGTGTGGCTCATGAACCAAGTTCTTTGAATCAGTCCATTCTTGTAAATGGATCAATATGATGTATTGGATGTCTTCAAAACATTTTTTGAGGCCTTGGATCATGTCTTGCTCCAAAAGTCAACTTAGGGGTGAATTAGGTCAAGAAACCCTAATTCCTGATTTTTTAGGAATGCATCCCCTGAGGTTAAATTGACTTGATGATTGGGTTCATGAGGTCTCTTGAAGTATCTTGGGTTATGTTTTGAAGCATTGGCTCATGCCTAGATGAAAACTTTCATCTGGAGGCCTTGGTCGATCAAAACCCTAATTTGGTGACATTGGAGATCTCGAGGCTTGATCCACTTGGAATGTTGCAACCTTGTGTTTGATTCTTGATGTGGGAGTCCTCTTGATCCTTTGTGGATGTTTGAGGGTTTAGACAAGTTGAAGATCATGTCAATTCTTGATTGACCTTTTGTCTAAATATTCTAAGAGGGCTCGAAACCCTAATTCCTGATCGCGGTAGGTGCTCAACCATCTTTGAGGAGGTTGATGAGGCATGGTGATACATCCACATTGGGGTGATGATTTGCACAATGATGTGAAATCTTGATGGTCAAAATTTGGGGTATGACAGTTAGTAATTTGGGACTTTCTACCGCGCGAATGAAGCGAAAAGAGAAAACGAAGGCATCGGAGAAGACGAAGACAATGGTGGATAGCGGCCAAGAAGGAGAGGATTCATCACCAGTAAGTTTGTGTCTCTTCATTTTTACGCCAATCATGTAGGAGCTGTATTGATTTTGCATTTTTTTTCTCAGAACAAACAACTGTTCAATGTGGTCTTTAATCATGGTGGAGAATTTATGAGGTTGTCTGGTGGTGATGTTATCTATAGGGGTGGGATTTCTACTCTAGTTTATGCATTACATATTGAGAAATGGACTTAGTGTACCGCTCGTGAGTTAGTTAAAGGGTGGGGTTACTTAGAAGGGAGTTATCGTATTTGGACCAAAATACTTGATATAGATGAAGATTTTTTCCAGATTAGAAACGATGATGTTGCGTATGACTTAGCTGCGTATTGTCATGCCATGGAAGTAGATGGGGAGTTGTTTGTGGAACATGAATGCATAAGTAATGACCTCTCAGTTAGGTACCCTAAGTGTGTGAATGAAAAGGTTGAGTCAGATGGAAGTGAGGTAGAGGAAGTAGAAGCTTTGAATGATAGTAAAGATGAAAGAACCACTGCTATTTTCGATGAATTTGAAGGGATTGATGTGACTATTCCCATAAGAGAATGACCAATAGTGGCTGGTTTGTTAATTGGATCCAGCAAGACAAAATGGGAAGCTGATGACTATGTTAGTGAAGAACTAGATAGTTCTGATCCAGATGCCTCTGAAAATGAGAAAGAGAATAAGTTTTAGAAGTATAGGAAAGAGGAACTTAATAAGAAATTTAAGTTTAAGTGGGGTATGCAATTCAATTCTCTAGATGACTTTAGAGAGGCAATCCGTGAGTGGTCAGTTTTGAGTGGTAGGGAAATTACCTTTGTGAAAAATGAGAGCTATAGAGTGAGGGTGGAATGTAGGGCTAAATGTGGTTTTTTGATGTTATGTTCTAAGGTGGGCCATAAGCACACATTTGCCATTAAGACTATAAAAGAAAAACATACATGTGCTAGGGTTTTGGATAACAAATCTGCAAATTCAAGGTGGGTGTCCAAACTTGTTGTGAAGAAGATGCAAACTTCTGACACAGTTAGGCTTAGTGACATTATTCAAGACTTAAGGCAAAATTATTATGTGGGTATTACGGTTGTTCGTGCCTGGAAAGCAAAGTTGATGGCAAAGAAGATCATTGAAGGAGATGCAGACAAGCAATATGCGCTATTCTTGTATATATGATTGTCTAATACTTGTTCATTACTTGGTTGTATATGTAGAAAAAAGTGAAACCTACTGCAGGAAACCAAGATACTAAGGTCAAGCCTGATGAAGTTCAAACTGGTGCAGTGCATGTCAATGATGCAGTTATGGCTGATGCAGATCAAGCTGGTGTTCATGTTGATGATATTCATGTTGATGATATTGAATCTGATGGAGTTCATACTAGTGGTGTTCATGCTAGTGCAGTCCAACAAGACCAAGATGTGTTTGGTGATATCTCTGATGAGGCGATGTCAAGCCTAGCTGATATCAACACATTACAACCAGGTTCTAGCAAGGGCTCAACAAGTCACAAAGGGAAAGCAAAGGCTAAGGTCAAGAATGAAGCAAAACCAGTTAGAAAGAGGGTTAGTGAAAGAATCAAACTTAGGATTTTTCAAAAACCCATCATTGGTCTTGGTTCAAAACCATACCAACCAATGTATTTGACTGAAAAAGAGGATGGCATTCTGACTCGAGAAGGACAAGGATCCCAAGTTAGAAAGAAGGCCACAAAGAAAGCAAAAAAGAAGTAGTGAACTTTTTTATATTGTTTATGTATGGTTTTGATGCACACTTTTGGCGCTCCTTTTGTAATGAATCTAATGCACACTGTATGTGCTCATTTTGTGTTAACTCCAATGCACACTTTTGGTGCTCTTTTGTATTGACAGAAATGCACACTTTTGGTGCACTATTGTAATGACAGTAATGACTTCAATGCATATTTTGTGTTAATAAGCTAATAATTAGACTTCAACATAATTACATTAACAACATTTCATTGATAAAATTCAAACTTTTCATTGATAAAATTCAAACTACAACAACATTACATAAACTTCAAACATTTCATACATAAACTTCAACAAAACTTCAACAACTTTAACAACATTACAGTAACACATCAACCCAAGCTAACATCATATACCCTTGAACAACATTACAATAATAACCCAAGATAAAACAAGTGCCATCTTCAACTTCAAATTGATCTTTCTTTGGACTTCAAGGGGGCAAAAACAAATCTCGCTACTTTGGCAGGGGGTGGAGTATATTTATCCCTTTTTATTTTTTGAAAATCAAAATTAATAAAACAACTTTCTGGTACTTCATCAACTTCATCTTCTTTCCCCAACCAACTTCATCTTCTTTCCCCAACCAACAACAACATCGTCTTCTTTACCCCAACCTGTAGAACTACCTACATCCATCCTGTTTAACTACCTACATTCATCTTCTTCCCCTGCAATTGCAAAACGTATTCCATCTTCTTCTTTAACAATTGTAATACGAGTTTTCTTCCCAACATTGTTCAACGAGTGAACTTCAATATTCTCTCATACAACTACTCCTCACACAATATTGATAGCAGATTTGCTAAGGTATTTGAGTTTAATATTTAATGAATTCATTTTGGGAATTATGTTTTATGATCGATGTTGTAATCAGTAATTTGATTTCAAATTTAAGGACTCTAATTTTCAATTTATTAGTTGTTCATTACTATGGATAAAATTTATTTCAATTTGGGAATTAGGTTTTATGGCTGATGTTGTACTCAGTAATTGGATTTCAAATTTATGGACTCTGATTTTCAATTTGTTAGTTGTTCATTACTTTGGATGAAATTTATTTTAATTTGGGAATAGGTTTTATGATTGATGTCATTGCCTTTATTTGGATTTGTTAGTTACTCAATATGTTGGTTAAGATTTCATTTCAATTTGGAAATTAGGTTTTATTATTGATGTTGACTTATGTTGTGTTATATATTGGCCGATTTCATATGGACAACCCCGACAATTCTATTGGGGTTAGTTTGAATAATGTTTATTACACTTATTCATCTGATGTTGAATATAGTTATGATGAAGATGTTAATGATGTTGTATCTAGTGGACATCAAACTTCAAATGATGAAGATGATTCTAATAATGACGGTGATGAGGAATCGGTTGGAGCATAGTGCTCAAATAACCAAGTAGTTTTAGGTGATAGATTGGTGAGTATTGATTCCATTACTTCAGATGAAATTTGTGCTATGGAGTTTGGAATTGTGAGTGAAGCTTATGAATTTTATTATAGGTATGAAAATGGTAAAGGTTTTTCGATTAGGAAAAACGATGTTAGACGAAGAGGGCCCGAAGGTAGTGAAATATTAGTAATGAAACAATATGTTTGCAACAAACATGCATTAAGAGACAATAAGCACTTAGCTAGTGTAGATAGGAAAAGAGATCACCAACGCCAGACCCGTACTAGATGCGTAACTAGGCTACGTGTACATTACAAAGCCAAAAAGGGTAAATGTGTAGTGTCAATTTTTTAAGAGACTCATAACCACGAATTAACCCCATCAAAGTTTGTGCATTTACACCCCATTTATCGTCAAATATCTGAAGCAGGTAAAGCTCAAATTGATGGTCTTCAATCACATGGAATCAGAACATGTCATATAATGGGATACATGGTTGCTAAAAAGGGTGAGTATAATGATATTGGTTTTACAAATAAAGATTTGTACAAATAATATGAAAAAAATGCATGCTGCTATTAAATATGGTGATGGTGATGTTGCTTTAAATTATCTCAACGTGAAATCATCTACGGATCTTATGCTATATGCAGAATAATATGTCAATAGTCATGGATGATTGAAATCACTTTTTTGGGGAGATATCACTAGTATATCAGACTATTTCTGATGTTGTTACGTTTGACACAACTTACAAGAAGAACAAATACAATTATCTGTTGGTTTTATTTTCTGGGTTAAACCACCACTCGCAGACTATTATATTTGGTGTTGCATTGGTGTCGGATGAAATGACATAGACGTATAAGTGGTTGCTACGTGTTTCTTAGAGTGCGTGGAAAATAAATATCGAAAAGCAATGGTAACAGATGGAGATAGGGGCTCTGAGGGAGTCTATAAAACAAAACTTTCCTGATGCAATCCTTCGATTGTGTGCTTGGCATTTGAACAGGAATGCAGGTGAAAATGTAAAGAAGTCACAGTTTTTGGATGGTTTTAAAAAAGAAATGTACTCAAATTTTAAACTTGAGAAACTTGAAGAATTTTGGTCAGAGTTAGTTAAGGAGAATGAACTTGAAGAAAATGTATGGGTTGCTAAAACATATGAGAACAACTCACTTAAGGCAACTGCATATCTACACGATATCTTTTTTGGTCGTATAAGAACTACGTCTCAATGTGAAGTCGTCAATGCAATAATCAATACTTATGTAAGGAAGAAAGAGTGCATTTTCGAATTTATAACTACTACAAAATACACCTTTGATAACACTAGTTCTACTACGGTTAGGCTTCCACCGTGATGATATGTCTTAATTAACACGCGATAATTTTCTTTTATTTACTTATGAAAATTTTGATATGATATAATCACGCATGAAACATAGGACCGTGGTTATATAATCACTCTCTCATGGGTTCGAATCTCAACACTCTCAAATATTTTATTTCTTTAACATTTAGTCGCGCCTTTCTATTTTTAACATTTCTTTAACATTTGATACCACCACGGTTGAATAACTGATCTGTTATGAGTTGTTTTAAATATTTTAAATTGTAATATACTGACGTGTCAAATGTTTTATTTCTTTAACATTTAGTCGCGCATTTTTATTTTATTTTATTTTATTTTTAAAAAAATGAGATGCCATCATAGTTTCTAAGAAAACCTGATGTGACATATTAATCATTTTTTTTTAATATTTTAAATTGTAATACACTGGCGCTTCTTTATGAAATTTAATTTAGTAAGTAACATATCACCACGGTTCGCGTTTTTTACCGTGGTGGTATAATTCATTCATTTTTATCAAGCTAGCTAGCTTGTCTCTTCAGTAACCATTCTTTGCTGAGAAACGATACACCATTTCAACCCTAACGTTCAGTGTTGAGAAACGATACACCATTTCAACCCTAACATTCATTGTTCATCATCATTGGTTCATCGTTCATCATCATCGGTTATTATAGTTTTGCATTCGTTGTTCATTTTCAACCCGTAGTCATCATCATCGTCATCGGTTCGTTTTCAACCCTAACACACCAACCCCGACACTAACATCATTGTCACCATCAAGGAGGAGTACAATAATAACACTATTTGGATCAACCCAAATATTCATATTTACTTAGTCATCACGTTTACGGTACGTAAAAAAAAAATTCCCATGCACTACAGTAAACATCAGTTTCCATTGTTGTTGTTTTTCTGGTTCTTGTTGAATGTGTGTTATAAAACTTGATTAAAATGTTGTTGTTGTTGTTGTTGTTGAATGTGTATGTGATAATAGATGAAAGAGTTTGTTGTAGTTGTTGTTGTTGTTGAATGTGTATATGATAATAGATGAAAGAGTTTGTTGTTGTTGTTGTTGTTGTTGTTGTTGAGGTTGCTTTTTTTCTTTAAAATAGATGTCGACTTCATCGCATTCTTCATCTAGTGGCGAGGAAACTATGACAAGTGATACTCAAATCAAAAAGAAAAAATCACAAAGAGGTGCCTCTATGCTTACCAAAGTAACAAAAGTCCACAAATCTGGTATCAAATTCCCCATCGTGTTTGATTCGTATAATAGAGTATTTGATGGTGAATACGCTTCTTTTTTTAAGAGTTATGTTGCATTCCTTAGACGTAGAAAAGTTAGTATATTGGTAGATAATTAGAAACAAGCGCCAGTTGAGGTCAAAGATAGCATATGGACAGATGTTAAGGTATTAGTTTATTTTTCACCATTTCGATATGAGTTTCTATAATTTCTAATACATTCTTATGGATTTAAATGTAGTTGACCTTTGGGTTTACATATGGTGATAACACTTAAAAAAAGTGGTTCACTCAGACTGGTACGTGTTGGAGGGGCTTTAAGTCACGGCTCACACGTGACTACATTAGGAATTCTAAGATTGGTCTTGAGCGTCCATGGGTGAGGTATAGTTTTCTCTCGAAGAAGGTTTGGAAAATTTTTGCAAAGGGTCATCGTTCTGAGAAATTCCTGGTTAGTAATAGTCTTATTTATCTTGATAATTTGATGATAATGATTTATAGATACTAATCATATTTTCACTATGTTTATAACAAACGAAAAGTCAACCAAGAATTCAAAATAAAGCGAAAAACATTTAACCCCATAGATTATCTCGTGGGGGTTACAGAAAACTGGAGAAAAAAATGATGAAGGAAAAAATACAACAAATTGGAGATGAGGACTCCATTAGTCGTAATCGCAACTCATCTCCACCGTCAAGGCATGAGAAGTGGAAGAGGGCTCGACTAAGAGCAAATGGAGAGTACACCTCAGATGCTTCAAGAGCGGTTGCTGAGAAAATTGTAAGTATGATTTGTTATTCGTATGTTAAGTGTTATTTAAATGTTGTGGTAATTACAATATTAATATTATCACGCACGTTGTGTAGGATGTGTTGGTTTAGGAGGCCCGTGGAGGCTCATTTGTTCCAGAACTACGACATGATATACTAGTTGAGGCTATTGGAATAGATGAGCATGGTGGGTGCGTTCATGGTGTTGGAGAAGGCGTTAGCATTAGATTATTCTTTGGTCCAACAAAAAAAAGTGCCAAAAATGCCGAATTATAAGAGCATAGAGAAAAGCTTTCTCTTGTTGAACAAAAACAATAATCTTCTTCGACATTGCTTGGTCTATCCTATAATTAAAGGTTGCAGGCTCGATAGATACATGTTAGGCACAAAGTTTTGTCCTGATGAGTTCATCACATATTCAGATTCAAGTAAGAAAAAGAATCATACATTTAAGACTGGCAAGCATGTGATCAATAACTTCATGGTTGGTTGAAGAACTTAATGATTTCAGACTTTGCATCAAACTCTTGCATTGTGAAAACTCAAAGCATCTTTGGTAGAAGGCTCAAAGTCTAGCTGGTGCAGACACAAGGTCTCGAGTCACCTACTTAAAGTCATAATTCCATAGTATATGAAAATGAGAAATAAAAATGCAAGATTTTATAATCAAGATGAAAATTCTTGTTGATAAGCTCAAATTAGTGAGCTTATCAAGCACACAATGTTTCAGCAAATGTATCCAGCGAAATGGATTATCAAAGAAACTAGTGAGGCAGAAAATTTTGCCCAAATGAAAACTAGAAAGGCTCCAACTCAATAGGTTGGAAAAGAGGCCGAGGAAGAGGCAAAATGTCAAATCCAACATGTCAAGTTTACTGCAAAAGTGGATAGACGATAATGCAATGTTTTTATAGTTTGATAAGGCCTAGTAAATTTTAATCCACTCAAAAAATGATGACAAACAAATAGTGCATAGTATTTTCCTAAAATCACAAAGTTTTGTCAAAAACTATGATTGATATTTACATGATGGTGCAACCAGTCATGTGACACAACAAGTTTCAGGATCTGAATGAGCACCACGGTAAGAACTCCTAATAATATGAAATTCTGATTTCAAAGATTATGTTCACTTTATTGATGATTTTAGTAAATAAATATTTATTGTTCCTTGAAACTAAAATTTGGTACGCTATAAACCTTCATCCAGTTTTAAAATATGGCAGAAAATCAAAATAATTAAAGAAATAAAACTATCAAAACAAATAAGTGATACCATATGATACCGTGCCTGCACTTTCAATTGTTAGTCTGGAAATTTTAGCTGAAGAATTCAACAAAGATTGGTAATACGCACGTTTGAAAATACTAAGTGTCAAGAGTCTCAAACATAGCTTCGACATATTAACTATGTTGACTAAAAATGGTCCGACCACCTTGTCAGTTGATCGGGAACATACTGTATTTTAAACACCCATAAAGTCTAGTTTGGAAGAGTCTCAGGGACTGATCCACAAGATTAAGATCACACTCTCTTCAAAACATGTCCAGAATCTCGAAGAGGTTTGCGCTAATCAACACTTCGACGTGGAGATGAGGTGTAGAGGTGTATAGTTCGACACATTCATGTGATTGTTGGGGACTTAGGATATTCTTAAGTCCAAAGATTAGGTGATTTGAAGGTGTTTTGACGCCACAATAGGAATAAACCAGGGACTCTCGACAGAGGTAGTTAGTGGATTCAAAAGCTTATCAGCATGATGGGTGGTTTGCAGCAGTTTCAACATTGAAGACGCGTGGAAGCAAATTAGATCATTGAAACCCGTGTAAGAGGATATGTGTCAAGTTCTGTGGAGATAACTGTTGTCAAAGTTTAACATTGTATTAGTATATAAGTTGATCTTATTGTTATGATCAAAGGTTGAAAATTTCATTTATTCTCTATGGAACTAAAGTATCCAAGTCACTGAGAGAAACAATTTGTGAGAAAATGTATGTCTGCGTCATTTCTTTAAATACTTTAAGTCTTTTCAATTGAAGCATTGAATTTTATGACATTTATTATACTTTTTGTCTATTTTCTTTTTCCAAAACAATTTTACATTGTCTCATTTAGAGTTTATGTTCATTTTGTCAGCATTCAAACATCTATGGTTCAATCTTGAATGTTTTTTGTTGTACTTTTCTGCACAAATAGTCCTTAGAATTTTTTCAAGTTTAATCCATTCAATAAACTAAAACTCGTGATTGTTTACTAAAAATAACGGTAGACAGTGATTAATTCATTTGCATGGAAAATTCTTTAATGTTTCAGGATTTTGCAAGCTTTTATGTGTTGTGGTTGGTTATGACAAATACAACAGGAAAAGAAGGAGGTTGCTCTCTCCCAGGTTGCTTTAGTAGGGTTATGTGTATTGTGTATAAATCTTCCAATAAGTATAATTAAGAAACTCTTTAAAATCTTTTTAAAATGAAAAGAATTATTTTTGTCTATTCACCCCTTCTAGATCTTAGTTTGATCCTATTCTCGCCTAACAATGTTGTAATTTCAATTAGGGATGTTCGTGGACGGTTAATATCCATAATCAATCCATAATCATAAATAATTCATATGTAATAATCGGTTATTAAAACCATTTGTCATAACCGATTTTTATTTTTGTAAAATGGTTATAAATCAATTATTAACCGGTTATATCCATAATCAATTTTATAATTAGTTTTGATAGAATTTTATTTTAAAATCATTTTTTACAAGAATTTTTTATTTAAAAATAATAATTTTTATTTTATTTTTAAAAAAAACTTATGTTCAAAAAGAAATCTTAATTTTTTTAAAAAAAATTATTTGGTTTTTTTTCAAAAAGAAATATTTTTTTCAAACAAAATTTATTATTTTTTTTCAAAAAAAAATAATTTTAAAAAAAAAATCTATAAAAAAAATTAAAGAATTTGATTTTTATTTTGGATATGGATGTCCAAATTATGGATTAAGTTGAAACCATATTAATAACATATCCAAAATATAGATTTGGTTATAACCATACTAATAATTAACCGATTTTTAATTTCTAAATTTAAATATTAATATGTATAATTTAAATAACCGGATTATTTAAGCATTCATAATTCCAACGCATCTAACAGAAGTTATAGAGAATAAAGCAAGCAATTATATCATGAGCATAAAGTGGAAAGATAAAGATATGAAGACTAGTCAAATTTTGCATATCGAGTGGAGGGCTCTATTAGGGGTGTGTTTATTTCAAGGATTCAAATTATATTCCCGAGAATGTGACATTGGAAATGAAACAATCCCATGTTTGTTTCAAGTTTTTAAAAATTATACCCGGGTACTTTTTATTCCCAGGAATGTTGTTTGCACATAATTCTTGTCATGTTTATTCTCATGCATAAAGGGTGGGAATCCAACATTCCCATGGAAATAAATTCAACTTCTTATAACTTCCCACTACTACTCACATATTATTATTTTTTATTATTTTTTAATTTTTAAATTAAATAAATATGTAATCATTCCTAGAAAATATATTTTTTATCCAAACACATAAGTGGGAATATTATTCCAAGGAATAATAATCCAAGCAATATGATTCCAAGGAAGGATCTTTTATAACTTGAAACAAACACACCTTAGGAATTCACCGAACACAAATGGAGCAATGACCCATCAAAGTAAAGTAGGATGTGGATGAGTGATTAGATATTGTAATTGCGTATGGAGAAGATGGCTTGCAAAGAATATTGGAGTGAGAATAGTTAGAGTTGTTGAATTATGGAGAGCCTACACAGGATCATCTTTAAGGGTGTGCAAGACGGCCTACAGCACAAGACTTCACATTTTTTGTTTATTAAATTATGGTAAAAAGGGTCTCCATACGCATATTTCACGATTATTTTACAACTAAATAAGGTCTCTTAAATTTTTTTACCACTCAACTGAAACTAACATCAACTTCTTACACAGAACCTCTCAAAAATTTGAGACGGCTCTAAGCCTACCAAGGTTTGAGGTATGCATACGACAAAGGAATGTGGAGCTTCAAATGGATAGTATGGAGGTGGTCAAGGATCTAAATTCAAATTTACCAGTTATGCGAGCAGGACGAGGCTTACTCCAGAGAAAAAGAATTAATGGATAGAGATTAGGAAGTTAAAATCAGTCATACCTACCGAGAAGCAAATAACTGTGTGGATGCTCTAAATAAACTTGGAATGAAGAGTGTTTAGTAGATTCAATTATTTGACGACTCCCCTTCAGAGATATTTCGGTTTTTCCATTCTGATTCAGTTGGCTCTAGCCAATATCACACTATCACCTTGTAGTTCTATTTTGTTTCTTTTGGGGGCTTAGGCCCTTTGTATTAAAAATAAAACATGTGTTTTTAGGTATTTTAGTCCTTATATCGTTCTTTTACTTTACATTATACATTTATTAGTTTAAAGACGAATCTCATTTGTTTATAAATTTTGGGGTTAATAGTGAATTTTACCCCTATAATATTAGCGAATTTTGTTTTTTCCCTAAATTCTATTAACCCTAAATTTAACAAATAATTTGATGTCGAAAAATACATAAGTGATAAATTCTATGTTTTGAAAATAATTTGTATTATCCTATTTAAACCGACACTTCTTCTAAAGAAATTAATGAAAATATCACATTATTGAAGTTGAGGTCTATGTATGATTTATTAAAGAATAGGACGAAGAGAGTTTTTGTGTATTAAAAAATATTGAGTTGTGTTATTTATTACAAATTAAATTGGAGAAAAAAGATAAGAGTGGACACATATCATTATTTTAGAGAAAAAATTTAAATTTATTTTAAATTTAATTTTCTTTTTAATAGAGATTATGGAGATAAAACTAATTGTTAGTTGGTTCAATGGTGATTGACACTGAACTTGATAAGGAGGATCATGGTTCGATTCTCCGGAACGACGATCGAGAGGGTGTTGGAACCACTTGATGTCAAAACTAACTCCTGAACCGATTATTCGGTTCACTGGACCGAATACTGGTGGTTGTTAGATTGTAATTCATTTCAGTTGCATTTAGATTTAACTTAGAGTTAATTTGAGTTTCATTTAGGCTCTGATAGTATATAAGTTGTAGATGTAACAGAATTTTTATGAGTAATCATTTTCAGGAAAAGTTAGTTACAACTTTTCTCTCTTCCATCTTCATCATCTTTATCTTCTTCCTTCTTGTGCACCAACAATTGATATCTAGAGCTCCGGTTTGGATCCACATGAAACATGAAGGGAAACACAAGTGAGCGTGAGGCGTGTGTGATTGATTTAGTTTCTTGAATTTGTACTAAATTTACGACCGAAATCATAACAGAATCACATTTATTGATTATGCGGGATTGAGAAACACGAGTGTTTAGTGAGATCTGAGTGAATTCTTGCACAAGATTGAAGATGAATAGTGGAAACGATAGCTTAAACATGAAGCTTTCAGACTTTGATGGAAAAAATAGGAATCAGTGGATGATTCAAATGCGTGTGTTGTTTGGCGCTCAAGGTGTTCTTGATCTCGTCAATGACGGTTACGCAGAAGTTGCACCAGATGCAATTGAAAAATAAAGGAACACGTATAGAGAGATAAGGAAGAAGAATCAAAAAGCTCTATTCTACATCCATTATTGTGTGGGTGTGAATGTATTTGAAAAGATCGTTGATTCAACGACGGCGAAAGCTACGTGGGACACACTAGTACGGTGCTACGACGGTGAGACTTCAGTCTCTACGTAAGCAGTAAGACTATTTGTTTAATTACATTTATTTATTTCATTTATGTGAATTTTGTGAAATGTGTGAATTTATTGTATTTTACCTGCTAATTGAGTTAATTGGTTAATTTCCCTGATAGGTAAAATATTTGCAATAAATTATAATTTCTTTTCAACTTTTAGTTCCCGAAATATATTTCATCGGTATGTTTATGTTTTATCGCATTTTGAGAGCGTTTGGGAGATATTTGAGCTGAGGGGTATTTTGGTCTTTTTGGGGGTAGATTTTTTATAAATAGAAAGTGGAGAGAAAAAGAGAGGAAAGAAAGAGAAAAGAAAGAGAAGAGAAGAGAAAGAAGAAGAAAGAAAGAGAGAAGAGGAGAAAGAGGAAAAAGTGAAGATTCATCCTTTTCAAGCGCGAATAATCGGGTAAGGGTGAGAAGTTTCGATTATATTTCGATTGTATATGTATATGTATGTGTTATTTGTGTTTGTTTGGTTGAAATATATATTTTTCTTTATTGGTTGGATTGAAGAACAAATATGTAGAATCGATGTTTTAACTGTTAGAATTTGGAATAGATTGTGTAGAATAGCCGAGTAATGTTTGGGTTTAATCGGGAATACTCGTTGATATGATTTAGGGAGTTTTGGAGTGAGTTACATAGTTTGTGAGAGTTAGGGCAATAATGATGAAATGGTGAGAAATCGATGTTTTCACGGTTGGAATGGGGAATAAATTGCGTAGTATAGTCGGGTGATGATATAATTTACTCGGGTAAACTTGTTGGTATGTTTCCATAGGTGTTGATTGAGTTTTTGGGTGTGAATTTATTGATAAAATTATGTTTTAAAATATGTAAAAAATGATTATGTGTTGGATGGCTTTTTAATGGTGGAAATATTGTAGTATGTTGAATTCTGAGATCGCAGCTTTTTACGGAATCGAAATCGGAGGTCCGGAAGTCATTTAACGATCGAAAATTGAGTTATTATCAAACTCTGCGCAGTATGCGTCGACCTAAAGCATCTTTGCGTCGAACTAAAGAACCCTTGCGTCGACTCATGAGTCGACCTGAGCATACTCGCGAGTGATACAAATTTTCCAAAATGTCCGATTTTGTTTTCCTCATAACTTTTGAACCGTAAGTCCGTTTTGACCCCCGTTTGAAGCGTTGGAAAGCTAATGAAATATTCTTTCTATTAAAAATGGATTGGAGGGTAAAAGATGATTTAATTAATTCGTGTTTTTTTGAAAAATAGTCGGGTTGTCGGGTTTTTATCGCGTTAATTGTGTGCGATTGATGTGTTATCATGCTATATACTTTTGATATGTAATGTATAGCTTGTGTGCTGTTATATGAGGTGAATATACATTATGAAATGTTGTGATGATGGGTGTAACGCCCCGATTTGTTTAACTCTATTTATTTATTTCATTTATTTGAATTTTGTGAAGTGTGTGAATTTATGGTATTTTACCTGCTAATTGGTTAATTTCTCAGATAGATAAAATATTTGTATTAAATTATTATTTCTTTTCAATTTTTATTTCCGAAATATATTTCATCGGTATGCTTATGTTTTATCGCATTTTGAGAGCGTTTGGGAGATATTTGAGCGTAAGGGCAAAATGGTCATTTTGGGTAGTTAGATATTTTGTTATAAATAGAAATAGAGAGAGAGAAATAGAAAGAAAAGAAAAAGAAGAGAAAGAAAAGGAAAAGAAGAGAAAAGAGAGGAAAGAAAGGGAGAAGAAGAAAAGAGGGGAAAATCGAAGATTCTCCATTTCACTCGCGATTAATCGGGTAGGAGTGAGAAGTTTCAATTATATCTTGCTTGTGTATGTATATGTGTTGTTTGTTGTAATTGTTTTGGTTGTTTCGCGACTTTTCTACTCGATTCAAATTAGGAGCAATTGATAGAAATCGATGTTTTCACGGATGAAATTCGATATAAACCGCGTAGAATACTCGTTGATTATGTCTGAATATGTTTTGGTTGTTCTGGTGTGAATTAGAAGGGTTTGGGTGGTAAAAATGATGTATTTTGGTCCCATATGACCTATATTGACGCTGCTGCGAATTCTGGGTTTCGCGGGTTCGCCTAGCGAACCCCAGCGAAGGAATTGGCGAATGTTCACCTAGAGGTTCGCCTAGCGAACTTTATGTCTGTTTTCCACTGCCTTGGTTCGCTAGGGTTCGCCTAGCGAATACTGGAGCGAACGTAATATTTTTCTATTTTGTTTTCTTCGTAATTTTCAAACCGTAAGTCCGCTTTGGTCGCCGTTCGAAGCGTTAGAAAGCTTATGAAATGTTCTTTCTTATAAAAATAGGTTGGAGGGCAGTAGATTATTTATTTAGGTCATGGTTTTGGAAAAGTGTTGGGTTGTCGGGTTTTTATCGCGTACAATGTGTGCGATTGATGTGTTAGCATGATATATGCTTGTGACATGTAACGTGTATCTTGTAGACCGTTATATGATGTGAATATACATGATGAAATGTTGTGATGATGGGTTGTGGCCCTATGGCAAATATGTGCATTGTTGTGGATTAGACTTCGATGCGTGATTAATGATGTTGTTGTGTAGTAAAATACATTGTTTGATTGAATATCAATGTATGTTGTTATGATGTGTCGTGGGTAGCCTTATGGCGTGAATCCTAGATTGTGGAATTTATTGTGAGTTGTGGCCTTTTGGCAAATAAATGCGTTGTTTGAATTGTTTTCAATGTATGAATATGATGATGTGATAATCATATTGTTGATTTGTGAAGATGCATTTGATTGTCATGAGTTCTTGTGTGTCAAGCATCATGATATGCATCTTGTGATCGTGTACCCATGTGGGGTGTGAGCGATCGGATCGTGTGCCCATGTGGGGTGTGAGCGATCTAGAAACGTCGTGTGCCCATGTGGGGTGTGAGCGACGGATTGGTTCCAGAGGGAATCCGCTATAACGTCGTGTGCCCATGTGGGGTGTGACCGATGATTATAGACGATCGTGTGCCCACGCGAGGTGTGAACGATCGGGTCGTGTGCCCGTGTGGGGTGTGAACGATCCATAAACGTCGTGTGCCCGTGTGGGGTGTGAGCGACGGGGAACATCGTATGCCCGACGGGGAGTTACACTAAGTAACGAGCGATGGTTCCAGCAGAGTTCTTGAGTGAACTTGAGATGATTGAGTTGGTACCGCATTGCATTCGCATAGAGTCGTGAGTCGGTCTCTATGATTTGCATTTATCATCTTTATAATGGTGCATTGATGAATAAACATGAATATGTATGTTTATGTAGAATGATAAGAATTGTGAAAGTGTGCATGATGAATATGCTTGGCTTTATATATATATATACATTGTGATGTATATGAGTGAGTTGTGATCAGAATTGTGAATGGATGTGTTATGTGTGGAAAATCATGATTTGATTTATTATGTGTGATATGTTTTGTATTAGTGGCATGCTACATGTGTTAGTATGTGGTGGTATGGGTGAGATGATTTATGCATGTGTTTGAATGTGTGTTGGCGTATTATTATGCAATCTTGATTTAGTTGTTATTTCTCACCCTTCTGCTATTTTATGATGCTCTATGAGGCATTGCAGATTAGAGTTGTTGGAGGTCTTTTGTGGAGACTAGCCCTCCGTTCTGTTGTCGGCCTTGGTGTTTGCTCTGATACGTAGCACGAGAGTTGGGGAAACGATTATGTTATTTATGTATATAATTGTTGAATATATTTGGTATCACTTTTATATGGAAAAGTTTCCCAATTGAGGGTAGTCTATTTTATGCTATGTATCAAATTTATGAGCAGGGATGATGTTTTGTTTATTTAAATGTGACATCCTTGTTTCTGTCGGAAAAATAAATTTTTAGTTACTCTGATTTTATTTATGTATTATTTATTCGCGATGGGAATTGGGGTGTTACATTAGTGGTATCAGAGCAGGTCGGTCCGTCCGGCCAAGTTGTTGAGTCAGTTGGTGTGACAGTTGAATATTGTCGATCTTGTTTGTTCCTTAGTACGTGATATGTGTGTGAAACACTGTCAGTGCTTTCTGGTTTTTCTAATCTTTTGTCTGTAGGATTTAGAATGAGATAAGTGGGGGAGAAGCCGGTACTTCTCCAAGTTGCTTCGGTTGTGGAGCGTTGGCTCAGTGTGTTGTGAATTGCAAGATTGTAAGTGTTGTTAGGACAGTGTTGTTCCCGGTTCCGGAGTGAATGCGGAGGTAAGGTTTATGTCAACTAAGGATTTGTGCCTTAGGTAGTTTTGTGCATAAGATACAAGACATGCTATTATAGTTTGGTGAAGACTGTTTATGCCCCATCATGATTATCGGCTGTCTATTGACAAATTGAGGAACTGATCACCCTTAATCTCTTGTTGATAGTAGACGGGAATTATGTTGGATGGAATAGACGGGTCTTTCCGGCTTGGATAGTGTGTGCCATGAACTGTTTGGAATTGAGAAAATGATTACGGATTGCTTCGGTGAGTTGATGAAGACTCTTATACTGGAAGATGAGACGAATTAGAGGTTTTTGGTATGTTGGTAAAGTTGGGAAGTCATTGGGAGAGAACGATTGGGTATTGTTAAAGGTTGTTCTCAGAGAGTAGAGTGTGAACTCAAATTGGACGAAGATAAGGATTTGAGGTTTGGATCTGCTAAGTAAGTAGAAGAACTTTTAGGACGTGAAACTAAGATGTTGTTATGTTTGTGACGATAGTTTTCTAGAAATTGGCAGAAAGGACACAGTGATGAGCTACCGGTTCTGCGTGATTTTCAGATGTATTCCCGGATGGAATATTGGATGTTAGTATTAGAAGTACCCGGACTGATAGAGCAGTTGGAAGATTTACTGGAAAGTAGAATTATGAGGCCAAGTGTGTCGTCTTGGAGAGCTCTAGTATGGTTAGTAACCAAAAGGAGGGATAATTGAATGGAATAACAAGCATTATGATGGTATTGGTATTGGGACTATGGAAAGCGAAACTTAGAGTCCTGGAGAGGTTTGGAGTCTTTGGAATTTTAGAGCATAAATGGAAATTTTGAGAAAAACCTTAAGTGTGGATATGCTATTTGAGAGTTCTTTTGGGATGGTTGTGCTACACGTGGGGATTTATGGAATTTGGACTGTTAAGAGGATAAATTGGGTATGGATTACTAACAGTTGATTAAGGTAACGATTGAGAATAAGTGTCCACTTTCATGAACAGATGACTGGAATTGGTTTGGTTGAGTTTGAGTGAAATCGCAATTGGTTGGAATGTTTGATAAGAGTGGTGAATGGTGTGAGTTGAGGCTTTGATCGATTTAATGTGACTGGTTATGTTTGTTATCGTCGGGATAGGCTGTTATTTACTCAGTTAAGCTTGTATGTGAGTAACCAGTTACCCAGTGAAAAGTTTTGCAAAAACTTTAGGAATTTATATAGTTTGGAATTTGGTTGGGCATTACAACGGGCAGTGATGTTATTTGGTGTTAGTAATGCGTCTGTAATGTTTGTGGAGTAGAGGAATCGTATCTTCCATATTTATTTGGATAAGTTCGTAATGGCTTTGATTGAGGATATTCGAATCTGTTATAAACTCGGAGGAAGAACAGGTAGAGTGTTTGGGATTTGAATTACAAGTGTTGGAAAAGAGACGAAGTTTTATGCGAAGTTATTCAAGTGAGAATTTGGGTTGAAAAAGGTTAGTTTTCTTGGATATGTTATTTCAGGTAATGGTATTGTTATGGATCCATCGGAAGTAGATGCAGTTTTACAATGAGAGACTCCGAAGTTAGTTAAGGAGATTAGAATCTTTTTGGACTTTTTAGTTGGTTATTACCGGAGGTTATGGAAGGTTTTTCCAAGTTAGCATTTTCGTTACTTCGGTTGACTTGCAAAGGGTAAGTCGTTTGCGTTGGATGTTCATTGTGGGGGAAGTTTGAGAGAGCTAAAGTAGGATTTGTCTACGGCTTCAGTTTTGATTCTGTGTGATCCTGATGAACCGTTTGTGAGGATATTAGGATGCGTCTTTGATGAGTTTAGTCAGTGTGTTAATGCAAGGGGGTAAAGTCGTGGCTTATGCTTTACGACAATTGAGGATTCATAAAAGGATCGATACTATTCAGGATTTGGAATTGGGTGCGATTGTATTGTGTTGGAGAATCTGGAGGTATTATTTTAAGGGTTTTAGGTTCAAGGTGTTTGGATGGAGGAATTGACGGTTTTGGATGAGTAACAAGACTGTTGTAATTCTGAGTTTTCGCGGGTTCGCCTAGCGAACCAGTTAGCGAAGGTTCGCTGAGTTGTTCGCCTAGCGAACTTTGGGTGTTTTTGATGTTGGTTGGTACTGCCTTGGTTCGCCAAGGAGTTCGCCTGGCGAACTCTGTGTCTGTTTTTAGCTGGTAGTGGGTTCGCTGGACATTCGCCTAGCAAAGGTGGTAGCGAATGCTCGCTAGGAGGTTCGCCTAGCGAACATGACAGTTTGTGCAGTTTTGTTTCCTTCATAACTTTTGATTTGTAACTCGGATTGAGGCACGGTCGGATGGATGGAATTCCTGATTAGTTATGACTTTGGCTCGAATTATCCTATTGGTAAAGTTTATGTCATGCGTGATGAGTTAAGTCGAAAGTTTTACTTATGTCTGCTTTGATGGTTAAAGAGTGGGAACTTTTGGGAGAATTTAGAGATTTGGGTTGGTGTGTGAAATGACATCTGATGGTGTGCGGTTGGGTATATTAATAGGGAACAGTGATTTTTGGTGAATATGAGAAAGAGTTAGACTTTGGACGTGAAATTGGTAGTTTTGATGGTTACGAGTAATCAAAGTGTGCAACGGAAGCGTGCAGTGGCATGATTCGTATATGCGTGTGGGACTGGTAAGAGTTCATAGGTTGAACATTGGGAACATGTAGGAGTGTTGAGACCATTGGACGTTTCAGGATGGAAGTGATATGTGAAAGGTTTAACTATTATTCATGGGCTACTATATAAATGGATGTTTTGATTGTATGTTCGATTGGTGAATCGTAGCATTGTTGTAGTATGGTTGTGTGACAAGGATGTTGGTGTTCTGGTTTTGTTGATGTTGTTGAGACCTTGTGGTGTCGTGGAACTTTATGTTCTTGTTTGTGTTGTTGCCTCGTTTCCATGGTGATGGTTCGAGTGTGTGTAGCTAATCCTGTGTGGGGAATTAGGGGAGTGTTACCTAGGGTAGGGTAACGATCTTGTGGTGTTTCGGTTCTAGAGTGAACCTGTATGTTGGTATCTTGGCTTTTCTTTGAGTCGTGAGTTTGTCGTCAAGGGCATTGTATGGCATTTGCATCTTGTCGTTGTAGTTGTCGTCGTTGTCGTGTCGTTGTGGTAGTTAGCAAGGTGGTTTGTCAGTTGTGTTATTCGTGGTGTGCCTTTTGTTGGCAAGTTGGTTTGTTACTCGGATGCGAGAGTCGTATCCGGAGTTGTTCGTATCGGTTAGATTTTCGAGGACGAAAATGTCTAAGTGGGGGAGAATTGTAATGCCCCGATTTGTTTAACTCTATTTATTTATTTCATTTATTTGAATTTTGTAAAATGTGTGAATTTATGGTATTTTACCTGCTAATTGGTTAATTTCTCAGATAGATAAAATATTTGTATTAAATTATTATTTCTTTTCAACTTTTATTTCCGAAATATATTTCATCGGTATGCTTATGTTTTATCGCATTTTGAGAGCGTTTGGGAGATCTTTGAGCGTAAAGGTAAAATGGTCATTTTGGGTAGTTAGATATTTTGTTATAAATAGAAATAGAGAGAGAGAAATAGAAAGAAAAGAAAAAGAAGAGAAAGAAAAGGAAAAGAAGAGAAAAAAGAGGAAAGAAAGGGAGAAGAAGAAAAGAGGGGAAAATCGAAGACTCTCCGTTTCACTCGCGATTAATCGGGTAAGGGTGAGAAGTTTCAATTATATCTTGCTTGTGTATGTATATGTGTTGTTTGTTGTAATTGTTTTTGTTGTTTCGCGAATTTTCTACTCGATTCAAATTAGGAGCAATTGATAGAAATTGATGTTTTCACTGATGAAATTCGATATATACCGCGTAGAATACTCGTTGATTATGTCTGAACATGTTTTGGTTGTTCTGGTGTGAATTAGAAGGGTTTGGGTGGTAAAAATGATGTATTTTGGTCCCATATGACCTATATTGACGCTGCTGCGAATTCTGGGTTTCGCGGGTTCGCCTAGCGAACCCCAGCAAAGGAATTGGCGAATGTTTGCCTAGAGGTTCGCCTAGCGAACTTTATGTCTGTTTTCCACTGCCTTGGTTCGCTAGGGTTCACCTAGCGAATACTGGAGCGAACGTAATATTTTTCTATTTTGTTTTCTTCGTAATTTTCAAACCGTAAGTCCGTTTTGGTCGCCGTTCGAAGCGTTAGAAAGCTTATGAAATGTTCTTTATTATAAAAATGGGTTGGAGGGCAGTAGATGATTTATTTAGGTCGTGATTTTGGAAAAGTGTTGGGTTGTCGGGTTTTTATCGCGTACAATGTGTGTGATTGATGTGTTAGCATGATATATGCTTGTGACATGTAACGTGTATCTTGTAGACCGTTATATGATGTGAATATACATGATGAAATGTTGTGATGATGGGTTGTGGCCCTATGGCAAATATGTGCATTGTTGTGGATTAGACTTCGATGCGTGATTAATGATGTTGTTGTGTAGTAAAATACATTGTTTGATTGAATATCAATGTATGTTGTTATGATGTGTCGCGGGTAGCCTTATGGCGTGAATCCTAGATTGTGGAATTTATTGTGAGTTGTGGCCTTTTGGCAAATAAATGCGTTGTTTGAATTGTTTTCAATGTATGAATATGATGATGTGATAATCATATTGTTGATTTGTGAAGATGCATTTGATTGTCATGAGTTCTTGTGTGTCAAGCATCATGATATGCATCTTGTGATCGTGTACCCATGTGGGGTGTGAGCGATCGGATCGTGTGCCCATGTGGGGTGTGAGCGATCTAGAAACGTCGTGTGCCCATGTGGGGTGTGAGCGACGGATTGGTTCCAGAGGGAATCCGCTATAACGTCGTGTGCCCATGTGGGGTGTGACCGATGATTATAGACGATCGTGTGCCCACGCGAGGTGTGAACGATCGGGTCGTGTGCCCGTGTGGGGTGTGAACGATCCATAAACGTCGTGTGCCCGTGTGGGGTGTGAGCAACGGGGAACATCGTATGCCCGACGGGGAGTTACACTAAGTAACGAGCGATGGTTCCAGCAGAGTTCTTGAGTGAACTTGAGATGATTGAGTTGGTACCGCATTGCATTCGCATAGAGTCGTGAGTCGGTCTCTATGATTTGCATTTATCATCTTTATAATGGTGCATTGATGAATAAACATGAATATGTATGTTTATGTAGAATGATAAGAATTGTGAAAGTGTGCATGATGAATATGCTTGGCTTTATATATATATATACATTGTGATGTATATGAGTGAGTTGTGATCAGAATTGTGAATGGATGTGTTATGTGTGGAAAATCATGATTTGATTTATTATGTGTGATATGTTTTGTATTAGTGGCATGCTACATGTGTTAGTATGTGGTGGTATGGGTGAGATGATTTATGCATGTGTTTGAATGTGTGTTGGCGTATTATTATGCAATCTTGATTTAGTTGTTATTTCTCACCCTTCTACTATTTTATGATGCTCTATGAGGCATTGCAGATTAGAGTTGTTGGAGGTCTTTTGTGGAGACTAGCCCTCCGTTCTGTTGTCGGCCTTGGTGTTTGCTCTGATACGTAGCACGAGAGTTGGGGAAACGATTATGTTATTTATGTATATAATTGTTGAATATATTTGGTATCACTTTTATATGGAAAAGTTTCCCAATTGAGGGTAGTCTATTTTATGCTATGTATCAAATTTATGAGCAGGGATGATGTTTTGTTTATTTAAATGTGACATCCTTGTTTCTGTCGGAAAAATAAATTTTTAGTTACTCTGATTTTATTTATGTATTATTTATTCGCGATGGGAATTGGGGTGTTACATTAGTGGTATCAGAGCAGGTCGGTCCGTCCGGCCAAGTTGTTGAGTCAGTTGGTGTGACAGTTGAATATTGTCGATCTTGTTTGTTCCTTAGTACGTGATATGTGTGTGAAACACTGTCAGTGCTTTCTGGTTTTTCTAATCTTTTGTCTGTAGGATTTAGAATGAGATAAGTGGGGGAGAAGCCGGTACTTCTCCAAGTTGCTTCGGTTGTGGAGCGTTGGCTCAGTGTGTTGTGAATTGCAAGATTGTAAGTGTTGTTAGGACAGTGTTGTTCCCGGTTCCGGAGTGAATGCGGAGGTAAGGTTTATGTCAACTAAGGATTTGTGCCTTAGGTAGTTTTGTGCATAAGATACAAGACATGCTATTATAGTTTGGTGAAGACTGTTTATGCCCCATCATGATTATCGGCTGTCTATTGACAAATTGAGGAACTGATCACCCTTAATCTCTTGTTGATAGTAGACGGGAATTATGTTGGATGGAATAGACGGGTCTTTCCGGCTTGGATAGTGTGTGCCATGAACTGTTTGGAATTGAGAAAATGATTACGGATTGCTTCGGTGAGTTGATGAAGACTCTTATACTGGAAGATGAGACGAATTAGAGGTTTTTGGTATGTTGGTAAAGTTGGGAAGTCATTGGGAGAGAACGATTGGGTATTGTTAAAGGTTGTTCTCAGAGAGTAGAGTGTGAACTCAAATTGGACGAAGATAAGGATTTGAGGTTTGGATCTGCTAAGTAAGTAGAAGAACTTTTAGGACGTGAAACTAAGATGTTGTTATGTTTGTGACGATAGTTTTCTAGAAATTGGCAGAAAGGACACAGTGATGAGCTACCGGTTCTGCGTGATTTTCAGATGTATTCCCGGATGGAATATTGGATGTTAGTATTAGAAGTACCCGGACTGATAGAGCAGTTGGAAGATTTACTGGAAAGTAGAATTATGAGGCCAAGTGTGTCGTCTTGGAGAGCTCTAGTATGGTTAGTAACCAAAAGGAGGGATAATTGAATGGAATAACAAGCATTATGATGGTATTGGTATTGGGACTATGGAAAGCGAAACTTAGAGTCCTGGGGAGGTTTGGAGTCTTTGGAATTTTAGAGCATAAATGGAAATTTTGAGAAAAACCTTAAGTGTGGATATGCTATTTGAGAGTTCTTTTGGGATGGTTGTGCTACACGTGGGGATTTATGGAATTTGGACTGTTAAGAGGATAAATTGGGTATGGATTACTAACAGTTGATTAAGGTAACGATTGAGAATAAGTGTCCACTTTCATGAACAGATGACTGGAATTGGTTTGGTTGAGTTTGAGTGAAATCGCAATTGGTTGGAATGTTTGATAAGAGTGGTGAATGGTGTGAGTTGAGGCTTTGATCGATTTAATGTGACTGGTTATGTTTGTTATCGTCGGGATAGGCTGTTATTTACTCAGTTAAGCTTGTATGTGAGTAACCAGTTACCCAGTGAAAAGTTTTGCAAAAACTTTAGGAATTTATATAGTTTGGAATTTGGTTGGGCATTACAACGGGCAGTGATGTTATTTGGTGTTAGTAATGCGTCTGTAATGTTTGTGGAGTAGAGGAATCGTATCTTCCATATTTATTTGGATAAGTTCGTAATGGCTTTGATTGAGGATATTCGAATCTGTTATAAACTCGGAGGAAGAACAGGTAGAGTGTTTGGGATTTGAATTACAAGTGTTGGAAAAGAGACGAAGTTTTATGCGAAGTTATTCAAGTGAGAATTTGGGTTGAAAAAGGTTAGTTTTCTTGGATATGTTATTTCAGGTAATGGTATTGTTATGGATCCATCGGAAGTAGATGCAGTTTTACAATGAGAGACTCCGAAGTTAGTTAAGGAGATTAGAATCTTTTTGGACTTTTTAGTTGGTTATTACCGGAGGTTATGGAAGGTTTTTCCAAGTTAGCATTTTCGTTACTTCGGTTGACTTGCAAAGGGTAAGTCGTTTGCGTTGGATGTTCATTGTGGGGGAAGTTTGAGAGAGCTAAAGTAGGATTTGTCTACGGCTTCAGTTTTGATTCTGTGTGATCCTGATGAACCGTTTGTGAGGATATTAGGATGCGTCTTTGATGAGTTTAGTCAGTGTGTTAATGCAAGGGGGTAAAGTCGTGGCTTATGCTTTACGACAATTGAGGATTCATAAAAGGATCGATACTATTCAGGATTTGGAATTGGGTGCGATTGTATTGTGTTGGAGAATCTGGAGGTATTATTTTAAGGGTTTTAGGTTCAAGGTGTTTGGATGGAGGAATTGACGGTTTTGGATGAGTAACAAGACTGTTGTAATTCTGAGTTTTCGCGGGTTCGCCTAGCGAACCAGTTAGCGAAGGTTCGCTGAGTTGTTCGCCTAGCGAACTTTGGGTGTTTTTGATGTTGGTTGGTACTGCCTTGGTTCGCCAAGGAGTTCGCCTGGCGAACTCTGTGTCTGTTTTTAGCTGGTAGTGGGTTCGCTGGACATTCGCCTAGCAAAGGTGGTAGCGAATGCTCGCTAGGAGGTTCGCCTAGCGAACATGACAGTTTGTGCAGTTTTGTTTCCTTCATAACTTTTGATTTGTAACTCGGATTGAGGCACGGTCGGATGGATGGAATTCCTGATTAGTTATGACTTTGGCTCGAATTATCCTATTGGTAAAGTTTATGTCATGCGTGATGAGTTAAGTCGAAAGTTTTACTTATGTCTGCTTTGATGGTTAAAGAGTGGGAACTTTTGGGAGAATTTAGAGATTTGGGTTGGTGTGTGAAATGACATCTGATGATGTGCGGTTGGGTATATTAATAGGGAACAGTGATTTTTGGTGAATATGAGAAAGAGTTAGACTTTGGACGTGAAATTGGTAGTTTTGATGGTTACGAGTAATCAAAGTGTGCAACGGAAGCGTGCAGTGGCATGATTCGTATATGCGTGTGGGACTGGTAAGAGTTCATAGGTTGAACATTGGGAACATGTAGGAGTGTTGAGACCATTGGACGTTTCAGGATGGAAGTGATATGTGAAAGGTTTAACTATTATTCATGGGCTACTATATAAATGGATGTTTTGATTGTATGTTCGATTGGTGAATCGTAGCATTGTTGTAGTATGGTTGTGTGACAAGGATGTTGGTGTTCTGGTTTTGTTGATGTTGTTGAGACCTTGTGGTGTCGTGGAACTTTATGTTCTTGTTTGTGTTGTTGCCTCGTTTCCATGGTGATGGTTCGAGTGTGTGTAGCTAATCCTGTGTGGGGAATTAGGGGAGTGTTACCTAGGGTAGGGTAACGATCTTGTGGTGTTTCGGTTCTAGAGTGAACCTGTATGTTGGTATCTTGGCTTTTCTTTGAGTCGTGAGTTTGTCGTCAAGGGCATTGTATGGCATTTGCATCTTGTCGTTGTAGTTGTCGTCGTTGTCGTGTCGTTGTGGTAGTTAGCAAGGTGGTTTGTCAGTTGTGTTATTCGTGGTGTGCCTTTTGTTGGCAAGTTGGTTTGTTACTCGGATGCGAGAGTCGTATCCGGAGTTGTTCGTATCGGTTAGATTTTCGAGGACGAAAATGTCTAAGTGGGGGAGAATTGTAATGCCCCGATTTGTTTAACTCTATTTATTTATTTCATTTATTTGAATTTTGTAAAATGTGTGAATTTATGGTATTTTACCTGCTAATTGGTTAATTTCTCAGATAGATAAAATATTTGTATTAAATTATTATTTCTTTTCAACTTTTATTTCCGAAATATATTTCATCGGTATGCTTATGTTTTATCGCATTTTGAGAGCGTTTGGGAGATCTTTGAGCGTAAAGGTAAAATGGTCATTTTGGGTAGTTAGATATTTTGTTATAAATAGAAATAGAGAGAGAGAAATAGAAAGAAAAGAAAAAGAAGAGAAAGAAAAGGAAAAGAAGAGAAAAAAGAGGAAAGAAAGGGAGAAGAAGAAAAGAGGGGAAAATCGAAGACTCTCCGTTTCACTCGCGATTAATCGGGTAAGGGTGAGAAGTTTCAATTATATCTTGCTTGTGTATGTATATGTGTTGTTTGTTGTAATTGTTTTGGTTGTTTCGCGAATTTTCTACTCGATTCAAATTAGGAGCAATTGATAGAAATTGATGTTTTCACTGATGAAATTCGATATATACCGCGTAGAATACTCGTTGATTATGTCTGAACATGTTTTGGTTGTTCTGGTGTGAATTAGAAGGGTTTGGGTGGTAAAAATGATGTATTTTGGTCCCATATGACCTATATTGACGCTGCTGCGAATTCTGGGTTTCGCGGGTTCGCCTAGCGAACCCCAGCAAAGGAATTGGCGAATGTTTGCCTAGAGGTTCGCCTAGCGAACTTTATGTCTGTTTTCCACTGCCTTGGTTCGCTAGGGTTCACCTAGCGAATACTGGAGCGAACGTAATATTTTTCTATTTTGTTTTCTTCGTAATTTTCAAACCGTAAGTCCGTTTTGGTCGCCGTTCGAAGCGTTAGAAAGCTTATGAAATGTTCTTTATTATAAAAATGGGTTGGAGGGCAGTAGATGATTTATTTAGGTCGTGATTTTGGAAAAGTGTTGGGTTGTCGGGTTTTTATCGCGTACAATGTGTGTGATTGATGTGTTAGCATGATATATGCTTGTGACATGTAACGTGTATCTTGTAGACCGTTATATGATGTGAATATACATGATGAAATGTTGTGATGATGGGTTGTGGCCCTATGGCAAATATGTGCATTGTTGTGGATTAGACTTCGATGCGTGATTAATGATGTTGTTGTGTAGTAAAATACATTGTTTGATTGAATATCAATGTATGTTGTTATGATGTGTCGCGGGTAGCCTTATGGCGTGAATCCTAGATTGTGGAATTTATTGTGAGTTGTGGCCTTTTGGCAAATAAATGCATTGTTTGAATTGTTTTCAATGTATGAATATGATGATGTGATAATCATATTGTTGATTTGTGAAGATGCATTTGATTGTCATGAGTTCTTGTGTGTCAAGCATCATGATATGCATCTTGTGATCGTGTGCCCATGTGGGGTGTGAGCGATCGGATCATGTGCCCATCTGGGGTGTGAGCGATCCAGAAACGTCGTGTGCCCATGTGGGGTGTGAGCGATGGATTGGTTCCAGAGGGAATCTGCTATAACGTTGTGTGCCCATATTGGGTGTGAGCGATGATTATAGGCGATCGTGTGCCCACGTGGGGTGTGAGCGATCGGGTCGTGTGCCCGTGTGGGGTGTGAGCGATCCATAAACGTCGTGTGCCCGCGTGGGGTGTGAGCGACGGGCAACATCGTATGCCCGACGGGGAGTTACACTAAGTAACGAGCGATGGTTCCAGCAGAGTTCCTGAGTGAACTTGAGATGATTGAGTCGGTACCGCATTGCATTTGCATAGAGTCGTGAGTCAGTCTCTATGATTTGCATTTATCATCTTTATAATGGTGCATTGATGAATAAACATGAATATGTATGTTTATGTGGAATGATAAGAATTGTGAAAGTGTGCATGATGAATATGCTTGGCTTTATATATATATATACATTGTGATGTATATAAGTGAGTTGTGATGAGAATTGTGAATGGATCCGTTATGTGTGGAAAATCATGATTTGATTTATTATGTGTGATATGTTTTGTATTAGTGGCATGCTACATGTGTTAGTATGTGATGGTATGGGTGAGATGATTTATGCATGTGTTTGAATGTGTGTTGGCATATTATTATACAATCTTGATTTAGTTGTTATTTCTCAACCTTCTGCTGTTTTATGATGCTCTATGAGGCATTACAGATTAGAGTTACTGGAGGTCTTTTGTGGAGACTAGCCCTCCGTTCTGTTGTCGGTCTTGGTGTCTGCTTTGATACGTAGCACGAGAGTCGGGGAAACGATTATGTTATTTATGTATATAATTGTTGAATATATTTGGTATCACCTTTATATGGAAAAGTTTCCCAATTGAGGGTAATCTATTTTATGCTATGTATCAAATTTATGAGCAGGGATGATGTTTTGTTTATTTAAATGTGACATCCTTGTGTCTGTCGGAAAAATAAATGTTTGGTTACTCTGATTTTATTTATGTATTATTTATTCGCGATGGGAATTGGGGTGTTACATTAGTGGTATCAGAGCAGGTCGGTCCGTCCGGCCAAGTTGTTGAGTCAGTTGGTGTGACAGTTGAATATTGTCGATCTTGTTTGTTCCTTAGTACGTGATATGTGTGTGAAACACTGTCAGTGCTTTCTGGTTTTTCTAATCTTTTGTCTGTAGGATTTAGAATGAGATAAGTGGGGGAGAAGCTGGTACTTCTCCAAGTTGCTTGGTTGTGGAGCGTTGGCTCAGTGTGTTGTGAATTGCAAGATTGTAAGTGTTGTTAGGACAGTGTTGTTCCCGGTTTCGGAGTGAATGCGGAGGTAAGGTTTATGTCAACTAAGGATTTGTGCCTTAGGTAGTTTTGTGCATAAGATACAAGAAATGATATTATAGTTTGGTGAAGACGGTTTATACCCCATCATGATTATCGGCTGTCTATTGACAAATTGAGGAACTGATCACCCTTAATCTCTTGTTGATAGTAGACGGGAATTATGTTGGATGGAATAGACGGGTCTTTCTGGCTTGGATAGTGTGTGCCATGAACTGTTTGGAATTGAGAAAATGATTACGGATTGCTTCGGTGAGTTGATGAAGACTCTTATACTGGAAGATGAGACGGATTAGAGGTTTTTGGTATGTTGGTAAAGTTGGGAAGTCATTGGGAGAGAACGATTGGGTATTGTTAAAGGTTGTTCTCAGAGAGTATAGTGTGAACTCAAATTGGACGAAGATAAGGATTTGAGGTTTGGATCTGCTAAGTAAGTAGAAGAACTTTTAGGATGTGAAACTAAGATGTTGTTATGTTTGTGACGATAGTTTTCTAGAAATTGGCAGAAAGGACACAGTGATGAGCTACTGGTTGTGCGTGATTTTCAGATGTATTCCCGGATGGAATATTGGATGTTAGTATTAGAAGTACTGTTAGAAGAGTAATAGTGTGGGTTGTTTTTAATCGTATCCACAGGGATTGTTTGATATTTGATGCGTGCCTTTCGATAGTTTCGATATTCTAAGTTAACAGTTTCAAAAGTTTCTCAATTGTTTTTAACATTCACTTGTAGAAAAGATTAATTTGTCACAAAGATTTTTGTAAAAGGTTTTATAAAAACATGTTAAGGTTAGGTTTCGCTAATCCTTTCCATGTATAAACGATTAATCAAGCATATGAACTCGGTTTCCGACCAACATAACCGCGTATCCTCCCAACTAAGTTTATGTCTCAAGCGAAATCGTGAGTACCGTTGTTTAAACCGTTAGATGATGTCTCACGCTAACAATCTAAACAATGATCATTAAGATCAATACAATGCGAATAGGCAATCCCAAATCTATGTCTAGAGTTTGGTTTTTGAGAGATGAAATTGTTAGGTCAAGATTTTCGGAATCTATGTCTAGAGTAAAACAAATCAAACATAAAGCATTAAGAGAAAACAACTTCATCTATATTGATCAAAGACCTTGTTCATATACAATAGATCAAAAGCAATACATAAAAACAGAATCAACTGCCTCTACCCTCAACATAGAGGGTTTTGCTACCACTTCTCATGGTAGATTGGATAACAAGTAAAGAGAGGAGATGAGTAAACATCCACGCCAAATAATCAAGAATGGATGCAAAATCAGCTTCTCCAAGTGAAAATACAAGCTCCAATGGTAAAAAGACTGAAAACTATGATTTTGGATCAAAATGAACAAAAGATCCTTTAAACAAAAATGAAATTCTATTTATACATAGCAGAATTCTGCAGGATTCGCACTGCGAGCAATCCATTCGCACTGCGAATGAGGAAAAATGGCACTTTAAGTGCCTCTGAGACTTAAACCGCCCCAAGCAGAAATCATGGGTTCGCACTACGAATCATTCGCTAGCTTCATTCGCACTGCGAATAAACTAGCGAGCCAGAATTCTCAAAACTGGAACTCTCTGCCTCTCTTCGCCAGCACCTTCGCACTGCGAACCAACCAGAGAGCATTCGCTGGACCCTCGCTAGGAGTTCGCAGTGCGAACACAAGGTAATTGAAAACCTGGAGCTCACTGCCTCCATTCGCTGGCGCCTTCGCTGGTCCCTCGCAGTACGAACCTTCGCTGGGCATTCGCCAGATTGATAGCACTGCGAACACCCTGTTGCAGCAATAAATCAGTGGAAACTTGCATTAGTTCCATATGTTCACAATTTTGCTCCTTTCATGCCTATACCTGCATATTAACACACAAATTACAAGCTCCACACATATATTCCAATGTCAGCATTACAACTCCATTTTACCGCGTAAATTCACCATTCACCGTTAGAAAGAAATGAAAAATGCCAAAATTCCATACAAATATATAACAAGTTTGACATCTAACAAACTCTCCCCAACTAACTCTTTGTTTGTCCTCAAGCAAAGTATGCCTCTCACTAGGATTTGCTCGAGCACTCAATTCAACCAAGACGCGAAAAACGGCTCAACTAAACAACGATCACAACAATGCACAATTACACAATTCAAGAATTTGATATGAAAAAGAACTTGCGTCTTAAACAATTTCAAACAATGTTTCAAGAAACAACTAACTCATCCTGCATATGTCATTCTACACTCCTCTTCGAAAAAGGATTGAAGGCAAACGTGCATACAAACACGGGACAATTACACTCAAATGACAAATGATGCAATACTAAGCAATTCATACCATATCTCTATGATCATAACAGAAATCATGGAAGTAAAAGATCACTAAGGACTTCAAGGTTGTAGTTTGGTCCGGTGAACAAAAAAGGGACATTTCTAATGGCCATTGAAACGAAATTGCTGAAGCAAAAGAACATTCACTATACACATATTCACACAACACACTTCATTTCACCAATTTTTCATTCCACCCTCACAAACTACCGTGTACACTTATTGATTCTATTATTATATATATATATATATATATATATATATATATATATATATATATATATATATATATATATATATATATATATATATATTTATATTCAAGCAAGCATTTTCTCCTTTGTACAACATATTCACACTCTTTTCTTTACATGCTTGCTTGAAAAAAAAAACATTTTTTTTTTCAAAATTTGGAGTAATGCACCCATCTTCTTTTTATTCTCCCCAACTCATTTTCAACTCAACCTAAAGTGAATGTTCCTTGCTTTTTAAGGCAAGGAAGTCAAAGTATACAATTTTCAAAGGTTAAAGAAGAAAATGTTAGAACTCACCAAATTCAATGATGAACCAAACTTGCAGATTATGTTCATAAAACAAGTTCATCATTCAATTGAGTTCTAAACTGTTTAGGCTCAAAGGGCTACCAAATGCTCACTACTCACGGGTGAATTAATATATGGACATAGTTGTGCTCAAATTCAAACAAGTGCCTTGATCACTTCTCATACTTCCACAAAATCACATGGTCACAAGATAAGGCATGAATTAAAAGTAAAGACAACATTCATCACAATCCTTAGCATATAGTAACCTTGGCGGCTTCTCACTTTAATGGTTTTGATCCTAAAATGACACATGCATTCTAAGGAAGTTGTAACATGAAACAACATTTTCAATAGCACCAAGACACAAAGTTCTAAAACATAAAAAATTCTCGAACTAGGTAACGATATACCTTGTCGCAACACAATGCTTACGGTACTATCATAGCCCTCACATCTTGGAGGAATCTACCTTTAAAATCAAGAGTCTCCAACCTACTTCCCCAAATTCATCCTAAAAGAAGGAACATCAAAATAACACATATGTACAGTTTAAGAGTTAAACATTCGTCAACTGAAGAATTCAACTCTTACTAACACTTAACAACAAAAAACATACTGAAGTGTTAAGCATTCATAAACTGAAGAACTCAACACTTAATATGAAAATTAAAAACCAACAATTTATTAGTAAAGCGAAACAAAATTTTTACTACAAACCATAATCATTACTAATAATAATCATAAAGTGCCTGGTGTATAAAACACCTACATAATCCAAAAAGTACCACACGAGTACGAGTACATCAATATTAGACTAGTAAAAGTTGAAAAAAAAACAAAATACAAGAAACTTCACTTTGATGACCAAAGGAAGTGTACAAGTCTAAGATCCAAAAATCAGTCCTCCTCGGACTCCGTCTCGACAACATCAGTACCCTGATCATCCTCAGGCTCAGTCCCTATTACATCTGTCCTCTGCCCATCATCATCATCAGAAATCATAATATCATCGCCATCTCCCCTCTCCTCAGCATCATCATTAGCAGCAGGCTCAACATCCTCTCCCCAACTGAAAACAGGCCTGGCCTCAGGCCATCCAGCATGCGCGAGGAACTGCTCCCTCGACATCATAGAGTGCTGCGTAGAAGGGTCGCGGATCTGCAATTGGAGAACCTGCAAAGAATCATGAATATCACTCATGGCACGCTGCTGAGCAGCCATCCAATCCCAATTATATTGGCAGATCTCCTGCTGATATGGATAGAAATTGTGAGATCCAGAAGCAGCACCCTCGCTTGTACCGGTCTCAGCACCAGCACCAGCCCCAGAAGATTCAGCTCTAATACCTTTCGGTTTGTAGAATTTGTCGACATATCGATCATCAATAGTCGACGGCACAGTAACTTGACGACGCGAAGGCAAAGTCACTCCAGCATCAGCACATAAGGTCATAATCAAACAAGGGAAAGCAAGAGGGGCATTCTTCCTCGAAGCAGTCCCACCTAAACCACTCTCAACGATGGCCCTTATTTCATCAGCAATGATCCTTGCGACGTCAATTTCTACGTTAGTAAGGATACTGTGGACAAGGCGAGCCAAACGAATCGGAACCGTGGAGGAGTGTGACTTTGGCGTAATGTTGGTCACAACCAAAAGTAAAACAAGTTGAGCCAAAGGCACCATATCCTCACGGTGATATCGAACAGCCACTCCTGAATGATTAAAATTTACATTTTTACCTGGGCGTAGGAGATCACGAGTCATTGCGGCAATATCAGGATAATTACACAGCGTCTCATGATACCTATCCTCTTCGCTAGCCCGCAGTGGAAGGGGATCTCCAAGAACTCTGTTAATAGTTCTTCTGTCAAACCTTACCGTTTTCCCGCCAACAAACGTAGTCCAAGTAAACAGATCACCCTCATCAGGAAGGGCATTGGCGTAAAACTGACGAACCATTTCCACATCGTATGAATCAACAGGAGTTATTAGTGTATCCCATTTTTTTGCAGTTAACAGGGCAGCAATGGCACGATAACTTCCCTGCTCATTCAGAACAAACCTCCTTTCCGCAAGGATGGTCCTTGCTTCTAACACTTCATACCTCTGAGCTTGTCTAATTCCTCGGAACCGGGTCTCATCAAAACGGATCGGCGCTTGTCTTGATGTGGATGTATTTCTTTTCCTTATCATGGTTTTAGGACCCATCTGCACCAATGACAAACAAGTCCACACAAAAACACCAAGACAGATCATTAGAATTAAAGACAGACAAGCAACAGAATAAACTATCAGAAAAACAAAAATCTGGGCTGCTCGCTAGAATACTCGCACTGCGAAGCCTGGCGAACGCTCGCCCCAGGTTCGCAGTGCGAACCAGCCAGCGAATGCACGAAAATTTTGAAAAATTTAGGCAGACCCAGATTTCACCATATATCAGGATTTTAAATGTAATCAATACTCAAAATCAGTTGAAAATTTTGACATGCATTGAACATTCCCCAAACAGAATTGAACCCTAACTTTCTACACATTTTCAAGCATAATTCATAACACAATTCAAATAATTAAAAAGCACAGGGACAAGAATATCAAACCTGTTTGGCAATGGAAATTGAGTAAAAAAAAAACTTGAGATGGACAGAGTTTTCTAGTGAGAGGGAAGGAGAAGTTGAGAGCTTTTTTTTTTTTCTCTCTTAGGTTGAAAGTGAAAGTGACTTAGGGTTTGGTCCCCCCCAAGTCAATCTACACTTCAACAAGGGTCTTGGGCCTACATGCAGGCCCACCCATCAAACCCTCCTTTTTTTCTGATGTGGCAGCAATGGCAAGATGGCAGGTGCGCTGACGTTCGCAGTGCGAATGTCTAGCGAATGCTCGCCCCATCTTCGCAGTGCGAATGGCTGGCGAACGTTCGCCCCAGATTCGCAGCGCGAACAAGCCAGCGAGCAAGATAATTTTTTTCAAAATTACAGGTCTGTCTTGCTGCAACAATGCCAAATTCCCCAAAATGTGAAAATGACTTAAAAACAGCAAATTAAAGCAAAAATACTTACAATGTTGGGGTGCCTCCCAACAAGCGCTTGTTTAACGTCGGCTAAGCTCGACGGTCCATCGCGACCTCACGGATCGCGGAAAGGCACAACTGTGGGATTCCGCTCGAAACCTCCTCCGAGATACACTTTCAGCCTCTGGCCATTAACTGTCCAATTTTCCTTTGACATTGTGTCCTCAATTACGATTGCTCCATAGGGTTTGATTTCCACAATCTGAAACGGACCGGACCATTTAGATCTTAATTTTCCGGGAAACAATTTTAATCGAGAATTGAACAATAAGACCAGCTGTCCGACCTCAAACTGTTTGATGACAATTTTTTTATCATGGTAAGACTTTACACGTTCCTTATACAATTTATTGGAATCGTACGCCTGAAGGCGCACTTCATCCAACTCGTGTAATTGCACTTTTCTTTTTTCGCCGCTTAGAGTTGGATCAAAATTCAAAAATTTTAAGGCCCAAAACGCCTTGTGCTCCAACTCTACCGGCAAGTAACAATTCTTACCATAAACTATTTTAAACGGTGTGAGGCCGATCGGAGCCTTAAAAGTGGTCCGATACGCCCACAACGCATCATCCAGTTTGTTCGCCCAATCTTTTCTCGAGGCCGAAACAGTTTTCTCTAAGATACGCTTAATCTCACGATTAGATACCTCTGCTTGACCGTTAGCTTGAGGATGATATGGTGTAGCAACTTTGTGCTTCACACCATATTGCTCAAGAGCTTTGTCAAGCTGAGTGTTACAGAAGTGAGATCCTCCATCACTTATTAACACTCGAGGTGTACCAAAACGCGCAAAAATATTTCTTTTCAAAAACTTCACCATTGTTTTTCCGTCGGCTTTAGCACATGCTATCGCCTCAATCCACTTGGAAACGTAATCCACAGCGACCAAAATATATTCATTAGAAAATGAAGATGGGAATGGACCGACAAAGTCGATCCCCCAACAGTCAAAAACTTCGATTTCTAACATATTTTGTAATGGCATTTCTTGCCGCTGTGAAATACCGCCGCTTCTCTGGCACTTGTCACAACTAAGGGCATGCGCATGCGCATCTTTGAATAAGGACGGCCAATAAAAGCCCGATTGAAGGACTTTAGTGGCCGTTCTTAACCCATTGAAGTGACCTCCGTAAGGAGAGTTATGACAATGCCACAGAATATTTGTGGCTTCCTCCACTGACACACACCTTCTGAGGAGGTTGTCGACACCAAGTTTAAATAAATGGGGTTCATCCCATACAAATGACTTGGCATCAGACAAAAATTTCCATTTTTGGTGGTGCGTTAGACCGTCCGGTATTAATCCGGTGGCTTTGTGGTTAGCCATGTCGGCGAACCACGGTCTAACCTGCACTCTAAAAAGTTTTTCATCTGGGAACTCCTCTTTTACCTCAAATTCATTTTTGGTCACGTCAATGTTGACCAGGCGGGATAAGTGATCCGCCACCAAATTATCGGAACCCTTCTTGTCACGAATTTCAAGATCAAATTCCTGTAACAAAAGGATGCATCGAATCAGCCTCTGTTTTGAATCAGGCTTGGTGAGCAGATACCTTATAGCCGAATGGTCCGTATAAACGATGACACGTGAACCAATCAAATAGGCACGAAATTTCTCCAACGCATACACTATGGCAAGCAACTCTTTTTCAGTTGTTGCATAGTTAATCTGAGCCTCGTTTAAAACTTTGCTCGCATAATGTATAGCGTGGAAAACTTTCATTTTCCTCTGACCCAAAACAGCCCCAACCGCATAATCGCTTGCATCGCACATTAATTCAAAATTTATTTTCCAGTTTGGTGCAACGATTATCGGTGAGGTGGTTAAACTTTGTTTTAAAAAATTAAATGTGAAAAGACAAGACTCGTCAAAGTAAAAAACCTTACCTTGGACAAGCAAGTTGCTCAACGGCTTTGCGACCTTGGCGAAGTCCTTGATAAACCTACGGTAAAACCCCGCGTGTCCAAGAAAGCTCCTTATACCTTTGGTATTCTTCGGCGGTGGTAATTTCTCGATAACATCCACTTTGGCTTTATCAACTTCAAGGCCTTTTGCAGAAACCTTGTGATCGAGCACAATTCCCTCGTTCACCATGAAGTTGCATTTTTCCCAATTAAGCACCAAATTAGTTTCCACACACCGTTCCAACACCGTATCCAAAGATTTCAAGCACAAATCAAATGATTATCCAAAAACGGAGAAATCATCCATAAAGACCTCAATTGTCTTTTCGATCAAATCCGCGAAGATAGCTTGCATACACCGTTGAAAAGTCGTCGGTGCATTACATAATCCAAACGGCATCCTCCTATAAGCGAAGATTCCGAACGGACATGTAAAAGCTATTTTTTCATGATCATCCGGGTTCACAATGATTTGATTTTAACCCGAATAACCATCCAAAAAATAGTAGTATTGTTGACCGAAAAACCTTTCGAGCATTTGATCCATAAAAGGTAGAGGAAAATGATCTTTTCTCGTAGCTTTGTTCAACCTACGGTAGTCGATGCACATTCTCCACCCGGTTACGGTCTTTGTTGGTATAAGCTCATTTTTCTCGTTTCGGACCACCGTTAATCCGCCTTTTTTCGGTACCACATGCACCGGACTAACCCATGGGCTGTCAGAAATAGGATAAATCATCCCGGCATCTAACATTTTCACCACTTCCTTCCTAACCACTTCTTTCATGATAGGATTTAAGCGGCGTTGAGGTTGAGCAACCGGTTTAAAGTCCTCCTCCATGAATATCTTATGCATGCAATACGAAGGGCTTATGCCTTTGAGATCGGACAATGTCCATCCCATTGCACCCTGATTCTTTCTCAACACTTGAATTAAGCGGCTTTCCTCCACTTCAGATAAAACATTGCTTATGATCACCGGTTTATTACCACAGTCATCGAGAAAAGCATACTTCAAGGTTGACGGTAACACTTTCAGCTCAAGTTGGGATCTTTCCTCAATCACCTCTTTTTTTAGTATTTCCTCTTCATAATCCCAAGGTTGCAATTCTTCCAAAGCTTCAAGCTCTAACAAACACTCTTCAAGAGCTTGCTCTTCTTCAACCGAGAATACTTCCAAGGAATCATCCAAAGCTCTTTGTAAAGGATCAATGTCATGAATTTGCTTTGTAACTTCAAAACTTGCTTTCTCCGTTGCATCGATTCGGAAACAATCACCCTTATCTTTCTTGTGTTTCATGGCATCATAAAGATTGAAACACACCTCTTCATCTTGGACTCTCACTTTCATGAGACCATCGTCCATGTCAATTGCCATTCGGGCAGTTTTCATGAAAGGCCTTCCAAGAATCAAAGGTGCATCATCGTCCTCCTCCATTTCAATTACAACAAAGTCGATTGGAAACAAAAATTTGTCCACTTTGACCAACACGTCTTCCGCTGCACCGTGAGGACGGGTAGTGGATTTATCGGCGAGTTGCAACGTCATTTGCGTGGACCTTAATTCCATGTGTCCTAGCCGTTTCACAATCGACAATGGTATCAAGTTGATGCTAGAACCCAAATCAATCAACCCATTGCCCACATACATGTTTCCTATCATAACCGGCAATTTAACTCGTCCCGGATCACACTCTTTTTGTGGGAGCGTTCGTTGAATGATTGCACTACAGCTTGCATCCACCATAATCGTCTCCTGATCAGTATACCTTTTCTTCTTCGTGAGGATATCTTTCATGAATTTCGCATATTTAGGCATCTGCTCCAAAGCCTCGAAAAATGGAATATTTATTTGTAATTGCTTGAATATATCCATAAACCGAGAATAGTGTCGCGCACTATCTTTCTTTGTAGGAGCATGCGGATATGGTAGATGTTGAATTGGAATATTGTTCATCGGCTCCTTTCCCTTCTTAGTTCTCTTCACTCTTTCTTCACTCTTTATTTTTTTCTCATTCTCATTTTTTTCTCTCTCATTTTTTTCTATCTCATTTTCAACTAACACACCCTCAACATTTTTTTCTACTTCAATCTCTTCCCTATCTTTTTCTTTTTCAACTACAACCTCCTCCTCCACTCTCTTTTTACCTACACCCATGTCAATCTCTCTTCCACTTCTTGTGAGAATTGCTTTACAATCCTTAGGATTCGGAAGCGTATTTGCCGCAAAGGGCCCTTTTTGTTGGTCGGCCAATTGTTTTGATAATTGCCCGACTTGTGTTTCAAGATTCCTTATGGCGGCATCGGTGTTCTTTTGGTTTGAGATTGCCATTTGCATAAATTGTGTAAGAGTGTCTTCCATCTTTGTATTTCCAACGGGAGCTTGCGGAGGTTGAGTGTAATTTTGGTATTATTGACGGTTTGATGGTCCGGCTTCTTGCGGTCTCCATTGTTGTTGGTAACCTTGGTTAGGCCTTTGTTGGTAACGTTGGTTAGCTTATTGATACGGAGGTCGGGGTTAGTAACCTTGATTTCCCGCGTAATTTACTTCCTCCACAACGGGAGGACAATAACCGGTCGGATGGTCACCTCGACATAACTCACACACTAACACTTGCACATTTTTACTTGAAGATTCATGCATCTCTTTGAATTGTTGCGGCAGCTTAGACATTTGCTTCGTTAACAACTCAACCTGTTGTGATAACAATTTGTTCTGCGCAAGGATAACATCGCTTGTTCCTAATTCCAACACTCCCGGAGTTCGTTGAGCAGGTCCACGGTTGTGACTACCTTGATGATCGTTCAAGGCCATTTTATCGATGATAGTTGTGGCTTCCGCTGCAGTTTTGCTTAACAAGGATCCACCGGCGGTGGCATCGAACAAGGTTTTGTGTACAAGTTACAGCCCATTTCTAAATATATAAATTTGTGACAATTCATCAAAACCATGGCCTTTGCACTTTCGTAACATTGATTTGAACCTCTCCCAAGCTTCGTTGAGAGATTCATTTGCTCCTTGTGTGAATACCGCGATGGCGGTCTTTGCATCCATAAACCGAGTGTGAGGGAAAAATATTTCCAAAAATTTCTCTTCCAAAGCATTCCAATCAGTCATTATGGCAGTTGACTGATCAAGGTACCATTCCTTGGCCTTCCCAATGAGGGAATGCGGGAATAGTCTCTTGAACAGAGACTCCTCTTCTGCTTCCGGTGCACCAGTCGCTCCCGCTATTTCATAGAATTTTTCCAAATGGGTGAAAGGATCTTCATGATCCATACCCGTAAATGGACTTTGATATAACATTTGGAGAATTCCGATCTTCATCTCAGCATGACGACCATTGTGTGCATGGTGAGCGAACTGAGCATTGTGTCGCGGACTATTTGTACATGGCCTAGAGGCAGGTGGTGGTGGTAGTGGATCTCCCTCCATAATTGGAAGTATTTGTGGAACAGGTGGTGGTGTAGAAGTAATTTCCTCTTGTTCTAGCCTCTGTCTCGCTAGCTGCCTCCTTTGTCTAGTCCTGCTGTTGATTCTACGAGCGGTTCTCTCAATCTCAGGATTGAAAAGAAGTTAGTCCACCGGTAGTTTCCCCCGCATAAACTAAGTCTGCACACTAAACAAAACAGATTAACAAGCTCAAGAGAAAGTGGTAACAGCTTAAAATAACTCAACTATCGCAATGCTTGCAATATCACCTAACAATCCCCGACAACGGCGCCATTTTCTTAGAAGAGTAATAGTGTGGGTTGTTTTTAATCGTATCCACAGGGATTGTTTGATATTTGATGCGTGCCTTTTGATAGTTTCGATATTCTAAGTTAACAGTTTCAAAAGTTTCTCAATTGTTTTTAACATTCACTTGTAGAAAAGATTAATTTGTCACAAAGGTTTTTGTAAAAGGTTTTATAAAAACATGTTAAGGTTAGGTTTCGCTAATCCTTTCCATGTATAAACGATTAATCAAGCATATGAACTCGAATTCCGACCAACATAACAACGTATCCTCCCAACTAAGTTTATGTCTAAAGCGAAATCGTGAGTACCGTTGTTTAAACCGTTAGATGATGTCTCACGCTAACAATCTAAACAACGATCATTAAGATCAATACAATGCGAATAGCAAATCCCAAATCTATGTCTAGAGTTTGGTTTTTGAGAGATGAAATTGTTAGGTCAAGATTTGTGGAATCTATGTCTAGAGTAAAACAAATCAAACATAAAGCATTAAGAGAAAACAACTTCATCTATATTGATCAAAGACCTTGTTCATATACAATAGATCAAAAGCAATACATAAAACAGAATCAACTGCCTCTAACCTCAACATAGAGGGTTTAGCTACCACTTCTCATGGTAGATTGGATAACAAGTAAAGAGAGGAGATGAGTAAACATCCACGTCAAATAATCAAGAATGGATGCAAAATCAGCTTCTCCAAGTGAAAATACAAGCTCCAATGGTAAAAAGACTGAAAACTATGATTTTGGATCAAAATGAACAAAAGATCCTTTAAACAAAAAGTGAAATTCTATTTATACATAGCAGAATTCTGCAGGATTCGCACTGCGAGCAATCCATTCGCACTGCGAATGAGGAAAAATGGCACTTTAAGTTCCTCTGAGACTTAAACTGCCCCAAGCAGAAATCGTGGGTCCGCACTGCGAACCCTTCATTCGCACTGCGAATCATTCACTAGCTTCAGTCGCACTGCAAATAAACTAGCGAGCCAGAATTCTCAAAACTGGAACTCTCTGCCTCTCTTCGCCAGCACCTTCGCATTGCGAACCAACCAACGAACATTCGCTGGACCCTCGCTAGGAGTTCGCAGTGCGAACACAAGGTAATTGAAAACCTGGAGCTCACTGCCTCCATTCGCTGGCGCCTTCGCTGGTCCCTCGCAGTGCGAACCTTCGCTGGGCATTCGCCAGATTGATCGCACTGCGAACACCCTGTTGCAACAATAAATCAGTGGAAACTTGCATTGGTTCCATGTGTTCACAATTTTGCTCCTTTCATGCCTATACCTGCATATTAACACACAAATTACAAGCTCCACACATATATTCCAATGTCAGCATTACAACTCCATTTTACCGCGTAAATTCACCATTCACCGTTAGAAAGAAATGAAAAATGCCAAAATTCCATACAAATATATAACAAGTTTGACATTTAACAAGTACCCGGACTGATAGAGCAGTTGGAAGATTTACTGGAAAGGAGAATTGTGAGGCCAAGTGTGTCGTCTTGGAGAGCTCTAGTATGGTTAGTAACAAAAAGGAGGGATGATTGAATGGAATAACAACCATTATGATGGTATTGGTGTTGGGACTATGGAAAGCGAAACTTGGAGTCCTTGAGAGGTTTGGAGTCTTTGGAATTTTAGAGCATAAATGGAAATTTTGAGAAAAACCTTAAGTGTGGATGTGCTATTTGAGAGTTCTTTTGGGATGGTTGTACTACACGTGGGGATTTATGGAATTTGGACTGTTAAGAGGATAAATTGTGTATGGATTACTAACAGTTGATTAAGGTAACAATTGAGAATAAGTGTCCACTTTCATGAACAGATGACTGGAATTGGTTTGGTTGAGTTTGAGTGAAATCGCAATTGGTTGGAATGTTTGATAAGAGTGGTGAATGGTGTGAGTTGAGGCTTTGATCAATTTAATGTGACTGGTTATGTTTGTTATCGTCGGGATAGGCTGTTATTTACTCAGTTAAGCTTGTATGTGAGTAACCAGTTACCCAGTGAAAAGTTTTGCAAAAACTTTAGGAATTTATATAGTTTGGAATTTGGTTGGGCATTACAACGGGCAGTGATGTTATTTGGTGTTAGTAATGCGTCTGTAATGTTTGTGGAGTAGAGGAATCGTATCTTCCATATTTATTTGGATAAGTTCGTAATGGCTTTGATTGAGGATATTCGAATCTGTTATAAACTCGGAGGAAGAACAGGTAGAGTGTTTGGGATTTGAATTACAAGTGTTGGAAAAGAGACGAAGTTTTATGCGAAGTTATTCAAGTGAGAATTTGGGTTGAAAAAGGTTAGTTTTCTTGGATATGTTATTTCAGGTAATGGTATTGTTATGGATCCATCGGAAGTAGATGCAGTTTTACAATGAGAGACTCCGAAGTTAGTTAAGGAGATTAGAATCTTTTTGGACTTTTTAGTTGGTTATTACCGGAGGTTATGGAAGGTTTTTCCAAGTTAGGATTTTCGTTACTTCGATTGACTTGCAAAGGGTAAGTCGTTTGCGTTGGATGTTCATTGTGGGGGAAGTTTGAGAGAGCTAAAGTAGGATTTGTCTACGGCTTCAGTTTTGATTCTGTGTGATCCTGATGAACCGTTTGTGAGGATATTAGGATGCGTTTTTGATGAGTTTAGTCAGTGTGTTAATGCAAGGGGGTAAAGTCGTGGCTTATGCTTTACAACAATTGAGGATTCATAAAAGGATCGATACTATTCAGGATTTGGAATTGGGTGCGATTGTATTGTGTTGGAGAATCTGGAGGTATTATTTTAAGGGTTTTAGGTTCAAGGTGTTTGGATGGAGGAATTGACGGTTTTGGATGAGTAACAAGACTGTTGTAATTCTGAGTTTTCGCGGGTTCGCCTAGCGAACCAGTTAGCGAAGGTCAACGAAGGTTCGCTGAGTTGTTCGCCTAGCGAACTTTGGGTGTTTTTGATGTTGGTTGGTACTGCCTTGGTTCTCCAAGGAGTTCGCCTGGCGAACTCTCTGTGTGTTTTTAGCTGGTAGTGGGTTCGCTGGACATTCGCCTAGTGAAGGTGGTAGCGAATGCTCGCTAGGAGGTTCGCCTAGCGAACATGATAGTTTGTGCAGTTTTGTTTCCTTCATAACTTTTGATTTGTAACTCGGATTGAGGCACGGTCGGATGGTAGGAATTCCTGATTAGTTATAACTTTGGCTCGAATTATCCTATTGGTAAAGTTTATGTCGTGCGTGATGAGTTAAGTCGAAAGTTTTACTTATGTCTACTTTGATGGTTAAAGAGTGGGAACTTTTGGGAGAATTTAGAGATTTGGGTTGGTGTGTGAAATGACATATGATGGTGTGCGGTTGGGTATATTAACAGGGAACAATGATTTTTGGTGAATATGAGAAAGAGTTAGACTTTGGACGTGAAATTGGTAGTTTTGATGGTTACGAGTAATCAGAGTGTGCAACGGAAGCGTGAAGTGGCATGATTCGTATATGCGTGTGAGACTGGTAAGAGTTCATAGGTTAAACATTGGGAACATGTAGGAGTGTTGAGACCATTGGACGTTTCGGGATGGAAGTGATATGTGAAAGGTTTAACTATTATTCATGGGCTACTATGTAAATGGATGTTTTGATTGTATGTTCGATTGGTGAATCGTAGCATTGTTGTAGTATGGTTGTGTGACAAGGATGTTGGTGCTCTGGTTTTGTTGATGTTGTTGAGACCTTGTGGTGTCGTGGAACTTTATGTTCTTGTTTGTGTTGTTGCCTCGTTTCCATGGTGATGGTTCGAGTGTGTGTAGCTAATTCATGTGTGGGGAATTAGGGGAGTGTTACCTAGGGTAGGGTAACGATCTTGTGGTGTTTTGGTTCTAGTGTGAACCCGTATGTTGGTATCTTGGCTTTTCTTTGAGTCGTGAGTTTGTCGTCAAGGGCATTGTATGGGCTTTGCATCTTGTCATTGTAGTTGTCGTCGTTGTCGTGTCGTTGTGGTAGTTAGCAAGGTGGTTTGTCAGTTGTGTTATTCGTGGTGTGCCATTTGTTGGCATGTTGGTTTGTTACTCGGATGCGAGAGTCGTATCCGGAGTTGTTCGTATCGGTTAGATTTTCGAGGACGAAAATGTCTAAGTGGGGGAGAATTGTAACGCCCCGATTTGTTTAACTCTATTTATTTATTTCATTTATTTGAATTTTGTGAAATGTGTGAATTTATGGTATTTTACCTGCTAATTGGTTAATTTCTCATATAGATAAAATATTTGTATTAAATTATTATTTCTTTTCAACTTTTATTTCCGAAATATATTTCATCGGTATGCTTATTTTTTATCGCATTTTGAGAGCGTTTGGGAGATATTTGAGCGTAAGGGCAAAATGGTCATTTTGGGTAGTTAGATATTTTGTTATAAATAGAAATAGAGAGAGAGAGAAATAGAAAGAAAAGAAAAAGAAGAGAAAGAAAAGGAAAAGAAGAGAAAAGAGAGGAAAGAAAGGGGGAAGAAGAAAAGAGGGGAAAATTGAAGATTCTCCGTTTCACTCGCGATTAATCGGGTAAGGGTGAGAAGTTTCAATTATATCTTGCTTGTGTATGTATATGTGTTGTTTGTTGTAATTGTTTTGGTTGTTTCGCGACTTTTCTACTCGATTCAAATTAGGAGCAATTGATAGAAATCGATGTTTTCACTGATGAAATTCAATATAAACCGCGTAGAATACTCATTGATTATGTCTGAACATGTTTTGGTTGTTCTGGTGTGAATTAGGAGGGTTTGGGTGGTAAAAATGATGTATTTTGGTCCCATATGACCTATATTGACGCTGCTGCGAATTCTGGGTTTTGCGGGTTCGCCTAGCGAACCCCAGCGAAGGAATTGGCGAATGTTCGTCTAGAGGTTCGCCTAGCGAACTTTATGTCTGTTTTCCACTGCCTTGGTTCGCTAGGGTTCGCCTAGCGAATACTGGAGCGAACGTAATATTTTTCTATTTTGTTTTCTTCGTAATTTTCAAACCGTAAGTCCGTTTTGGTCGCCGTTCGAAGCATTAGAAAGCTTATGAAATGTTCTTTCTTATAAAAATGGGTTGGAGGGCAGTAAATGATTTATTTAGGTCGTGGTTTTGGAAAAGTGTTGGGTTGTCGGGTTTTTATCGCGTATAATGTGTGCAATTGATGTGTTAGCATGATATATGCTTGTGACATGTAACGTGTATCTTGTAGACAGTTATATGATGTGAATATACATGATAAAATGTTGTGATGATGGGCTGTGACCCTATGGCAAATATGTGCATTGTTGTGGATTAGACTTCGATGCGTGATTAATGATGTTGTTGTGTAGTAAAATACATTGTTTGATTGAATATCAATGTATGTTGTTATGATGCGTCGTGGGTAGCCTTATGGCGTGAATCCTAGATTGTGGAATTTATTGTGAGTTGTGGCCTTTTGGCAAATAAATGCATTGTTTGAATTATTTTCAATGTATGAATATGATGATGTGATAATCATATTGTTGATTTGTGAAGATGCATTTGATTGTCATGAGTTCTTGTGTGTCAAGCATCATGATATGCATCTTGTGATCGTGTGCCCATATGGGGTGTGAGCGATCGGATCGTGTGCCCATGTGGGGTGTGAGCGATCCAGAAACGTCGTGTGCCCATGTGGGGTGTGAGCGACGGATTGGTTCCAGAGGGAATCCGCTATAACGTCGTGTGCCCATGTGGGGTGTGAGCGATGATTATAGACGATCGTGTGCCCACGTAGGGTGTGAGCGATCGGGTCGTGTGTCCGTGTGGGGTGTGAGCGATCCATAAACGTCATGTGCCCGTGTGGGGTGTGAGCGACGTGGAACATCGTATGCCCGACGGGGAGTTACACTAAGTAACGAGCGATGGTTCCAGCAGAGTTCCTGAGTGAACTTGAGATGATTGAGTCGGTACCCGCATTGCATTCGCATAGAGTCGTGAGTCGGTCTCTATGATTTGCATTTATCATCTTTATAATGGTGCATTGATGAATAAACATGAATATGTATGTTTATGTAGAATGATAAGAATTGTGAAAGTGTGCATGATGAATATGCTTGGCTTTATATATATATACATTGTGATGTATATGAGTGAGTTGTGATCAGAATTGTGAATGGATGTGTTATGTGTGGAAAATCATGATTTGATTTATTATGTGTGATATGTTTTGTATTAGTGGCATGCTACATGTGTTAGTATGTGGTGGTATGGGTGAGATGATTTATGCATGTGTTTGAATGTGTGTTGGCGTATTATTATGCAATCTTGATTTAGTTGTGAGTTCTGCTATTTTATGATGCTCTATGAGGCATTGCAGATTAGAGTTGCTGGAGGTCTTTTGTGGAGACTAGCCCTCCGTTCTGTTGTCGGTCTTGGTGTCTGCTCTGATACGTAGCACGAGAGTCGGGGAAATGATTATGTTATTTATGTATATAATTGTTGAATATATTTGGTATCACCTTTATATGGAAAAGTTTCCCAATTGAGGGTAATCTATTTTATGCTATGTATCAAATTTATGAGCAGGGATGATGTTTTGTTTATTTAAATGTGACATCCTTGTTTCTGTCGGAAAAATAAATTTTTAGTTACTCTGATTTTATTTATGTATTATTTATTCGCGATGGGAATTGGGGTGTTACAATGGGTTGTGGCCTTAGGGCAAATATGTGCATTATTTTGGATTAGACCTCGATGCGTGATTAATGATGTTGTTGTATGGTAAAATACATTGTTTGATTGAATATCAATGTATGTTGTTATGATGTATTGTGGGTCGACTTTATGGTGTGAATCCCTTGTGGAAGTAATTATGATAGTATGATTGTTGTGGTTTGTGGGTTGTGATGAGATGCATTGTTTATGTGAAATTTCAATGTATGTTGTTTGGTGGCCTTTATGGTTTGAAATGCATTGTTTGAATTGATTTGCAATGCATGAGTGTGATGATGTTGATTAATTCATATGGTTGAATTGTGAATGTATATAGATTGTATGAGATGAATGCATGAATATATTGTGAATATGTATGCATTTCAAGAATGTCTTGAGTTATTTTATATGTGAAGCATAATGATGTACATTCTTGTGTTGAGTGATTCTAATGAGAATCCGTTGTAACATCGTGTGCCTATGTGAGGTGTGAGCGATGATTACAAATAATTGTGTGCCTATGTGAGGTGTGAGAAATCCAAATGCATTGTTTATGTGAAATTCCAAGTATGTGGTTGGTGGCCTTTATGGTTGAAATGCATTGTTTGAATTATTTTCAATGCATGAATAATGATGATGAGTTGAAATATATGCATGATTATGGTTGCATATATGTGTGAAGATGCATTTGATTGTCATGAGTTCTTGGGTGTCAAGCATCATGATATGCATCTTGTAATGTCGTGTGCCCATGTGCGGTGTGAGCGACGGATTGGTTCCAGAGGGAATCCGTTATAACGTCGTGTGCCCATGTGGGGTGTGAGCGATGATTATAGACGATTGTGTGCCTAGGTGAGGTGTGAGCAATAGGATTGTGTGCCTATGTGAGGTGTGAGCAATCCATAAACTTTGTGTGCCTATGTGAGGTGTGAGCAATGGGTGAACATCGTTGACCCGACGGGGTGTTACTTCTAGTAACAAGCGATGGTTCCAGCAGAGTTCCTGAGTGAACTAGTGATGAGGAATGATGGAGTCGGTACCGCATATGCATTTGCATAGAGTCGTTGGGTTGGTCTCTTTGCATCTGCATGAATTATGATTGCATTGTTTATATGTGGGAAATCATGATTTAATTGATTATGTGTGAGGCATTGTGATATGCATTTGTGATAAAGGTATAGTGCATGATTAATATGCAATTGGGAATGGAGTAATTATGTGATTGAGCTTGTGATAGCATTTGTGAATTGATGTGCAGTCGTGTTAAATGCATTGAATTATGAATGATATGTTTTGTGTATAAACATATGCATTATGTGTGAATATGTGATTATGTCAGTATAATTGATATATGCTATATTTTGTGGTGATGTGGTGGTGTGGTTCCATATGTCATAATCGTGGTTGGATTATGTGTGATATGTTTTGTATTTGTGGCATGCTATATGTGTTTAGTATGTAATGGTATGGGTGAGTTGATTTATACATGTGTTTGAATGCGTGTTTGAATATTATTATGCAATCTTGATTTTAGTTGTTATTTCTCACCCTTCTGCTGTTTTATAATGCTCTATGAGGCATTGCATATTAGAGTTGCTGGAGGTATTTTTGAGAAGATTAGTCCTCCGTTCTGTTGTCGGTCTTGGTGTCTGCTCTGATACGTAGCACGGGAGTCGGGGAACGATTATATATATATGTATACATTTGTTGAATGCATTTTGCAGTACTTTTGTGTATATAGTTGATGTTCTAAAATGATTTATTTCGTAAAACGAGTCGGTTATGGATCTTTCCACTTTATTCCATAATTTACCTTTCCATTTATATGGAAAAAGTTTTCCCTTTGAGGGTATTCTATTTTATGCTATGTATCAAATTCATGAGCAGGGATTGTGTGTTATTTATTTAAATCTGGCATCATTGTTTCTGTCGAAAAAATAAATTTTTAGTTACTCTGATTTTATTAATGTATTAAATATTCGTGATGGGAATTGGGGTGTTACACACTGGACCGAATACTGGTGGTTGTTAGATTGTAATTCATTTCAGTTGCATTTAGATTTAACTTAGAGTTAATTTGAGTTTCATTTAGGCTCTGATAGTATATAAGTTGTAGATGTAACATAATTTTTATGAGTAATCATTTTCAGTAAAAGTTAGTTACAACTTTTCTCTCTTTTCTCTCTTCCATCTTCATCATCTTCCTTCTTGTGCACCAACAATTGGTATCTAGAGCTCCGGTTTGGATCCACATGAAACATGAAGGGAAACACAAGTGAGCGTGAGGCATATGTGATTGATTTAGTTTCTTGAATCCGTACTGAATTTACGACAGAAATCATAACAGAATCACATTTATTGATTATGTGGGATTGAGAAACACGAGTGTTTAGTGAGATCTGAGTGAATTCTTGCACAAGATTGAAGATGAATAGTGGAAACGATAGCTTAAACATGAAGCTTTCAGACTTTGATGGAAAAAATAGGAATCAGTGGATGATTCAAATGCGTGTGTTGTTTGGCGCTCAAGGTGTTCTTGATCTCGTCAATGACGGTTACGCAGCGGTTGCACCAGATGCAATTGAAAAACAAAGGAACACGTATAGAGAGATAAGGAAGAAGAATAAAAAAGCTCTATTCTACATCCATTATTGTGTGGGTGTGAATGTATTTGAGAAGATCGTTGATTCAACGACGACGAAAGCTACATGGGACACACTAGTACAGTGCTACGACGGTGATACATCAGTGAAGAAGGTGAAACTTCAGTCTCTGCATAAGCAGTAAGATAATCTCAACACAAAGAACAATGAGAAGGTACCTGATTACATCTCCAGAGTGATTCTGATCACAAATGAGATGAAATCTTATGGAGAGACTCTCTATGAACAAGTAATCATTGAAAAGGTACTAAGATCACTTACTCCTCGATTTGATCACATTGTTGTAGAAATTAAACATTCTAAGGATTTGAGCACCATGAGAATTGAAGAGCTGCAGAGTAGTCTAGAGGCACAAGAGATGTGCCTGACTGAAAGAACCTCTTAAAGAGAGGTAGAACATGCTTTGAAGGCATCTTCTGATAAGAAGAATCAGAAGCAGTCTTGGTTAGAGGCCAAGAAAATAGTTGGTGGTGATTATCAGAAGTTATAAGCCTCCAACTGTGATGAGAAGAAACATCCGAAGGGAAAAGAGAAGTTTGACAAGAAAAAGGTTCAATGCTACTATCGTAAGAACTTTGATCACTTTTTTGTTGACTATTGGTCAAACAAGGAAAATGAAATCAGAAGAAGCAAACATAGCCAGAGGAAATTCTGATGATGAACTTGTGGTGTTGATGGCTTTTGAATCTGATGGTGGATATTTGGTAGACTAGTGGTATACGGACACTGGCTACTCAAATCAACTAACCGGAAACAAACAATGGCTGGTAGATTTTGACTCTAGAAAGAGGACAAAGATCAGATGTGTTGATGATAAGTATTTGGATTTTGAAGGAATGGGAAATGTCAAGGTCATAGCGAAGAATGGAAAAATTGTTATGATCAAGGATGTTTGGTATGTTCATAGCATGAAGAGTAATCTGATGAGTGTAAGTCAGCTAATTGAGAAAGTTTTCTCAGTTACTTTGAAGGACAATCTCTTAAAGTTGTATGATTCTGATAAGAAGTTGGGCAGTGTGAACATGGAAGCAACATGACATTCAAGGTGAATGTGGAAACAGCTGAAACTAAATGCCTTAGTGCAAAAGGTGCTTAAGGTAACAGTGAGTTATGGCACAAGAGATTGGGGCATCTGAACTTTAGAAGCATTGGACATTTGAGTTCTAAGAAGCTGGTACATGGAATTCTTAAGATAGTGAAGCCTTAGAAGTCATGTGAGATATGCATGAAAGGCAAGCAACCAAGATTTCCATTTGCATCCGAAGTAGCCCCAAGAGAAAAACATGTTTTAGGAGTAGTGTATTTTGATGTATGTAGACCATTTGAAGTACCTTCACTTGGAGGAAACAAGTATTTTGTGTCTTTTGTGGATGATTTCACAAGGATGACATGGGTAACATTGATCCAGTTTAAGCATGAGGTGTTTACTGAGTTTCAGAAGTTCAAGGTGAAGGCTGAAAACAGAGTGGTCTGAAGCTAAAAATTCTCAAAACTGATGGTGGAGGTGAGTACAACTCTATAGAATTCAGAAATTTTTGTGAGGAGAATGGAATTAAGCATGAGATTATCGCTCCATACACTCCTCAGCACAATGGTCTTGCTAAAAGAAGAAACAAAACTTTGCTTGATATGACAAGGAGCATACTAAAGGAGAAGAAGCTTCCTCACACCTTGTGGGGAAAATCTGTTGCCACTGCAACATATGTGCTCAATAGGTGTCCAACCAAGAATCTAGAAGAAAATATTCCTTTAGAGAAGTGGAATGGAGATAAGCAAAGTCTTAGCCATCTAAAGGTGTTTGGTTCTGTTTGTTACAAACATGTTCTAGATGCTAAGAGAAGAAGAGTTGTGTTGCTTGTAGGGTACCACAATACTTGTGCTTATAAGCTCTACTTTCCTGTCACTAACAAAGTTGAATTTAGCAGAGATGTCATTATGAAAGAATCATAAGTGTGGGGTTGGAACAAGTCTCAATCCAACTCTGATACGGTGTTAACACCTGAGTTAACTTTTGAAGAAATTTTAGAGTCTGAAGAGTAATCTTCCTCTGAAGGAAATTCTACTTCTGAAGATGAGTCTGGGTCTAAAGGTGACTTTGATGCTGAAGACGAGTCAGACTCTGAAGGTGAATCTGATTCTGATCCAAAATCTTATGATGATCCAAACTCTGGTGGTAATCATGATTCTGGTGATCATGCCTCTGAAGGTGGACCAGACTCTGAAGGTAGTCCGAAAACTGATATTGTTCCAGCATCTGAAGAAGATTTTGAACAATTTTATAAACCACAAAGAATTAGACAAATATCAAGGAGATTTATAGAGTTTGACATGTTACAATATACTGAGATAGACTCTGAAGGAGAAGTGTAATACCCGTATTTTAATTACTCTGGATAATATTAGTTGTGATCAACTGAGTTCTAGTGTACTCTGAAAAATTATCTGCAAAGATAATTAGAGTAACTGTTTAGTTCAGAGAAAATTCAATTAATATTATTTGACTCTGAGGTTTTAATTATTGGAGCTTTAGAGACTGTTTGGATAATTAGTAGTATTACTAATTAATGATATTTTTCTATATCATTTCTTTCCACCCTTTTTCCTTACAAAATAAAAAAAGAAAGAAAAAGATAGAAAGAAGTTAGAGAGAAGGAAGAGGAAAGGAAGGAAAAAGAGGAGAAAAACCTAGAAGAAAGAAAGATCAAGATCATCATCCATTCTTCATCAAATCATCTCATCTTCTTCACCATCATCCTCTAATCAAGGTGGGTTCTAGTTAGAGTAGTTGTAGAATTTCTTGAGTTCTAGAGTTAGGTTTGATATTGTGAGAAAATGAGTAATCTTGTTAAAATCATGAATCTAACGGTTGAAAATCGACATAAATTGCGTAGAATAATCGTAATATGCATATGATCATTAATGATACTTGTTTTGGCTATTTGGAAATGTTTTGGTTTGAGAAAGATGGATTTTTGAACCCTTGAACCATGGAAAATGCAGCAGAAATTCTACTCCTGGTGTAGAGCGTCGGGCGGTGCTTAAAGCGTCGGGCGACGCAAAGCGTGTGCCTCTGCTCCGCCGGGCGATGACCAAGGGACGCAGCGTGGTACATCTGTAACTTTTGAGTTTTTGGAGGGGGATTTACGCCCCTGCTTCGCCGGGCGAAGGGGCACCGCCGGGCGAAAAATGTAGCGTCGGGCGCTCCTGGAAGTTTTTCAAATGTCTTCCTTTTCTTTTAAATTCCATAACTTTTGATTCGCTTGTATGATTTGAGTGTTCTTGGTACCGATAGAAACCTGAGAAAATAATCTATATGATGAAGGTGAAAAATTCCGGTTTTATTTCCCGATTAAATAATCAGAGGAGACCCGAACGTGGTACAATTATGATGAATTATTATATGTGTTCTATTGTGAAATTGTAGCATGTTTTGCTTATTCTATTGTTGATTAATCATGATTGTGAGTGAATATGCATGCTAAAATGAAAATGAAATAAGAAGAGTGAGGAAACCTCAACATGAAACTTTAGTAGGATCTAGTAATGAGACTAGAAATTGATAGAGAACTCTAGATGGTGATGCTCGGGTATGTGTTATAGAAAGGTGCATCCTTGCCGAGTAATGGTCTAGATGAGAGTAGAACACTAGTATAGAACATGTGTGAACCTAGTATAGGTGAAAAGGCGAAAGGGCCTTGAGGCAATGTAGCCTTGTGATTGTCGAGTACAATCATGTTGTGTGTGTGATCACGTAATCGTAATCGTTCCCCTAATTTTCCGTTTCATGAGCTTGGGGCACCTCTGGAATGTACGCATGACTACTTAACAGGTTTGATTCCCAGTTAGTACGTATGGAGCCTAAGGGTAAAGAGACTTGTGATGGTTAATGGCCCGTGTGAAGTGACGATTCATAAAGGGTAATGGCCCGTAGAACCCGAATCCATTACGTATGTCAAGTAGGTTACAAGGATCTATGACTCGGGTCGCCTTCTAGACGTAGAAGCGGACGGGAAAAGGAGATGTCTTGGTAAGGTTATCGATTAGTGATATTTTGAGTTAATGAACTCATGAAATGTTTCCATATAGTGTGAGAATTGAAATTGTGAACTCGAAGTCCCTTCCCTTTCCCTTGGACTTGAGTTAGGATTGGTTAGAACCTTGTAAAGCCGAGAGAATCCACAAGATAGGGAACTCACTGAGATTTGTTATCTCACCCCATGTTGTTGATTATATTACAGGTACTACATGTTCCGCGAAGGGTAAGGATAAAGTAGTTTGACTTTTCCTTACGAATCGTAGCTTTTGGGATGGCATGGCTTCCGCTATGACGTTTTGTTTTTGAGATCATTGTATTGATCTAGTTCTTAGTGTATTTTGGACATCTTGTATATGTTATGTCGTAGATTTTTTTCAGTACTTTGTATTTTGGGCATTTAATGTATACAATGTGTTAACTAGGAACTTATGGTATTTTTGTACAAAAACTTATATTCATGTATAATATATATGCTTTGATGTATGTTGTTATATATGGGTGTTACAAGAAGTCATTCATTGTGCCATGTTAGTAGACTCTAAACTAGTTAGTATTGTAGAAGCTCTCAAGAAGAAAGTGTGGCTGAAGGCCATGAAAGATGAACTTAAGCCTATAGTAAGAAACAAGACTTGGGAGTTAACTGAGCTTCCAAGGAACAAGAAAGCCATCAGCATGAGATGGGTTTACAATGTGAAACTATAGCTAGATAGATCAATTGGAAAATATAAAGCAGGGTTAATATCTAGAGAATTTCTACAAAAATCTGGATTAGATTACTTTGAAGTGTTTGCACTTGTAGCTAGACATGAAACAATCAGACTAATGATTGCTAATGTTGCTAATAGGAATTGGCCTCTGATGCATTTAGATGTGAAATCTGCATTTCTGAATGGTATTTTACAATAGAAAGTTTATGTGTCACAACCTTCAGGATTTGTGGAAAAAAAAAAGCAAGAAAGGATGATATACAAGTTGCATAAATCCTTGTATGGACTGAAACAAGCTCCTAGAGCCAGGAATCTAAAAATTGATTCATTTTTCAAGCTTCAAGGATTCAGAAAATGTGAGATGTAGTATGGTGTTTATATTCAGCATACATCTGATAGCAATATGATTCTGGTGTGTCTTTATTTTGATGACATATTACTAACAGGGAGATGTTCATATGAGATTGCTAAGTTAAAAAAGGTGTTGATGAATGAGTTTGAGATGACTGATATAGGAAATATGACATATTTTCTAGGGATGGAGATTTTGTACTCTGATAAGGGTAAAATCTTGCAACAGCTGAAGTATAAAGTTGAGCTTTTGAAAAGATTTGTGCTAATGAATTGCAAGTCTGCAATCACACCTGCTGAAATAATTCACAAGCTAGATTCTGATGTTGAGGGTGATGATGGAGATGTTATAACTTTCAAACAGTTGGTAGGATCATTGAGATATCTCTGTAATATCATACATGACATTTGTTATGCAGTTGGAATGGTAAGTAGGTTATGAATAAACCAAAGTGGTCACATTACCAAGTTGTTGTCAGGATATTAAGATACATTAAGGGGACTCTGTGGTATGGAATTTTGTTCCCCTCTGATGCTAAATTTGATTCAGAGTTGGTGTGTTATTTAAACTCTGATTGGTGTGGAGACAGAGTTGACAGAAGAACTATTTCTTGATATTTCTTTAAGTATTTGGTATGTCTTATTTCTTGGTGCTCCAAAAAGCAACCAGTGGTTGCATTGTCAACCTGTGAAGCTGAGTACATTGCAGGTGCTTTGACTACTTGTCAAGCTGTGTGGATTCTAAATTTATTGAAGGATCAGAAGATCAAGGTAAGCAAGCATGTGAAGTTGATGATTGAAAACAAATCAGCTATAAGCCTTTCCAAGAATCTAGTGCTGCATGGATGGAGCAAGCACATTGACATGAAGTTCCATTTTCTAAGAAATCAAGTTCAAAATGGAGTGCTTGAAGTTATGCATTGTAGGACTCAGAAGCAACTAGCAGATGTGTTGACCAGAGCAATTAAGACTGACCATTTTATTCAATTGAGGGATGGAATTGGAGTTGTTGATTTTGATTAGTTGAATATGAATTAAGGGATGATGTTAGATTGTAATTCATTTCAGTTGCATTTAGATTAATTTAGAGTACATTTGAGTTTCATTTAGACTCTGATAGTATATAAGCGGTAGATGTAACATAATTGTTAAGAGTAATCATTTGCAAGAAAAGTTAGTTACAACTTTTCTCTCTTTTCTCTCTTACATCTTCATCATCTTCATCTTCTTCCTTCTTATGCATCAACAATAGTAAAAATCAAAAAATATCACCAACAATGGTGAGATTTATTCTTGTCTTTCTTGTTTTCATGCTTTCATAATAATAAGCGTTTTCCATAAATAAAATATTTATGTTAAATTTCTAAATAAGTGTAACTTTAATAAAAAATATTTTAAAATGAATATTATTTATAAATTTAAAAGTAATATTGCTTAATTTTTTTTAACTGTATCACCTAATTAATATCATGTTCATTATTATAAAAAAAATTGCATTTATATTTCATTCACATTCATGATATTAAAAAACACATCAATAGTCAATAAGATAATTTAAAAATTACTATTCAGTCACTTTTGTCTATTTATTGCACTTGTAAAAGAGTTTAACTATTATTCATTGTAGTGTAAAATAAAAACTATTATTCATTGTATAGGTAAACAAAATAATATGAATCAAAAAATTACAATTATTTATGTACATGAGTTTAATTTTGATTATAATTAAAATTGAATATTTCTAATAATTTATTAACTATTATTAAAATAATTATATTACTATGTATAAATCAAATTTTTTATATTTAAAGTTTATTTAATTTTTATAAAGTTTTAATTGAATATCACAATAAAAAAAATTAAATTCATTTAAAGTCTGAATCTAAAATCCAAATTTATTGTTTAAAAGAAATCAAAATTAATTACTGTATTTAATTACTTATTTACTTAAAAATTGGAAGTTAGTTACGAAAGAAAACCAACTTTTCTAACCCTGGGCTGGGCATGCATAAGTATAAAATCTCATGAAAAGAACTTTGCCCAATTGCGATCCTTTCTTGCTCGAGGGTTAATCTCTGCGCTCTGAAACAAACCCTAGATAAACCATGGTGTTCATCGTTCGACCGAGCGGCAGAATCTTATCCCTACACGTAAACCCTAACACGACGACTCTCCATACGCTTAAACAGGAAATCGAAAATTTTCATGGCATACCAATTTCACATCAACGTCTATTCTTTTCTCAGAGTCTCCGATTACTCGGGGATAATGATTCTCACTTCATCTCTAACCTAGGCGTTGGAAATTACTCAACCCTAACACTACACGTTCCCTTTTATGGCGGCACTCAACCTCCCGATTTTGACAAGGCTAGGTTGTTGCTGGAGAGTGCTATTCAAACAAATCCGAAACATCCTCCTGCTTGGATTGCCGCTGCGAGGTTGGAGGAGTTGGCAGGCAACCTTTACGCTGCTAGGCTGATGATACAGAAAGGGTGTGAACAATGTCCCAATAATGAACATGTTTGGCTGGAGGCTCTAAGGCTGGCGAATCGCGGTTATGCAAAGGCCGTCATCGCTCGGGCTGTGAAATCCATCCCCACTTCTGTCAAATTGTGGATGGAGGCTTCAAAATTGGAGAGCGATGATATCAACAGGAGTAGGGTGTTGAGGAAAGGGCTCGAACGTATTCCCGATTCAGTCGGGCTGTGGAAGGCTCTTCTGGAGCTTGCAAATGAACAAGATGCTAGACTTTTGCTTCATTCAGCTGTTGAATGTTGTCCATTGCATGTCGAGTTCTGGCTTGCGCTTGCTAGGATGGAAACTTATGACAATGCTCATGCAATTCTCCAGGAAGCTTGCACCGCCATTCCCAATTCGGAGGAAATATGGCTTGCAGCATTTAAGCTAGAATTTGAAAATCATGAACTCGAAAGAGCTAGAATGTTGTTGGCTAAAGCGCGAGAAAGAGGAGGTACAGAGAGAGTCTGGATGAAATCAGCTATCGTAGAGAGACAACTGGGAAACTTTGAAGAGGAAAGGAGACTATTAAATGAAGGACTGAAGCAATTCCCTTCGTTTCATAAATTGTGGTTAATGCTTGGCCAGCTCGAGGAACGCCTTGCCGAGATGCAGGAGCAGCATGAGAAACAGCATGCTCACAAAATGGAAGCTAAGAAGGTCTATGATTCTGGACTGAAAACTTGTCCTAATTCTGTACCGCTCTGGCTCTCTCTTTCTAATCTTGAAGGACTTAGTAACGCTCGTGCAGTTCTTACAATGGCTCGAAACAAGAATCCTCAAAACCCTCAACTCTGGGTAGCAGTGGTTAGAGCAGAACTAAAGCATGGATATAAGACAGAAGCTGATATTTTGATGGCAAACGCATTGCTGGAGTGTCCAAATTCTGGCATTCTATGGGCATTATCAATTGAGATTGCTCCTCGTAGCCAGCAAAAAATCAAGAGTACGGATGCCATAAACAATTGTGACCGTGATCCCCATGTTATAGCTGCTGTGGGCAAGTTATTCTGGATTGATATGAAGGTGGACAAAGCCAGGCATTGGCTGAATAGGGCTGTGACACTTGCTCCTGACATCGGTGATTTTTGGGCTTTGTGCTACAAATTTGAATTGCAGCATGGAACTGAGGAGAACCAGAAGGATGTATTGAAGAGGTGTGTTGCTGCTGAACCAAGACACGGGGAGAAATGGCAAGCGATCTCAAAAGCAGTAGAGAACTCTCATCAACCAACCGAATCCATCTTGAAGAAAGTGGTGATTGCACTTGGGAAGGAGGAGAAGGCAGCCGAGGATTGTAGCTTCTTTCTGTCAAAAATTGGATTGTAGTATTTTTACCATTGGTTAGTTTTGAAACTTGTATGCTTTCCTTTGACTCTTTTTTTAGTTTGTAACTTTGGTATTTTGAGAATTAGACTTTTGCCTTCCAACCCTTGTGATTTCCACTTTATTGCACGTGTTTGCTCTCAATTAAAAATGATTGGATTGGTATGTTATTTGGATTCTTGAGTTTGCCAAGTGTAAGACATTATTTTTAACCTTTCTTTCCTTTTTTGTGGGTAGCCGTTGGAATCTGAGCAGACTCCAATTCTGAGGCTGTTCTGTTGGTAAGCATGTGATTTGGATTTGAGCTATACTTTACAGTTTAAAATGGTTATTAATATGATGCTGATTCTGCTCTTAAAATGGGATGTTGTTTAATATGTCAAATTTTTACGCGTATTCTCAAATGCTATATTACTGCCGTAAATTTGTACTTATTTATGCATGAGTTCCATCCAACTATTGATAAGGCTGCTGCAAGGGCATGCCCTGTGAATATCAGGTAGCATTCACCGTAGCTGAAGAATATGGTATGGGACCAAGGTGTTCTGCCCTTATTTGTGAATATACCTTTTATCATAGGCTACTGAGCCGAGCTTAGCTTAGTAAGTTTGAAAAGATATATCGATAGGGACTGACTTGTATCTACTGCTTAATTCATCAAACACAATGTTTCGATTTCATGGAGAGATCATCTGCCTCCTTAACATTTAACTTCTCAACCTCTAAGTAAGATATGACATGTTTATTTATGTTTACATACAGTTCTAGTTCAGATCTTTGATCCATTGTGTAACTTTTCTTGTTTTTCATCTTTCAGCTTCAAGCTATTCTTAACAACAGTATATGAAAATTGTTGTTGAATGAGTTGTTGACTTACGATATAGAACAGAAATTTGGAAGTATCTTCTGAATCTTTCCTCCTTCATAGATGATCAAGGAACTGAGTTATAACTTCAACAATTGAATTTGGTATTATCATAATCAATACCATTATTTGGCTATGTCAAAAACTTACTTGTGGTTGATTCTGGAATCAACTTGGAGATCCTGTATTTCGGAGCACATCCAAGAATTTAGTATATGGTTTTCAAATTGAAAAATAGTGAAGTAAATGCATACTCCTAAGTTTTAGGTTTCCAAACAAGATTGTAGATAATACCCTATCTAGGTTTGTTTCATGGGGAGATGAAGAAGAGCCACAGAAGAACATTTCATTAAGGGAAAGCTAGATCCCAAGGTTTTAACGGAGACATACATACCCGTTCATATGCGGGTAAAAATAACCTTTCTCAATGAAATTTCTTATTGAAATGCCAAACCTTGATACAAGGTTGGTCATTAAAAATATTTTCTTGACTCACAAGTCAAATGTTGATTTTATTTCTGAACCCTTGATCTCTTATGCTCACTTTCCTTCACAATTCGTGAGGCCTCTCAACCTCAAAAAAATTTCCTTGAATTTTATAACACATCACATCTCTCCAATTTTTTGGGATTTTGTATAATTGATATGGAACCTGATGTTCCTTTTCCTCTTTGATTAGCGCGTTACGCAATCCCTGCCTTTTGATAGACAAAATCTATTTCTTTTTTGCAGTTTATGCTAGCACATCTCATGTTACTCAATCCCTGCCTTTTGATAGACAAAATCTATTTCTTTTTTGCAGTTTATGCTAGCACATCTCATGTGAAAAGAAGGAAACTTTGGATCGAGTTGAGCTCATTGAAAATCATATTTTTGGGTCTCTGGTGTATTCTTGTACATTTTAATGCACGGATTTGAGCTCGTGAGAATTATGGAAGATGACTCTCTAACAACTCTTCTTCTGGTGAATTCCTTAATTGGTTCAACACCAATAGCTTAATCCATTTTGACACCACTAGAATCCTGTTCACTTGGATTGGTGGCATAAATGGTTGTGCTTGTGCTGCTATCAGGCTTGACAGGTCCTTATGTAACCTAATGAGGCTTGGTTCTTGGAAACATGGTGAACTACAACAATCACCCCCAAACTTCATTCTAAAAATTTCCATATCATGTTATCTTTTGATACTCTGTAATTAGACATAGAACTAGTAATACCTTCATTGAAGAAAGAATTCAATTTATTAATATGTTCTAGGTTTCTATACTGACCTCTTCGCCTCCAACAACAATAACGTTCTTTCTAAAATCATTGAGAGATCCATTCCTCACTTATCACTTTTGATGACAATGATTTTAGCAATTGGAATCCCTCTATGATGAAATCAAGCAAAAATGTGTTTAAGATGAATGCCTCACCTTTTCCAGCCCTGATGGATTTGGAGGGTAATTTTTTCAAGTTATTGGAGCATTATAGAAAATGATGTAGTGGCCTTGGTTGGTAAGTTCTTCAAGGGTGGATCATTTCTAATCTCAACTCCATGCATTTGGTCCTAATTCCTAAATTCATTCATGCTTATACCATTGAAAACTACGAGCCTATTTCCCTAGCTAACTTTCAATCCAAAGTGATAACAAAGATTATTGTTGATAGATCGACTCTTCTTGCACCTATTTATTACACCCTATATACTTGTAACACATCATGTGAATTTTCTCATATGTTCTTTAATTTTAGAGATACATCTCCGGATGCACCCTATTTCTGAATAAACGTTGACATATTACAGAAATTCATCTCCGAAAACATTTAAAACATGTCACTCAGACACCATTTGCATTTGAATTGTTTTGGGGACGCATCTTCATGAATATTCCGGAGATGCATCTCCGAATGTATCAGAACAAGTATTTTTTACTATAAGTTGTGTATTTGTTTTTAGATGAAGTATAAAGCACGATCTCGAATAAAATAATGGACGTACAAAATATTAAGAGACTAATACTAGGTGTGTCAAAAATAATATAACAATATAATAGAAAAATGTCATACAAAACGAGATTCAAAATGTAGTAACAATGTAAGAAATAAAGTACAAACTATGGTACTACAACAAAATAATAACAGACAACTATAGAGTGTGCCTAAAAACCTCTCATATACCTTCTCTGCCTCCTCGGCCATCAACTCCCCCCCTCCCGTGTCTTCCGGCGATGTTTACGGTACAACAGTGGCTCATGTGCCTCCACCACCATAACATCCAGGACTCGCTTAACAGTATACCCCTCAGGGAAGATACCGTCGTTAATGTCTACCCGCGTAATCTCTACTATGCGACGACACCGAGGCAAGACATCCTCAGTATGATCTAGCTGAGTCTGCTGCTCCTCTAGAATCTACTGATGAGCTGGTATTAGTGGATCTCCTAGAGCAGTATGCATCATGTACATATGTGAGGCCCTGAAGAACCACTTGATGTATCTGTCGACGTAGCTCCAGTCGTTCGGCGTTATGGTTGCCTGAGCCTCCTCTGGTACCAGGTGACTCTCATAATCAGCAAACATCTCCTCTATTTGTCTACGAGACAAAACATGAGGAGCAGAGACAATAGAGTGTCTGGGAATATTCTGGATGTACCCGAACTGCCGCATGACGCGCTCGGGAAGATGAGGAGCAAGAATACATGATCTGCAGGCCAACCATCCGGAGTATAGCGATATGTGGTCAAATGGCCGCATCTGACGATGATCCACGTAGTTGTTGAAGTGCATGTCCTCAACAACCAAACGGTCAAGGTAGACTCTAAAAGGCTCGACCGTCTGGTTCCCCCACAGCGGGATAAAAGCATAGGCACAGGGCACGTATTCAGTGTACTCATCCACACTCGCCAAGCTAGCGATGCGTGGGAAGTACTAGAGGATCCAAATCTGAAATGAAAATAAAAATAAAAAGCATTCAGGGATAAAGAATTATCGACAATGGTTTAGAAAATATGAAATGAAAAAGATAAAAAAATATTCAAGGATAAAAAATTATTACCACCAGTAGTGTCGTGCTGCCTGTGACCTACTTTGTCTTCTACAGACATCATTCCCTCAACTTCAAATACATATAGGTCAGGCAAGCTGCCCCACAGTAGTACTCATGGATTTGAGTGAGATCCAAGAAGTACCAGAGGTAGACGACGTCTCCTACGGGAAGAAGAAGAAGGTGGACTGGCCTGAGATGAATGAGGAGTGGCCTAAGGTGAATGACGAGCCCCATGAGTAGACTCAGCCCCAGAAGTCGACGCCTCTCCCTGACCAGATGAAATTGTTGGCTCCGATCCCGTCGAACGGATGTGTTCTGGACTGGACCAATGGCTAGAATTGGCCCAATCCGCTTCTACTCCAGAGCGGCCCAAATTGCCTAAGTCCAATCCACAGAGGGGCAAAAGTTACATTTCTGCCCCTCCAACCGGGCAAGGAATGCAACGTTCCTCCCCGGAATTACTGCCCGTTACGCACAGCCTCATCGCTTCCCAAACAGCTAAGAGCAGGTGCCCGAAACCACTCTTATGCCCGGCGTAACGGCTAGTTTTGGACACCCTGTCCGACATAACGGCTAGTTTGGGTAGTTACCTATTCTTTCGGGAAAACGGTTATTTCGCCCCGAAAATAGGGCCGTTGGCCACGCGCTGGGGGCTCTATATAAACTCTCTCGCTTGAGAGGGTCAGGTATCCAATATTCACCCTAAGAATTCATACTTTGTACTTGCTCCTTTTCTCTGACCCCTTCTTACTTGAGCGTCGGAGTACCTTGCAGGTACACCCCTTTCTCTCCATACGACCAGCATTCCTGACGCACTTGGCGGCCTGATTCTACAGGATCTGATCCAGCATTCACGATCAGTGGCGCCATCTGTGGGAAGTTTGTTCTCCCCATCTTTCTTTCCTCAGTAGTCGAAGATCAAAACAATTCTCAAACATCATCACGATCATGGCCTCCCAAGATCGCTCCAAGGATGCTCTCCAAACCACCATCCTCCCCGTCAACAAATCTGACGTTGACGGCCAGTCATCTCTCCTCTGAGATGCCCGTTTCCTCAAGGATGGAGCCACTGCTTCTCCTTCCCCTACCCCTGCTAATCGCAACAACGATCATCCATCACTTGACGTCCAGCCCGTTCCTGTTCCGCCCAATGTCGACCCAGCCGTAACAGCCCTCCTGGAGGCGGTCAACAAAACCAACACCCTGATCCTATAGCAGAACGAGAGGATCGGGGCGCTAGAAGAGTCCCACCGTCCGAGATCCCCTCCTACGCGGAGGAACCAGCAACGATCAAGAAGCCCACAGCCCCGGAGAGAAATCGACCGAAGGCTGCGCCAAGAACCTGATCCTCGCGTAGCCCGAAAGCGCGACCAGATCTCCCCGCGTGACCAGCAAGCCCATGACCACAAGAGGACTCGGAGGAACGAGCAATCACCCCCAGTCAAGTCTAAAGAACGGGACCGCTCACCTTCCCCGCGAAGGAACCGCTCACCTTCCCCGCGAAGGAACCGCTCACATTCTCCTCGAAGGAACCGCTCACCTTCTCCGCGAAGGAACCGACATCACGAGCATCCCGTTCGGTCCCCATCATACTCCAGTTCTCGTGACGACGACGAGCCTCGCGGCCCGTTGTCCCAGGAGATCTTGGCTACCCGTCTCCCAAAAGGCTTGGAGAAACCCCTGTCACTTGGCACGTACGACGGAACCACCGACCCCGACGAGCACATCGAGAACATCGATGTGCTGCTAGACTACGGCGGCGTACGGGGCGCCATCAAATGCAGACTGTTCCCGACCACCCTTCGGAAGGGAGCAATGACATGGTATAAATAATTTCCCGAGGAGTCCATTACCTGGTGGAGATAGCTGGGCAGGATGTTCTCGCGACACTTTACAGGATCTCGCCGCCACCTCAAAACTGAGGCCTCTCTGGGAGCCATAATCCAGGGTAAAGACGAACCTCTCCGCGCATATATAGAGAGGTTCAACAAAGAAGCAGTGCAGGTCCCAACGACGGACGAAATGAAGAAGTTTTTGCTCGAGCAGGGGCTCCGCCCAGGCTCCGAGTTTTCTAAAGCCATCGGCCTCGCGCCACCGAGGAACTTAGACGCCCTCCTCCTCAAAGCCCAATCACACATTTAGTATGAAGAGAAGGTTGCGGCCAGCAAAGTCCGAGCATCGCGCCATCAGGATGTAAAGCCCATATATACATACATACATCAAAGCATATATTATACATGAATTTCACGCCTGGTACTGAAATAACAATAAGTTCCTAGTAACACATTATACATATACATGCCCAAAAGACTAAATACAACCAACTACGGCATAGTATATCTACAAGATGTTCCACAGACAAAACTAAGAACTAGATCAATACAATGATCTCAAAAATAAAATGCCATAGCGGAAGCCGTGCCCTCTCAAAAGCCATGATCCGTAAGGAAAAGTCAAACCACTTTGTCCTTACCCTTCGCCGAACCTGCAGAACCTGTGATGTAAACAACAACAGTGGGGTGAGATACATCAAATCTCAGTGAGTCCCCTATCTTAGAGTCCTCTCGGCTTTACAAGGTTCTAACATCCTAACTCAAGTCAAAAGGGAAGGAAAAAGACTCTGAGTACACACACGCCACAAAAGCATTCACACTAGTGAGCCTATAAACTCACAATAGTACCACGGTAAGTTCTGAGCCTGTTACTCCAGAATCTTACAAATCAATAACCGTACCAAGGTATCCCCTATTCCCGTTCGCTTCTACGTCTAGAAGACGATTCGAGTCATGGATCCTTGTATCTACTTGGCATACGAATTGGATTCGGGATCATCGGCCCGTACACCGTGATCCGTCACTTCACACGGCCCGTACACCGTCACAATTCTCTTTACCCGTAGGCTCCAACTGTACTATACGTGGGAATCAAACCTGCCAAGTAGTTGTGCATACGTTTCAGAGGAGGTGCTCGAGTCTCATGAAACTACACCGCAAGATAAACCGGTTATTTTACTAGACACTCCTCGGCCTCTTCTGCACGAGCGTTGTCACTATGTCAATTCCACACTTTTCGACAATTGTTTACGGTAATGGTCCTCACACTACTTATTCATATTTTAACATGCATACCTATTCCAACATGTCCAACAATAAGAGCATAGGCAAGATATATCATAGTTGCACAATAGACTAATATCCGACAAGTAAAACATAATATAACACTTTTGGAAATTCTCCAATTATTTAATCGGGCAGTAAAATTAACATTTTTCACCTCCATCATAAAGAATGTTTTCTTAGCTTCACAACGATATAAAGAACTCTTAAATCGGATAAACGAATCAAAAGTTATAGATTTTTGAAGAAAAGAAAATATTTGGTCCCAGGCAGATTCGCCAGGCGAATCTGGAATTCACCTGGCGAGTCTGCATTCTCCAGCTCTTCGCCAGTGTTTCGCCTGGCCAATCTTCCTTCGCCAGAACTTCGCCTGGCGAATCTGGTGGCGAAACCCCAATTTTAGAAAAATTAAAAGTTCCAGTAGCTAAGATAATTCTGTCTCAACAAATTCGCCTGGCGAATCTGGAATTCGCCTGGCGAATCCCTTCCGCCAGTACTTCGCCTGGCGAGATGGTGGCGAGAGTCAATCCGCCTGGCGAATCTGGAATTCGCCTGGCGAATCGCACCAGAACCAGAATTCTTCCCTTACGGGTTCCATGGTTCCAAAGTCCCAAAAATCACCATTTCAACCCAAATTAATTCTAATTAGCACAAACAAGCACAATTAATGTTCATAAGCATAGAATGATCATACTACACAATTTATACCAATTTTTAACTGTTAGATTATCGATTCCCAAAGATTCTAACCTAACTCCAATATCTCCAAAACTCTAAAACTAAAGTTCTAACTAGAACCCACCTGGATTGGAAGTTGAAGATGAAGGAGATGAGATGATTTGATGAAGGATTGATGATGATTTACTCTTGAAATCTTGAATTTCTTCTCTTTTTCCTCTTCTCCACTTTTCTCTCCTTCCTTTTCTTTCTTTCTTCTTTCTTTCCTTTTTCCTTACTTCTCTTACTATCTTTTTCTTTTATTTGGAAAATGGGAGGAAAAGAAAACACATAGTAACTATCACTAATAAATAATACTACTAAATGTCCAAAAAGTCTCTTAAGTTCAAATTAGTAAAATACCTCAGAGTCAGATAATATTAATTGGATTTATTCTAAGTTCCACAGTTATTCTAATTATCTTTGCAGATAATTCATCAGAGTACACTGGGACTCAGTTGATCACAACTAATACTATCCGAAGTAAAAAAATAATTTACGGGGTATTACATCCTCCCCCCCCCCCCCTTAAATAGAAATTCGCCCACGAATTTAAAACAATTACCTGAAAAGATGGGGATAGACCTCCCGCATTTCCGATTCCAATTCCCAAGTGGCATCGCCCGGATGCGTCTCATCCCATTGGACCTTAACAAGAGGAATCTCTTTGTTCCTTAATACTTTAGTTTCCCTTCCGGCGATACGACTCGGTTGAGGCTCAAAGGTCAAATCTGCTTCTATCTCAAGTGTATCTGGTAAGATTGGCTGAAGAGGATTCGGGACAAATTTCCTAAGCTGAGATACATGAAAAACATCGTGCATCTCGGACAGAGAAGGTGGTAAGGCTAATCTGTAGGCTACTTCACCAATTCTTTCCAAAATCTGATACGGTCCTACGTATCTCGGACTTAACTTTCGCGACCGAAACGGTCCTTTCAACTGCAATCTCGGAGTAACTTTCAGAAACACGTGATCGCCTTCTTCAAATTCTAAAGGTCTTCTACGGTTATCCGCATAACTCTTCTGACGATCTTGGGCTTGCTTGATCTTATCATGGATCATCTTAATTTTCTCCGTAGTTTCGTGAATAATCTCGGGTCCCAACATACTATCTTCCCCCACTTCCGCCCAACACAGAGGTGTCCTACACTCCCTTCCATATAATGCTTTATAAGGTGCCATACCAATACTCGCATGATAACTGTTATTATAAGAGAACTCAATCAACGGTAAGAGTTCTATCCAATTTCCTCCACTTTCAAGGACACAAGCTCTTAACATGTCTTCCATGGTTTGTATCGTCCGTTCCGTCTGACCATCCGTTTGTGGATGATTCGACGTACTCAAACACAACTTCGTCCCCATAGCTTGTTGAAAAGCTCTGCAAAATCTCGAAGTGAACTTTGGATCTCTATCTAAAACAATACTAGTAGGAATACCATGCAATCTCACTATCTCTGAAATGAACAACTTTGCGAGATGACTCACCTTATAAGTAGTCTTTACGGCCAAGAAGTGAGCAGACTTCGTCAACCGATCCACAATCACCCAAATTAAATCATAACCACCTTGGGCACGGGGTAATCCCACGGCAAAATCCATCGAAATACTATCCCATTTCCACACCGGAATTTCTAAAGGTTGCAACAAGCCACCCGGCCTTTGGTGTTCGATCTTTATTTGTTGACACACCGCACACTCCGACACATACACCGCAATATCCTTTTTCATCCCGGATCACCAATAGTCCCTCTTTAGGTCTTGGTACATCTTTGAAGACCCCTGATGTATAGTAAAAGCACCCTTATGTGCTTCTTCTAAAATCCTCCTTTTTAACTCCGCCTTATCCGGAACACAATTCCTTTGGTTAAAAACAATGACTCCGTCGGTAGCTCGCATAAAACCCGGTTGCAATAATACTCCTTGCAACTTCTCATCCAACCCTTGCTCTTATTGGATTTCTTCCCTAAGAGTAGAATTGATATCCAAATTCCCCAAAATCACACAATTAGGAGTCCAATTAAATTGAAGATTTAGATCTCGAAATTTTTCCAATAAAGTATACTCTAGCATCATCAACTCGGCATTATGCAACACCTTCATACTCAATGCATCCGCCACTTTATTCGCTTTACCCGGATGGTATCTTAGTTCCAAGTCATAATCTTTCAAATATTCCATCCACCTCCTTTGACGCATGTTCAATTCCTTCTGATCAAAGAGGTACTTTAAGCTCTTGTGGTCGCTAAACATCTCAAAACGTACACCATACAAGTAGTGACGCCACACCTTCAAGGTAAATACAACTGCAGCCAATTCTAAATCGTGCGTTGGATAATTCTCTTCATGGACTTTCAACTGTCGTGAAGCATAAGCCACTACATGTCCATCTTGCATTAACACACCTCCTAGTCCCCTCTTCGATGCATCACAATACACCTCATACGACTCGCTAGGATAAAGAATGACCAAAACAGGAGCGGTCGTCAACCTTTCCTTCAAACTCATAAAACTTTGCTCACAAGCCGAACCCCATTCATAAGAACAATCCTTTCGAGTAAGTCTCGTCATCGGTAAGGCCAGTTGGGAAAAGCCTTTAATAAACCTTCTATAATACCCTGCTAGTCCCAAAAAGCTTCTAACTTTAGACACATTCTTCGGTCTCTCCCAATTTATCACGGCTTCCACTTTAGATGGATCAACCGCTACACCCCCTTGAGATATGACATGTCCAAGGAAATTCACCTCCGACATCCAAAATTCACACTTACTTAGCTTGGCAAAAAGTTGTTTCTCTTGCAAAATGGATAAAATGATTCTTAGGTGTTCTCCGTGCTCTTGAGGGTCACGAGAATAGATAAGAATGTCATCAATGAAAATCACTACGAATTGGTCCAAGTAAGGTTGAAATATCCGATTCATATAATCCATGAAAACTGCCGGAGCATTTGTCACACCCGAATCTGACGATAACCCGGCCGTAAATCAATCTTCGAGAACACGCAGGCTCCTTTCAATTGATCTAACAGGTCGTCTATCCTTGGTAATGGGTATTTGTTCTTGATGGTGACCTTATTCAACTGACGGTAATCAATACACAACCGCATTCCGCCATCCTTTTTCTTTACCAACAACACTGGAGCTCCCCAGGGCAAAACACTTGGTCGAACAAAATGCTTAGCCAACAGCTCTTCCAATTGGTCCTTTAATTCTCTTAATTCAAGTGGTGCCATCCGATACGGAGAAACGGATATTGGAGCCGTTCCTGGTATCAGGTCAATAGAGAATTCCACTTCCCTCTCCAGAGGAAGAGAAGTTATATCCTCGGGGAAAACTTCAGGAAAGTCACAAACTACCAGAATACTCGAAACTGGAAGGTTACTACTCTCCTCCTTAGTAAGAATCATAAGAACAGAATTTTCCTCCTCGAACAGGAAATTAATCATTCCTACCGTACCTTCTAAAAATAGTAGTTAACACATCCTTCGGAGTAGCTTCGGTAGATGGAATAATGATTAGTTTCTCTTCACACCCGATGAAAACTGAATTAGCTAAAAGCCAATCCATTCCCAGAACAACATCCACTTTCTTAAGCGGTAGACAAATAAGATCAATCTGGAAGACTCTTTCATTCACCGACAATACACAATTTTCACACATCAACGGTGTTTCAACAATTTCATCCATGGCAGTAGTAACCACCATGGGTGGAGTCAAAGGAACAGCTTGCAACCCAAGTCGCTTCACGCATCGCGTGGACACAAAAGAATGTGTTGCCCCACAATCAAATAAAACAAAACAAGGATTTCCATTCACAAAACACGTACCCGCAATCAAGGAGTTAACACCCTTTGTCTTTCTTGCATCCAAGGTATACACTCGTTCGGTATTCTTTTCTAGCATCTGATTCCTCTTCTGAGGACAATCCCTCAATAAATGACCTGCCTTGTTACACTGATAACATCTTATTCCTTCCCAATTGCACCTCCCAAAATGATTTCTACCACAAGTACGGCACACCGGAGGCACACTAGCCCTAGAACCCTGAACTTGCTTCCCCTTGAATGATTGTTGCCTTGCCCTAACTTGTAGATTCATTCTCCCACGATCACTCTGATTCACCCTACTTAATTCTCCTTCCGCTTGTACCTTCTTAAAACTATGCTCAGCCACATAACACTGCCTTAGCAATTCAGCATAGCTAGTGAATTCCCTTTGAGATACACTATGTGAAATTTCAGCCCTTAAACCAAACAGAAACTGATCGATCTTCCACCTCTCATTAGGAGCATACATGGCCTGCCTAGAATAAGCAGCCATAACCTCAAACTTTTCTGCATAGGAAGCCACGGTCAAGTTGCCTTGTCTCAACTGTTGGAACTCGAACTCCTTCCGAGACCTTAAGGAACTTGGAAAATATTTCTCCATAAAAGTTATCTTAAACTGCTCCCTCACTTTCGGTACCTCTTGAATTGTCATTAAGGCTGAAGCACTCTCCCACCACCTCATGGAAGGACCCTTTAACAAGTGAGAAGCGAAAACAACCTTATTCTCTTCACTACACTGTACAATCAAGAAAATCCGTTCCATACCGGATATCCACTCGTGCGCCTTTACCGGATCTAATCCTCCCTGAAACTCCGGAGGATTCATGCGAATGAAATCCCTAAAGGTTCCCCCTTCAGCTTCTGGCACAACCACTGGAGGATGCACACCACCAGCCATTTGCTGTACCATTTGTTGCACAAACTGATTCTGCTGCTGCTGCATCTGTTGCATGAATTGGTACAGAGGGGCATTCCCTTCGTCCCCTGGCGAATTTATCCCTGCTGGAGTAGTTCTCAGTCTACCACGGTTGTTTCTACGCCGGTCATCCATGTTCCTAAATGTCATACAAATAGGATTAAGTTGATCAGGCTCAATACCATAAATATAACATGTAAGACCAATGGCGACGCAACACATATGAAACGGAAAGAAACACTTATACTATTTCATGGCTAGGTCGAGGATACGACCTGCTCTGATACCAACTGTAAAGCCCATATATACATACATACATCAAAGCATATATTATACATGAATTTCACGCCTGGTACTGAAATAACAATAAGTTCCTAGTAACACATTATACATATACATGCCCAAAAGACTAAATACAACCAACTACGACATAGTATATCTACAAGATGTTCCACAGACAAAACTAAGAACTAGATCAATACAATGATCTCAAAAATAAAATGCCATAGCGGAAGCCATGCCCTCTCAAAAGCCATGATCCGTAAGGAAAAGTCAAACCACTTTGTCCTTACCCTTCGCCGAACCTGCAGAACCTGTGATGTAAACAACAACAGTGGCGTGAGATACATCAAATCTCAGTGAGTCCCCTATCTTAGAGTCCTCTCGGCTTTACAAGGTTCTAACATCCTAAATCAAGTCAAAAGGGAAGGGAAAAGACTCTGAGTACACACACGCCACAAAAGCATTCACACTAGTGAGCCTATCAACTCACAATAGTACCACAGTAAGTTCTGAGCCTGTTACGCCAGAATCTTACAAATCAATAACCGTACCAAGGTATCCCCTATTCCCGTTCGCTTCTACATCTAGAAGACGATTCGAGTCATGGATCCTTGTATCTACTTGGCATACGAATTGGATTCGGGATCATCGGCCCGTACACCGTGATCTGTTACTTCACACGGCCCGTACACCGTCACAAGTCTCTTTACCCGTAGGCTCCAATCGTACTATACGCGGGAATCAAACCTGTCAAGTAGTTGTGCATACGTTTCAGAGGAGGTGCTCGAGTCTCATGAAACTACACCGCAAGATAAACCGGTTATTTTACTAGACACATGCCTCGACCTCTTCTGCACGAGCGTTGTCACTATGTCAATTCCACACTTTTCGACAATTGTTTACTGTAATGGTCCTCACACTACTTATTCATATTTTAACATGCATACCTAGTCCAACATGCCCAACAATAAGAGCATAGGCAAGATATATCATAGTTGCACAATAGACTAATATCCGACAAGTAAAACATAATATAACACTTTTGGAAATTCTCCGATTATTTAATCGGGCAGTAAAATTAACATTTTTCACCTCCATCATATAGAATGTTTTCTTAGCTTCACAACGATATAAAGAACTCTTAAATCGGATAAACGAGTCAAAAGTTATAGATTTTTGAAGAAAAGAAAATATTTGGTCCCAGGCAGATTCGCCTGGTGAATCTGGAATTCGCCTGGCGAGTCTGCATTCGCCAGCTCTTCGCCAGTGTTTCGCCTGGCCAATCTTCCTTCGCCAGAACTTTGCCTGGCGAATCTGGTGGCGAAACCCCAATTTTAGAAAAATTAAAAGTTCCAGTAACTAACACAATTCTGTCTCAACAAATTCGCCTGGCGAATCTGGAATTCGCCTGGCGAATCCCTTCCGCCAGTACTTCGCCTGGCGAGAGTCAATCCGCCTGGCGAATCTGGAATTCGCCTGGCGAATCGCACCAGAACCAAAATTCTTCCCTTACGGGTTCCATGGTTCCAAAGTCCCAAAAATCACCATTTCAACCCAAATTAATTCCAATCAGCACAAACAAGCACAATTAATGTTCATAAGCATAGAATGATCATACTACACAATTTATACCGATTTTTAACCGTTATATTATCGATTCCCAAAGATTCTAACCTAACTCCAATATCTCCAAAACTCTAAAACTAAAGTTATAACTAGAACCCACCTGGATTGGAAGTTGAAGATGAAGGAGATGAGATGATTTGATGAAGGATTGATGATGATTTACTCTTGAAATCTTGAATTTCTTCTCTTTTTCCTCTTCTCCACTTTTCTCTCCTTCCTTTTCTTTCTTTCTTCTTTCTTTCCTTTTTCCTTACTTCTCTTACTATCTGTTTCTTTTATTTGGAAAATGGGAGGAAAAGAAAACACATAGTAACTATCACTAATAAATAATACTACTAAATATCCAAAAAGTCTCTTAAGTCCAAATTAGTAAAATACCTCAGAGTCAGATAATATTAATTGGATTTATTCTAAGTTCCACAGTTATTCTAATTATCTCTGCAGATAATTCATCAGAGTACACTGGGACTCAGTTGATCACAACTAATACTATCCGAAGTAAAAAAATAATTTACGGGGTATTACACAGGAGAACGCTCGGGCATCCAGAGGAGAAGAAGCTTCGACATCTCGTCGAGGTGACCGGAAGCGCGAGGACCGTCCTCGTGATTCCCGTGACAGCAAGGGCCCCTCCGGGCGGTTCCATGACTACACTCCCCTGACCGTTTCCAGGGAAAAGATCTTGTCCGAATGTGCTAATTCGGAGTTCAAACAGGCTGGGGTCTGCTTCCCCAAACAGCTTCCGAACAGACCAAATGTGGACAAATCAAAATACTACCGTTTCCACAAAAGTCACGGCCATACTACGGAGGACTGCATCCATCTGAAGGATGCCATTAAAATACTGATCAGGGACGGCCACCTAAAACAGTTCGCGAAGAAGAAGGACACTCCTCGGCAGGATGCCCAGGAGTCCAAGAAGGTCGAGGAGGAGGTACCCTCCTCGGAAGACGCCAACATACAGGTCACTATGTCCATATTGCGACCCGAGGACTTCAACGTCCCTGACGGGCTCAGCGCCCATGCATATTTTGCGGCCCACAGCCTGGGGGAGACATTTCCCTCAGCCATGGTCATCTCTGGCGGGGGTTTCAACAAAGTCACCGTGGACTCCGTGAAACGGAAGTTCGAACACCTGATCAACACAAGCTCCAGCAAAGTGACCACGCTTGATCGAGCACAGAAGGGCTCCATCCCCATCTCCTTCTACTGGGAGGAACTCCTCGGCGGCTCCCCGAACTCAAGTATACCATTGCTCGTCAGAGCCCGGATGACGAACTTCAACGTTCGCAGGATACTCGTCGACCAGGGCAGCTCGGTCGACATCATGTACTCCCAGCTGTTTTCAACACTTCCGCTGGACAAATCGCACCTTACCCCCTACGTAGGGTCCGATTTACAAGGATTCAGCGGATCTGTAACCAAGCCGCGGGGATACGTCGAGCTTATCGTGACCTTTGGTTTAGCGGAAACATCCAGATCCATCAAGGTGCAATTTCTGGTAATCGATTACCCGTCGCTCTACCAATGCATTTTCGGAAGGCCAACTCTAGCCGAGTTGGTAGCAGTGCCCTCAACCGTCCACCTGAAGATGAAGTATTACACTTCGAAAGGGATGGTCGCCACCCTCCACGGCGATATAGAAGCTGCCCGACGGTGTTTCGAAGTAGCTACAAAGGGGCTCAACACCATTGCGCCCAAGCCAAAAGCGTCGAGCAAGCCAGCATTGCCAAGCAGCTCCGAGGAGGCCAAGCCCCTGCCTCAGGTCGACTCTATCGACCTCGACAGTCGCTTCCCCGAGGACCAACAGAAGGAACGAGCAGCTTCAGCAAGCCCGTCCACGTCACCCAGCAGCAGTTCCCATCCGATGCGCCCAATTCCGGATGGCAACTTCGAGATAGTTCTGTTCGGCGAAGACCCCCAACGAGGAGTGAAGATCAGAGCAGACCTGCCTGACATCGCGAGGAAGCAGCTCAAAGCATGCCTCCGAGAGAATGCTGACCTCTTCGCATGGAGCACCGTGGAAATGCCCGGCTTAGATCCATTCGTCGCTTGTCACCAGCTGACCATCGACCCGGCCGTCAAGGCCGTAGCACAACGTAGGAGGAAGCAATCTCTGGAGAAAATGGAGGCTGCTGAAAAAGCTGTAAAGGACCTCCTCGAGGCCAAATTTATTTCGGAAGCCAAGTACACAACTTGGCTGTCCAACGTTGTATTAGTTAAAAAAATCTAATGGAAAATGGCGCATGTGCATTGATTATACCGATGTCAATAAGGCATGCTCGAAGGATGCCTACCCCCTCCCCAATATTGATAAACTTGATGATAATTCTGCTAGTTTTAAACTTTTATCGTTCATGGACGCCTACTCGGGCTACAATCAAATCCCAATGGCAATGTCTGACAATAAATATACGGCCTTCATGACCGAATCGGGCAACTATTACTACAACGTAATGCCCTTCGGCCTGAAGAACACCGGAGCAACGTACCAACGAATGATGAACAAGGTGTTTCGGGGAGAAATAGGCGACATGCTCGAAGTCTACATGGACGACATGATCGTAAAATCCCAAGAGGAAATCGATCATACCGCCCACTTGAGAAAGGTCTTCGAACAGGCCAGGAAATACAAAATGTGTTTTAATCCGGAGAAATGCACATTCGGTGTCCGGGCAGGCAAATTCCTCGGCTTCTACTTAACGGAACGAGGAATCGAGGCCAATCCCGACAAATGCCGGGCGTTCTCCAAGTTTCCTACGCCCAAGTCCAAAAAATTCATCCAGTCCCTCAACGGGATGCTCGCGTCACTATCTCGTTTCGTGGCCAAGTCCACCCAGCACGCCCTGCCATTCTTCAAACTCCTCCGCAAAGAGGCAGCATTCGAATGGACCGAGGAGTGCGACAAGGCCCTTTTCCATCTAAAACAGGCACTCTCAGAGCCACCGGTCCTCTCTCGACCGGACAACGGCAAAACGTTATACCTATACCTTGCCGTAGTAACCGAAGCAGTGAGTGCCGCTCTCATCCGCGAGACGCCTGACGGGCAGAATCCCATCTATTTCACGAGCAAAGCACTGCAAGGACCAGAGTTAAGATACCAACAGATAGAGAAGGTGGCGCTGGCCCTCATTAATGCAGCCAGGAGGTTAAGACACTACTTCCTGGCTCACACGATCATGGTTCGAACAGATTAGCCCATAAAGCAGCTGCTCGGACGACCAGATATGGCCGTCCGTATGCTCAAATGGTCGATGGAACTGTCTAAATTCGACATCCAATACGAAGGCAGAAAAGCCCTCAAGGCCCAAGCTCTGGCCGACTTCATCGTGGAGATGACGTTCGCAGACTCCCCCGCGAGCGGAGCACGCAGATGGACCATCTTCGTCGATAGCGCCTCAAGCTCTGCAGGAAGTGGCGCGGGCATCATACTGGAGAGCGACGAAGGAATAATCGTCGAGGTATCACTCACACTGTCTTTCCCAACCTCCAATAACCAGGATGAATACGGAGCCTTCCTCGCTGGGCTACGCCTCGCCAAGGACCTGGGCATAGAGGAAGTCATCATTTGCACAGATTCACAAGTCGTGGCCCTCCAGGTCCGGGGAGAATACCAAGCCAAAAATGACAACCTGACCGAATACCTGGCCCTGGTAAAGAAGGAAATGGCGAAGTTCACAACAGTGGAAGTGAAACACGTTCCTCGCGAACATAACGTACGAGCAGACGTGCTATCCAAACTAGCCAGCACGAAGAAGAAAGGTGGAAACAAATCCATCATACAGGAAGTACTTTCTCGACCCAGCATCGAGAAGGCCTCCGCGACACTCGACGTGCAGGTGATCGGCGACAACAGCTATTGGATTACCCCAGTCTACAACTATCTCGCCAAAGAAGAACTCCCGTCCGACCCAAAGGAGGCCGGCATAGTCAGGCAAAGAGCCTGCTCTTATGTCCTGGTCGAAGATAAACTCTACAGATGGGGATTCTCCATTCCGCTGCTCAAATGTGTCGAGGAGGAAATGGTCGCACATATCCTGCGCGAAATCCATGAAGGAATCAACACCCAACATCTCGGCGAAAGGTCCCTCGCTGGAAAGGCACTTCGTGCAGGATACTACTGGCCGGCCATGCAAAACGATGCGAAAGAACACGTGAAGAAATGCGACAAATGCCAACGGCACGGGGACATGCACCTGGCTCCGCCTAACGAGCTCAAGGCTATGTCCTCCCCGTGGCCATTCGCCTGGTGGGGCCTAGACATCCTAGGACCCATCGTGGTAGGATCAAGTCAGAATAAATATCTCATAATGGGCGTGGACTATTTCACAAAATGGATAGAGGCAGAAGCTCTAGCCAAAATAACTGCCCTCAACATTCTGCGATTTTACAAACGAAACATCCTCGCACGTTTCGGTATTCCCCAAGCAATAGTAACGGACAACGGGACGCAATTCAAGGACAGGAAGTTCCAGGACTTCGTCGCCCAACTGGGCACGAAGCAGTACTTCGCATCCGTGGAGCACCCTTAAACGAACGGGCAGGCTGAAGCAGCCAACCGAGTCATCCTTCGAGGCCTCAAGCGAAGGCTGGACGAAACGAAGAAGGCATGGGTCGAGGAACTACACAGCGTACTATGGGCATACCGCACAACTCGGCACTCAACGACCGGGGAAACACCTTTCCGTTTAGCATACGGGACCGAGGCTGTAATTCTTGTCGAAGTTCACATGCCCTCTAGGCGGACATAGTCGCCCCTAGACGGGGAAATGAACGACGAATCGTTGAGAGAAGAGCTAGACCTCGTCGAGGAAATCTGAACCGGGGCATCCCTTCGCGAAGCCTCACTAAAACAAAAAATTACTATCAGGCACAACGCCAAGGTGATACGGCGAGAGTTCGACGTGGGAAGCCTTGTTCTAAGAAGGCAAACTAGCAGCCAACTGGGAAGGACCCTATCGTGTCCGAGCAAAAACGGAAAATGGGCCCTACTACCTTGAACATCTCTCTAGGGAAGAACTTGCTCGACCATGGAACGCTGAAAAGCTAAAACAATATTACAGCTAAATTCTCGGTTCGACCCGTCGCAACGACGAACGTCAACCACCGACCACTATGCGCGTCTAGGTACAAGCGTCGCGTACGATTAAAGCATAACCCCGCTCAGTAACGAGCCGGGCAACTGCTCGACAGCGGTCCTCGATCGAGCATCGTCGTCGTCAAAGTACCATGATTGGCAGAACCCCAGCTCGCGATGGGACGTTCACGCCGCGAACTCAGGTCTCAAACGCGACCTGAGCTCCGCACCCCGCCAAGTCATTCCCCGGAAGTTCGACTAGTTCCCCTCACTGTCGAACACATCTGCAACGAGCAATTCCCCCAAAATATTCGCACAAGTCAAATACCCCCTATCACGGGCGGATATACATTCACGGCGAGCATGCATACAACACTTAGCAAAAATAAACGCAAGTAAAATCATGCAGACGACGAAGCCAGAAATATAATAAGTTAACATAATGGGTGACCACAAGGGCCACAATTGTACTTAATTACATCCAACAGGGGCCATGTCCCCCCGAAAAGAAAATAAATTACAATAATTCCACGGCACGCAGGCCGGACAGATTACAACAACATCAAAAAATCCAAGCTCCTCACTCGTCCGCATGCTCGGCTAGCTCTGGATGAGATCCCTGCTCCTCGGCGGGCCGATCCTCGGGGATACCTTCAAGGAGACCGTCGGGCATGACAATATGATTGTCCTCAACATCCGCCAGGTAGTGGGTACCCTCGACAGAAAAATCGAGCCCAGGGTTCACCACCCGCAGTTGAGCCACGGCATTCCCGAAAGACTCCTCCGCGACAATAATGCCATCATCCTCGGCCGTCAGCAAACAGGCAACCAGCTCGGATCTCGTCTTCAAGGCCTTCACATCCTCCGGCTCATCATCACCCGGGGCATTGGCCGCCTTCAGCTGCTGGATCAACTCCTCGGCAGACTTCTTCTCTGCCGCCAGCGTCGAGTTCTCCTCCTTCAAACGAACTACCTCCTCCTCAGCTTTCTTCCGAGCATCGTCGGCACCCTTAGCTTTTTCCTTGAGGGACGCCATGGTAGCACGGGCAACAGTAAGTTCGGCCTCGGTCCTCGAATCCCCTCCAGCGTACACAGCTGCCGTCTCCAACATCCTGACCAAGGCAGAAGCGTCCTGGGCCACCAACGCCCTCTTGCTCGGGCGATCCATGCTTTCCAAGCGAAGATACTCCGCCCGAGGCACGATCAGAGAGTTCCCCTCGAAGAACTTTCGGTTATGAATGCAAGGAGGAAGCTCGAACTTCCCCTTTTCCGACGCCCGGGTAAGGTCCACAGCATCATTAAACCTTTGTCGCTTGGGTCGACCAGCCAAAGGAAGGGGAGACCCCCGGGGAGCAGAAGTAGGAGAAGAAGAGGTCCCCGCAACAGTTTGAACAGGAGGAGGAGCACGAGCACCAGCAAACCGAGATTTCGGAGGAGCCACCCCAGTCTTATTCCTTGCAAGAGCATTCCTCACAACTCTGTCGTGTGCCTGAGGCATCTCACCTGCAAAGACAAAATACGAGCATGTTAGATACGAGGAAAAGAAATGACACAAACAAAATCCAAATAACTAAGACTACCGAGCAGCTTCTCTGCGTCCGCGGGAGTCTTGCACTCCAGCAGTGCCTTAATATTGATGAATCTACACTCAACTCTCTGGCTCCCGTCCTCCTCGAAGATCGGACTGCCCTTGCTCGTCCAACACTCAGTGAGCCAGAAGGAGTTGACCCAGTTCACCAGTGCCTCATACGCCACGGCGTCCTGCCCGAGCAGCTCGCTCGGTTAGAAGACATAATCACTGGGCTTCTTGGTGAAGTGGTCGGGTGACCAGTGGATGGGGAACTTGTAAAGTCTCCGCCCAATATACCTCCCCTCCTCGTCGTGCAGCTCGTTCCCGTCCTCGTCAACCTCTATCTCCCAGACGTATGTGCTGTTCTGGGCAGCTTCGGACAAGGGTTCAACGACATAATAACGTTCCTTGAACATCCTTATTGACTCCGAAAAAGGCTTGAATAGCTTGCGGGGCTGCTTCAATGAAACCCAGCTGTACTTCCTCCCCGACAGTTGCCGCTGAAGATGGAAGACAATGAAGAACAGAGGGAGAGTAGTCCCTATAGCAAGATGCTCGCACACCAACTCAAACGCCCATGTAAAGGCCAGAGAGTTCGGATGCAGCTGCGTGGGGGCCAACCTCAAATGCTCAAACACTGACTGCTGGAAATCGGTGAACGGCAACCTCAAGCCCAGCTCCTTGAAGGCATATTCGTACATCGTAAAGCGGTCCCCGAAGTTTATGCAGACCCGCTCGTCCTCGGAAGGGAAGTGCACCTTCCACTCTCCCTCCGGCCCGACTTCAGTAAATATGTCCCCCACAAGCTTGAACACGTGCTCAGTAGGCTCGACCACCTCTCATTCCTCCGCGGGATCATCAGCAACATCCTCGTCCATATCGTCCAAAGCCTCTTCTTCTTCCCCGACATCACTTAGGGAGCTCGAAGACGCCGAGCTCGAAGCCGTCGAGCTAGTGTTGTCCGAGGATCCTGTTTCTTCCTCGGAGGTGTCTAAAATAACTTCTCTATCTGGCCCCGTTGCCATGTCGATCACCTGAAAAGCAGAGAAGAAAGTGAATTCGACAACAAATCAAATCCACCCTTCCACCGCTAAGTCAAGTGAAAGGGCGCGCAAAGGGCTGAGGACAAAGTCCCCGGCCTAAGCCCTAACATCAAATATGGAGTTGAAACCTCCCCGCGAGGAGACGCTCGGAACAAATCATCCCCTAGCGAGGAGCTCCCCCGCACTCATACCCAGTTTCCGTTTGAAGCTTCGCCGAAAATCGCAAAGCTTCACCGGAATCTGGGAACGTTCTACCGAAAAATTCATCATCCGCCCAGAAGATAAAAAGTCACGACGGTTGCACAAGCGTCGCCATCGCGACGACGCCGTTAACCGCCCTCCTAACCAAAATATACTACCAACTCCGGTCACATGTTAGAAGTAGAAAAATGGCACAGCCACCGTCCACCACCAACAATCACCGGAGACTCACCCATTTTGTCCTCTAAAGCTAACCTTAACCGCATGCAATCTACCATTGACAACTAACAGAGGAAGAACAAGCAAAGGATCGAAACACTTACTTGTTTTGAGTAGAAGAAAGCGCTGCTCGGAAGCTTGTAACGGTGGTCGGAGAAGCAGAAAACTGTGTCGGGCAAAAGCTTGAAGGAAGCGAAGAGAAATCAGACTGAAAAGTTCCAAATGGAACGATTTTCCCCCTTTTATACAAAGGAGCACGTGCAAACACGCGCCCGTAGGCCATTATGACTATCCACTAGCCATCATTGCCTATTAACTGCTACACGGAGCTCTAGGCACACGTGGCGTCCCAACGTTTCCAATTCTGTCTGACCATCAGTCTCCCCGAACTCCGGGCAACGATGTCACGACCACGAATCTCACGAACATCTGGGGTTACGTGCACTTTGAGACAATCCTCCTCGTCTTCAAACGACGACTCCATACTGGATCTTCGGATCAACGAGCAGTCCTTAAGTCATCACTCTCATGCTCGGGAGCAACGACTTGGGGGGCTCCTGTTCTGGACTAGACCAATGGGTAGAATTGGCCCAATCCGCTTCTACTCCAGAGCGGCCCAAATTGCCTAAGTCCAATCCACAGAGGGGCAAAAGTTACCTTTCTGCCCCTCCAACCAGGCAAGGAATGCAAGTTCCTCCCCGGAATTACTGCCCGTTACGCACGACCTCATCGCTCCCCAAACAGCTAAGAGCAGGTGCCCGAAACCACGCTTATGCCCGACGTAACGGATAGTTTTTGACACCCTGCCCGACATAACGGCTAGTATGGGTAGTTACCTATTCTTTCGGGAAAACGGTTATTTCGCCCCGAAAATAGGACCGTTGGCCACGCGCTGGGGGCTCTATATAAACCCTCTCGCTTGAGAGGGTCAGGTATCCAATATTCACCCTAAGAATTCATACTTTGTACTTGCTCCTTTTCTCTGACCCCTTCTTACTTGAGCGTCGGAGTACCTTGCAGGTACACCCCCTCCTCTCCATACGACCAGCATTCTTGACGCACTTGGCGGCCTGATTCTACAGGATCTGATCCAGCATTCACGATCAGGATGCATGCTGGGCAACTCGGCCATGTCTCAGTCTATCGAATCTGTCAGCCATAATGTTTGTAAGGTAAAGTAAGGCATATCATTAGTGCAAGCAGACAAAACACACAAACACGAAAATTAAAAAAAAAAAGGCAACAATAAATTCCGGAGATGCATCTCCGGAAACACCATAAAACTATAACGTTGACTAATTTCGAAAATGCATCTTCAGAAACACCTTAAAACTTTTTAATTTGAATACTTCCGGAGATGCATCTCTGGAATATCCCAAAGGATATGAAACGCTGAACAATTCTGGAGATGTATCTCCGGAATATTCTGCAACTCGTAGGTTACGACAATAGCGTAATGTACCTGTTGCAATGTGGAAAAAAAATAATCTGATCGCCATTTTGAGCCAACAAACAAGTCATACACTAAGTATACACTATGTTGCTTGTGATTTCTACACATTTCTACCCCTAATCACTGATTTCTACACATTTACACTAAAACTCAAATATTTATTGAAAATTCGAAAAACCTACGGGACATTGATGATTCAGATGTTGTTTTCGATATTAGGGATGATGCTTGATGTTCCCTTGAGTTCCTCTGATGTCTGGCTTGAAGATATTTGATGCTTGTGACAATAGATGAAATTGAGAGAATTTGGTGTTTTGTGTATACACTGTGAAATGAAAAAGGAGAAGAGTCTAGCGCGAGTTAAGCTCTAAATTGTTTCGGAGATATATCTCTGAAATATTTCAACGTTCACTAAACTTAGGGTGCGTCCGGAGATGTATCTCAAAAATCAAGGAACATATGTGAAAGTCCACATGGTGCACTAGAAATATATAGGGTTCTTTAAGAAATATCCAATCACATTTTTAGCATCAAAGACGCTTTATCAAAGATATACACATCCATTGAAAACTAGTCTGATATGGTATGGGTTATTTGTTAACTATATGCAGAACCTTGTTGATTGGTCTGATCTATTTTTATCTATGAATATTTTCGGGGATTGCTCAATGCATCTTTAATTTTTCCTCAAATCCTATGAATTTTGAAAACTACTCTTTTGCTTCGTCATGATAGTATTATCCGGACAAATATATAGGTGTAAAATATTTGATCTAAACATGATACTAATTGAGTCAGATATTTGTTTGTTAGTATTATTCAACACTCAAAAAAGTAAATTACATTTGGGCGAATAGTATTATTCGGACAAACACTAAAAAAAAATTGTTCATATTTAGATTGCCATATTTAGTAATTTTTATAATGTGCGACATTATTTTATTATTTTTATAACGAGACAAAATGGAAAATTTTAAAAATTTATAGAGTTTGAAAGAAACATATAAGATGTAATTAACAATCTCAATATCATCACCAAATTATTTTAACTAGACTCAAATGCGCCTTCAACACTTGAACTCCTAGACAGATCACTTTATAGACCGATTAAGACAAATTGAAAAAAAGAATAAAAGAAAATGCTCATTTTTTTATAAGAAAAATTAGAATTAAAAAAAGGAAGGGATGGTCACCCTTTTACAACAAAGAAAAGGAGGGAAAATCCATATATATATATATATATATATATATATATATATATATATATTCAACAAATTTCGGGATTACAACACCAATCCGACCAAAAAATATTCCTCCTCTTCTAATAAATGCATTAAACCAATCCAAGCTACTAACTTAATCATACCCATCACATCCAATGTACTAAGAATGCTCCCTTTAGAAAGAACTAGTGGGATTACCGTGCGTCCGCACGGGTTCCGCTGTGTACCTTTGAAATTGGACCAATATATTTTGATAGAAAAAAATTTAAATTCACAATTTTTAAAGAATTGTGTTAATAAAAAAATGTAATATCAAATATTGATAAGTCACAAAAGAATAGTGGATTGCGGAATTGTCACCAGTTAGATTATAAAATTCAAATAATAAATAGAAAATATTTAAATTTAATTTTTAAAAAAATAACATAAAGTAGTAAAAGATAAAAATATAAGTGAATCAAAGATAAATATTTAAATGAAAGACATATTTTTAAAATAAAAAAATATTGTATCAAATTTCCAATTTTTAAAAGAAAGACATCAATAATATATATTTCAATTATTCATATATTATCTTTAAAAAAATTGTATGTTAAATTAAAAATAATTTCAAAAAAACAATATTAGATATCAGTGCGTTTACACCGATTTTGTCCTAGTCGTCACTGCGTTTACACGGTACTCGTGTACTACCCGTGCGTTCACAATAATTTTGGCCTAGGAACCCGTGCATTACCACAGTACTGTGTGTTACCCGTGAGTTCACACGGTACTGATGTGTTACCCGTGTATTTGGTAAGGTTACCCGTGCGTTCACCGGTATTGGTTAAGAGAAAATTATAGCATTCATTACGAAAATTATTAATTATTTATAAAAGAAAGTGAAATTTTTAAAGAAATAAATAATTAAAAGTTCTTGAAAAGTTTTACCCTGTTCGAATTCATGGACTTTTATAAGATTGACATGTATATATCGGTAAGAGGTGGGTTCTAAAAACTGTACTCATCATATACTACAAACTTAACAGACTTAACAAACTGAAGAGACTTGTTTAAGTGTTATCTAATATTCGTAATGAATATTAGAACAAAACTTCTAATACTTTAATTTATAGTAGAAAATTTAGTAATGACAAATAAAAAAAGATTTAAATTTAATTGTAAAAAAGGAAAAAAAAAGGTGGTGAAAGATAAATATTTAAATGAAAGACATATATTTAAAATAAAAACATAGATTTTGGACTGATTTTGGCCTACCCACGGGGTATGTTTTTTGGAGGAGATGTGGTTTTGAACGCGTTTATAATTGATTTGTTTATTGTTTCAAATAATTTCGACTATATGAGAAAATAAAATTGATTAATTTCCTTTTAAAAATGAAGATATTGAAATAAAGACAAAAGTTATTAATAATAATAATAATAATAATAATAATAATAATAATAATAATAATAATAATAATAATAATAATATCATCATAACTTAATGATTATATACTACCATTCCGTTGAATTTATTTGTCCCTTGAATTTAAAATAAGATTTCCTAATGTTTTTATATGAATTTTTGTGCAAATTTACATTTCCACGACACTTGAGATCCGGTTTCCATTGTTAATGGCCTATATGACCAATCACTCAATTGGAAGGTGATATAATGTGGGATGTCATAATATATATTATAGCATAGTTGTAACAGGATGTAAAATGGCTGCAAACAATAACCTCATTGTCAATATCAATCGGTGCAGACTCAATATCTACTAAGGTATACTCGTCAATACATCTAAAAACATCATTCAAAACATATAAGCCATTGTCCTGTGCGGGTAGAAAAAATGATTGAGCAAATTATGTTTAACATTGTCAGTTCCAGTCAAGCAGCCTGTCACTACAAACATTACCCCAATATTATATGAGGGTTGAACATCAGCACTCAAAACATCAACGAAATTGGAAAATAACTTGCAAACTTAATCATCAAATGTATATTTTCTCAGATATCTAGATGCTTTTGTTTTTCTTTTCCTCTTTCTTCTGTTACGTACTGCACGAGGGGCATGTACCTTAAGAAGAAAAGCAGTTTATGAAAATTGTAAACATTGAAAAAATAAGGGACCGTCGACTAACATCATCATAATACATTAACGTTTAGTGAGAAGAAATCTGTATCGGTCGCACCTGCAGAAGTGGTTGAAACTGGGGAGGCTGTTGGTCGGGTTCAGCGGGTTTGAATTCCGTAGCTGGTTGAACATCCGAGGGTGTTTGGTTGTCAGGAAGGGCTTCATTGTCGACAGCAGGTTGGATATTTTGTTGGGTCTGTTGATGTTATGTACAGAAAGAGTTAGTGATTAAGAACTGCAGACAAAGATTTTTTGATGAACAAAACGTGCAGAATTTGTAAAGGCCAAACCTGTAGAGGCCGTTGCCCCTCGACACGATGATCGTTACCGTCTGGTAGTTGGAAATCGGGTGAAGGTTACAGGAGAGGCGGTGTCTGGACATCAATAGCCTCTGGTGGTGGTTCCTGGACAGCACCAGGCCCTGGTGCATTGATACTGTGGTTGGATGCCATAGAAAATCTGATTTATTCTTCAACTTTGGTGTGTTATATAGAGTTTAGGAGGCATGAATATATAATGAGGGTTGAGACCCTACACCTCCCCCCTACATTGGAATTGGAAATGAATTAATAGTTTAGAAAATGTAAAGTTGGAATACTGAGAGGCAAATTAATAATGAGGGTTGATGGTTAAGCGTACCATGCAGTTCGTAATACAATGTAAAGAATTATTGGTCATTAAATGAAATGAAAAGTAACCATGAACAATTAATTTGTAATGTAACATGAGATATAAGTAACATATGTGATATGTTTAGATAAATAATTTGACAAACATAGTACTCATGTTCTTACTAAGCATTTTAGATCTAATTTACAAAAACCAGAACATGGATCCTCTAATGTTCATCTAACAGTTTCACAGAATATAAATCTGATTATGCATAGTGCCACAATTCATAGATATATGCCCTACAGTCATATACCATCTAACATATGAATATGTAGAATTTTAGATACAAGGATGACATTATCTATAATATCTGAAGTTGTCCAATAACAAAAGTAATCAACATGGAGGAGAATGGTGCAAAATATGGGAAAACAGGCATAGTATCTGTTGTTTTACCTTAGGTGTGCAAAGAGATTGTCATTTGGACAAGCTTTTCTGAAGTGATTGTGGAGTATCTGTGCCAGTTTCAGTTACCAGTGATACTATCTGAAGATCAGTGGCCAAGGCTGCTGGTTTAAACTCATTTGAATGTGGTAGAAACACCGTCACTGAACCTTTCTGGTTTAAACTCATTTGAATGTGGTCCCTATATTCCAGGATCTCTGTGCAAAGGCTGCTGGTGGATATAATCTTAACACTTCTTGAATCACCATTGTCACCTGTAACCATTAAAATCGAATGGTCCATAAAAGTACAGACATGCTCTTTAGCACCAACACACTACAGATGCTGATACCAACATGTGTCAGGTGTTTGTGTCTGTGTCAAAGTTTCATTACATACATGTGTGTATTTTAAACAAAATTAAATTAAGTCCATACAGTTCTCAAAATAGGGAGAGAATCTGCATCTGGTAACCTACATCAAGCCCAACAATTCGAAGGCTGAAATAGCAACAATTTACCATGGCTCAACAATATACACTGAAAGAAAGCACACATGTACACAAAATATCATTTGGATGAAAAACAATCAATAAAAATGGGAGTCGTACCTTTGAAGGAAGAAACTCCACTTCCGGTGACGCAAGGTGAATATTGACAAAAACACTGGTTTTTGTGATCCATTTGAAGTCCAGTTGCAGCAAGAAGATCTAGTTAGCTCAATCAGGCGGTCCTATGCCTTCCTCCTGCACGAAAAGATATCAAAGTATAAGTTCACCAATAAATAAAACCAAATCTCTTTCAGATTGTAGGCAACAATAAGAAACATAAGTTCACCAATAAAAGAAACCAACATGCACTAAATATGTTTTCATTCAACAATTCGCACACGTAGATTGACTACTGAAAAACAAATAAAAAATGAAAACATATTAAAGGGTATGTTCAAATAATTAAAATACCTTTCAGATCCACCAAAACCAAATCTTGCAGCAAATCGGCAATCACTACTACATCCATCCGCCAACACGTTATTCCTCAAACACCGGCGATATAGTTCAAACCTGCAAGAAACCTCTGAAAGGAGCCAACTCAGTGGCAGGATCTATCACGTTGAATCAATGTAGTCAATAGCATATTGCAAAAAATATCATTTTATTGAAATTCTTCAGTTGTGTCACCTGGTTACTTCACTCCTGCAACATACATACACATATCAAGAATAACCGCATATTAAATTCTCTCTGGAAATTTCAAGCTTAAGATAATGTTTATTTTCAAGATGAGACAAACATTACAGAATTAAATTTTAAACAGGAAAATAAAGGCACCACTCACTGTGTGTGATGACTTTAATTCCAATTGCACTCTCAAGATTCATAGCTTTTGAACCATCATGGTCATACTCACCAAGTCCTGATTTACAATATCAACAAATCAACACAAAACACGTTGTATGATTACATGAGTAATAACTACTGCAATAATGAAACAATACCAGTGGATCCATGGTAGATCTCACCTTTCACAGAAACCAGAAAAATTGATAGAATAATAAAAAAAAAAACAAACCCTAAATTAGCATAGAATACTAAGATATGAAATAAAGAAAAATTGAACACAAACAAAAAGTCATATTTTTTAAACTGCTATGAAAGGAAAAACAAAAAAGGTTTGAACTTTTCACTAATATATGAAAAACAACATGTAGCAAAAGTTTATTATCCAGTAATTCTTGAAAGCCAGCAAAAAGAAGATAGCCGTCACACTTCTCACCGGAAAACTGCGAATCTTGACCACCACACGTTCCTCACGAATCCATCACCGCCACTGAAGTACCCTTTCGTCCTCTGCTCGCAAGTTTGCACCACCGTGGCCGCCGATTTTTCCCCATTTCTAATTGGTATTCCTCCATTTTCCTGTTTTCGTTTCTACATACAAAACAAAGAAGAAATAAGAGGAAGAGGAAAAGAACGAAGAAGACGAATGAAGAAGAAGACGAATGAAGAAGAAGACGAAGAAAAAGATTATTCAGAAAGTGAAGTGAAAGAAGTGAGAAAAGTTCTGAGTGACAATTGAAAGAGAAGAGGAAAGAGAAGAAAATTTGAATTAGATTTACGATTAACATTGGGAAAAGATAAAAAAGATGAATTGGATAGATTGTTTTGGAACTAAAGAGCACCAAATGACATCATCAATTCATTCAAACATAAATAGCAAAGCCATAATACACAAAATATATAGTTGGAATTCAACAATATGACACAATTGGTTGCAAAAAGTAATATCAGAACTAAAAGTACCCTTATTTTGGCTATGTGGCAAATTTAGAGGGAAGGGTAGAAAAGGCTTTTCCAGAGCCTCAACTTTTCTTATATAGTAAGATAGAGTTTCTACAAGACGAAATGGACCAATAAAAGATTATACCAAAAAATAAAAAAACTTTGGTATTGAAATGAAAAGATAAATACTCATTCAACTCTTGAAGTCGACTCACCATAGAACCTACAGAAAATTAACCAGAAGCTCCAATCCACAAAAAAAAATTTAGATCATATGATATTAGTAAAAGAGCAAGAGTATAACAAATGATCCACAATCTCATCTTCCAAAAAGCACAATGAGCAAATGACATTATGAGCTCCATCAATGATTCCATGCTTATCTAATTCCATATCAATAGGAAACTTATTTAAAATAAGACGCCACCCAAAGATAAGAACTTTATTAGGCACTTTTGTTTTCTACAAAGAAAGTAAAGCTTTGACTTTAACCTCTTCCAAAACCGGTAAAGTAGAACAAGAGTCATGAATCCTTCTATAACAATCTTTGGCCGAAAAACGCCAGTGTTGCTAACACACCACCACGAAAATTCAAAAATGCCCCTCAAATATGGAGATGCATATTCGGATGGACCCATAATACACATTTCTTAATGTAAATTGGTGAGCCACCCCCATTTTGCCAAAATTCATTCCGAAGATGGATCTTTGTAGCGATGGTATGGTGAATCCGGCCGGATGTGTATCTTTGTATTAACCCTTGTTTCAGAACTCATGAAGTTTACTATGCATTCCCAGAATATATCTTGTTTTGAAATACTAGAAACAATTGCAGAATTTTGGAAGAAAAACACAAATTAACATTACAATACCTAACATTACATAGAAAATCATAAACGCAAATATAACATTACATTCCCTTATTAACGGATAGTTCTGAAAGTTTAAACATATTTATAATATCTTCGACATATCTTGCAATCGTCTCATCCACTTCAATCGGACCCTTTGTTTAGTATCTGTAAAATGTACTTCACGTAACTCTTAAGTCTTCATATGTCTTCAATTCAAAATTATCGAACCGTATCTTTCCTTCGTCATGAATCGAGGGTGAACGATACTCGAGTTTGACGACTCTTCGATTAGGTCTATATATCGTAGGAGATTATGCATTTTGGATATCAGATCGATGAGATGGGTGTCCTCGGTGATCCTAAATTGAAGTGGAGGCTTTTCACCGTTGAAATACACAAATTCAAGATAGGGATATGTATTCATTATGGTGTGGTATGTTTTTGGGAAGAACATGACATGAGAGACCCCTTATTTATAATAGTTGTAGTTCAATATGGACCTTGAAAACCCTATCATGTCTCAAAGGATAATCTGGATACTTTAGAAAACGCCCTAAGTTTTTCAAAGTAAGGGTTTATCCGGAGATGCGTATCCAAAATTTCCCCTATTTAGTAGTTCTTGCAATTAAAGTGGAGTGAATCTGGATATGCATATCCAGAATCACCCCAGATAAAAACCTTTCAAACAAAACATGCATAACATGTGTTTCAAACAGAAATTTTACAAGATGTGACAACCAACATTTACACCATTAATGTTGAATATACATTACATATGTGTCAAATTGCATCAAGATTACATCGTTGACAACAATACATCCAAAAATTTGTACCGATTACAATCTAAATACATTGTTAGATAAAAACTAGAATGCATCAAAACATGTTTCACCGACTAAATCTATTTCTTTTGGTGGTTTTGCATTTGATTTTTATTGGTTTTATTCTCTTTCAATCTTGCTCAAATTCGTGAACTCTTCCATCATTTCCAAAAAGTGATATGGCCAAGTTTCAACCTCTTTCGTGGAATGTATCGTCCATTCCAATGATGTCTTTTGGTATAGGACACCCCGGTCTCAAATAAAAATGAACAAAATGTAGTGACTTTGAAAGCCACCCTATACACATGATGTTTTTGAAAGGATCTTGAGGTGAGCCTCTCCGAAGTGGAAAAAAGGTTTTCGAAAAATCATATCTTGTCAGATCAATACACACCCTGTTATACACACTTGCTATAAGATGACTCATTTCAGGGAAGCACGTCCATTTTTCCAATGGTGCCGAACTGCTAACACACAAAATAAGAGCATCATGAATTGCATCGAAATGTTCTTTTTATTTTCTGTATAGCGATGCATACGATTCCTTATGCTCCTTCAACTCTTTTAAAAGTTGGCGGGCAAGAGTGTGATTCTCCTTTCTTTTATCGAGCAAGCCTGATACAATTTGATAACTACAATTATCGGCACCCTAAACATATATGATTCGTTAAATGTGTTTGTACATAAAAAGAGGCATCTTTTTAATTTGGATTAATTTTGGTAACGGTGGTGAAGGAGATGGTTTGCTAATGCGAGTAACCTTGAAATATTTTTTTTAAGATTTCAGAGTTGGAGAATTCAAAAAATGTGAATCAATATGTTTAAAGTATGAAGGAGACCGCTTTGAAGAATTTTCATCTTATGTTGGTTTGACATTTTTAGGGGCACCCTTGGTTTAAACCAGTTTCTAATATGGTTTCAAATTCGTGGTTTCTGAATAGACAATTTTTCTCAGCTGCTCTTTGATGTGCAATTTCATGTTGTCATCAGCTTTTATGAATCTCTCGTGGATCACATCCCACTCGATCATGATAGACATGTCTGATTTTTCATCCTTTATCACACCATAATCATCAAAACGGAGCATTTTCCAATGACTGTAAATCTCATCCATTCGAATCGGTTTAACAAGCTTCATTTTCTTTGAAATTAAACAAGCACATGTACTATAATACGTCTTCATGAGGCTACAACCACACTTTGAACTATCAGACCCTGTCTTCTCTGCTAGCTTCGTTTCGCGAAGAAAAAAAATAATCTCGCTCGAGAAATGATGCCAACTAACTGCAAATAAAGAATGTTATCTTTGAAACAGTGTTCTAACACGGTAATGCTCCGACCAAATGATGTTTGTATCTCATTATGTTTATTTCTGATCATTTGGTTCATGGTGTCCCAACCTATACAAAAATCACCTTTATTGTTTTCAACCAATTTTTCGAAGAAACATGTGCAAATTCAACTTTGTTGGTTGTTGTGTTGCCAATGTGTCTAACCTGATCAATCCAATCACATACAATCTTCTCCATCACCTGATCCAGAATTGTAATTTCAGCATATTTCATGAAATTTTGGTATCTCGCACATACCCTCATGAAGTGTAATATAGATTTGAGGTAAAACTCTTTAGTAGAAGAATTTTATTATACCATTCCAAGCATCCATTATCCTTTTCACCACCACACCCGCTTTGACCATTTTTCCATTTCACCTTTTATTTATTTGGTGCCTACCATAGGTTTAATTCAACTTCTCATATTTTTCGTTATTCGATACTTGCAAAGTAATGCATACGATGTAGGAAATACCTTTGCCACTGCATTCGTAAGTGCGGCGTTACTGGAATTCTGGCATAGCAGATAACAGATGTCCTAACACATGTCAAGACATTGTTCTTTGCACAACTTTAAAATAAGAATAGAACAAACAAACTGATATTCAGAATATCAGTAACAGCAGCAAGACAGATGTTTCGACATCTGTTACAACATGTTAATCAAAACTGAACTGTAAATTGCATAATGATAAACAACACAAAATATGATAACCCAGTTCAGTGCAAATCACCTACATCTGGGGGCATACCAAGCCAGGAAGAAGAATCCACTATCAGTAGTATAGTTTTATGTAAACAACCGCTGGTTTATAGTAAACAACCTTTGGTTTACCTATCACTGCCCAATGAAAACTTTATCTAAGAACTCCATCCTAGATAAGAGAAACCCATCTCACTCCCTAAATCACAACCTGTAATTATCTAATAGTTATAGTCACAATAACTGTATCATCCTACTTGAACGACACCCCTTCCAATACAAAGTTCAGTCAAGCATTCTTGACTAACAAGTTAACTTGGATTTGCTTAAAAGCTTCATCCAAGAACAATACACGATTCATTACCTACGAGTTTCTGAATCTGTACAAGTACCTATGTCTTCCATAATGTATCAAATCGATGCAGAGGGAGACTTACAAGAGAAACTTACGACTCTCAAAACCTAAGCCCTACTTTACAAAATAGGATTCCTAAGTCTATGTCGTTCTCTCTCTCTATTTTCTGGCCTAGGACTAGGTCTTCTTTTATAGCCTTCTACTTTGGGCTTCAAATCTTCTGTTGGCTGATTCCTTGATCCATGACTTTACTCTTAGAACTGATCTGTAAGTATCCTGATGTTAGTAACAGACACGATGTCCTAACATCGTGTTGGGACATCTTGTCCAACATGTCTTCTTTCACCAGACTTCTTCATGTTAGAACATTGCATTCAACATCTTGTTTTACCAAAAATTTGCTCAAATCTGCAGAGCCTTTAATCTCCCCCTTTTGACAAATTTTTTGTTAAAACTCCTTCGGTAGAAAAAGAAAGTCGGCGTTTGGTGGATATGATTAGAACACCTCTGAGACTCCTTCTTACCCCTGAAATTCCTAGCTGTCTGTTGGTGTACATGAGGAAGAGTATACAACACACTCTGCCTCAAACCTATACTTGCCACAGAGGGATAAATATTCCTCTTAAAGGGCATAAGAGAACCCATAAGAAGATCCAGAAAGAGCTTAAGAAGAAACAGATGTATAATACGTAACACAGAGTCTATAGAGAATGTAACTCAGGTCATAAGACACAACCTTCTTCATAACTCAGATTACAAGGCACAAGGGAAAGACTCAAGGATGTTAGAATATCACATCCAACATCCTTGCAAAACACAACCTGCAAGAATGAACTCCTCGCCAGTTATGTGTTGTAAGAACCAATACATAACCAAGAGATACACACCCCTTCTCCCCCTTTTTAGCCAAAAATTAGCAAAAGTAGCCAACACAGTTCCATACCCACATGGTACTTACCCAGACCCGGACAAAAGCCATATCGAAACCCCCAAAACAAGAACTTGGAAAGCCGGAAGCAGACTCCTTCTTTAAATACCCAACCAGATTTTCTTGAAAATTATGGTCCATAGAAGTTACAGCTGAATAATTCAAACGAAGAAATAAATTTCAGTAGGTAAATTTAACATAAATGACTGTGCACAGTCCAGCTAGAGTTTGATTGTTTAAACTTTATGAGGAACTGTCCAAAGAATGCACTTGCATCAAGACACATGCTTAACACACACTCTCTCCACCGTCCAAAATATCCAATTAGGACGCATCCACATGTCCTAACGCTTTGTCAGACTTGTTTAGTCCATCTGAAGTATGGTCACCGTCCCTTTTAACAAGCCCCAAGAATAATACTTTCAACCAATAGACCAAGAATAACTAAGATGTTAAAACATTTCTTCAAACATCTCTCAGATAGCAACCAAGACTCCCAAGATACTTGTATCACTCTAATTCAATCCATTGACACCTAATGACAGAATCAGAACAACCTGATAAGTCCACCTAGAACTTATACCAATAGAGCAATGTCACGACATCTCATCTGACACATCATCCACACCTGAGGCATTCTATTACAAACTGGTTGAAACCACAAACAATCTTGATAACCAACTGCACTACTGCAACAACATATCCAAAACTAAATTCTAACTCCCTCTGTCGTAGATACTCAGTGCTCCTTTGCAAGAATAGCACCTTAAATGAATGGAAAACATAAGACGCATCTTCATGTCTTCAAGAGCACACCCTCTGTTCAACATACATGCTGAACGCATTCACCTAATGCCTGATCCTCAAGCAATCCATGTACCACACTAGTACATTTAACAGACAAAAGTTCTCCCCCTATCTTTCACAAAAGATGCTTCTTCAGCAAGAAACACCCCAAAATCACCACATGATATCCTATGACAACTTCATGATCATATAGTGAGAAAGTACCAGGACCACATCCTTGTACCATAACCAACAAACTCTTGGATTGAGACCAAAATCACCATTGTTCCCTCTCATCCAGAAACTATCCATACCCTGTACAAATCCACCTTGAATTTTACAGCTATAGATATCCTTGTTCCCTGAGATACAATCCAATTGAATTTGGAATGCTTCACATTCCTCAAAGAGACATACAGATCCTCTTAGTTTGCTAGCTCGTCCAAATGTTCATCTCACTTGAAAAACTTCAAACACATGCCCCAAAGATCCTCAGCTTAGTTGCTTCACAAGCACTAAACTGACCCACTTCTCTCTAGCATGACTTGTAGCAGAAGAAACCACCTCTCTACAAGCATTCTGACCTCAGCAAGAGTCAGTCTTCCAGATGAACACTGCATGATCCAAGACAGCCTTCAATTTATCATTCTCCCATATGATAAGATAGAACACTTCTGATTCAACTGGTGAATATCAGCTTCCACAATCTGAACTCTAAGTTCAGAAACCATGATGTTCTAACATCAGTTAGGACATCCTGATCATATCACAGACATGATACATTATGGTTCTTGATAGAATTACCACTGGACTTACTATCAGCATAGTAATCCAACTGAAGATCTTCAGACAACACTGCGCCACCAGCTTGATCAATAAGAACTCCAAATAACCAAAGAGAGAAATAAACTCTCATTCAACTCCCAAAAGAAGGTAATCTTCCGTAAGCAACTTAAGGCTTCTACCACAAGCTCCAAGATATGAACAGTACAAGAACCTCCTTTGATTTTTAACCAACTACCCTTCTGCAGAAGAGTAATTAGTTCCAAGCACCCTGCTTGAATGCACTTATAGAAATCAACCAAATGCCACTGTTTGATTAATCTCATCTTTCTTCAGAGTTCCATAAAATCTTGTGATCCACCAATGAAACCTAATCTTCAAGTTACATAATCCACTAACTCCATAGCAAGCCATCTTAGATACACCAAGACTCAGACATGTAACATCTACTCCTTCTCGCAGCTCCCGCAAATTGCATGAGATAGACCTTTTTAAAGCATTAATTCCATTTATTTCAGAAAAGATCAACTTATCTTATGATGATGCGCCACAACATCAACTAAGACCCTGAAGTTTCTGCTTGATGTCACAATATCTTATCAGACATCCAGCTGAAGAATTCGGTTTTTCCTTCTGCCACTTAGAAGAACCTCCTCCCTATAACAGAACAAGAGTTACATGTTCTCATAGACTTGATCAATGATATCAAGTTAGAGTAGACATCCTTTATCCTACTTTACTGCACTACAACAACCCCTCACCTTCAGAGAAACCACACCTGCCAAAGTTTGATTCTTCATACGAGATTAGTCACACAAGGTCTTTACAAAAGGAATCCCACATTCCTTAAGTAGAGACTTCTGCAGAAAGTCAGAGATAATTGCCACTTATCCTTGACCTCCAAGATGAGCAAGATCACATGCTCCTATGCACCTAGATCAGAAATAAACTGACCCAAGCAGTGCTACCACTAGCACCATATTCTAGACAAGTTTCTTGCCAGGAAACTTTCTAGATAAGATTAGATGTTTCTAGTAAAAACTGGAACACACCTGCTGTACTCCAATACTTCTAGGTCAGAAATAAACTGAACTAAGAGAATTGTCTTCATCTTCACTTCCAACAGCATTATATTCTAGTCAAGCTTCCTGCCACAAAACTTCCTGGTCTGAATACATGCCTTGTAATAAATACTGATCCTACCACACACACGTGTATGGTACTGTTGAAATACAAATAGAGTAGGGTTTTTGTTATTGTTCCACAGAGATTGTTTAGAGATATCACCGCCGTTCTACAGCTGAATTTATTTCAAACTCTAAAGTAACAAAGGGTTTTGGTTGTTTTTAGTCTGAACGTTTGCATTCAAAGTTAAGTAATGAACGGTAAAAAGATTGGTTTTAACGATTTGTAAAAACATGCCAAGATTAGGGTTCGACAAACCATTTTTCACGGATAGAATCGATAAAGCGAATGAACTCGTTTAGACGATAAATGTAATCACATATCCTCCCAATATGTTTATCTCTAACACATATTGTGAGTTTTACCATTTTGATCCTTTGATGATCTCTCACTCAAACTATCAAAATGACAACATTCAAGTTCAATATTTATGAACATCAACACTCATAACTATCTCTAGCCAATGTGCATTGATGGATGAAAAACCTAGGTAAAGTGTAAGAACACATTTCTCAATCATGAACCAACACAGAGAATAAACCATAGAAACAAAGTTTTTCACCATACATTCATCACCCAAGAGTTCATAAGTTAGAATCAATACCAATACATACAAAATAAAGGTTTGTCTACCTTCTAACCTTGACACAAAAGAGAAATTAGCTCTCCATTGACATGGAAGCTTCACAAATAAGAAAATAGAGAAGAGAAACAAGCATCAATGACGATCTCTCGACGAATGATGCTTCCAATCTTCCAAAATAGGATGCTACAGTGTTTACAATGTTTTTTCTCTAAGGAAATGAATAGTGATCCACAAAAAATCTGATCAATTCTATTTATAAGGGGCTGAGAATCGCAGAGCGCGCTGCACCGCGCTAAGCGCGGTCTCATTTATTGCTAAACCGCCTTAGAACCCCGCTTAGCGGGCTCCAGACCGCGCTAAGCGGGCTACCCACTGGAATTCACTTCATCCTCGCGCTAGGAGCGCGCTTAGCGCGCTATAAGCATGCTCCAAAAATTGTTTTCTTCAAAAACTACTTCTAAGGAGTCTTCCTTGCTCCAAGCTTCACATTTCAATGTAAAAACCTACAATTAAAAACACAAAAGTTAAATAAATAAGTCTACTAATGCAAGTAACTATACTACGGTTATTTACCGGAAACAATGGGAAAAAGCATCGATTATCAAATGAAGATCACAAAAAGGTGCTAAAAACTAAACTAAATATTAACACAATTTAGCACCTAACAACTCTCCCCAACTTGTTTCTTTGTTTGTCCTCAAACAAAGGTAAGATAGAATAGAAACAAGAGGAATATCGGATAAGCAAACACAAACAAAAATCAATGGTTCAAACCGAATTGATACGCCTGCAAGTAATACTCAGCTCCGACAGAATCAAAATATGTATATGAAATAACTTCTAAACATAAATAACAAGCACTCATCACAAGCAAACAAATGTTCAAACAGGAATCACCTAATTTATTCAAATGAGCCAAGCTCAATATTTACAAGAGACAAAACACACACATAAGCAATTGTGCCACATCCAAAACAATTTATGCAATCATCTCACAATTAATGAAAACAATGGAAACAAAGATCACAAAAGGACTTTTATCAGTTGTAACTTGGCCGGGGTTAAGAAACAAGGGTCATATATACACGGCCATTGAACAAGAAAGGGTAAATTTCATGAAGAGCATTTTCTTTTCTAAACAACCATTCTTGCTCAAACTTCCAAATTATTCTCACAATGCATTCTATTTCTTTCTCTTTTGATTTCCACAATTTTTCTTTTTTTTTCTCTTTTGATTTTTAATTTATTTTTCCTTTTTCATTCTATTTTCGATTTCATTTGAGAATGCATTGCCCACAATTCCTTCTTCTCTTTTCACAATGAACCAATCTCCCCAACTTCAACAATACTACAACTTAAATCAAAATGCTCTTCAAAACGGTTAAAGTTCAGGTTCATGCTTCAATGATACAAAAATTTTCGTTTTAGGCTCAAGAGAGGTTTCTAATATTCACACACTCACAAGGTGACTTGAAGTGAATTTTGGAAAAGTGGTTCTACTCATAGTACTCAAAAAATTTGCCTTGATCATTTCTAAGTTTCCAGAATTTCAAAACCAAAAGTAAGATTAAACATAAAAAATTTGAGTAAGCAACAACTACTTGAATCCCTCAATAATTTGTGAACAATGGAGGAAACTCACATTTGTGGTTATGTCCTAATTAATTCCAATATGAACAAATATGCAAAATGAAGCAAAACTTGAAATTTATGTAAAGCAAAAAGTTCATAAACATATTAACGTTCTACAAAGCACAAACAGAGTACCTTTTTGTGCACCAATTCAGAATTTTATCATCACCATCAATGAATGGTGAAGCACATCACTTTTGATCAAAGAAACTAAAACTTGCTTCATCAATCGATTACCTTAGATTAAGAACAAACACAAAAAAAAAATTGTACCAAAAAAATATAAACATCAAACATCATCTGCCCGGATGGAAAATTCACTAATAATAAGAAAATATTAACAACAATGTCCAAAAATCAACATTCGCCCGGATGGAACTACAACAATCCTAAACAAAAGTTAATAATAATAGAAACATAGTAAACATAACAAAATACAAAATACAAAGATGGACACATCAAACCCATCAATAAGAACTTGAGCTCGACACTCCATCACCAGCACCATCATCACCACCGTCATCATCACCTGCCCCCTCCGGAAAACCAGGCCTGCCCTCAGACCACCTAGCATAAGCCATGAGGTCCTCTCGAGACCTCAAAGGATGATCAACATGTGGTTCCCGGATCTAGGAGTTGCAGCTGCATCATCAAATTATGCATGAATAAGAAGGCCCGCTGGTGAGCCTCGTGCATGGCCCAATTGGCCTCAGCACTCGGATCACGAGCACGCCCTGCAGGGGCAGCAGCAGCAACAGGAACAAAATCATCTAAATCAAGTGCCTGCAAACAATGACGAGTGATCAAATTATCATCCAGAATAACCAACTTTACATTCCCATGAGTTGGAAGGGTGACACGCGCCCTATGGCATAAGTCCATAATAAGTCCAGGATATGTCAAAGTACAGGCCACCCTATCACCTAACGGTGTAGCACTCACAACGATCCTCTTAAGCTCATTAGAAATGATATGTGCTAAGTCCACGGTCTTCTCGTCGTCCAGAATATAAGCCATAAGAGCTGATGTCTCCATGGGAATGGAGGAGGTGTGACTACGTGGCTTTAGGTTGTGCAAAACAACCGACATTACAACTTGAGCACCCGTAGTCAACACACCCCTCACGAACTTGAGAGGCGCTCCATTAGCGCTTAATTGGTATGTTTGCCCCCTCACACATAAAACTTCCCTAAACCGCTCGGCATTCCTGTTACGCCGAGCCATCATCCTTCCAAAATCACACAACTCATCTTCGGCCATCTCAAGGTGGTTACCAAGGTATGTATTAATTGCATCCCTCGAGAAATCAATTTCCTTCCCCCTTACCCAAGTTTTGAAGTTGAAAGGCTCACCATCGGAGGGAAAGGCATTCGCGAAGAATTCCCTCACGATATCTAAATGGTAATTGGGGTAAGGTGAAGAGAGCTTGTCCCATCCTTCACCTTGCAAAAAAGAAGCTATGTTGCGATAGCTTCCTTCAGGATCAATCAGAATAATTCTGTCGGCCCAAACTGTTCTCCTTTCTAGTTACTAATATCTTTGTTGTTGTTCAAGACCAAGGAATATAGTACTATCAAACTGGCCTGATGGAGTACGTCTGGGAGGGTTTGATGAAGATCCAACAACACGTTGCTTCTTACGTCCAGACATCTGAAAATAAAAAAACAGAACATACACAAAACAGCCATAAATGTTAATGAAAACAGCATTAAAATATCTTTAAATTCCTAAACAAATACTAAGAATCATCCAAGGAAAGCAAAACAGAATTTAGAAAAGGGGAATTTTTCTGCAAATCTCAGACCGCGTTAAGCGGGCTCTGCGAAATACAGAAAAATCCCCTCTGCAACAGAGGGTTTCCAAGGATACTCCTACTTCCTACACTAGAGATATGTACAGAAATACTTACAGCCACGAATACACAAAATCAAAAACCTAATTTATACAAAAAACCTAATTTCTAAATCAAAATCTCTAATTTCTAAAATTGAAGTTTCTAACCACATGCATTCCTACTAATTAAACAACAATACTGTAAATTGACGCAAAAAGAAGACAAAGATGAAGTAGAACATTGAACATACAACAAACAACCCAAAATGGGTTTTCTATATGAAAAATAAAAACTGAAAATGAAAAACTTACAATTGATGAAGAAGATGCTGAGGAAAAAGATGATTAATTTGAAGTTAGGGTACATGAAATCCAAGCAACTCACAAGAAATTTTTGTTCTTTGAGAAGAAGAGAAACTTGAGAAATTTGTGAAAAAGGGTGAAATGAGGCAAAACCTCAGAACCCTAGCAACATAATACAAAATCTGGGCCGAGTATTGCTTAGTGGGCCCAAAAAAATCATATTTTTTTTCAAAAATACGCAGGCCGCGCTAAGCGGGCTCTGGGCCGCGCTAAGTGTGCTGCCCACTGGAAGTTAAGGGTCATTTTTCCTCATACCGCGCTAAGCGCGCACTACAATACACAAACAACTTCCAGCAGCTCAAATCCAACTTCCAGCAGTTCAAAACATCATTTCGAGCAGCATAAAACATCAACTTTACAAAAAACATGATTTAAACAGCAAATTGACAAAAAGGACGATAAATACTTACAATGTTGGGGTGCCTCCCAACGAGCACTTGTTTAATGTCGGATAAGCTCGACGGACGAAGACGATCAATGAAGAACGTCTAGGAGAACAGAATAATTGTCACGATCAAAGTTACCACCAAGGTAGATTTTTAAGCGTTGAGCATTTACGGTCCAACAGTCTTTCTTTTCCAAATCCTCGATCACAATTGCTCCATAACTCTTTACCTCCTTGACACGAAACGGTCCGGACCACTTTGATTTTAATTTTCCCGAGAAAAGTTTCAACCGGAATTAAACAGCAGTACCATTTGCCCGACCTTGAAGTGCTTTTGCCGGATCTTCTTGTCGTGATAACTCTTCACCTTCTCTTTATACAACCAACTTGAATGATAGGCGGCATCCCGCATTTCTTCCAATTCCTGAAGTTGTATTTTTCTCTTTTCTCCGGCCAAGTTCGTATCAAAATTTAACAGCTTAAGGGCCCACAGTGCTTTGTGCTCCATTTCAATTGGTAAATGGCATGTTTTACCATAAACCAATTGAATTGGAGTTAAGCCAATTGGAGCTTTGTAAGCGGTATGGTATGCCCACAAAGCTTTGTCCAATTTCTGCGACCAATCTTTTCTAGAACTTGACACGGTTTTTTCTAAAATCCTTTTCACTTCACGGTTCGACACCTCGGCTTGACCGTTCGATTGTGGGTGGTAAGGGGTCGCCACTTTATGCGATACATCATAATGTTTTAAAACACTTTCAAGAGATGCATTGCAAAAGTGTGACCCGCCATCACTAATAAGAACCCGAAGAGTGCCAAAATGGGAAAAGATGTTTTTCTTCAAAAAATTTATCACCGTTTTGCCATCAGCCTTAGGTGAAGCAATCGCTTCAACCCACTTCGAAACATAGTCAACCGCCACTAAGATGTACTCATTTCCAAAAGAGAGTGGAAATGGACCAACAAAATCTATGCCCCAACAATCGAAAATTTCAACTTCTTGGATATTTTGAAGGGGCATTTCATATCTTTTTCCATTTCCCCCACTTCTTTGACAAGTGTCACAACTTTGCGTATGAAGATTTGCGTCTTTAAATAGAGTAGGCCAATAAAAGCCTGATTGCAAGACTTTTGTGGCCGTCCTCGAACCATTAAAATGGCCGCCATAAGGCGAGTTGTGACAATGCCAACGAATACTTTGAGCTTCTTCACTTGTGACACACCTTCTCAAAAGGTTGTCACCTCCTAATTTGAACAAATAAGGTTCATCCCACACATAGTAATTTGCATCCGACAAGAACTTATTTTTTTGGTTCCAAGTTAGGTCTTCGGGTACCCAACCAGTTGCTTTGTGGTTAGCAATATCCGCAAACCACGGCCTAACTTGGACTCTAAACAATTTTTCATCGGAAAATTCTTCTCGGATTTCCTTTTCAGTTTTGGTTACCTCCACGTTGATCAAACGGGACAAATGATCCGCCACTAAATTCTCTGAACCCTTTTTATCCTTTATTTCCAAATCAAATTCTTGAAGTAAAAGGATCCAACGGATGAGCCTTTGCTTCGAATCCGGTTTAATGAGCAGATATTTGATAGCCGCATGATCAGTGTAGATTACCACTTTTGACCCTATTAGGTAAGAACGAAACTTCTCAAGTGCGTATACAATCGCAAGCAATTCTTTTTTGGTTGTGGCGTAATTTACTTGCACCTCATTTAATACCTTGCTTGTGTAATGTATAGCATGAAAAGTTTTGTCCTTCCTTTGACCTAACACCGCTCCAACGGCATAATCACTCGCATCGCGCATTAGTTCAAAATTTAAAGTCCAATTTGGCGCGATGATTATTAGAGCGGTAATTATTCTCTCTTTCAAAATTTGGAAAGTAATAAGACATTCATCGTCAAAGAGAAATACCTGATCTTTGTTGAGCAAGTTGCTCAATGGCCTTGCTACCTTTGCAAAATCTTTGATCAAACGCCTATAGAATCCCACATGCCCCAAAAAGCTTCTGATTCCTTTGACGTTGGTAGGAGGAGGCAACTTTTCAATTACTTCAATCTTCGCTTGATCGACTTCAAGGCCTTTGGAAGAAACTTTGTGGCCAAGCACAATTTACTCCGTCACCATAAAGTTACACTTCTCCCAATTTAACACCAAGTTAGTCTTTACACACCTCTCAAGGACGGTTTCCAAATTCTTTAAACACAAATCGAAAGATGCTCCAAACACGGAAAAATCATTCATAAACACCTCCATTGTCTTTTCTATGAGGTCGGAGAAGATATCTTGAACACACCTTTGGAAAGTTATCGGCGCATTACATAAACCAAAAGGCATCTTTCGATAGGCAAAAATGCCAAAGGGACAAGTAAAAGTCGTCTTCTCGTGATCCACCGGGTCAACTGCAATTTGATTATACCCAGAATGTTCGTCCAAGAAACAATAGAATTGTTGCCCGGATAACCTCTCGAGCATTTGGTTCATGAATGGAAGTGGAAAATGGTCTTTTCTTGTTGCGGTGTTCAACCTTCTATAATCAATACACATTCTCCACCCCGTCACAATCTTTGTTGGGATTAACTCATTCTTATCGTTTCGGATAACGGTCATGCCATCCTTTTTAGGAACAACGTACACAGGGCTTACCCATGGACTATCAGAGATCGGGTAGATCATTCCCGCATCCAAAAGCTTCACAACTTCTTTCCGAACAACATCTTTCATAGTTTGATTCAAGCGGCGTTGTGGTTGAGCAACCGCCTTGAAATCCTCTTCCATAAGAATCTTGTGCATACAATAAGATGTACTAATTCCTTTAAGATCGGAAAGAACCCACCCTATAGCTTCTTGATTTATTTTCAACACTTGAATCAAACGGGTTTCTTCTTTATCGGACAAAATGTTGCTAATAATAACCGGATTGTTCCCACTTTCATCAAGGAATGCATACTTCAAATTTGAAGGAAGCACCTTCAATTCAAGCTGAACTTTATCATCACTTGGTTCTTTCTTCAACTCTTCATTCTCAACTTCCCACAGTTGTAATTCTTTGAGAGATTCAAGCTCTTTCAAACATTCCTCAAGAGCTTTTTCTTCTTCATCAGAAAACACTTCAAAAGAATCATCAAGAGCCATTTCCAAAGGAGACACTATATGAACATGATTAGAAACCTCCAAAGTTGCTTCTTCAATTGCATCGATATGAAAGCTATCATGCTTGTCTTTGGAATGCTTCATTACTTTGAATAGACTAAAAGATACCTCTTCATTTTGAACCCGCACTTTCATAAGGCCATCATCGACATCTATCATCATGCGAGCGGTATTCATAAAAGGGCGACCAAGAATTAGAGGAGCATCATCATCCTCTTCCATATCAATAACAATGAAGTCCACCGGTCGACTTTCACCAACACATCTTGCGCCAACCCAATAGGATGAGTGGTAGATTTGTCGGCCAATTGTAATGTCATCTGGATACCCTTAATTTCAATTTTCCCAAGCTTTTTCACAATAGATAATGGAATTAGATTGATGCTTGATCCCAAATCAATAAGGCCATTTCCAACAAAGACATTACCAATTGTAACGGGTAAGGTAACTCGCCCCGGATCGGCTTCCTTCTTCGGGAGAGTTCTTTGAATAATAGCACTACAATTTGCCGCAGGAACAACGGTTTCCGGCTCCGAATATTTCCGCCTCTTTGTAAGAATATCCTTCATAAATTTGGTGTACTTCGGCATTTGCTCTAGAGCTTCAGAAAAAGGGATGTTGATTTGTAGTTGCTTAAAGATATCCATGAATCTTGAGTATTGCCTAGCATTTTCTTTCCTTGTCGGCACGTGAGGGTAAGGTATATTTTGAGTCGGTATCGGATTTATCATCTCCTTCCCCCTCTTAACTCTCACATGTTTCTCTTTTTTCTTCACTTCCTCCACAGTCTCATTTTCAACTTCAACAATATCATCATTTTTCTTTTCAACTACAACATCATCACTATTATTATTTTCAACTTCAACATTATCATTTTTCTTTTCAACTTCTTCATCCTCATCACTATCCTCCTCAACAATACCATCATTTTTTTCTTCTTCCATCCTCTCATTTTCTTTTGCTAACTCCTTCCCCCTTCTAGTAACGATTGCTTTGCAATGCTCCTTCGGGTTTACTTGAGTATTTGCGGAGAATGAAGGACCCGATTGTTGCTCAGCTATTTGCTTGGCAAGTTGCCCCACTTGGTTTTCGAGATTCTTTATTGCCGCATCACTACTCTTTTGGTTGGCCATAGACATTTGAATGAATTGATTCAAAGTGTCTTCCAACTTAGAGCTAGGAACCGGAGGTGGTGGAGGTTGATAAGGATTTTGCCGGTTTGAAGAACCGCCACCATAACCTTGATTATTTTGATAGTTCCCCCTCGGTTGATATCCTTGATTGTTTTGGTAATGTTGTTGAGGGTTGCTTTGATAAGGTTGTTGTTGTTGTCTTCCTTGATAATCTCGTTGATTGTTCATGTAGTTCACTTCTTCAAATCCCGGAGGAGGGCAAAATCCGGTGTCGTGCTCTCCTTTGCAAATTTCACAACATGCAACTTGTTTACTCTTGCTTGGTTGCTCCTTCATTTCCTTAATTTGTTGAGTCAAAAGTTCCACCTGTTGAGCTATAAGCTTATTTTGCGCTAAGATTGCATCATTAGTTCCTAATTCAAGTACCCCGGGTTTCTTTTGCGAGTTGGTACGGTTTTGACTTTGAAGATCATTAAGAGTCATTCTATTGATGATATTCGTAGCTTCTTCGGCACTCTTTGATAACAAAGCTCCACCAGAAGTGGCATCCAATAATAACTTGCAATTTGGTTGGAGACCATTTCTGAAGATGTGAATTTGAGTTAACTCGTCAAACCCGTGGCCTTTGCATTTTCGAATCAGGGATTTAAATCTTTCCCATGCTTCATTTAGAGACTCATTAGCACCCTGAGAGAACACATAAATCGCAGTTTTTGATTCCACAAAACGATTGTGAGAAAAGAACCTTTCTATAAATTTCTCCTCCAGAACATTCCAATCGGTCATCACAACAAGAGTTTGGTCAAGATACCAATCCTTAGCTTTGCCTATCAAAGCATGAGGAAATAGTCTCTTGAATAAAGGTAACTCTTGCACTTGATCCACTCCGGCTGCTAATGCTATCTAGTAAAATTTGGTGAGAAAAGCGAAAGGGTCTTCATGATCCATTCCCGTGAACGGACTTCCATATAACAAATTCAGAGTTCCCATTTTCATCTCAGCTTGCCTTCCATTATTTGCATTGTGAGAAAACTGAGCGGAGTGACGCGGACTATTTACACATGGTGTGGAAGCGGGTGGTGGTGGTGGTGGATGCTCCATGAATGGCGTGAATTGTGGAATTGGTGGTGGTGTAGAAGTCGAACCTTCTCCTTGTTCTTGCCTTTGTCTAGCTAGTTGCCTCCTCCGTCTAGTTTTGCTATTGAGTCTACGAGCGGTTCTTTCAATCTCGGGATCAAATAGTAGTTGGCCCGCTGGTAGTTTCCCTCGCATAAACAAAGTCTGCACACTAAACAAAACAAATCAACAAGCACAAGAAAATTTTTTAACAAGTCTAAAACTTCACAACTATTACAATGCTTGCAATATCAATTAACAATCCCCGGCAACGGCGCCAATTTGTTGAAATACAAATAGAGTAGGGTTTTTGTTATCGTTCCACAAAGATTATTTAGAGATATCACCGCCGTTCTACAATTGAATTCGTTTCAAACTCTAAAGTAACAAAGGTTTTTTGTTGTTTTTAGTCGGAACATTTGCATTCAAAGTTAAGTAATGAACGGTAAAAAGATTGGTGATCGTACCTGGATCAGACAGTATCTGGTGGCCAACAACATCGTCTGGACTTCAGCTCCGGTGAGGTTGAAGGATGGCGGGGGGGGGGGGGGGGGGGGGGGGGGGGGGGTGTACTTGCAAGGTACTCCGACGCTCAAGTAAGGCAAGGGTCACAAGTAAAAGCGAGTACAAGGTTAGAGTAAGAAAGTGTGTGTAACCTGACCCTCTCAAGTGAGAGGGTATTTATAGAGAGCCCCCAACGCGGGACCAACGGTTACTTGCATTGGGCTGGATCGCCAGGCCCAATCCAAGTAACTGCCAGGGCTTATGTGGCGTAGTGAAGACCAGCACGTGGTCTTCGCCCTGGGGTAACCGTTCCTAGATCTCCGGAATTAGGGCAGACCGATTCCATCGGGAGTGGGCGGTTACATGAGAACGTGTCCTCGTGGGGAGGAGTCTTGTGTGTCGGGGAGAGACGTGTCCTCGCGAGGAGGACTCTTATGTGAGAAAAAGATGGCTCCTCGCAGGGAGGAGCACCTGAATGTCGAGGAAGAGCGAGCCCTGGGGGGCTTGATGCCTCTGCTCAACGGACTCTGCTGATCCCAACAATGCTGAGGGGTGGCACGTGCCCGACGATGTTGGGGCGTGTATGTACCCAACAGTGGTCTTGTAAAGAGGTCCTTGTTGGGCCATCTCATATCCTGTGGGTTGGGCCATCTCGACTGAGGGGCAGACCCTGGCCCAGTCCAGAATAGGAGCCCCCTGTCGCTCCCAGGATTTTCATCCAGGTACAAACGCGAAAGTGGCGCGGAAAACAGAGTCGCCAGCCGTGTAAATTTATCCCAAGAGAGGGAAAGGGAACACCGCATAAACCTGAGGAAGAGGGAAAGGAATGGTCATCGTAACCATAGCCTGGGTTCGGGAATCGGTTACGCGAGGGGAAGGTGTTAGAACCCCACGCGTCCATCGTACTCGATGGGATCCACGCTTGTTGTCTATTCTAAGGGTGAGTTATCCTAACATCTAAGGCTGCACTAAAACGGGGGAGGGGAAGACAAAGACAGACTCGGTAGGATGTCGACGTCCTAGGCCTACGTACCCCCTTTATGCAATGGGGAATTCAGAGTCAACGTAGTTCGGACCAAGTTCTTTTTGTGTTTTTTATGAGCGACGTTAAGTTCGCGTCCGGCAGTTAGGGTCGATGCCTGTTTGCGACTCAGACGGAAAGTAACGTGCCCTTTTTGAAAATAGCCTTTAGTTTGACGATCCCGAAGGATAAAAAGGTTTGAAGTTTGTTTGTATTTTTTAGGATAGAAGTGACTTGAGTTAGTTCATAACTCAACTTGAACCAAAGTCTATAACACGGGAGCGAATGTGTCGCATGGTCGCCCCCAATGGGACGTATGCTCAACACTCCAGAAGAGAGAAGGGGGACCCCTCAATCTTCATTTCCTATGTTTAAGGCTCGTGTGCAAGGCAAGTTGACCTTATTAAGTATCTTAGAGATGTTATGAGATGAGAAGAGGGACTCAAAAGAAAAGAAAAAGACTACGGGGAAAAATCTATCCTAATGTTATCATGCAAAGATGGCCCTAAGGGGGGGTTTGACAACAACCTAAGCCTAAGGAAAAGAAAAGATGGGAGAAAGAAAGAATGAGAGTGGACATGGATACTTATCCACACCCTTAAATAACTTACATCAGCCTCTGCATAAAAGGTTAGTACAAACAGAAATAAGTGACGATAAGACGAATGAAACCCAAACAAGTCACTAACCAAAGGGAAAAGGTTACAAACCAAATGAAACTCATCCCAACCAGAATATGGATGACCTAAACATGTGTTAGGAAGTCAAAGGAGCAAACCCAAAAGATGGCACTAGTGCATTTTCAAACAAATAATCAGACATGGTCAAAGATGTGCATACAAGAAGATCTCAAACAAAGAGCAATCAAACGATTAGCAAAACATCTTCTAAAATTACCAAATTAAAATTTAATACACCTCAACCAGTGGCAAACAACATATTAAAAATTCATGCAAAAATTCACAAGATAGGTCACCCCAACAATTATGCAAAGTTCAGACAAGAAACACAACTCAATATGCAAAAGAGGAGGACTAAAATGAAATATGAAATGATTTTAAAAATGAGAGAAAAATATTTTAAGGCAATTTAGTGTGTTGGTGAAAAATATGCAAAAAAAATGAGTTCAAAATGTTTTATGGGTGATGAGAAATAAATTCTACAATGCAATGTGTGCAAAATGAAACAAATTCAAAAAGAAATTATTAAAATAATTAATTCAGACGCCAAAAATAAAATAAAATGATAAATTAAAATTTGAGAAAATTTTATAAAACTATAAAAATGCTTCATGAATTTTTTGGGATTTTTTAAATGCATATAACTATTTTTAAAAATTAAAAATGAAAAACAACCAATTAAATAACATAAAATAAATGTGGAAATATGCAAGGGGGTGTAAGCAGCAAACCATACACGTTAAAAATATAATGGGCTTAAAAAGGGGGGTGTGGAAAGCAGCCCAAAACACTAAAACCCAATCAGCAAAAAAAAATAAAACAAAAAAAGCACACGTGGGCTTCAGTCCACCACGTTGACTGCATACTTACCCTTTGATCAATCTGACGCGCCATGATCAGTCAACACAAAGTCTAAGTAATCATGATAGAGGGCTTAGATCTAGAGCACACCACAAACAATGTGCACACGCGTACACAGGATCATCAGAAATTAAAAAAAAAAAAGTTACACGTGAGTGGCACATGGAATCATTAATGTGTTGTCACTCTAATGGCCAATGGATTCATCAGACGTACCAGATCAAACCATCAAAACAAAAAATTAATAAAAGGAATGGTTGAGATTTGTGGAACATGATAGTTATTATAGGATGTCACGCATACAACCCACAAAATAAAACACATTTTTAAAATGCGTGGCAAGCTAGGGACCGCACGATCTGGCTGATGGACGGTCATGATTCAATCTTCTGCCTCAAAACCCTAGCCTGGCCGGAGAAAGAACCAGACGCCGGAACTAGGGTTCCGGTCGTCTTCTCCGTTTACCTGCAACCAAAAGAAACCCAGAACGTGCAAAAGAATGTACCTTCCTGACCAGAATTTCACCAGGATCTCAAATATCCAATTAAAAATCACAAATAATCAACACACAATGAAAAACGAATGGAACAAGCTAGGGTTCAAAAATTTCAAACTCATCAAACAACCGAATCACGCGTCCAAACTCAAAGCAAAATACATCAGAATCATCAGTGGATTTCAAATATTATTATATGCATCAAAAAGAGAAGTTTAGAGAGCATGCAAATCATCACTAACCTGAGATCAAGCAATCTGTATCCTTGCTTTTAGCTTCCAACGAAGGGTGGTTTGTGCTCTATGGATCCCAAGGAGGAAGACTGAGAAAGAATTTTTGGAAAAGCTGCTGTGGATTGAGAGATTCGAATGATTGAATCTTTAGGGTTGCAAACTTTGTTCTCCTCAAAATCACATGTCTTCTTTTCCAACCAGTGCATGAGTTAACTTAAATACTTAGGAATCCACTGATAATCATTTGGGCCTTGTTAATTCCTCACTTAATGAGTTTAGGGTGATTTTGGAAAATTACATAATGTGAAATACACCCTCCTCCATGCATGTATATCCAAACCCTTGATGATGGATCACTTAAGTAACAATTGCTAATCACACCTGAATTGGATTTGGGCCTTGAGATGTTTTGGTTCATGAGTTTTGAATGATCTTGTAATTTTGCACAATGGAAAATAAGTGATGAATACACCATGGATTCACTTGATTCAAAGGCCAAAAATGACCCTTATGGATTGTTCTTTGATGTTAAAATGTGGCTTGAAACAAAGGAATCAATTATAGGTCACTATGTCCCAAAATACCAAAGTTGTGAAAATGGAACCCTAAAAACCACCTTGCCTTCTTTTGGTCATAACTTGAGTTTCACAAATGATATGGAGACCATCTTGTACTTGTTGGAAAGGGGGAGAAAAATATATTCAACTTTCATGTTTGAGGAAAATTCATTTGAAGCTTTCTTGATGATGAAAAGTCAAGTTGAAAGTAGTGTAAGAACTTGCCCAAAAAGGAAACTTTCAAATTATAGGTCATTTCCATATTTAGTAACTTTTGTACCAACCCTTGATTCTTGATAAATGGCATGAAACTTGACTCTTGAAAACCATATGAGAATGTGAGACCTTGAAAACCTTGGAGAGAACCTCAAAATTCCACAGTTGACTTCCCCTCTCAGTGTTGACTTTTCCCCAATTCTCCTGATTCCCAATCCATTGGCCAATTGAATCTCTCATGAACCAAACTGATGGACAATCTTCCATTCCAAGATACTTAGGGACCCAAGGAATACCATGGAATCAAGTCTTGCCCAAAAAATCAGAAATAAACTGACTTTATAGCAAACCCTAGTTTTGGTACCCTCAGTCTCGGAGGAAATAACACAGTCTCCAAATCCAAATTCCTCTGAATATGATGTGTATCCTCTCCAACAAAGATAAGATATGTCATTTGGTGATGATAAAAACCCAAGAAGCTTGCCCATTGGAGCAATAAACCCAAGAATCTCAAATCGCTAATTCCTGCACTAGTTAAGAGAGAGTGATCCACTTGAGCTCTCTTTGACAATATAAGGACTCTTGCTTGACCCCTTGAAGAACATCTTCTTCTCTTAAACTTGCCTCAGGCACCTTGACCCCATGCTAAGAACCAATGATATGCACACATGATAATGCAAAAAGGGAAACATAAGCCAGTTAGTACTCAAAGTAAGATAGCAAATTTTGGGTGCTACAGCTGCCCCTATTCAATCAACTTGGTCCTGAAGGTATGATAGCGACGGCTCTCAGACATTCCAGGATGCACGGAGATTGAATACCGAAAGAGCCCCAGAAATTTGCTAACGGTGAGAATAATGAAATGGAGCGTGCTGAAAAATAAGGAGTACGATCACAACCATACCCACAAAAATAAGACGAATACGACCTCAATCGTACCCGCAAAGGAAGACTGGCCTCAATCACTCTGCACACAAAGAAAACATGAACACGACCTCAATCGCACCCGTAAAACGAATACAACCTCAATTATACCCGCAAAGGAAGACTGGCCTCAATCACTCTACCCACAAAGAAAACATGAATACGACCTCAATCACACCCGCAAAGGAAGACTGACCTCAATCACTCTACCCACAAGGAAAAAATGAATACGACCTCAATCGCACCCACAAAACGAATACAACCTCAATTGTACCCGCAAAGGAAGATTGACCTCAATCACTCTACCCACAAAGGAAATAGGAATACGACCTCAATTGCACCCACAAAATGAATACAACCTCAATTGTACCCACAAAGGAAGACTGGCCTCAATCACTCTACCCACAAAGGAAATAGGAATACGACCTCAATCGCACACACAAAATGAATACAACCTCAATTGTACCCGCAAAGGAAGACTGACCTCAATCACTCTACCCACAAGGAAAAAATGAATACGACCTCAATCGCACCCACAAAACGAATACAGCCTCAATTGTACTCGCAAAGGAAGACTGACCTCAATCACTCTACCCACAAAGGAAATAGGAATTCGACCTCAATCGCACCCACAAAATGAATACAACCTCAATTGCACCCGCAAAGGAAGACTGACCTCAATCACTCTACCCACAAAGGAAATAGGAATACGACCTCAATCGCACCCACAAATTGAATACAACCTCAATTGCACCCGCAAAGGAAGACTGGCCTCAATCACTCTACCCACAAGGAAAAAATGAATACGACCTCAATCGCACCCACAAAACGAATACAACCTCAATTGTACCCGCAAAGGCAGACTGACCTCAATCACTCTACCCACAAAGGAAACATGAATACGACCTCAATCGCATCCACAAAACGAATACAGCCTCAATTGTATCCAACATAAAGTGGACTTCATCGGGGATAACGTGAAACAAAACTTCTGGTTTAAACCACCCCTACTGAGAAAGGGAAACTGGCAAACAAAATATATCAAGCGAGAACCGACTACCAGGCAAGAACTGGATTTTACAAAAGAGAAAGGCCAAACAAAGGCACACTTCTAACGGACCCACGATCCACAGATAAGATGACTCCGCTGGGGAAAGGAGAAGTCTGAATAAAAGATTCTGCCGGGGAGCACAAGTATGAGGAACGCATCCCTCCAAAATCTCCTGAGTTATGCCATCTCTGCTGGGAAAGAGAACTGGCAAGGGAAGCATCAAACCTGGCTTATGCTTCGAATGCAAATGTTTGAATTTTGCCGTAATGCTCCACACGAAGTGGAAATGCTACGCGTTTGAGAATGCAATGCAAATGCTTATGATATGTAAAATGGGTCCCTCCAGCAAAATAAATCCTGGAGAGAAAAGACCAATTCAGCTGGGGATGACAAAAATAAATTGTCCTCTGAATCCAAGAACTCTGCTGAGAAGGATCACACTGACCAACTCTTTGGATCCACAACCTGCCGGGGATGAAATCCAAAAGCATATACACTCTACCGGGGATTACACATGTCCTGAACTTGAGATTCCTCCACTGCTGGGGGAGTTGAGAATGAATGCCAATAACGGAACCGGAAGTTCGTTGCTGAGGTTTGCCAGTAACAGATGGGCTTAGGACATGCTGGGGAAAACAGTCCATGATACCATCCTGCTTGGGGATACTGCTGAACTTAGCCTGCTGACGGGGAGAATGACTTTACTCCCATCTTGCTGTGGATTAGAATATGACATCGTCGGTGAAAGCACGCTTCCTGACTGGATGGGGAAGGTGAACACCTTGATTCTGTGGGGAAATAACGTCTTGATCCAGAGAAAATACTTCCCAAGTCTCCTGCTGGGGAAGGTCTGCTCTGCTGAGGAAAGGTACAATCTCAATGCTGGGGAGAGCAACCCTACTAGGGGAGTACAATCCTGTTGCCCTGCAACCTGACTTGTCTTTATGGTCATAAACGGCCCTTTGAACTTTCCACTTGCCCCAGACCACCAGGTCTAATGGAAGAAATCATCTCAAGAGGATTTTATAGAAGACCGTGCGTTCGCACTGCCCTAGGGTCTTCAAACTCTTTGAGAGATTTATCATATCTCGACATAACTGCCCCGGTCTTCATAATCCATGAAGTACACTACCTCGAAAGGGATTGTAATGACTTGAAAATACTTTGCTTTAGTATTTTGAACCTCGAGGAGGTGTTTTCAATTAACCATTTTCAGGAGTGGACAATCTCTCATGCTCTAGAGGTGGCCTGCCCCAATTCTTGAAGGACCTTTTCCCCTTGACTGATCTTGCAGAGATTTGTCAAATCGACTTGATTGCCCCTGTTCGGCTGCTTTAGGGAGAGTTTTCAACGTGACTGCTCCAGATTAGCTGCATCTTTAACATGACTTATTGGGGAGAGCCCACTCTACACTGAGTCTCTTGGCAGCATGCCCCTTGATATGATTGTTCTTCAGAATTTTCAAGCATCCCAACTTGGCAGGATCAAGCTTCTTGACTGACGTTCACTGTGTAAGCTGCATTGATGCTTGGGCACATGTATGCAAGCAGAACCAGTTATTTAGGAGAATGATAATTCTAATGCAAAAAATATGTTAACCTTGAAGTTTTTATTGAAAATGCGTCGCCAAGCCTTGTGAACAAATCACTAGCTGGGATGCGACCTTGATTTTTGAATGGCAAAATAATGCGCACATGCAATACCAACCGATCCTATTAGCACAACTCATAGGAGTCAAGAACGCTATCCTGTTGAAGTACGCTTTCGGAATAAACCCTATTTCAATTAGGACTTTTAAGGGTTGTAACGTGGTCTGGTTCACGGTTTCAGAAAAAGGATTTATGGCTCAAAATTTATCGGTGCCCACCCACTCTTCGTGATGTTCTCCAGTCCTATGTTCAGTTAATCTGACCCAAATGCTCATCTCTCAAAAGGTTTATGATCTTTAAGGAACCTATGCCACTAATGGTTTGGCACCTAAGGGAGTTTTGGAATGACAGTCACCCCTTTTTATCTTTTGTGTCTGTAATCACACGAATTTGTTCTTATCGAGGATTTTCTTTTGTAATGCTTTTCGCTTCTTCTTTCTTTTGCTTTTTGATCCCTAATTTTTGCCTGGACTGACTCTTTTGAGCTTTTCGATTTTGAAGTCCAGCAGGATGCCCTAACTTTTGCCTAAGTCGCTTGTTTTCAAGTTTCGACTTAGCGGGCTTTCTTTTTTTTTATTCCCCTTTTTGAACAAAGCGTGTGACACTGGTTGTCTTACTTGCTTGAAAGGGTTGTGACTGCCTCACTCCTTGATTGTTAATGGATAACCATTGTGGTTTCACGTCTCTTGACCTCTTGACGGTGGGATAGAAGGTAATGGTTCCTCGGATGCACACTCTCCTTGGAATTTGAACGCTCGGTCAGACTAACTGACACCGACCCTGCCCCTGGGTTAAGTATGAGGGTTTTTTCGTATGAAAGAAGCTCCTACTTCAAGGCTCAAAGGGGTTAACAAGGGTCTATCTCCTTATCTCTCCAGTGTTTGTGAATTGGAAATAATGCTTGTACATCCTTAACAGGGTTTTATCCAAATGCGCACCATTAGAAATCTGCGCTCTTATCTCGTCATCCTCCCTCAAGAGTTCTAAACAAGAAAATTGGTATTGCAGTGCATATAAACATTTAAGAGTGAACACGAACGGATTACTTCAAAGAAAAACATACTCATTGCATTAATATCATCATTAAAAACAAACCAGTCTTACATGCATACAATGCTTTAAGAAATGAAAAACTACAAATGAAGATGCAGTAAAAAAACTGAAGATCGCCATCGTTGAGGAGACTTGGCTCAGTCTGGACTTATTATTTCTGATGACGCTCTTGCAATCTGATGCTTACTCTGACAAAGAAGCTTCAATCCAAAGGGGGTACCATCTGGCGTGATGACCTTCAAGTCAACCAAGTCTTGCATCTTGTGCTGGAATACATTACACTTATCAATTTATGCCCAAACGTTCTCGAGTGGAACTCGCACCTAGCAGTCATGTCATAATCCGGAGGAATAGAGTACGGTACCAGCGTGGTACTCCTCGTTTGAATCAGAGAGTTCTTGAGCAGATGAGCAAACAACTGACTATAAGGGATAGGAATAGGATCAAATATCCTCTTGGGTCTTCTTGGTCTCGGTTGCCCCTGCTGCTGATAATTCTGCTGTTGATGCTGATTTGGGTGCCCCACCTGCGCTTGCACTTTCCTTTCCACATTTGGCTGAGGCACAAACAAAGGTTGCTGGCGTAGAGCATCTGCAGCAAAAGGTTGTGGAGAAGGTCCATGACATGAGGTGGATCCTGCAGAGAGGGGAGGAGTCCCCACTTCTTTTGTAGTAATTGGGGTAAAATCACCTTGTATATTCACGCCGCCCGACGTGAATTCAATTGCCCCTGCATCAATCAAATCCTGGACTTGGTGCTGAAAGGCCCTACATTTTTCCACAATATGCCCTGGTGCCCCAGAATGGAAATCACAATGGGCTCTTGCATTGTAGCCTGGTGGGGGATTACCAGTGAGAGGAGCCAAAGTCCTTTTATGTACCAGTTGTAACTGAAGGAGATGCTGCAATAGCTGAGAATATGGCATAGGGAGTGGATGAAAAACTCTTTCAGGCTGCTTCGGTCTCTGTGCACACTTTTTATTCTTAGGCTTATCTTGGGAGACACGACCTGGCTGCTGTTGGGAAAGTTCTGGAACTTCAGCCTGTGGAAGAGATTCACGAGGTAATCCACGATTTAAATCAAATTCCAAAGAGATGGGAGGAGTAAGGATCTCTGTTGTGGAAGCGGGCACAGGACTGTCTTCCTTCTTCAACACCCTATTCAAAATTTCCATGACCAAACCCATCTGAGTCTTCATCTGATTGACCTCCTCCCTCAGCATCTTCTGGTCTTGCATGAGAGTTTTCATATTCCCCATAAACTTCTCCATCTGGCCTCGCATTTCCCTCAACTCAGCTTGAACTTGCTCCATGATCAACTCTTGAATGACCTAAGGAGTTAAGTCTGCAATTCTGAAGAAAACCAGATCAGAATATGAATAACCAGCCTTGAACACCTGTTATGCACAATGATTATGCAAAATGATTATGAATATGCAAATGTAAATGAACATGCTTGAATATTCACAGGGCGATCCACCCCTTGATTCCAGGTTGACACCAAGATAGGACGGAACTTCTGCTCATGTATTAAGAAAAACCAGAGGAAAACCAAATGTCAACAATCACAATCCAAGATAACAAGTCTGAACACAATAATCATAGATCCTAACCAACAGCCTGGCGGTGGTCCAAATAATGAAAGAAAACAGAAGACTACGGCATGTCATCAAAGTCCACAAGTGTCAATCCCCCCCATCCATTATGCTTTTTGCTCCAGTCTTGAATTTCCTTGAACAACTTTTTGGTGTCGGGATGCTTCGGTCTCTGAATTAGCTCTTGAATGAGAACATCTCTCATATGCATGATCCCTTTCAAGTATCGGCAATGCAACTCCCAAGCATCTTCTCCAGAAACATCATCCATGCTAGGACCCTCATTTCTAGGTCTCTTCACTTCAGCTTGGATCTTCAGTTCCTCTATGGAGGCTATGGCTTCATTGAGTCGACCCTCGACTGCTTGTCTCTGGAATACCCCTGATAGGATCTCAGCGTCTTTTTTCTTGAGCTTCAACTTCAATTGATCAATCTGAGCTAGATAATCGTCTTCTTTTCGCTTATTCTCAGCCATTGCAGTTTCTCGGTGGGCATTGAACCTGTGAATTTTTAACAAAGCCTTGTCCAATTCCTCCTTCTTAGACTCGAGAACCTTACTGATACTGTCTAGAGCTTGCTTCATCCTTTGTCTGGCTGTGACCTTGTCAGCTAGCTCCTTCTCTGCCTCAGCGAGAAGCTCTGTCTTCAACTTGGCGATATGAACAGCTTCACCCCGCTCATGTTTCAACTGATAAATCTCTCTTTGTAGCTCATAATTTTCTTCTCGCAGCTTTTCCTTTTCAGCCCATAACTTGTTAAACTCCTCTATCTCAACTGTGGTAGGAGGCTCAATCAGCAAGGGGTAAGATGGTGGTTCTTTGGAGAATGGCAAAAGCTCCTCCTCTACCCTTTTCTGAATCCAATCTTCATACGCGAAAAATGTTCTGTTGTTGCTCTTCCCAAAAGAAATCTTCCCCTTCTTATGACGATCTCCCCAAGTATTTGCAGCTTCTTTTAACAGTTCTGGATTGGTTTCCCCACTCAGATATAAAGATTATTGGACCTCCTCGTCTCTTGGTGGCTCTTTCAAGGCATACCCGAATTGCCTAATAGCAAGAATAGGGTTGTAGTTAATTCCCCCTTTCCTTCCTATTAGAGGCACATTTGGGAGACCTCCGCAACTAATCATGATATCTTGGCCCAACAAGTCACGGTTAACCCAAATTAGATTATTTGCTCTCAAGCCCATCAATCTTTTGGAACGCTCCAAAGTTCCTTGGGTATCTACAAATGCCCCTGATTTGGGAAGACGATCAGCAAACCATTTGTAGAAGATTGGCGCACAAAAATAAAGGGGCCCTCCCCTCCTCTTCTCATTCTTATAATGCACTGAATAATACAGATCTCCAAGCAAAGTAGGTACCGGATTCTTCATGGTAAATATCCGGACAGCGTGCATGTCCACAAAATCCTTCATATTTGGAAACAACACCGTTCCATAGACACACATAGCCAAGATGGCATTAAAAACTGACCAACATCTAGCCTTAGCATACACAGCAGCCTGTTCTACCAAAAATTTCACATGAAAGCCTTTACACCCTCCCTTACTGGCAATGTTATTTTTCAACAAAGATGGATCCAAATGCAAAGCCTCGGAAACCTTTTCCAAAACAGGGAGTTCTTCAGAAGGATAGAAAGGAGCTTCTTCTTTAATGGAAACATCCAGAATGAGAGAAAATTCCTCCAATGTCGGAGCCAAAAGATAATCAGTGAATAGAAAACAACGCAGGTGAGGGTCATAGAATTGCACCAGAGTGTACAAAGCCCTATACTCGTATTCCGTGATGTTGCGAGCAAAATCCAGAATTCTTCCATACTCTTCTCTAAAGTTTGCCAATACCCCAGGTTCTACCATAGACACAATCTTGTGAACGGTATCCAGAAAAAGTGATGGGAACTTGTACATTATGATGCTCTTTCTCTTCCCAGTACTCATCCTTAATAGTCTTCAAAAACCAGAATCAAAGTTAGGATGCAACCCTTCAAATGAACAAACATGTTAGGATGCAGAATGATGATGCAAATGCACACATGGGATCAAGGACGCCACACAGACTGAACAACTGCTGCACTGAACCACTGTATAATCTCAAAGGTCTGCCCAAATACCCAAAATACCAAAATGACCATAGTACCACACTGATAAACCTGCTAATCAGAAAATCGGGTATGTTGAAGGTCAAGGTTACCTGCAAACCTGTAAACACCCTGCCCTCTCACATGTGGGTACTAGAAAGCCGAGGATCCTCAATATCACGGGCTCTCAGGTCGAGAAATGATGATATGGTCACCATTTCTGGTTTGGCATCATCACCAATCGAGGAGGCCTCAACTGATTCCCCTCAAAAAGAAAACATCCTATGGCAAGTCCTCAGTTTCGGCACTGAGGTCGAGAAGTAATAATATATTCATCCCTCGGGGTACAGTACTATCGCCAAACGAGGAGTGCTTCCACCGATTCTTGTCCAAAGGACACCCTATAGCAAGTTCCCAGCATTGGGTCCTCGGATCGACATGTGTAATAGGTTTGTCATTTCTGGTCTGTCGTTATCACATCTCGAGAGGAGTGTCGTTACTGAGTTCTCGGGAATGGTCGCCAGAGTTGACAGTTTTCCAGGTTACATTCAATCATCTGTACCAATGCGCAGGATAGAACATTACCAAAGAGAACCTCGTCTGGATGTGGAGTTTTCATGTATACTATGTTTGGCCAAATGCCACACGAGTCACACTACTTGCCACGCTAATCCTACGTGTATCCTCAAGCCTGTGTATTGGGCTTATCGCTCAGAACTCCCAACCCGCCAAACAGAAAAACAGTGCAGCAGCTGATAATAATATGCAATGCAGAAAATAAAATAAAGCAAAACAAAAAACAAAACACCCAAAGAAAACAAAGACAAGCAAGCGCTAGGATTGACTCGTTTAGGGATGGACCAGCATAGGTCAACCAGAGTCCCCAGCAGAGTCGCCAGCTGTCGCTCCCAGGATTTTCATCCAGGTACAAACGCGAAAGTGGCGCGGAAAACAGAGTCGCCAGCCGTGTAAATTTATCCCAAGAGAGGGAAAGGGAACACCGCATAAACCTGAGGAAGAGGGAAAGGAATTCGGGAGTCGGTTACGCGAGGGGAAGGTGTTAGCACCCCACGCATCCATCGTACTCGATGGGATCCACGCTTGTTGAAGGACGGTCGGGGGGTTGTACTTGCAAGGTACTCCGACGCTCAAGTAAGGCAAGGGTCACAAGTAAAAGCAAGTACAAGGTTAGAGTAAGAAAGTGTGTGTAACCTGACCCTCTCAAGTGAGAGGGTATTTATAGAGAGCCCCCAACGCGGGGCCAACGGTTACTTGCATTGGGCTGGATCGCCAGGCCTAATCCAAGTAACTGCCAGGGCTTACGTGGCATAGTAAAGACCAGCACGTGGTCTTCGCCCTGGGGTAAGCGTTCCTAGATCTCCAGAATTAGGGCAGACCGATTCCATCGGGAGTGGGCGGTTACATGAGAACGTGTCCTCGCGGGGAGGAGTCTTGTGTGTCGGGGAGAGACGTGTCCTCGCGAGGAGGACTCTTATGTGAGAAGAAGATGGCTCCTCACAGGGAGGAGCACCTGAGTGTCGAGGAAAAGCGAGCCCTGGGGGGCTTGATGCCTCTGTTCGACGGACTCTGCTGATCCCAACAATGCTGAGAAGTGGCACGTGCCTGACGCTGTTGGGGCGTGTATGTACCCAACAGTGGTCTTGTAAAGAGGTCCTTGTTGGTCCATCTCATGTCCTGTGGGTTGGGCCTTTTCGACTGAGGGGCAGACCCTGGCCCAGTCCAGAATAGGAGCCCCCTGTCGCTCCCAGGATTTTCATCCAGGTACAAAGGCGAAAGTGGCGCAGAAAATAGAGTCGCCAGCCGTGTAAATTTATCCCAAGAGAGGGAAGGGGAACACCGCATAAACCTGAGGAAGAGGGAAAGGAATGGTCATCGCAACCATAGCCTGGGTTCAGGAATCGGTTACGCGAGGGGAAGGTGTTAGCACCCCACGCGTCCATCGTACTCGATGGGATCCACGCTTGTTGTCTATTCTAAGGGTGAGTTATCCTAACATCTAGGGCTGCACTAAAACGGGGGAGGGGAAGACAAAGACAGACTCGGTAGGACATCGACGTCCTAGGCCTACGTACCCCCTTTGTGCAATGGGGAATTCAGAGTCAACGTAGTTCGGACCAAGTTCTTTTTGTGTTTTTTATGAGCGACGTTAAGTTCGCGTCCGACAGTTAGGGTCGATGCCTGTTTGTGACTCAGACGGAAAGTAACGTGCCCTTTATGAAAATAGCCTTTAGTTTGACGATCCCGAATGATAAAAAGGTTTGAAATTTGTTTGTATTTTTTAGGACAGAAGTGACTTGAGTTAGTTCATAACTCAACTTGAACCAAAGTCTATAACACGGGAGCGAATGTGTCGCATGGTCGCCCCCAATGGGACGTATGCTCAACACTCTAGAAGAGAGAAAGGGGACCCCTCAATCTTCATTTCCTATGTTTAAGGCTCGTGTGCAAGGCAAGTTGACCTTATTAAGTATCTTAGAGATGTTATGAGATGAGAAGAGGGACTCAAAAGAAAAGAAAAAGACTACGGGGAAAAATCTATCCTAATGTTATCATGCAAAGATGGCCTTAAGGGGGGGGGGGGGGGGGGGTTTGACAACAACCTAAGCCTAAAGAAAAGAAAAGATGGGAGAAAGAAAGAATGAGAGTGGACATGGAAACTTATCCACACCCTTAAATAACTTACCTCAGCCTCTGCATAAAAGGTTAGTACAAACAGAAATAAGTGACGATAAGACGATTGAAACCCAAACAAGTCACTAACCAAAGGGAAAAGGTTACAAACCAAATGAAACTCATCCCAACCAGAATATGGATGACCTAAACTTGTGTTAGGAATTCAAAGGAGCAAACCCAAAAGATGGCACAAGTGCCTTTTCAAACAAATAATCAGACATGGTCAAAGATGTGCATACAAGAAGATCTCAAACAAAGAGCAATCAAACAATTAGCAAAACATCTTCTAAAATTACCAAATTAAAACTTAATACACCTCAACCAGTGGCAAACAACATATTAAAAAGTCATGCAAAAATTCACAAGATAGGTCACCCCGACAATTATGCAAAGTTCAGACAAGAAACACAACTCAATATGCAAAAGAGGAGGACTAAAATGCAATATGAAATGATTTTTAAAATGAGAGAAAAATATTTTAATGCAATTCAGTGTGTTGGTGAAAAAATGCAAAAAAGAATGAGTTCAAAATGTTTTATGGATGATGAGAAATAAATTCTACAATGCAATGTGTGCAAAATGAAACAAATTCAAAAAGAAATTATTAAAATAATTAATTCAGACGCCAAAAATAAAATAAAATGATAAAATAAAATTTGAGAAAATTTTATAAAACTATAAAAATGCTTCATGAATTTTTTGGGATTTTTTAAATGCATATAATTATTTTTAAAAATTAAAAATGAAAAACAACCAATTAAATAACATAAAATAAATGTGGAAATATGCAAGGGGGTGTAAGCAGCAAACCATACACGTTAAAAATATAATGGGCTTAAAAAGGGGGGTGTGGAAAGCAGCCCAAAACACTAAAACCCAATCTGCAAAAAAAAATAAAACAAAAAAAGCACACGTGGGCTTCAGTCCACCACGTTGACTACATACTTACCCTTTGATCAATCTGACGCGCCATGATCAGTCAACACAAAGTCTAAGTAATCATGATAGAGGGCTTAGATCTAGAGCACACCACAAACAATGTGCGCACGCGTACACAGGATCATCAGAAATTAAAAAAAAAAGTTACACGTGAGTGGCACATATAATCATTAATGTGTTGTCACTCTAATGGCCAATGGATTCATCAGACGTACCTGATCAAACCATCAAAACAAAATATTAATAAAAGGAATGGCTGAGATTTGTGGAACATGATAGTTATTATAGGATGTCATGCATACAACCCACAAAATAAAACACATTTTTAAAATGCGTGGCAAGCTAGGGACCGCACGATCTGGCTGATGGACGGTCATGATTCCATCTTTTACCTCCAAACCCTAGCCTGGCCGGTGAGAAAGAACCAGACGCCGGAACTAGGGTCCCGGTCGTCTCATCCGTTTACCTGCAACCAAAAGAAACCCAGAACATGCAAAAGAATGTACCTTCCTGACCAGAATTTCACCGGGATCTCAAATATCCAATTAAAAATCACAAATAATCAACACACAATGAAAAACGAATGGAACAAGCTAGGGTTCAAAAAATTCAAACTCATTAAACAACCGAATCACGCGTCCAAACTCAAAGCAAAATACATCAGAATCATCAGTGGATTTCAAATATTATTATACGCATCAAAAAGAGAAGTTTAGAGGGCATGCAAATCATCACTAACCTGAGATCAAGCAATCTGTATCCTTGCTTTTAGCTTCCAACGAAGGGTGGTTTGTGCTCTATGGATTCTAAGGAGGAAGACTGAGAAAGAATTTTTGGAAAAGCTGCTGTGGATTGAGAGATTTGAATGATTGAAGCTTTAGGGTTGCAAACTTTGTTCTCCTCAAAATCACATGTCTTCTTTTCCAACCAGTGCATGAGTTAACTTAAATACTTAGGGTTAATCCACTGATAATCATTTGGGCCTTGTTAATTCCTCACTTAATGAGTTTTGGGTGATTTTGGAAAATTACATAATGTGAAATACACCCTCCTCCATGCATGTATATCCAATCCCTTGATGATGGATCACTTAAGTAACAATTGCTAATCACACCTGAATTGGATTTGGGCCTTGAGATGTTTTGGTTCATGAGTTTTGAATGATCTTGTAATTTTACACAATGGAAAATAAGTGATGAATACACCATGGATTCACTTGATTCAAAGACCAAAAATGACCCTTATGGATTGTTCTTTGATGTTAAAATGTGGCTTGAAACAAAGAAATCAATTATAGGTCACTATGTCCCAAAATGCCAAAGTTGTGAAAATGGAACCCTAAAAACCACCTTGCCTTCTTTTGGTCATAACTTGAGTTTCACAAATGATATGGAGACCATCTAGTACTTGTTGGAAAGGGGAGAAAAATATATTCAACTTTCATGTTTGTGAAAAATTCATTTGAAGCTTTCTTGATGATGAAAATTCAAGTTGAAAGTAGTGTAAGAACTTGCCCAAAAAGGAAACTTTCAAATTATAGGTCATTTCCATATTTAGTAACTTTTGTACCAACCCTTGATTCTTGATAAATGGCATGAAACTTGACTCTTGAAGACCATATGAGAATGTGAGACCTTGAAAACCTTGGATAGAACCTCAAAATTCCACAGTTGACTTCCCCTCTCACTGTTGACTTTTCCCCAATTCTCCTGATTCCCAATCCATATTGGCCAATTGAATCTCTCATGAACCAAACTGATGGACAATCTTCCATTCCTAGATACTTAGGGACCCAAGGAATACCATGGAATCAAGTCTTGCCCAAAAAATCAGAAATAAACTGACTTTATAGCAAACCCTAGTTTTGGTACCCTCAGTCTCGGAGGAAATAACACAGTCTCCAAATCCAATTTCCTCTGAATATGATGTGTATCCTCTCCAACAAAGATAAGATATGCCATTTGGTGATGATAAAAACCCAAGAAGCTTGCCCATTGGAGCAATAAACCCAAGAATCTCAAAACCCTAGTTCCTGCACTGGTTAGGAGAGAGTGATCCACTTGAGCTCTTTTTGACAATATAAGGACTCTTGCTTAACCCCTTGAAGAACATCTTCTTCTCTTGAACTTGCCTCAGGCACCTTGACCCCATGCTAAGAACCAATGATATGCACACATGATAATGCAAAAAGTGAAACATAAGCCAGTTAGTACTCAAAGTAAGAGAGCAAATTTTGGGGTGCTACACCCCCCAAGTCGTTGCTCCAAAGTGTCGGAGTAATGACTTAAGGGCCAACAAGCATGTCGGGGGGAGTATCGACCGCGTGATCGCGATGAGGGGAACTTGTTTGAGATCCGCTGGCCGTATCATCGGGGAGACTCGAGCGTGGTAGTTCGTGGATGGTCGACTCAGCGGGGATGCGAGAAGTTTGAACTTGGGTGTCGAAGCAAATGAAGAGACGCGTGTTGGGGAGCGAACGGTCGCATGTATGCCACATGTCAGACGCCATCATTGCCTAGGGGTGACTAGGCTAGGGTAGTGTACTATAGTAGCCTAAAACTCTTCGAATTCCGTGAGGATCCTATAAATATGCCTCACCTCGTTTCATTTGCACCATTTTCTCTTTTCCTCTCAGACTCTCCCTCTCTTCTTCTCCATTTTTCCGCCGCTTCCTTCCACCGTTCTCCACCGACGATCGCCGTACCGGAACCCTAAAAAGCGTATTTCAAGTAAGTTTCTTTAGTTTTTTTTCTCCTTTCGTCTGCATTTGTAGGGTGAATCTTATGGTGAACTGATGAAGTTCCCATGGAAGTCACGAAATATCCGGCGAAAACGACGGAATTTCATAGTTTAGTTGTTAAATCTCATGGGGAGAGGCGATGAAATCCCCGAGGACACGAATAATATCTCGGGGTCATGAGATGAACGTTTCTTGTAACGCCCCGATTTGTTTAATTGTATTTATTTATTTCATTTATGTGAATTTTGTGAAATGTGTGAATTTAGTGTATTTTACCTGCTAATTGAGTTAATTGGTTAGTTTCTCTGATAGATAAAATATTTGCATTAAATTATAATTTCTTTTCAACTTTTATTTCCCGAAATATATTTCATCATTGTTGTTATGTTTTATCGAATTTTGAGAGCGTTTGTGAGATATTTGAGTGTGGGGGTATTTTGGACATTTCACAATATTTTGTTAAGTTAGAATAGAAAGGGAAATAGGAAGAGAGAAAAAGAGAAAGAAAGAAAAGGAGAAGAAAGAAAAAGAGGAGAAAAGAGAAGAAGAAGAGAAATAGTAAGAAAACTTGGAAAATCAAAGAAATCAACTCCTAGAATCAATTTAATCGGGTAAGGATGCGAAACTCAATTATTGTATGATTGTGTATGATTATGTATGTGTATTTGTGGTGTTTGTTGGATTGAAATGAAAATATTTAGTAAAACCCATATTGTGTCAAATTGATTAGAAATTGATTAAAAGTGTTGGAAATGATGTTTTTAGTGTTCATTCTTGTTGGTACATGATAGATACATGTTGTTATGCATTTTATTGGTAATTTTCTGGGTGTAGGTGGAAAATTTGATGAATTTGGATAAGAAAACGCAGAACAAAGTTCTGCAGAAATTTTTCTGGTTTTTCCAGGTCATACGCGTATGGGGCATGTTCATACGCGTATGGACCTTGGCAATACGCGTATCGTGGGCGTGATTTAGGGCCAATACGCGTATGGGATGGTATTTTGCTCGGCCATCTGCCCATTTGCGTATTGTACGCGTAACATTTCAGGGCAATACGCGTACGAGGTTGGGCATTACGCGTACGGACTTTTACACGTGAACTTTGGGAGGAATGAGTCTCTGCCCATACGCGTATGGCTTAGGGCAATACGCGTATGGACATGACGATTGCAAAATGGGACTTTTCAAAATATCGTTTTTCGTTTTCTTTCGTAACTTGGGTTCCGTTTATCCGATTTTTACATTCTTGGTATCGTTGTGTAGCTATTGAACTGTACTTTCTTATTATGATGGTTTGGAAATTGTTAGCCGATTTAATTATGTCGGAAAATCGGGAATAATGTCGGTTGTCGACTTTTGTCGTTATGACTGTGCGTAATTGATATGTATTAAGCAAGGTGTTGTTGTATGATGTAAATGTATGTGTTTAGATGGTGTTGAGATGATTTGTGGTCGTATGGCAATTAAATGCATTGTTTTGGGCATAAGTGCAAAGTGTGATTTTGTTGATTGGGATGAATGCATGTATGTGTGCATACTAAATGTCATGAGTCATTATATGCCAAGCATCATGATATACATTGTTGAGACGTCCTGAGTGACAGTTTGGATCCTAGAGGGAATTCGCTATAATGTTGTGTGCCCGTGTGGGGTGTGAGCGATGATTATAGACGATCGTGTGCCCGTGTGGGGTGTGAGCGATCGGGTCGTGTGCCCATGTGGGGTGTGACCGATCCATAAACGTCGTGTGCCCATGTGGGGTGTGAGCGACGGGGAACATCGTATGCCCGACGGGGAGTTACAATGATGTAACGAGCGATGATTCCAGCAGAGTTCCTGAGTGAACTAGTGATGAGAAACAATGGAAGTCGGTACCCGCATGTGCATATGCATGGAGTCGTTGTGTCGGTCTCTTGCATTGCATAAATCATTATGGTTGTTTTATGTGTGGAATTGTGGATAGAATTGATATATGGATATGTGTTGGCGATGGAAATATGAATTATACCTTGTGTTACATTGTGTTTGAATTATGGTGTGAGTTGTGGTGAGAAACGTATATATGTGTATTTTTTGTGTTATATATGATTGTATGCAATTATATTATGGTTGTTTTCTCACCCTTCTGATGTTTTATAATGCTCTATGAGGCATTGCAGATTAGAGTTGCTGGAGGTATTTTTTGGTGAAGCTTTGCGTCTTCATTCTTTTGTCGGTCGGCTCTGCTATGTGACACCGGGTAGTTAGGGAGGCCGTTTGTGATTATTGTGTATTATGTATATATATCATTTGGCTTGTACATGTACAACTTGATGTATGACAAACTTTGCATGATATATATATATATATATATATATATATATATATATATATATATATATATATATATATATATATATGTTATTCAGTTTTAGATTTTCCGCTTTTATTCTAAATTCTGAAATGTGGGTGTAAGGAACTGAGTTCCTCTGTTGATTGCTACCCCACTGTTGCATATCTTTATGAGCAAGTGTTGTATGTATTGTTTCAATATAATGTGACCCTCCCAGCCTATGCCATGATAATTTAGATATACTCTGACGAAATTTTGAATTTTCTTTTACTGCTTTATTTAATTGGGGGTATAGATTGGGGGTGTTACATTTCTCAGCTCTTTGTTGAACATTCTGGGGATCAAGGATGGAATCCCCGGGGAGCCGACGTTTATCTATGGGTCGAATGCCCTGGGGTCCCGCCCAATTTCGCTCCCAGCGGACCTGAGGATGGTCGCGGGTTCGCGTTCCCCGACGTTCCCTCCTCGCCCTTTCACTTGATCAGCGGTGGAAGGGGTGGATTTGATATGGGTCATCGAATTCACCATTTCGTTCTGCTTTTCAGGTAAATGGACGTACTGCCTGTGGCTGAGGGATCTTTAGATATTTACGATGGGCCCGATTCGCCTATGGCAGAGACAACCAGCGCCGAGGAGAGGCTTCCCGACTAGTGGGCCTGCGAAGAGGCAGTGAACATGATCTCCGAGTTTGTCGACCAGAACGAGGCCGACATATTTTGTACCGTCGAGCACCGCCTAATAAGTTCACAGAAGTCATGGAACGTGTTCAGACCTTTGCCACATCATCGAATATGCTCGACATATAGAGGGATGCGGTTTCCCGTATATGAGTTTATGTTCGACGAGGAGGGGTGGCGTTTGCCCTTCACGGATTTCCAACAATCAGTGTTTGCCCACATGCGTTTGGCCCCTTCTCAACTCCACCCCAACTCTCTCGCATTCATCAGGGCTTTCGAGCTCGTGTGTAAATATCTGAAGATTGGGGCGACGGTGCCCCTACTTTTTTCGCATTTTCCATCTTCAACGGCAGGCTGTCGACGGCAAGCATGGCTGGGTGTCCTTCAAGCAAGTGAGCAGCCTGTTTCACACTTATCTGGACTCCGTACGAGACTTCAAGTATCGGTACTTCCTCGTGAGGCCGGTCACACATGAGGCCGTAAATACAGTGTACCGTCGGGTCGTCGAGGAAGTGGATGGACGGCGAGAGGAAGCCCTTGTGCCCAGGTTTCCGTTGTTCTGGACTGAAGAACACTTCAAGAGGGGGACGAACAGCTATATCGCCAGCCCTGGTAAACTCTGCGAAGGGGATCGCTTGGCTCACGAGGGCATAGTCAAGTTCGTCAGTGGGTTTAACAAAGCCAAGTTCGTGACGCCGAACGGGGACTTCCTTCTGGGCGACGATGGGGAGGTCTTAACGAAGCGTCGATTGATCAACACTAGGGCTCTCCTCGAGACATTTTCTGACGAGGAGGCTCTCGAGCTGTTAGGTGGGGTGCCTCCCCGACCTGCCTTTCCCTTCGTCTTTCATTTCGAATTACTGACCTCTTCGTTTTCTGTGCAGGTAAGATGCCGTCTGCCGAGGAGCGCCTCAAAAAGTTGAAGGCTAACCGCGCTACGAAGAAGGGAGGCAAAAGTCGTCTCAAGCAGATCTGAATGCAGAAGTCCGTTCCCACTCAGACAACCGGGGGTTCTTCTGGCTCTCACCAGGATAGTGATTCTCCTAGCCCCCAGGTCTCCCCGAAGAGGCGGCGGGTTGCGGACACAGTGGCCATCGACCTTACTGAGAATGAGGGTCCCCCTGCTGTAAAATTCGTGCTCCTGCCTTGTCACTCGAGGCCTAACTTTTTAATGGGGAATAATTCCCTTTGCGTGGGTGCCCCCGAAGCTCAGGCCATCTTAGGCGTCGACAAGGTCTTTCGGAGAAAGGCGCTGGTGGAGGATGTGTCCGCTGTGATGCGGGTTTGTGCGACTGCCCTGGTTCTGAACGACGAGGCGTGCCTGGAAGGCGAACTGAACAGGTTGCGCGAGAGTTTCCAGTCCATCTCCACCGAAATGGAGAAGGTGGGCAAGGAGCTGGTCGACTGCAAAAGCCAGAACCAGGCCCAGGTCGAGCTCCAAGGGAAGTTGGAAGAAAAGTTGAAGAATGCTGAGGAAGAGCGGAGACGTCTCATCGGGATTGAGGAGGAGAGGGATCGTCTCCTGGAGAGGAATGCCGAGTTGGAGGAGGTTGTCCGCCCAGCTAATGAGGAAACCGAGGAAGACAGGTTGCTGACCTCGCGGGCGACGCTGATAGCGAAGCTCCGGGAATCCGAGGGGGAAAACCTCGTAGCGGCTGACATAGGTTTCAGGAACGTCGTGCAGCAGCTTCGGGTTCTCAATCCCGACCTCACAACTGAAGGGATTGACCCCAACTCCGAGGTGGTTGACGGTCAGATCGTGCAACCGATGCGGGTGGACGAGGTTCATGAACGCGAGGAGCCCGAAGAGACTGTCGCCGAGTAGGCTTTCTTCTTCGTTTTGTCCGGCCTGCGAGCCATTTTATTTATTTTTCAACATGTATGCCCGACCTGCGTGCCAGGGGATTTTGATACTTGCTTGTAATATTTGTACAATGGGCTTCTGCCCGCTTCAATGCATTTTTGCTTATCTGCTCGTGTGTTGTTTGTATGGTTTATACTGTGTGTGATGTTATAGCATTTATTATACTTTGTTTGTTTCTGCCCAAGTAATAGAGATTTCTATACTTTGTTTTTGTCTAAGTAATAAAGACTTTGGGATTTGCTCGACCTTGATAGTCCCTGACCGCGTGGAGAGCTGGTCGGGTGGTCGGAGACGTATTCCGACCTTCAATGAGGCTAAGAGCTCGGTCGAGGTCTTAGCTTCGTGGCGTGAACTTCCCATCGCGAGCTGGGTGTTATGCCTAATTGGTAAACCAACGGCGGAGCTCGATCGAGGTATCCTCGTCGGATCAAAAGTCCTCGAGCACACACAATGCGGCCTTCAATCATCGTGTTCGGTATAGGGGTGTCGCGCTCGTACCTTAGTTCGTCCCCATAATCGCGGTGCTAGTGAGTCACGAGCAGTGGTTAACTGTAGTACTGTTTGAGCTTCTCAGCGTTCCATGGTCGAGCAAGTTCTTCCCTGTGCATATTTTCGAGGAAGTAGGCTCATGTCCCCGTTTTCGCGCGGACGCGGTACGGGCCCTCCTAGTTCGCGGCGAGTTTGCCTTCTCGCGAGTCTTTCTGGTTCCTTCGTAGGACGAGGGTGCCCACCCTAAAATCACGTTTGATAACTTTGTCGTTATAATGTAGTGTTATTTTCTGCTTAAGTGAAGCTTCTCGGAGAGAAGCGCCCGAACGTGTCTCCTCGAAGAAATCGAGTTCTTCCCTCAGGGCTTCGTCGTTCGCGTCCCCGTCGAGGAGGGCTTCTGTCCTCCTCAAGGGTTCCCTGCTTCTGTTCCATAGGTCAGACGGAAAGGGGTCTCCCCGGTCGTGGAATGTGGGGTCGTTCGGTAGGCCCAGAGGACGCTGTGTAGCTCCTCGACCAACCGTTGTTTTGCGTCGCCTAATCGACGTTTCAGTCCTCGTAGGATTACTCTGTTCGCCGCCTCATCCTGTCCGTTCGTTTGAGGGTGCTCGACCGACGTGAAGTGCTGCTTCGTGCCTAGCTTGGAGACGAAGTCTTGGAAGTTCTTGTCGGTGAACTGTGTTCCGTTGTCGGTGACAATAGCTTGATGCACGCCGAATCGGGCGAGGATGTTCCTCTTGTAAAAACGCAGTATGTTGAAGGCCGTGATTTTGGCCAACGCTTCCGCCTCAATCCACTTCGTGAAGTAGTCCACCCCGACGATGAGGTATTTGTTTTGATATGACCCCTGGGCGAAAGGTCCGAGGATATCCATCCCCCACCACGCAAACGGCCACGGGGAGGACAGTGTTTTAAGCTCGTTGGGAGGAGCAAGGTGCATGTCCCCGTGTCGTTGGCATCTGTCGCACTTCTTGACGTGTTCCTTGGCGTCCTGTTGCATGGTGGGCCAGTAATACCCTGATCGAAGCGCCTTACGGGCTAACGATCGCCCGCCGAGGTGTTGTGCATTGATTCCTTCGTGGATTTCCTGGAGGACGCCGGGGACCTTGATCTCCTCGACGCACCTGAGGAGGGGGATAGAGAACCCTCGCCGGTATAGCTTATCCTCGACTATCGTGTATGAGCATGCCCGCCGTTTAACCATTCCGGCTTCCTTGGGATTTTTGGGTAGTTTGCCCGTCGTGAGGTACTCGTACACGGGGGTCATCCAGCAATTGCTGTCACCAATGGCGTGTACGTCCACCACCGGAGTGGGTTTGTCGATGCTCGGTCGAGAAATTACTTCTTGTATGACGGATTTGTTCCCGCCTTTCTTCTTTGTGCTTGCCAATTTGGACAAGACATCTGCTCGGGCATTGTGCTCGTGGGGGATGTGAGTTACTTCCGCGGAGGTGAACTTTTTCATCTTTTCTTTCACCAAGGCCAAGTATTCTATGAGGTTGTCGTTCTTAGCCTGGTACTCTCCTCGGACTTGCGAGGCCACGAGCTGGGAGTCGGTGAAGAGTTTGACCTCCTTGGCGCCGAGGTCCTCGGCCAGCCGAAGTCCGGCGAGGAAGGCCTCGTATTCCACTTGGTTGTTCGACGTCGGGAAGGATAGTTCGAGGGATACCCCGATCAGGATGCCTTCCTCATTTTTGAGGATGATGCCTGCCCCGCTTCCCTTCGGGCTGGATGCTCCGTCGACATAGATCGTCCATTTCTGGGATCCGTTGGTCGAAGGTTCCGGGACGGTCATCTCCGCTACAAAGTCGTCCAATACCTGAGCCTTCAGGGCTTTCCTCCCTTCGTATTAGATGTCAAACTCGGCGAGTTCGAGCGACCACCTGAGCATCCTCCCCGCCATGTCCGGTCGTCCAAGGAGCTGCCTTATAGGCTGTTCGGTCCTTACGACGACAGTGTGGGCAAGGAAGTAGTGGCGTAGCCTCTTGGCCGTGGTAATGAGGGCCAGGGCGACTTTCTCTATCTGCTGATACCTGAGCTCGGGGCCTTGGAGGGCTTTGCTCGTGAAGTAAATTGGCTTCTGCCCATCCGGGGTTTCCCGAATGAGGACGGCGCTGACTGCTTCACTCGTGATTGCAAGATACAAGAAAAGTGTCTCCCCGCCCTCAGGTCGTGAGAGGACCGGGGGTTGCGATAGGACTTATTTTAGGTGGAGGAGCGCCTGCTCGCATTCTTCGCTCCATTCAAACTCCGCTTTTTGTCGAAGAAGTTTGAAAAATGGGAGTGCGTACTGTGCAGACTTGGCGACGAAGCGGGAGAGAGCGGTGAGCATCTCGTTCAATGATTGTATCGACTTCTTTGAGTCTGGAGTAGGGATCTCGGAAAAAGCCCTGCACTTGTAGGGGTTGGCTTCGATTCCTCGCTCTGTGAGGTAAAAGCCAAGGAACTTACCTGCCCGAACGCCGAAGGTATATTTGTCGGGATTGAACCTCATGCGGCACCTCCTCGCTATGTCGAACACCTTCTTGAGGTGCGTGGCATGGTCGACTTCTTTCGCTGATTTGATGATCATGTCGTCCATGTAGACCTCGAGCATGTCGCCGATTTCAGCCCGAAAAACCTTATTCATCATCCGTTGGTAGGTCGCACCGGCGTTCTTCAGACCGAAGGGCATCACGTTGTAATAGTAGTTGCCCGACGCGGTCATGAAAGCCGTGTGCTGTTTGTCGACCTTGTCCATGGGAATTTGGTTGTATCTCGATTAAGCATCCATGAAGGATAGTAGTTTGTAACCTGCACAATTGTCGACCAGTTGGTCGATGTTAGGCAAAGGGTAGCAGTCTTTCGGGCAAGCCCAGTTAAGACCAGTATAATCAACACACATCCTCCATTTTCGATTATTATTTTTAACAAGTACAAAGTTGGACAGCCAGGTCGTGTACCTGGCCTCCGAAATAAAATTTGCCTCTATGAGGTCTTTTACAGCTTTTTCAGCAGCCTCCGCTTTTTCGGGAGACTGCTTACGCCTACGTTGAGCTATGGCCCTAGCGGCCGGATCTACTGCAAGCTGATGGCAAGCCACCTCGGGGTCGAGGCCAGGCATCTCAGAGGCGCTCCATGCAAAGAGATCAGCGTTCTCCCTTAGACATGCCTCAGCTGCTCCTTCGCCAGGTCGAGGATTCCGGTGTCAATCTTCACGTTACGGTCTGGATCATCCCCGAGTACCATGAGCTCAAAGTCTCCGTCGGGGATGGGGCGCGTTGGGTGGAGAGGCCGCCCGTTGTTTTCCGCCTGGAGGTCGAGGTCTTCTGCCCCGTCTTCATCGGGTTCACCCGGGAACCTCCTGTCGAGTTCGACCGCATTGACGCGCGGGAGAGGTACCTGTTCGGCGTCCGAGGATGGCTTGGCCACGGTCTTGGATTTGGTGTCGATGAAACTCATGCCTTTGACAGCGGCGTCGAAGCATCTCCTGGCCGCATCTATGTCCCCATGTATCATCACTACTCGTCCCCTGGCCGTGTAGTACTTCATTTTGAGGTGGACTGTTGATGGTACTGCCGTAAGCTCGGCCAGGGTGGTCCTCCCGAGGATGCAGTTGTAAAGGGATGGGTATTCGACCACCAGGAAACGGATCTTCACCTGTCGGGCAGTGTCTTAGGCCTCGAATGTAACCATTAGCTCAACGTAACCCCATGGTCTGGTGGTGGTTCCGTTGAACCCCTGCAGATCTGAACTGGCGTATAGGGTCAGATGTCTCTCGTCGAGCTGAAGGGTCCTGAACAGATGGGCATACATGATGTCGACCGAACTTCCCTGGTCGACGAGGATCCTTCGAACATCAAAGTTTGCCATCTGTGCCCTGACCAGGAGGGGAATAGTGGCGTTTGGCGCTCCCCCGGGGAGTTCCTCAAGGTAGAAGGTGATAGGGTTGGAGTTCCCCCGCACTTTCTCGAGAGTGGTTGTCTTCGTCGACGTTGCGGATTCCAGCTCATCAAATTTCTGCTTGATCGATCTGACGAACAACTTCTCGGGACCACCCCCGGAGATGACCATCGCTTTGGGGAAGCTTTCCCAGGTGCTACAGGCAGTGACAGGGTCCTCGTGGGGGAAGGTCGCCCACATGTTGTGAATTGCTTCTTGGCCCTCAATGATTACGGGGACAAAGAAGTCCTCGGGTGGAGTGACGCTGAGGGCGACCTGAAGCCGACTCTTGTCGGGTGAGGGCGTCGTCTCCTCGACGTTCTGGGCTTCCCGGGAGCTGGGACGAGGAGTATCATTCTTCTGGGCGTATTTCTTTAGGTGCCCTTCCTTGATCAGAATTTTAATCGCATCTTTGAGATGAATGCAGTCTTCTGTGACATGCCCGTGACTCCGGTGGAACCTATAGTATTTTGACTTGTCAACGTTTGATTTTGGGGCAGTGGGCTTCGGAAAGCGGACCCCTCCTTTCAAAAATTATGAGTTCTGGCACTCGGTTAGGATTAGCGCGCGGGGAGCATTGAGTGGGGTGTATTCAGTGAACCGGCCAGCTGGTCTGCATGGTTCACGAGGTTCACGGGGGCGATTATCTCTCTTTCTTTCTCCTCCTCGTCGGGGAGGAGAGTCTTCTTCTTTGTGACCGCGGGGGCCGTCCTTGCGTCTCGACTCGAGGGCGATCTGCGCTGCCTCCGATTCCTCGAGCTCGATATACGACTGAGCGCGTTGGAGGAGGTCCTCGAGACGGCGGGGTCTGCGAAGGCCCGCGGACTTGGTAAAATCAGATCCAAAACGTAGTCCATGGATGATCAGATACTTATTCATGTCGTCGGTCGTATGAACCTCGACAGCCTCTCTGTTGATTCTCTCAATGTAGTTCCGGAGAGATTCGTTCTTCCCCTGGAAGATGCTCTCTAGGGCAGCCTCCGTCTTCGGGTGTCGACGAGACGTAGTAAAGTGTTTGGTGAAGCGTTGTCTTAGTTGCTTCCAGGATGTGATCTAGGGGTGTTCGTGGTTCATGAACCGAACCATATTAATGGTTCAGTGCCGTTTTTAAAAACCACTTTATTAAAAAGTGGTTAATCTATTAAACCAATTCAATTCGGTTTAGAACCAGTTTATAATTTAGAACCAGTTTAGAACCAGTTCACCATTTTAAACCAGATTAATTTAGTTTAACCAGTTTAAAACCAATTTTTTAGAAGAACTGGATTATTTTTTTCACCAAATTTTAAACTGGTTTTCAAACTAGTTTTCTTAAATATTAAAAAAACCGTTTTTTGTGATTTTTTAAAATAAAATTGGATTCAAATCTAAATTTTTTTAAAACTTTTTAGTTTAAATAGCAATTTTTAAACTTTTTGGTTTAATTAAAATTGGATGTTCATTTTTTCTCAGATTTAATATTTTTGTTACAGATTGTGACATAAGTGTTAAACTAGCTCAGTGAGTATTTAAGCCTTGTTGAGTTTCACTTTTATTTTTGAGGAATTAAGTACAATCACGATAGTTCTTCTCCTTCAGCTTCTTGTAGGTTTCTTTCCATATTTGCAATGCTGGTTGTCAGAGTTTTCGTTGCTCTTATGACAGAAGTAGTAAAATAAATTGTAAATCAAAACTTACCAAAACCAGATCATATCAGAAATAAAATTAAAACTTGATACAAATCTTAAATTGATATTACCATCAAATCAAGCTCAACCAAATTTTCAACAAAATTGAGAAAATTTCCTTCAATCCCACAAATCAAAATTTAAACTTTCTCAAAACAGAATTGTTTCATTAACTGTAAACAGATCGGTAATGAATAATTACAAAACTAAAGCAAGACTTGGTTTACATTATCCAGCAACATCAATAGACTCGTTCTCAATAAGGTGTTAACAAATCACATTCAACATAACCTAAACTTGGACAAAAGCAAAAGCACAATCAAAAGTTCTACCAAGTAACAACACAAACAAGCAAAGAATATTATTGTTATAATAAAAGGACATGAGTGTTAACATGGTGCCGAAAAAAACATAAACATAATGCACACAAAAAAATTCAATACACATACAATACAACCTAAACTTAGCATACTCAGTTCACTATCTTCAAATTAACTTATGCATCTAACAGTTCAATGCACTCACCATCACAAGTATAAATTTCTTTTGTTTTTCTATTAACTATCACAATTAACAACCATTGACAGTTAACAAGAATCACACATTAGCATAACCAATCCAACAATTCACTCTCCTAACAATATCCATTCAAATAGTATAATCAGTTCATTAACAAAATCAATTTCCAATTCCATTCCCATTAACATTACTTGTAACCACAACAGTTCAACCAACCAGTGATAAAATAACATCATGACAGTGTAATTTCTAGTTAAACAAGCTCTATAACAGACAATTAACATAAGTAATAGCTTATTTTACTAACCAACATCTTTTTTAAATTGATTCACTAATTAAGTAGTACTTAACCAATAATTCAAACACACCACATTAACTCAGTTAACATCAACACAACCCTAACGGTAGGTTTCAATTACTAACAGTTAACAAGTTATCCGCTACACCTTAACCATATAGCTAACAGGTCTTCATTGCAGCTCCAAAACTCTAACTATCTAACATTCCTAAACATCTAACTATATCCTAACTAGTTTCTAACCAAATGCCATAACAGTTCAACAAACCCTTAGCTAAGATAGCAATTCCATAGTTAACCTAACTCCATCATCACTAACTCTTACTAACATTAACAATAACAAGTTCATTAACATTCCTAACTGAATTTCTAACATCAACTGATTAGTGCCATGATATTTCCCTTAATACAAATTAATTTGATTCCAAAACTCTAGCCAATTGACATTTCTAAACACTAACAGTACAAGTTGCATAGCTATGCAAATTTTCATGACAGGTCAGGTTTCTTTGGCATAGATAATTAATTCCTAAGTCATTCCTCATCAATTCCATAACAGCTCAAAGTCTCATCAATTAACGCAATCGCAATCATAATCCCACAGTTGCACTAACAATTCAAAAGTAAGTTCACTTAACAAATTCATTCCTAACTCTAACACAATCCTAACGATTTAACTTACCTCCTAACTAACCTTTTTCTAACTGCTTCATTAACAATTCTAATAGTTCCAATCAAAGAAATTAACTTTCTAAATGTCCAACATTTCAAAATAGCTAGCTAATAATCTAAACTAACTATTTTCCTCTTCAAACTAACATTAACTTCAGACTAATTTTCATAACAGTTCACTATCAAATTTTCACCAATACCAATAACACATTTTCACTAAAATATTAAAGATGATACTACAAAGATGATACTACAAACAGAAAAGCTGAAAGCAGACAAAAACAAATAATCACAACACTACGCAACTGGACAAACATGCCGAACAGGTTGCGGACTTAAAACCTCCTCTGCAAATTTATTAATTCAAAACACACCGAGCTAATATCACATGTGAAGCCTTTTCTAATTAACAGAACTTAATTGCACAAGAATTTTTGTATCAGAAATATCCCCATGACTTACCCTCAATCATCAACAACTGACACAGAGACCGAGCAACTGCCAGCATCTGATACAAAACCACATACATATTCACGACAAAGAGTTCACCAAGAAATTTCATATTGCATTCACACGAGACACCAACAACTTCAAGAATTCACAGCACTCGATTTAAGGGAGGAGATTCCACATAAAGAAAATCATCATACAAAACCACACACAGTGGCACAATTCGAAAAGGGCATTGCAGAAACAGTGGGAAACATACACATTGCAGCAAATCAGAACGACATACAAGAAATACGACGCAAACACCACAACAACATACGAAAGGCAACGGAGGCATTTATCAGTAGCAGCTCATACGAATCAAATACGGAATTCGTGGCGTACCGGGTCGAATTCGAAGCCAATTGATCGAGAGAGATGAAGTCGCGACGGTAATTCGCGAGAGCAAAGGAGAGGGCACGCGTGAAGAAGGGCGAAGACGATCGAGTGAAGCTACGCGTGAGTGTGATATAACTAAAATTGAAGATGAATTGAATGAGAATCTAGGGTTCAAGTTTGTGGAAGAACAACATAGAGTGAAATTTGAGAATCTAGGGTTAAGTTTGGGGAAGAGCAGTATAGAGTGAAATTAGAATTTTTTAAATGTGAATTTTTTAAATGTGAATTTTTTTTACTTTCAGTAAATTTGTTTTCCTTATATTAAAAACTAATTAAATTATATAATTAAACTAATTAATAAAAGAAAATTGGTTCTAAACCGGTTTTAAACTGAATTTGAATTGTTTTAATTAAAGGGTTCAGTTCATTAACCATTTAAATGGTTCAGTTTTTTTATAGTGCAATGCAGTTCAATTCTAGTATACAATTCAGTTAACCATATTTTTTAACACCCCCAATGTGATCGACCCGGGTGCCAGACCCTTGTACCAAGTCATTGCGCCCTTCCGCAAGGTGGTGGGGAAAAGCCTGCACTTAATGGCTCCCCTGACGTTTCTGAAGTCGAGCATGGCTTCGAAACTTTCGACGTGGTCGTCGGGGTCGGCCAGGCCGTCGTAGTTCCCCAGTTGCGGAGGTTTCCCCATGCCCGCATGAATTGGGGCGTTCATGATCTCCCATGACAGAGGGGTCCTCTGGTCGTCGTCACTTCCTGTCGGGGACCTCGAAGGGGATCGCTGATGCCGTGGAGGGGAATTCCTCGAACGGTTCCTCGGCCTCTCCTTGTCCTGTTTGGACTTCTTGGTAGTGGTGGAGGCCCTGGGTTCCTTCCGAGGCGGGGAACGAGGGCGTTTCTGGGAGATCGTCGGCTAGGGGCGCTCAAGACGTGGCCGGAGGCCCCCGCGCACTGGCGAGGGGGTTCGAGATTCTTCGGAAGGGGTCCTTCGTGGGGAAGGAGAACGACGAGGTGACGGTGGACGATGATGTCTTCGCGAGGAAGATCGTCGTGCCCGCCCTTGCTCCAGTGCTTCAATTCTGGTATTATGGTGTGCGATCAGCTGATTGGTCCGATTGATCAAGGGAAATAGGGCCACGGTACTCGCATCTGCATTGGGCGGAGGAGCAACTGGCTGAAAAATGGCTTGCTGATCGTCTTGGTGGGCGGCGTTGTAAGCCACGTCTTGGGAGTCCAGGGAGGCGGTCTGCCCGTCTCTCACGTCGCCTTCTTCGACGTGGAGGGCAGCAGCGTCTTCGCGGTGGTTCTCGTTCTCGAGTTGCGCGAGGACGGTGTCCAGAGCCTTGTTAGCAGACGGGTTGTCGGCCATGATGGTGATGAACGAGAGGATTGCTTTGGTTTATCGAAGGAAAAAATGGGGAAGCAAAGAGTTCCCACATACGGCGCCATTGATCGTACCTGGATCAGACAGTATCTGGTGGCCAACAACTTCGTCTGGACTTCAGCTCCGGTGAGGTTGAAGGACGGCCGGGGGGTGTACCTGCAAGGTACTCCGACGCTAAAGTAAGGCAAGGGTCACAAGTAAAAGCAAGTACAAGGTTAGAGTAAGAAAGTGTGTGTAACCTGACCCTCTCAAGTGAGAGGGTATTTATAGATAGCCCCCAACGCGGGGCCAACGGTTACTTGCATTAGGATGAATCGCCAGGCCCAATCCAAGTAATTTCCAGGGCTTACGTGGCGTAGTGAAGACCAGCACGTGGTCTTCGCCCTGGGGTAACGGTTCCTAGATCTCCGGAATTAGGGCAGACCGATTCCATCGGGAGTGGGCGGTTACATGAGAACGTGTCCTCGCGGGGAGGAGTCTTGTGTGTCGGAGAGAGACGTGTCCTCGCGGGGAGGACTCTTATGTGAGAAGAAGATGGCTCCTCGCAGGGAGGAGCACCTGAGTGTCGAGGAAGAGCGAGCCCTGGGGGGCTTGATGCCTCTGCTCGACGGACTCTTCTAATCTCGACAATGCTGAGGGGTGGCACGTGCCCGACGCTGTTGGGGCGTGTATGTACCTGACAGTGGTCTTGTAAAGAGGTCCTTGTTGGGCCATCCCATGTCTTGTGGGTTGGGCCTTCTCGACTGAGGGGCAGACCCTGGCCCAGTCCAGAACAATTGGTTTTAACGATTTGTAAAAACATGCCAAGATTAGGGTTCGACAAACCATTTTGCACGGATAGAATCGATAAAGCTAATGAACTCGTTTAGACGATAAATGTAATCACATATCCTCCCAATATGTTTATCTCTAACACATATTGTGAGTTTTACCATTTTGATCCTTTGATGATCTCTCACTCAAACTATCAAAATGACAACATTCAAGTTCAATATTTATGAACATCAACACTCATAACTATCTCTAGTCAATGTGCATTGATGGATGAAAAACCTAGGTAAAGTGTAAGAACACATTTCTCAATCATGAACCAACACAAAGAATAAACCATAGAAACAAAGTTTTTCACCATACATTCATCATTCAAGAGTTCATAAGCTAGAATCAATACCAATACATACAAAAGAAAGGTTTGTCTACCTTCTAACTTTGACACAAAAGAGAAATTCGCCCTCCATTGACATGGAAGCTTCACAAATAAGAAAATAGAGAAAAGAAACAAGCATCAATGACGATCTCTCGACGAATGATGCTTCCAATCTTCCAAAATAGGATGCTACAGTGTTTACAATGTTTTTGCTCTAAGGAAATGAATAGTGATCCACAAAAACTCTGATCAATTCTATTTATAAGGGGCTGAGAATCGCAGAGCGCGCTAATCGCGCTGCACCGCGCTAAGAGCGGTCTCATTTATTGCTAAACCGCCTTAGAACCCCGCTTAGCGGGATCCATACCGCGCTAAGCAGGCTACCCACTGGAATTCACTTCATCCTCGCGCTAGGAGCGCGCTTAGCGCGCTACGAGCATGCTCCAAAAATTCTTTTCTTCAAAAACTGCTTCTAAGGAGTCTTCCTTGCTCCAAGCTTCACATTTCAATGTAAAAACGTACAATTAGAAACACAAAAATTAAATAAATAAGTCTACTAATGCAATTAACTATACTACGGTTATTTACCGGAAACAATGGGAAAAAGCATCGATTATCAAATGAAGATCACAAAATGGTACTAAAAACTAAACTAAATATTAACACAATTTAGCACCTAACAAGTACCAAGATCATCAGCTACAACTGCTTTGCTCTAGAGATTCACTCCTTGAATCAACAGGCTTCTGCACATATTCCACTGTCAAGATGTTTCAACATTTGATAGAACATCAGTTCCTTATCTTGAAAATACTCATTCACCAGAGCACAGATCTTTGAGCAGATGCAGCAAGAGATGTTGTACTTCCTGATGTACCGCTTGTCATCAGTGATCTTGTACTCCAATTACAAGAATAATCAAATAAATATTTGTGAATTCCACTAATAACAATTGATCTTAAATCCTTGTTCACTAACCCTATCATACTGTTGAAGATATACTCCAACAGATCACTTCATGAGCGCTTATCAAGTATTCAATTTTTTTGCAAGTATCTTCCTTGACAAACAAAGTGTTGAGATATCAAGGCTGCCACTCTTGACTCAAGTAACTAAGATTTTCTCTGAACAAACCCTATTTACCTCAACAGATCTGAAATCTCCTTTCAGATTGGATTCATCATTAGGATTAAGAAAGAAGAATCCTTCCTTGAAAATTTGGATGGTGAAAATAAATCACCTTCACTCTCTTCATATTTATGTTTCACAGAAACACCCTCTAGTCAGAAGAGTAACTAGAAGTCGCCAGATGCACGACTGAGATGCCTTAATGAGTGGACTTGAGAGAAATCTCAAGTATCTTTGACAACTTAGCCGAAAAATAATTTACCAATTTCCTAGAGCATGAACTTGATAAACCCAATCTCAACTCACCTTATCTTCAAACTGACTTCAAGATACAAGATGGAACCAAACTTCCAAGTACCAAGTCACCACGACAAACATCAACCAACAACTCTCTCCATTCCATCGCTCCCGACTTTGGAATGAATAGATGTTGATATCTTCAAGAGTAGAAGTCGAAAATTAATATCTTCTACCATCTTTCTTCTATCACAACTCCAGAATCCCATAAATACCAGAGTTCTTCCATCATAAACATATGCAGCGGAACCACCAAGGAACATCTTCATCATGTCCTAATAAGATATCTGAACATCTTATAAGACACCATACAGGAGAACTAGCCACTCCTCCTGCAGTTGTTATAGAAACTCCTCAGAAAACATGAACAACCACCAGTAGTTGTTACCTTCGATCCAGAACATCCATCCATCCATTAATACTCTTGAGTATGTCTGAGTGAATGATCTGATCTCCAAAAACTCCTCCATGTTTAAAGCGCCAGAAAGTATCTCCCAAGATCTCATCCAGAAACAGACAGGATGCCTGCTCTGATACCAATTGAAATTTTGGCATAGCAGATAGCAGATGTCCTAACACATGTCAAGACATTGTTCTCTGCACAACTTTAAAACAAGAACAGAACAAACAAACTGATATTCAGAATATCACTAACAACAGCAAGACAGATGTTTCGACATCTGTTACAACATGTTAATCAAAACTGAACTGTAAATTGCAAAATAATAAACAACACAAAATATGATAACCCAGTTCGGTGCAAATCACCTACATCTGGGGGGCATACCAAGCCAGGAAAAAGAATCCAGTATCAGTAGTATAGTTTTATGTAAACAACTGCTAGTTTACAGTAAACAACCTCTGGTTTACCTATCACTACCCAATGAAAACTTTATCAAAGAACTCCATCCTAGATAAGAGAAACTCATCTCACTCCCTAAATCAAAACCTGTGATTATCTAACAGTTATAGTCACAATAACTATATCATCCTACTTGAAAGACACCCCTTTCAATATAAAGTTTAGTCAAGCATTCTTGACTAACAAGTTAACTTGAATTTGCTTAAAAGCTTCATCCAAGAACAATACACAATTCATTACCTACGGGTTTCTGAATCTATACAAGTATCTATGTCTTCCACAATGTATCAAATCGATACAGAGGGAGACTTACAAGAGAAACCTACGACTCTCAAACCCTAAACCCTACTTTACAAAATAGGATTCCTAAGTCTATGTCGTTCTCTCTCTATTTTCTGGCCTAGGACTAGGTCTTCTTTTATAGCCTTCTGCTTTGGGCTTCAAATTTTTTGTTGGCTGATTCCTTGATCCATGCCTTTACTCTTGGAACTGATCTGCAAGTATCCTGCTGTTAGTAATAGACACGGTGTCCTAACATCGTGTTGGGACATCTTGTCCAACATGTCTTATTTCACCAGACTTCTTCATGTTGGAACATTGCATTCGACATCTTGTTTTACCTAAAATTTGCTCAAATATGCAAAGCCTTCAGTTACGATCTGTGACATTGACCTTTGGTATGTTTTTTTATCCTTCAACAGATTCTTGCACACTCCCAAAGCCCATGCAACATTGTCCTCTTTTTCGCTTTCCAAAAAGAAATATCGACTAAATAAGTCATCTTTGTAGAAGAAAAACCAACAATTTCCAGGAGTAGAAGCCTATTCTTGTTGGTTTTATACACTGAATTTATATTTAGCAAAGTCGAAAAGGTGTTGAATAACTTCATGGAATCAGGATGAGTTCAAAATATGTCTCGAACAGTGACTCCATCCTCACACACTTTGTACCTCGAAACATAATGATCATCATCAAGAAGCTTCAACAATTATTACATTTCAGTTCTTGGACCTCTTATCACCTTGCTAATTCAGGCACTAACATTGCATACTTGCATAATGTTTGAGATAATTTGAGGTTTTTTCCTTTTAAAAGATACAAGTATGTTTTTCGGCGCAACTGTATTCAATGTCATATCCATGACAATTTCCTTCTCCTCCAGTTTAAGAGTCATCCGGATAACTTGTAACACAAGTCATAATTATGCATACCATAAACCACATTAAATTTCCATGTATCATCCACCTTACAGTACCCGCGCAATTTTAAAGGACACTCACATTTTCTCGATCTGGTGCCATCCCTCTTCAACTTCTGGATAGTTTTTCGATACATGTTACTTCTCTCACATTGCATTGTTACAAATTTTTTCCTTCTATTAGAACCATTATCCAACCTCCCAATCACAATGTTGAACCCCAATTTGTCGATCTCCGTGCAGACCCATTGGAGCATATGTTCACAAACAGGAAACTCATGTTTAGTTGTAAGTTGTTGACGAACATCTACCCCCACAACAACCGATATAGCGCGTACCTCGACATCAACCGATTTAATATAGTCTTCAACATCATCGATTCTAACTTCATCCTCTACTTCAACCAGTTTAACATCAATTGACACAATAGTTTTGACAAAAGTATCAGGGTGCACCATTTCTACAGGCAATCATAACAGAATAATAAATTAAATGTTCAAACTCAACATTAATAAAATCCGGATATGCATATCCGGATTCGCGTTCATCATAATCCGGAGACGCATATTCGGACTCAACGTTCATGTTTACAGCTACAAAACTAGATTAATGCAAGCAATGAGGAAGGAAATGAATGAACTTTACCTTAAATTCCAGCTTCTTTTACTACTTTTGATGTGATAAAACATAAGAATGATGTTTTAGAGTGAAAAAATTATTGAGAATAGATTGAGGCTTTTAAGGGTTTTGAGAGAAAATTGTGGTGTTTTATCATGAGGTTGAAGAACATGTAAGGTGATGTTTTATTCAAGTTTCTGCTTGACATTTTTAGATATGCATATCCAAATTTGTCATTGAGTTGTAAAATTAACAAACTCACTTAATAAATACACAGTTAATGACATTCAGAGAGTTTTACGAAAATACATCTCTAGACACACTTTTTCACAAATATGAAGATGCATCTCCAAACTAATTTTTGACGAAATGGGGTGTCTCATCTGCCACATCCATTTGAATGTGCGTCAGATGCGTTCGGATATGCATCTCCAAAATCCTATAAGAAACATTTTTGGATTTTTAGTGGTGCAAGACACACCGTATAAGATAGGATGAGCATTCCTTAAAATAAGGAATAAATTGAAATTTTATTTCGGCCCAATAAAATTGCAATGCATTGGCTCATAGACAGATTATATAAATTGATAATATTTAATTATAAAATATATTTTCGGCCCAGTAAATTTTTCCATGCCTTGGCTCCAAAATAAACTATATAGGTGGATTCAAAAAATTGATATTAATGAATGGAAAATGAAAATAAATGAATAGATTACAAACTCAACTAGCTTTGTCATCTTTATCTATATTTCTTTCTATATACTATATATGCATCGACACAAACATTATGCTGGAAACTTATGTAGAAAACTTCATTTACATTTTGAAATCATGACTTTTTCTGCTAGTAAACTCTACATAGTGTTCAAGTTCTTATTCTTCTATATAATTATTTTCCTTTTGTCTGTAGAAGTGAAAGCAGGAATTTGCAAAATTGCACAGAATACAAGATTTAGTTATGGTTGTCACGTGTATGCATGTCATGTAGATTGCATCAGCAGTGAGCATGCAGATTATGGTGCTTGTAAGCATGGAGAAATAGATTTTTCACAGTGCTTATGCTACTTCACATGTTGAACAATGACTTTCTGATTAAAAAAAAGCTCTGCAATAGCTTCATGAACTGCTTGTATATACTACTTATTGGTTTAAGCTGTATCAATTTGAATGTGTTAGAATAATATAATTGAAAATAGATCTTGCAGCAAAGAATGAATTGTTAGAACTGAAAGTTTACTCTTCAAGGCGTAAAATTTTTGGGACAACTGTTTCTTGCTCCGCTTCACTGCTGACACAGAAGTCAGCTGCTTCTTTACCGTCAAAATCACTTCTATGCGACGAAGGTTCGTCGACTCCACCAAGCAGTCTTGAACTACGACTTTTCTTGTGTTCTAGACAATTTTGTATGGAATAGCGTTTAAAATTTAAGTAAAAATCGGTATGGGAAAAGAAACGAAAGAGTTGAAGGAGAAAAGAATAATTACTTTTGCAGGTTATTGTCTCTCGTGTCACAGCCAAGAATTCTTCCCAATTAAACTGACTTAATTCAAGTTTTTCTTTGTCGGAAAGCTCGAAATTAGGCTCCCTCCCACACATGAAAGCGGCCCTGAACAAGTAACAACATGAATGAAGCATCGAAATAACATGGAAGCTTATCAAACACAACTGTAAGATTTGGAGTTACTACTACCTGTCGTATAAGCGAGCAGCTTCTTGTTGCGATGCAACGGTCCCGAGGTGGATCTGTTTCTTGTCCACCTTAATGGCTGCCTGCCACTTATTATTTTTGAAGTATACTCCTCTCATTAAGCATGTTTCTTGATTCACTCTAGGTTTTCTTGAATGCTGCTTTCTACGTTTAACCGGTGGCCCTTAAAAACGAAGGTAGAAAATAAGGAATATAAATGCATGGTTGCCGAGTCTAAATACGTTTCGAAAATAACGAACCTGTGCTTTGTTGTTGACTAGGCTGTTCTTTAGACAGGCTAAAACCGGATACATTCGAGAATCCTGATTCATCTTTCACAATGGTGTTCTGGGAATTCTGAGAAACACAGACGAAATAATTCAAGATTCAAATCATAAATCAAATAACAAAAAAAGTGTCTTATGATACAAAATCGACAAGAAAAAAAGTGGTTGCGGCACTAAGTTTAGCAAGTGATGCATTAGAAAGAATCATTATTTATCATAGTGAAAAGGAATTCATTACAACGAACCGAGACTCAAGATAAGTTTCATGTTCAAAATAGATACGCCCTAGAGATTCACATTGATAGAATCTAGATTTAAATTGAATTGATTTATCATTTGAATCAAAGCACAATCAGAACACAAGGGCAATCATCCATCGAACCAGAAACGGTATGGTAGAACTCTAATCAACGTAGAAATATTCAATTGTTTAGTAGTACCTGTGTTCCTACACTGTCCATGACACTTGCAATATCCGAAACCACATATTGTTCGTTAAAAGGATTAGCATTCTGTCGTGGATTTTCGAAATGAGCTAGATTCTCACAGTATAGAGGAAGTGGAGTAACAAATGAATTGTTTCCTAAGAATTTCCAATCAAATTAACAAATAGTATCAATCAAATGTAACATACAACTCATATGGTTGAATCAAAACTACGAAAGCCTATTTTCTCTTGTTTGTCCAACATTTACCTGAGCATAGTCCCAAAAGTCTGCGTCTTCTTAAGCTTACCATTGTTACTTCCGGTCGATTATCTGAGCAAAGTAGTTTACATACGATACCAACTTCCCTTCAATAAGTACCTATTTCTGATTGAAATCTTTTTAAATGAATTGAAATACATAAGTTGGAACTATAAAGGAAAAAAAATGTACTAATGCAATATTCAACTATCATATTCACAAAAACTAGGAGATATAGCGGCAAACTAAATCTTAGAAAGATCTACTAATGCAATAAGAATAATGTTTATTCCAAGAATGAAGACATGAATTAAACACTGATAACAATATCAAAATCATGATTTTAAATTGCGGTTGCTTTGACCAGATCCCTACGAAGTCGAAATCGCAATCAAAACCCTTTATATTGCGACCTCAATAGCGGTTGCGGACCACAATTTAAAATCATAATCCAAATAGATAGGTTTAGCCAAAGCTTTATGATCACCATACAATTTCAATTTCAACCATTATTATTGAGAGAAAAAGACCTTAATCAACAAACAATGATTCAAAATTGAATCCCAATTTGATCATATGAATAAGTACTCTTACCTAGTAAAACAATTCACCCTAAAGAGAAGCTTATTGAAATGAACTCAAAAGTCTCTCTGGTTTAGTAAGTCAAGAGAATAAAACCCCACCACCTTTTTTTCCATGGAAAGTGGTAACAGAAAAGACCAAAACAAACCCAATTGACCACATACATGAAAAGCCACAAAGTCAATAATTGAAAAGAAACCCACAAAGCAAAACAAGAAAAGACTACATTTTTAAGCCGTCAAAGCAAAATGCCACATGAAACAAACCATTGATAAGAGAAAAGTCGTGTTTTTACCTCAACATGATGATAACCACCAACCCTTGTGAGGTTGGAATTGGAAACAATGTTAATTTTTTATTGTTGTTGCTACTTGCTAGTGATGTAACAACCACCAACCCTTGTGTGTGTGAGAGAGAGTGTAACAACGTTGGTGTTATATGTTGTGAATAGTTGTGACGGTGGTTTGTTGGAAACTTCAATTTCAATGATGTTTTCCTTTTTATAAGGAAAAGGGTTCGGGTACTTTACCGTATTAGCCTTTTATAGATTTTTAAACTTGTTATTTTTTTATGTATTTCTAAAATGTGACTTTTTGAATGATTGGTTGATATTATTTTGGATTTTTTAATAAATTTAGAAAATAAAGAATTGGATTTTGTGTTTGTAGATGATTTGGAAGAAGAGAATGTAGAAAGAGGGAAGTAAAATAGGAAAGAAAGTTTTAAAATATTTCAGAGGATTTTTTGTTATGTCTTGAAAATAATTGATTTTGATTAAAATGAGTTGTATGTAAAGTGATTTATATTAAATAGTTTTATATAAAATTTAACTTAATGTAAAAAGTTATGTAAAAATTACGTTTAAATTTAAAATATACAAACTCTAATTTCAATTAAATCAAGTCCGAATGCAGAATATTTTACTTTAAAAGAACTTAATATTTTAAAATTATACCAAAATAAATTATACATTTTTAAAATTGTTTTTTCCCTCCTAAATTAATTATACAATCTTAAAATTGTTTTTTCTGTCTTCGATAAATTAAATCAAACATATACTTAGATTTGTGTGCTCGGATCTTTTGGTTTCTTTATAAAACAAGTGCACATGAGAAATGGTTATGTCAAAATTAGATAGAAAGTGGGCATACAACTCATTTTTTAGAAAAAACATAAAACTTATATTTATTTTGTAAGATACATTTATATAGAACAATATATATGTAGGTATAAATGTGCTGAAAATATTATATATATATATATATATATATATATATATATATATATATATATATGCTATATTATAATAATTTGTTAGTTATACATAAAATAAAAAATAATTTGTTATATTAAATTAATATATACATACCATTTTATGTAAAATATTAATGTCATTTACTAAATATAATTTTTTTTCACTTTCTACTCACTTATATTTTTTGGGCATTTCTTATCACACCACCCTTGTTTCTTAGGCACCATCTGAATTTCCGGTTTTGCCCCCTGATTTCGGATGTGCACATCCGGACGCACCAATTTTTTTAAAAACGCTGATTCTTTCCGGAAGTGCACATCCGGAAACATTCCTGATCTGCAGATCCGAAAAAGGCAGAACATTATTTTTTTTTTAAAAATCGGTTTTTTTGCTTGGTCGCATATGTTAATAAATCGTCGCAATTTAATATACATTTGACAACATCCATATATAAAATAAAATGATATATATATATATATATATATATATATATATATATATATATATATATATATATATATAATAAATCTCTGTCAAAATACAGTGCATACATCTAATATAAATATAATACATCAAACAAAAAACTACTGCGTATGGCGAAGGATCTCTCCTGGCTCCCCTGCTCCTCTGCCCCCTCTGCCCCTACCCGCCATCCTGGATCGATGTCTGCGGTACTGAAGTGCCCCCTGAGCAATCGCAATAATCCTGTCCACGGCAAGTCTGGCACCAGAGCCCTCAGGGAGGTGACCGTCCGCAATGGCCTGCCGCGCTATCTGCTCTATCTCACGACAGCGTGGTAGGACATCCTGAGTGTGGTCCAGCTGAGACTGCCGCTCCTCTAATATCTCCTGATGAGCAGGTCTGGGTGGCGATCCCTCAGCAATGGGCACCATGCATGGGTGTGAGACGGTGTAGAACCACACGATGTACCCGGCAGCAACACTCCAGTCTGTCTCCGCTCTGGTCGCCCGAGCCTCCTCCGGTACCAAGTGGGACTGGTAGTCAGCATATAGCTCATCTATCTGCCTGCGAGTCAAGCCTAGAGGAGCAGACTCATGAGGCATCCTGGGGATCGTCTGCGTGTAACCGAACTGACGCAAGACGCGCTCTGGTAGGTATCGGGCAGTAACGGTCGAACTGCATGCCAACCATCCTGAGAACAAACAAACCTCATCGAACGGGCGCGTCACACGGTGCGGCATAGGGGCAATACAAAACGTCCTCAGCAGCCATCCGATCTAGATACACTCTGAAGGGGTCCGGCGCCTGGTTCCCTCTGAGCAGGACAAATGCAGCAGCACGTGGCATATCCTCAGTGTACCCCTGGGCACTCCCCCAACCAGTAATATAGGGAAAGTGCTGTAAAATCCACGCCTGAAATGGAAAACATAACATGGGTGTCAAACATTATAATGAATACAGAAAGAAAAGAAATGAAAAAATCACTTAGAATATTAGATTGTTACCACGTATAGCGTACAGCTGCCTGCCACAGTCTTGGCTGCCCAGCGGCAACCATCAGAGAGCCTGGAATAGGTGAATGCCAGCGCAGCAACCCCCTAGTTGTAACGATGGATCTCTGTCTGATCCGAAAGGTACCTGAGGTAGACGATATCAACATAATAGGCGCTGGTGTCCACAAACACCTGTGTGCCTAGCAAAAACAAGTAGTGGCACCTTAGAGCACGCGTCCTGTGGATCGCAACCTCAGCTGGATCACCATCTGCCCGTCCTGCCTCTGCAAGCGCCTCAGTAAATCTATCCATCAAAAATGAGAACCGGACGTGTGCGCCCCTCAACTGGTGCACCTCCGCATGTGCCTTCTCTGGGCTAGCCCAAAGCTCTGTAACCAACAACTCTATGCCGTCCACCTTCGTCATCCTACCGTGACTCAGAAGGGTACCCGTGATCGGTAGATGTAAAAGGCACGAGATGTCGTCGAGTGTGATCGTGATCTCGCCGTATGGTAGATGGAATGAGGATGTCTCAGGGTGCCATCTCTCAATAAATGCCATCAGGATACCGTACTGGATCTGGGAATACCCAATCCTAGACAGACCTCCAAGACCAGACTCCACAAGTGCAGACGTGAACCACTCAGCTGTAGGCAGCATCTCAATCGTGTCCATAACCTTGCCCCCATGGTTATAGAACTTCTGTGAATCCTTATCCTGAAAATTTCCAAATAAAACAATGTTACAAATGAACATATTTTCAACGAATACAATTCTATAAATAAACCGAGAAAGGTTACCTGTCCTAGCCAGACAAATCTGGCAGTATGCTCAGAGTACCCCGCGAGTAGGGACATATTAGACGGTCCCCCGGGGTAACCGCCCAGCTCATCGAAATCGTCATCATCGTCAACACCCTCATGTGTTGGGTGATCACCCTCTGGAACAGGAACAGCAACAGGGGAACGAGGAGGAGCAGTTGATGGAGCTGTAGTCTCCCGACGACGCCTGCGTGCGGGCTGGGACCCTGATGAACTAGCAGTAGAATCCCGACGCCTCCGAGATGTGGATGGCTGTGGTGTAGGATGTGGTGTAGGATGTCCCTCAGCTGTAGGGGCTACCCCAACTCCCTCTGCGTCGGAAGCCTCGGCTGTAGACTGCATCCGCTCACGTCGGACAGATGCGTGTTGAGCTGTCCGTCAATGTATGGTACGATCGTCTCTGCCAGCCATCTAATCTGCAAAGCATAATAAATAAATTAAATTTTGTTTAAAAATAATTAAACAAAAACAAACAAACAAGCAAAATTAAAAAAGGAAAAAAAATAGTCTTCCGGATGTGCACATCCGGAAGGACTCAGAATTTTAAACGTTAGGTATTTCCGGATGTGCACATCCGGAAACACTAAACGTTTCAATATTTCCGGATCTGTACATCCGGTACGTATTTTGAAGTTTAAAAACGGCACTCATGGCCACTGTAACAACCAAAAGGGCATTTTTATGCCCTGATCGTCCGTTTGAAGCAGTAAAAATGACCTACATTGTATCTAACCTATCTTATTCATACAACCTAACAATTTCTACACCTAAATGTCTACTTTAAATCGATTACTCGAAAATTACTCCGAAACTCTAAAATTTGAAAACTTACCGATTAAAATGTGATACGGAGGATTTGGAGTGTGTTGATCGTTGTAGTAGTTGCTCTGCGCCGAACTCGAGTGGAAAAAATCGAGATTTGTGGTGATTGAAAATTTGAGAGTTTGAGAGAGTTTGAGAAGGAGTGGAAATGGAAAGGTGAATAATGAGGGGGGAAGAACGTCTGGCGCGAACTAATAAGAAATACTTCCGGATGTGCACATCAGAATTGTTTCCGGATATGCATATCCGGAACACTTCAGCGTTTTTTAAAAATTTGGTGCGTCCGGATGTGCACATCCGGAATATAGGGGCAAAAAAATAATTTCATGTGGTGCCTAAGAAACTTGGGTGGTGCATTAAGAAATGCCCTATTCTTTTTCTTTGTTTGGGAGTTTAGTGGGAAAGTAGAGAATTTTTTAGGTTTGTTTTTATTTATAATGCATATCTCTTTAATTTGAGGAAATTAAAATATTATATTGGATGAGGAGTTTAGAGAGTTTTAGAAGACATAGATATATTCTTTTTTGTTTTTTATAAGAGAGTAATCTATTACAAAACTAATAGGCTTAATTTTGGGCCTTTAGCCCAATTTGACTATTTGTTTGTTTGGAGGTTTTAATTTATCATCCTCACACTTGTACATGGCACCCTTCCAATGCTTATAAATAGATAATACTAATTTTGAAATATTTTTCACTTATTTTTAAAATTTATCAACCACACGCACGAATTACAAATTGTCTGGGTCGATATAGAAAATTTTATTTGTTCTATCGAAAATTTCGAAATCAATATCTTTTTTATCGTAAATTACCAATTTCAGAGTTTATGGTATTTGTGAAAAAAAAATTCCTCAGAAATTTCACAATTTGCGGTATAATTGATATGCATATCCTCAGAAATTTCAGAATCCCCAGTCGTTATAAAAAAAAAATTTCACCGAAATTTCAAAACTTCCAATCAAATTAGGGAAATTTTAAAATTTTCGGAATTAATCTTTTTTTTCACATTTTTTGCAATAAAATACATGTATAAGGACGACACTATTACAAGCATAGCGATAAATAAAGCAGCAAACCGAGTTAGGGTTGTTGAGGCTGAGCCTTCCCAGATACGGGCTAGATAAGTGGTTCCAACAGGTTTACACCAGAAACTCTTGGCTGAGCATGGGCAGTTCCGCCGACCACATAGCACTCGTGTCGAGCGGTGAGATCAGTCGAGAAATCATGAGATGATACTAAGGTTGTTCATGCTCAAGATGTGTTGGTTCAAGATGTGTCGAGACAGATGCGACACATGTTGCTGCTTAGGTTGCTAATGAGGTGGTCCATCCAAATGCCCATGTTGTAGATGACGTGGTCTAGTCAGATGCCACTGTTGCTAACAAGGTGGTTTCAACATATCTGATCCCATATGCTATTGCTGACATAGAGGTTTCGGCTCTGTAGACGGAGCCATCTGTGCACACTAACGGAGAGTTCCTGGGAGGACCCATTGACAGGTATGTGCTTACAAAGTACGCTAAACACATAGTTTTAAAAACTGAACCGGACCGGCCGGTCGGACCGGTTGAACCGGGAACCAGAGTGATAACCGGTCTGGTTTAATTGTTGGATCGGATATGCAATTGAACCGGTGCGAACCAATCAAAACCGATGTAAACCGATAAAAACCGGAAAACCGGCAGTTCAAGTGCGTGTTTTTTTAATTAAAACGACGTCATTTTTCATTATTTAAAAAAAGAAAAAAGAAAAGTATAAGAGAAAGTTAATATTCGTTTCTTTAAAAATTGGTGACAACGATTAAATCTAATAAATAGAGGTTATTGCAGTATTATAGCATTGATAGGTTGTGGAATTTAAACATAATTTATTTTCTCTCCTATATGATTGATATCATTGGTTTTAATTAGTTGGGTTGAGGTGTTGCATAAAGTAAATGGTAATGCATGTTATATAGATAACAAACATAAATTTATATTTGAGATTGATACTTTTTTTAAATTTTTAAATTAATTATTTAACTTAAATTTATAATTGATTCAAATTTGAATTTAAATTATAAACTTGTAAAATTATGATATTTTTAAATTTTTTAGGTGTTAGTGATTTTTTTCTACACCGAGTCATCTGGTTTGACCGGTTTAATACCTATATAATTTTGTTATAGTGACCGATTTATTCAACCGAGTTATCCGGTTTAGTCATGTCGTTTGACCAATGACCCAGTGGTTTGACCAATGAACCAGTGACCCAATACCCTCACCGGTTTGATAACCGGTCCGGTTTTTAAAACATTGGCTAAACATGTGGCATACCGAATATGGCAGGGAGAAGTATATGTATTTTATGTTTACCTTTAATTTATTTAATATTGTTCCATAAAAGCTCACTACTAATTATTTTTATATTTGTTTGTCACAAGATTGTCCCACACTGAAGGTGACATCGCACAGGTCGAAGCTGATGAACTTCCCCAAGACTGTGATGCCTGAGTAGGTTAGGAATTTTGTACATGATTTTAAGCTCTTTGCATTTGTCGACTGCTCACTTACCATGCTCGACGCTTCACTTCTTACTGCTTTTGTTGAGCGATGGCACAAGGAGACATCTTCCTTTCATCTTCCATTTAGGGAGATTATTATCACTCTGGATGATGTCTCCTCATTGTTCTAAATCCCCATCACCGACAGATTCTTCACGACTCCTATTATTATCCTGTCGCTTGCATGTTTGACTATTGTACGAGACTTTGGAGTTTCTGAGGAGGTCGTGCTGAAGGAGTTTGACTTTAACAGGGGGCTCACCTTCGTATGTCTTTGCTTTGGAATATGTACGAGAACCTTGTTGCGTCGTAGATGTATGAGGTTGTCGCTCAGGTGTACATGCTACATCTAGTAGTATTTACTTTTTTTGCGTACAAGTCTGATATTTATATTGATGCCTGGTACATATGGATGTTCAGTAGCCTTGACGATACTAGTTGGGCTTTAGGGTGCGCAGCATTGACCATCATATATTTAACACTTGGAGTTGCGTCAGCCTTTGAGACTAGATAACTTACTGGTTATTTAAGTTTATTAGAGGTTGTGCTTAATTCTTATTATTTATTGTTTAGTTCTTATTTAATTGTTACGAATAATATTTCTTAACTATTATTTATTGTGTTTGTGTTATGATATCAGTGCTGGATATATGAGCATTTCGCCACAATCTGTGATAGGAGGGTGCAGCATTCCCCTATAGGGGACCCACGAGCAAGGAGATTGAGGGCCAGGCAGGAACATCTTGGTGGTGTTACAGAGTACAAAAGGAGGCTTGATGCGATGATTATAGATGATGTTATATGGACATCATACACTGATAATAGAGTCTGCCCCAAGTTTGATAACTCTTCTTTATATTCAGGTTATATGCGATAGGAGACCTTGGTCGCTAAACACTTGCCTGAGAGTTGTCTATGACATTATGGTTATGTTTAGATCATCCCACGACCAGTTCCAGATATTCCATATACGGGCATTAACAGATGGTTTTAGAGTAACATCATCAGCTCTGATCATGTCATTAGAGCTCGCGCAGTTGCAATTCAGCATGCTTCACAGTGTGAGGATGGTTATTTGGAGTGGTATCTTACTGTATCACACCCTTGCATCATCCCACTTGTTGAGCATATAGATGATGTTGGGCCTTCCGATGCTAGGGTACCTGCCGATGACGTGCTGCCGCCACCTCCAGCTGATGTCGATGACCAACAACGCCTTAAAATGATTGCGTTTATTATGGATAATCTCATAGGTTTGGTAAACCCAGATGGTGAGGTTTTTAGTGGTTTATCTAGTGTTTCACAAATAGACCATGGGAGGCTTATTTATACATTATTAATAAGTTTATGTATTATTTGTATATTATTTGTTTATTATGTGTAACATTACTCAGACATCTTCATTAGAACTTTTTTTGGATAATATTTTTGATCTTCAATGGATGCAACATGAACATAAAATAACATTTGACAATGGATTACATAACTAAAACATAACTTGAGAAAATGATAATAAATAAGAAAACCTAGACACTACCAGATGATTTTGCACATTTCAACATCTTAATTATGTCGTCGGCAGATCTTAAAATCTTCGTATCTAACTTGATCGACCCCTTTGTTAACTTGATCGACCCCTTTGTTAAGTTACGGTGAAATGATCTCCACATATCCTTCACATCTTCCTCAATCTTCAAATCAATAAGGTTGTATTTCACCCTTCCATTAGCATCAATCCAATCTTCAAGAAAATCAATCTTTCTCACCTTTCTGATATCGGTATATCAGGCAACAATTCATTCAACTTGGATGTCAAGACTTCGAGAGATATGGTGTCATCTGGAAGTAAGAACTCTACGGGAGGTGAAGCTCCGTTGAAGTACACTTCTACCTTAATCAAAAATTGAGGAAGAGGCATTTTGAGGTATTCTTATCAAACAACAGCTGACCCTCTATTTATACAAATTTGCATTTATTCTAAACCACACAAAGTTGTCGGTGCAATCACAACTGTCCAAAACTATCGGCAAAATCCTGACCATTTAAAATTTTAAACAAATTAAACTACCATAAATTTCACTTTGTTTGAAATTTTCGGTATAACATGACACTTTTAACATTTATGGTAATATTGCAAATTCACGGAAATTTCAGAAATTCCGGTAAACCGAAAGTTATAAATACATTATCGAAAATTTAGTTTGTACCGTAAATTTTATACAGAAATGTGTTTCAAATTTTTGCCATGGGCATTTATGGAATTATGAAATCATGGGACTGTGAGGTACAAGTGTGGGGTGGCAAGTTAAAACCTCGTTTGCTTGATGTTACTTTGATTACTCATTGAAATCCTAACAATATTATGAGTTGTTGAGTTGTTCATTGCATTTGGTGTGAGAAAAACTAACTTCCTTCATTTTATTATTCAACTTCCACATTCTTCTATATAACATTCCTCCATCATTTCTCGGAATGTGTTATTCTATTTCGTTCATTATTTTCACCAGATCCATATTATCCATTTCAAACACCACTCAATCTTTTTCATTTTTGACTTCTCGTTCCATGGTTACCTTCATCGCCATGGCTTCTACTGAAAAGGAATAATTATCTCCTTGAACCTTGGTCGTGTTGAATTCTATCATATTGCCTTATTCATCTCTGACGATCTCACCTACCCCAAAAGCCTTCCACTATCAAGCTAGCATCTGTCTTTATTTTGATCTAACTTATGTTAGGTGGAAACCATCCGCCATTTCCATTGTAAGTTTATTCTTTTTTTTATCAGTAATTTTCATCTCATTTCCCTTTTGATTAAGATTATGAAATTTATCTTTTAAGTTGTGAACTTTTTGTTGTAGAGCCTGGAGATGAAGGTGCATTTCATTTTTGGGTTCGTCTCTACCATGATTCTGCCATATATACTTAAGATCCTTACTATTCATGCTATTAAACTCCTAAATGCTAGCATTTTCCTTGTTTCGGGTCTGATCCAGCTTCTGCATGTGGATTTTCATCTTAACTTTATTGATACCGCCTTATGTAGCATTATTAATAGGTATCAAGTTTTATTGTTCCAAATACTTGTCTTTTTATCGGAATGTTTATGTTGCAAAAGATTCGCCATATTCATTATGCCTAAGTTCAGGTTAGTTCCATCTTCTACTATCGTTTTTCTTTTCTCTTATTTTTTTCTTTCTTTCTCTATTTCTAACTTGCTTGTTACCTTTCTTTAGTTAATCATTCTCCATTTTGTCATGAGCTTGGTGTTGAGTTGTGTCCTTTGGTGTTCCACACATACCTGTCTTCAAGAGTACTAAGTTCAAGACCAATAGTTGAAACAAAATAGAAGTAGTTTTTCTTATCAAAAATCAATCTAAGTGATCCTGTTATTTTTGCTTCCTATGTACATTCTAAGGCTAATAAGGAAATTGATGCTCAAATTCACTCTAACCTTAACAATAGTGTTTTTATCATGCATGTCATAGAGCCTTACATCCAAGACGACTCCTATTTTTTCTCCCAGTTTAAGACCCATTTGAGCTATTTTGACATTAAGAAAAAGTCCCCATAACTGAACCTAAATAGGTACTTTTGAAAATTCTAGGTTGCTAATATTGGATATTACATCCCATTCTTGCAAAATGAGCCATTAGTTTCTGAACAACCACATACTCTCTTTTAATATGCATTTTTTATCCTCGTTATTTTCCATAGTAATTAGGAAGGTAGCTGATTCCACTTCCTTAACCATCAGGTTCTTTAGATTACACCAAATGTTTGACAGGGCATTTCGCAAAGACCCTCGTTGAATGGGATTTTCAGTGACAATTTTCCCCAAAAAATTTATTGGAGGAATATCTGGATTTTTAAATTTAAATTTCCTCCTCTTCATAGAGGAAAAATCCAGGATCTTGTTTGTCTCACAGTGTGAGGATGGTTTTTTGGAGTGGTATCTTACTGTATCACACCCTTGCATCATCCCACTTGTTGAGCATATAGATGATGTTGGGCGTTCCGGTGCTAGGGTACCTGTCGATGACGTGCTGCCGCCACCTCCAGCTGATGTCGATGACCAATAATGCCTTCCAATGATTGCGTTTATTATGGATAATCTCATAGGTTTGGTAAACCCAGATGGTGAGGTTTTTAGTGGTTTATCTAGTGTTGCACAAATAGCCCATGGAAGGCTTATTTATACATTATTAATATGTTTATGTATTATTTGTATATTATTTGTTTATTATATGTAACATTACTCAGACATATTCAATAGAACTTTTTATTAGATAATATTTTTGATCTTAAATTGATGCAACATGAATATAAAATAACATTTGACAATGGATTACATAACTAAAACATAACTTGAGAAAATGATAATAAATAAGAAAACCTAGACACTACCAGATGATTTTGCACATTTCAACATCTTAATTATGTCGTCGGCAGATCTTAAAATCTTCGTATCTAACTTGACCGACCCCTTTGTTAAGTTACGGTGAAATGATCTCCACATATCCTTCACGTCTTCCTCAATCTTCGAATCAATAAGGTTGTATTTCACCCTTCCATTAGCATCAATCCAATCTTCAAGAAAATCGATCTTTCTCACCTTTCTGATATCGGTATATCAGGTAACAATTCATTCAACTTGGATGTCAAGACATCGGGAGATATGGTGTCATCCGGAAGTAAGGCCTCTACGGGAGGTGAAGCTCCATTGAAGTACACTTCTATCTTAATCAAAAATTGAGGAAGGGGCATTTTGAGGTATTCTTATCAAACAACAGCTGACCCTCTATTTATACAACTTTGCATTTATTCTAAACCACACAAAGTTGTCGGTGCAATCACAACTGTCCAAAACTATCGGCAAAATCCTGACCATTTAAATTTTTTAACAAATTAAACTACCAGAAATTTCACTTTGTTTGAAATTTTCAGTATAACATGACACTTTTAACATTTATGGTAATATTGCAAATTCACGGAAATTTTAGAAATTCTGGTATACCGAAAGTTATAAATACACTATCGAAAATTTAGTTTGTACCGTAAATTTTATACAGAAATGTGTTTCAAATTTTTGCCATGGGCAGTTATGGAATTATGAAATCATGGGAGTATGAGGTACAAGTGTGGGGTGGCAAGTTAAAACCTCGTTTGCTTGATGTTACTTTGATTACTCATTGAAACCCTAACAATTTTATGAGTTGTTGAGTTGTTCATCCATTTGGTGTGGGAAAAATTTGACTATTTTCATTTGATTATTCAACTTCCACATTCTTCAATATAACATTCCTCCATCATTTCTCGGAATGCCTTATTCTATTTCGTTCATTATTTTCACCAGATCCATATTATCCATTTCAAACACCGCTCAATCTCTTTCATTTTTGACTTCTCGTTCCATGGTTACCTTCATCACCATGGCTTCTACTGAAAAGGAATAATTATCTCCTTGAACCTTGGTCATGTTGAATTCTCACTTACCCCAGAAGCCTTCCACTATCAAGCTAGCATATGTCTTTATTTTGATCTAACCTATGTTAGGTGGAAACCATCCGCCATATCCTTTGTAAGTTTATTATTATTTTTATCAATAATTTTCATCTCATTTCCCTTTTGATTAAGATTATGAAATTTATCTTTTATGTTGTGAACTTTTAGTTGTAGAGCCTGTAAATGAAGGTGCATGTCATTTCTAGGTTCGTCTCTACCATGATTCTGCCATATATATACTTAAGATCCTTGCTATTCATGCTATTAAACTCTTGAATGCTAGCATTTTCCTTGTTTCGGGTCCGATCCAGCTTCTGCATGTGGATTTTCATCTTAACTTTATTGATTCCACCTTATGTAGCATTCTTAATAGGTATTAAGTTTTATTGTTCCAAATACTTATCTTTTTATCGGAATGTTTATGTTGCAGAAGATTCACCATATTCATTATGCCTAAGTTCAGGTTAGTTCCTTCTTCTACTATCGTTTTTCTTTACTCTTATTTTTTTCTTTCTTTCTTTATTACTAACTTGCTTGTTACCTTTCTCTAGTTAATCATTCTCCATTTTGTCATGAGTTTGATGTTGAGTTGTCTCCTTTGGTGTTCCACACATACCTGTCTTCAAGAGTACTAAGTTCAAGACCAATAGTAGAAACAGAATAGAAGTAGTTTTTCTTATCAAAAACCAATCTAAGTGATTCTGTTATTTTTGCTTCCTATGTACATTCTAAGGCTACTAAGGAAATTGATGCTCAAATTCACTCTAACCTTAACAATAGTGTTTTTATCATGCATGTCATAGAACCTTACATCCAAGACATCTCCTATTTTTTCTCCCAGTTTAAGACCCATTTGAGCTGTTTTGACATTGAGAAAAAGTCCCTATATCTGAACCTATATGGCTACTTTTGAAAATTCTAGGTTGCTAATATTGGATATGTCATCCCATTCTTGCAAAATGAGCCATTAGTTTCTGAACAACCACATACTCTCTTTTAATATGCATTTTTTATCCTCGTTAATTTCCATAGTAATTAGGAAGGTAGCTGATTCCACTTCCTTAACCATCGGGTTCTTTAGATTACACCAAATGTTTGACAGGGCATTTCGCAGAGACCCTCTTTGAATGGGTTTTTCAGTGACAATTTTCCCCAATAAATTTATTGGAGGAATATCTGGTTTTTTTAATTTAAATTTCCCCCTCTTCATAGAGGAAAAATCCAGGATCTTGTTTGTCTCACAGTGTGAGGATGGTTATTTGGAGTGGTATCTTACTGTATCACACCTTTGCATCATCCCACTTGTTTAGCATATAGATGATGTTGGGCCTTCCGATGCTAGGGTTCCTGTCGATGACTTGCTTCCGCCACCTCCAGCTGATGTCGATGACCAACAATTCCTTCATATGATTGCGTTTATTATGGATAATCTCATAGGTTTGGTAAACCCATATGGTGAGGTTTTTAGTGGTTTATCTAGTGTTGCACAAATAGCCCATGGGAGGCTTATTTATACATTATTAATATGTTTATGTATTATATGTATATAATTTGTTTATTATGTGTAACATTACTCAGACATCTTCATTAGAACTTTTTATTGGATGATATTTTTGATCTTCAATTGATGCAACATGAACATAAAATAACATTTGACAATGGATTACATAACTAAAACATAACTTGAGAAAATGATAATAAATAAGAAAACCTAGACACTACCAGATGATTTTGCACATTTCAACATCTTAATTATGTCGTCGACAGATCTTAAAATCTTTGTATCTAACTTGATCGACCCCTTTGTTAAGTTACGGGGAAATGATCTCCACGTATCCTTCACATCTTCCTCAATCTTCAAATCAATAAGGTTGTATTTCACCCTTCCATTAGCATCAATCCAATCTTCAAGAAAATCGATCTTTCTCACCTTTCTGATATCAATATATCAGGTAACAATTCATTCAACTTGGATGTCAAGACATCGAGAGATATGGTGTCATCCGGAAGTAAGAACTCTACGGGAGGTGAAGCTCCGTTGAAGTACACTTCTACCTTAATCAAAATTAGAGGAAGGGGCATTTTGAGGTATTCTTATCAAACAACAGGTGACCCTCTATTTATATAACTTTGCATTTATTCTAAACCACACAAAGTTGTCGATGCAATCACAGCTGTCCAAAACTGTCGGCAAAATCATGACCGCTTAAAATTTTAAACAAATTAAACTACCAGAAATTTCACTTTGTTTAAAATTTTCTGTATAACATGACACTTTTAACATTTATGGTAATATTTCAAATTCACGGAAATTTCAAAAATTCTGGTATACCGAAAATTATAAATACACTATAAAAAATTTAGTTTGTACCGTAAATTTTGTACAGAAATGTGTTTCAAATTTTTGCCATGGGCAGTTATGGAATTATGAAATCATGAGAGTGTGAGGTACAAGTGTGGGGTGGCAAGTTAAAACCTCGTTTGCTTGATGTTACTTTGATTACTTATTGAAACCCTAACAATTTTATGAGCTGTTGAGTTGTTCATGCATTTGGTGTGAGAAAAACTGACTTCCTTCATTTGATTATTCAACTTCCACATTCTTCTATATAAGATTCCTCCATCATTTCTCGAAATGTCTTATTCTATTTAGTTCATTATTTTCACTAGATCCATATTATCCATTTCAAACACCGCTCAATCTCTTTCATTTTTGACTTCTCGTTCCATGGTTACCTTCATCGCCATGGCTTCTACTGAAAAGGAATAATTATCTCCTTGAACCTTGGTCGTGTTGAATTCTATCATATTGCCTTCTTCATCTCTAACGATCTCACCTACCCCAGAAGCTTTCCACTATCAAGCTAGCAACTGTCTTTATTTTGATCTAACCTATGTTAGGTGGAAACCATCCTCCATTCCCATTGTAAGTATATTCTTTTTTTTTATCAGTAATTTTCATCTCATTTCCCTTTTGATTAAGATTATGAAATTTATCTTTTATGTTGTGAACTTTTTGTTGTAGAGCCTGGAGATGAAGGTGCATGTCATTTCTGGGTTCGTCTCCACCATGATTTTGCCATATATACTTAAGATCCTTGCTGTTTATGCTATTAAACTCCTGAATGCTAGCATTTTCCTTGTTTCGGGTCCGATCCAGCTTCTGCATGTGGATTTTCATCTTAACTTTATTGATACCGCCTTATGTAGCATTCTTAATAGGTATCAAGTTTTATTGTTCCAAATACTTATCTTTTTATCGGAATGTTTATGTTACAGAAGATTCGCCATATTCATTATGCCTAAGTTCAGGTTAGTTCCTTCTTCTATTATCGTTTTTCTTTTCTTTTATTTTTTTCTTTTTTTCTCTATTACTAACTTGCTTGTTACCTTTCTCTAGTTAATCATTCTCCATTTTTTCATGAGTTTGATGATGAGTTGTGTCCTTTGGTGTTCCACACATACCTGTCTTCAAGAGTACTAAGTTCAAGACCAATAGTAGAAACATAATAGAAGTAGTTTTTCTTATCAAAAATCAATCTAAGTGATTCTGTTATGTTTGCTTCCTATGTACATTCTAAGGCTAATAAGGAAATTGATGCTCAAATTCACTCTAACCTTAACAATAGTGTTTTTATCATGCATGTCATAGAGCCCTACATCCAAGACGTCTCCTGTAACACCCTAAACCCCCGCGCAATAATATTAATAAAATAACAAAACATCAGAGTCAATTCGAAACAACAAGGGCATTCAGGATGCTACTTCAACAAAAACCTGCTCATGAAATAGACATGTAACACTTAAATCATTTTTCAAAAAATAAAATTCTTTTAATCTGCAGCGAAAGCATAGTCATTTAACACCATAACCAAAACACTAGTTCAAATCCTTCAATTAAACATCAACCAAATCAACAAAACAACTATGCGTTCCAAAACCCCGGTGTTACACATCAGAGCAGACGCCGACACAACAAGCAAAGCAAAAGACTTCATCTTCACTCACTCTGACACCGCACTAATCCTGATCACCTGCACGTTACCCACGTGGAGGCAACATTCAAACTGAAGGGGTGAGATTCTCAATCAATAAAAAAAATAAGATAATATAATGTGCAAGTATAAATTATTAAGTATATCACCCACATCACCACTTCCAACGCAATTCGCACAATTCAACACAACACAGATAATCAATCCAATCACAACGCAACACAACTATCAAAAAGAAATGCAAAGAGACATCAACTAGACTCAATGCATGTGGTACCATTTTCGATCCCTATTTCATGATCACAATTCCCGTCAGAACGTCAATTGGTCGCTCACACCCCACATGGGCACACGACAATCGTGATTACTCACACCCCACATGGGCACACAATCACCTCAACAACAACAACATTGATTCCATCAAGGAATCCGGATAAACGCTCACACCCCACATGGGCACACGCCATCCCTTAACTCATGCATATGCTTATGCACCTTCAACGACAACATGCAACAACGACTAACACGAACACATGGCATACCATTATTACATCACATCATCAATCAACCATCAACGCGCATTTATCGAACATACCTCATTATGCCCTATAGCCACTACACAACTTTGCATCATTTAATCATGCATTTTATATTACCATATCAACATCAACAAAACAAGCATATAATACTTCAATACATGCTCACAACGTCAGAACAACACAACAACATTTATATAAAATAAAGTATACAATTTCAACTAATTTTGAGCAATTAAAATGATGTTTTTTAGTCCCAGACCGCGCTAAGCGCGCTACTCACTGCCTCGAGGAGGCAAAATTCCTCTATACCGCGCAAAGCGGGCTCTGCGATTTTAGCAGAAAAACCCTGCGATAACAGCATCTCCCCAACTCCGATTTTATGGACTCAAACTGATTTTTAACACACTTTTTCCATAGATTATACCATTACTACCTATTTCTAACATATGCATTCCAACAATACAAATCAACTACACTAATTTCATCAATTCCAATCATGCAATTATGAATTATCCTCAAAACCCCAATCAACCCACAAACCACCTTCTTATGGATTCAACCTAACAATTCTACCCACATACATGTATCATCGAACCCTTAAGAGATAAAGAATTCCCACTCTTACCTTAAAGTTATGAGCTTTCCTAACTTCAATGGATTCTCCCTTCCTTCCTCTTGCCCTAGCTTTTCTCCCTCTTTCACTTTTTCACGTGGAATCAGAATAATGAACTCTCACTCTCTAATTCTCTCATATACCCCAATTAATGAATCATCTTATTTGCCCTCACTTAACCCTCGCCTAATTACCATAAAGCCCTTCCACTCAATACACCTCTTAATTATTTTAATTATCTTATTATATCAACATTATCACTCAACTAATGAAATAAATTAGTCAACAAATAATAATTTAAATAATCCGATCAACATTACTCTACGCACCGCTAATCTCTATGTTATTAGCCATACACCCCTACTACGCCCAAGACCTGCTACTTAAGGCCACCATCCTTCACCACGGGTACACAAAATACAACGAAAGCACAACAACACATAATCGATCACAACAACATATAATTATTCGCAAATAATAATATAAAGGAAAATGGGGCGTTACAACTCTCCCCCACTTAGAATATTTTCGTCCCCGAAAATTTACCTTACACAAATAGTTCAGGATACGACTCTCGCATCTTACTCTCCAATTCCCAAGTCATGTTCCCACCGGCAACACCTCCCCATACTACTTTCACGAGAACAATCTCCTTGCCTCTCAACTGCTTCACCTCGCGATCATCAATCCGCTCTGGCAAGGCCTTGACTATGAGATTATCTCTCACTTCCATATCATCCATCGGAATCACATGCGACGGATCCGGAACATACTTCCGAAGCTGCGAAACATGGAACACGTCATGCAAGTTCGACAAACACGGCGGCAACGCCACTCTATAAGCAACAGATCCAACTCTTACCAAAATCTGATACGGACCAATAAATATAGGAGTAAGCTTCCTCGACTTCAAAGCACGTCCAACACCGGTCACCAGAGTGACTCTCAAAAACACATGGTCTCCTTCTTGAAACTCGAGATCTTTCCTCCTCTTATCATGGTAACTCTTATGTCTACTCTGCGAAGCTTTCATCTTCTCCCGGATCAACTTCACTGTTTCGGTAGTTTACTGAACAATCTCAGGTCCGAGCACCACACTCTTACCAGATTCGTACCAACACAAAGGCGTTCGACACCTACGACCATACAACGCTTCAAAAGGCGCCATTTCAATACTGGATGATAACTATTATTATAGGTGAACTCAATTAGTGGCAAATGACTATCCCAAGCGCCTCCTTGTTCAAGAACACAAGCCCTCAACAGATCCTCCAAGGACTGGATATTTCTTTTCGTCTGATCATCCGTCTGCTGATGATAAGCCGAACTCAATCTCAGCTTTGATCCCAAAGCTTCCTGAAAACTCTCCCAAAATTTGGAAGTGAACCTTGGATCTCGATCCGACACAATACTCAACGAGATTCCATGCAACTTCACAATCACCTGAATATAAATCTCTGCCAACTTCTACAAAGGAAAACTGATATTAATTGGAATGAAATATGTCGACTTCGTCAGTTTATCCACTACTACCCAATTAAAATCATGTCCTCTCGGCGTATTACGCAACCCTGTCACAAAATCCATAGAAATACTGTCCCATTTCCACTTGGAATATCTAACGGTTGCATCAACCCAGCAGGCTTCTGATGTTCCACTTTTGACTTCTGACAAGTCAGACACGCATACACAAACTGAGCCACATTCCGCTTCAATCCAGGCCACTAAAATATCTTTTTCAAATCCTGATACATCTTTGTAGCTCCTGGATGGATACTCAAGCTACTCCTATGACTCTCCTCTAAAATCATCCTTTTCATCTCAGCATCATCAGGAATACAAATCCTATCACAGAATCTCAACACACCTTGTTCATCCATTCTGAACTCGTTATTTTCGGTCCGATCATTTCCAACTATCAAATCCACCAACTTCACATCCAACTTCCGGCCCTCTCTGATACTGTTCAGAAACTCATTTTTGATCTTCAGCATTCCCAACATCACACTATATGGTGTCTGCTCGCAAACCAAACTCATATCTCTAAACTGTTCAATCAATTCTAATTCTTTCACCATCATAGTAGACATATGCAATGTCTTCCGAATCAAAGTGTCAGCCACAACATTAGCTTTTCCGGGGTGATAATTCAAGCCGAAATCATAATCCTTCAAAAATTCAAGCCATCTCCTCTGCCTCATATTCAGTTCCTTCTGATCAAACAGATACTTCAAGCTCTTATGATCACTATATACTTCGAATCTAGAGCCATAAAGATAATGCCTCCAAATCTTCAACACAAAAACAACTGCCGCTAGTCCCAAATCATGAGTTGGATAATTCCTTTCATGAACTCTTAATTATCGCGAAGCATAAGCCACAACTTTACCATTTTGCATCAACACACCTCCCAAACCCATCAGCGAAGCATCACAGTACACTACAAACGGTTCATCTGGTTCTGGAAAAATCAACACCGGAGCTGTAGTCAATCTCTTCTTCAGCTCAATGAAACTCTTCTCACAATGAATGTCCCATACAAACGCTTTACCCTTGCAGCTCGACTGCGTCAACGGGAGTGCCAACTTCGAAAAGCCTTCTATAAACCGACGATAATAACCAACTAAACCCAAAAAGCTTCTAATCTCAGTTGCTGACTTCGGAGCTTCCCAATGTAGAACTGCATCTAAGATGGATCCACAACAATACCATCACCTGAAATAACGTGACCAAGGAAACTCACCTCCTTCAGCCAAAACTCGCACTTGGACAACTTGGCATAAAGCTTCTTCTCTTTCAACACTTTAAACACGACTCGCAAATGCTCAGCGTGTTCTTCTTCTGACTTAGAATAGATCAAAATGTCATCGATAAAGACAACTACAAACTGATCCAAGTAAGCATGAAAAATCCTATTCATGTACTCCAACACCACATATTCATAATGTCCGTATCGAGTCCTAAAAGTTGTCTTCTGAATATCCTTATCCTTAACTCTTATCTGATGATATCCGGATCTCAGATCGATCTTGCTAAACACCCGCGCACCCACCAACTGATCCATCAAGTCATCTATTCTTGGAAGTGGATACTTGTTCTTAATCATTACTTTATTCAGCTGTCTGTAGTCAATACACAACCTCATACTACCGTCCTTTTTCTTTACCAACAACACTGAAGCTCCCCAAGGCGACACACTTGGCCTTACAAACCTCTTTTCTAATAGGTCTTCCAGTTGCTTCTTTAGTTCTGACAATTCTGATACTGACATCCGGTATGGTTCCATAGAAATAGGTCTGGTACCAGGGATAAGACCAATAGTAAATTCTACTTCTCTCTCTGGTGGCACATCAGCAATGTCATCTGGAAACACTTCAGGAAATTCCCGCACCACTTGCAACTCACTAATCACTGACTTGCTCTCCACTGACAATGATGCAAACAATGCAAGCACCTGAGCTTCGTCTTCCAAAAGCTCTTTCAATTCTCTAGCAGACAGAAAACCATCTTCTCCTTCTTCCTCAGGAGTAAGGAATCAAACCGACTTATTAAAACAATTAATATGAACATGATTGAACTTCAACCAGTTCATCCCCACGATCACATCGAGTCCTTCCAACGGTAAACAAATCAGATCTATACCAAAGTCCCTACCAAAGATTGATAACATACAATTCAAACACACTAGAGAAGTGGTCACCGATCCCTTCGCAGGGGTTTCGACAACCATTTCTCCCTTCATAGGAGAAACAACAAGGCCTAATCTTTTCACACAATCAACAGCAATAAAACAATGCGTATCACCCGTATCAATCATGGCAATCAAAGGCGTATTATTAATGTAACAAATACCTCTGATTAGTCTGTCTTCGCTAGAAGTCTGAGTTCCTGTCAAAGCGAACACCTTTCCTCCAGTTGAAGCTTTCTTTGGCTTCTGACAACGAGTACTAATATGACCCTGCTCTCCAAAATTGTAGCAAGTCACCATATTAACCTTGCAATCAGCAATCAAATGTCTGGATTGTCCACACTTGAAACACTTCTTCACGTCACTCGTTCACTCACTGACACGATGACCCAACTCACCACACCAGTAACACTTGAGAGGAGCAGAGGCACCTCCCCCACTTGGCTTCTTGCCATCAGCATGTTTCTGTTTACTTTTATCAGCCGGAGTTGCATAAGGCTTTCCACGATTCACTTGCTGCTTCCCTCTTCTCTCGGCCAACCCCTTGAAGTGAGCCGATCGAGCTTTGCTATCCTCCTCAAAGATCCTGCAGCAATCAACCAAGTCTGGAAATTGTCCGATCCTCTGATAACCAATCGCCTGCTTGATCTCAGGCCTCAAACCATTCTCGAACTTGTCGATGACGTGCTGCCGCCACCTCCAGCTGATGTCGATGACCAACAATTCCTTTAAATGATTGCGTTTATTATGGATAATCTCATGGGTTTGGTAAACCCAGATGGCGAGGTTTTTAGTGGTTTATCTAGTGTTGCACAAATAGCCCATGGGAGGCTTATTTATACATTATTAATATGTTTATGTATTATTTGAATATAATTTATTTATTATGTGTAACATTACTCAGACATCTTCATTAGAACTTTTTATTGGATAATATTTTTTATCTTCAATTGATGCAACATGAACATAAAATAACATTTGACAATGGATTAGATAACTAAACCATAACTTGAGAAAATGATAATAAATAACAAAACCTAGACACTACCAGATGATTTTGCACATTTCAACATCTTAATTATGTCGTCGGCAAATCTTAAAATCTTCATATCTAACTTGATCGACCCCTTTGTTAAGTTACGGTGAAATGATCTCCACATATCCTTCACATCTTCCTCAATCTTCAAATCAATAAGGTTGTATTTCACACTTCCATTAGCATCAATCCAATCTTCAAGAAAATCGATCTTTCTCTCCTTTCTGATATCGGTATATCAGGCAACAATTCATTCAACTTGGATGTCAAGACATCGAGAGATATGGTGTCATCCAGAAGTAAGAACTCTACGGGAGGTGAAGCTCTGTTGAAGTACACTTCTACCTTAATCAAAAATTGAGGAAGGGGAATTTTGAGGTATTCTTATCAAACAACAGGTGACCCTCTATTTATACAACTTTGCATTTATTCTAAACCACACAAAGTTATCGATACAATCACAGTTGTCCAAAACTGTCGGCACAATCCTGACCGTTTAAAATTTTAAACAAATTAAACGAAATTTCACTTTGTTTGAAATTTTCGGTATAACCTGACACTTTTAACATTTATGGTAATATTGCAAATTCACGAAAATTTCAGAAATTCCGGTATACCGAAAATTATAAATACACTATCGAAAATTTAGTTTGTACCGTAAATTTTGTACAGAAATGTGTTTCAAATTTTTACCATGGGCAGTTATGGAATTATGAAATCATGGGAGTGTGAGCTACAAGTGTGGGGTGGCAAGTTTAAACCTCATTTGCTTAATGTTACTTTGATTACTTATTGAAACCCTAACAATATTATGAGTTGTTGAGTTGTTCATGCATTTGGTGTGAGAAAAACTGACTTCCTTCATTTGATTATTCAACTTCCACATTCTTCTATATAACATTCCTTCATCATTTCTCGGAATGTCTTATTCTATTTCGTTCATTATTTTCACCAGATCCATATTATCCATTTCAAACACCGCTCAATCTCTTTCATTTTTGACTTCTCGTTCCATGGTTACCTTTATCGCCATGGCTTCTACTGAAAAGGAATAATTATCTCCTTGAACCTTGGTCGTGTTGAATTCTATCATATTGCCTTCTTCATCTCTGACGATCTCACCTACCCCAGAAGCCTTCCATTATCAAGCTAGCATCTGTCTTTATTTTGATCTAACCTATGTTAGGTGGAAACCATCCGCCATTTCCATTGTAAGTTTATTCTTTTTTTTATCAGTAATTTTCATCTCATTTCCCTTTTGATTAAGATTATGAAATTTATCTTTTATGTTGTGAACTTTTTGTTGTAGAGCCTAGAGATGAAGGTGCATGTCATTTCGGGGTTCGTCTCTACCATGATTATACCATATATACTTAAGATCCTTGCTATTCATGCTATTAAACTCCTGAATGCTAGCATTTTCCTTGTTTAGGATCCGATCCAGCTTCTGCATGTGGATTTTCATCTTAACTTTATTGATACCGCCTTATGTAGCATTCTTAATAGGTATCAAGTTTTACTGTTCCAAATACTTATCTTTTTATCGGAATATTTATGTTGCAGAAGATTCGCCATATTCATTATGCCTAAGTTCAGGTTAGTTCCTTCTTCTACTATCGTTTTTCTTTTTTTTCTTTTTTTTTTCTTTCTTTCTCTATTACTAACTTGCTTGTTACCTTTCTCTAGTTAATCATTCTCCATTTTGTCATGAGTTTGATGTTGAGTTGTGTCCTTTGGTGTTTCACACATACCTGTCTTCAAGAGTACTAAGTTCAAGACCAATAGTAGAAACAGAATAGAAGTAGTTTTTCTTATAAAAAATCAATCTAAGTGATTATGTTATTTTTGCTTCCTATGTACATTCTAAGGCTAATAAGGAAATTGATGCTCAAATTTACTCTAACCTTAACAATAGTTTTTTTATCATGCATGTCATAGAGCCTTACATCCAAGACGTCTCCTATTTTTTTCCCAGTTTATGACCCATTTGTGTTGTTTTGACATTGAGAAAAAGTCCCCATATCTGAACCTAAATAGGTACTTTTGAAAATTTTAGGTTGCTAATATTGGATATGCCATCCCATTCTTCCAAAATGAGCCATTAGAGTCTGAACAACCACATATGCTCTTTTAATATGCATTTTTTATCCTCGTTATTTTCCATAGTAATTAGGAAGGTAGCTGATTCCACTTCCTTAACCATCAGGTTCTTTAGATTACACCAAATGTTTGACAGGGCATTTCGCAAAGACCCTCTTTGAATGAGTTTTTCAGTGACAATTTTCCCCAATAAATTTATTGGAGGAATATCTGGTTTTTTTAATTTAAATTTCCTCCTCTTCAAAGAGGAAAAATCCAGGATCTTGTTTGTCTCACAGTGTGAGGATGGTTATTTGGAGTGGTATGTTACTATATCACACCCTTGCATCATCCCACTTGTTGAGCATATAGATGATGTTGGGCCTTCCGATGCTAGGGTACCTGTCGATGATGTGCTGCCGCCACCTCCAGCTGATGTCGATGACCAATAATGCCTTCAAATGATTGCGTTTATTATGGATAATCTCATGGGTTTGGTAAACCCAGATGGTGAGGTTTTTAGTGGTTTATCTAGAGTTGCACAAATAGCCCATGGGAGGCTTTTTTATACATTATTAATATATTTATGTATTATTTGTATATTATTTGTTTATTATGTGTAACATTACTCAGACATCTTCATTCGAACTTTTTATTGGATAATATTTTTTATCTTCAATTGATGCAACATGAACATAAAATAACATTTGACAATGGATTACATAACTAAAACGTAACTTAAGAAAATGATAATAAATAAGTAAACCTAGACACTACGAGATGATTTTGCATACTTCAACATCTTACTAAAAAAACATTTATTTAAACAATTTTTCACTTTATCAACGAGGTCTTATGAAGTGACATTTAATTCCACACCGACAATATGGTATGTGTCATTGAGGCCTCTGCTAGTTTTGCTAAGATGCCTAGGAAGAAGTCTTTGTGTTGTTATTAAAAAGAAGATAGTCTTGCATGTTGTCTAAAATTTTGGATAGAAGATAGTCTTGTATGTTGTCTAAAATTTTGGGTTGGCCATTGCACTATCGTAATTTAATTTGTTATCCGTGTATTGAAAGTTTTATTGTATTGTTTGGGTTGATGTAGTGATGGTTGAGCAATAACAGTTTTGATGGAGGGGTGAATTTAGTGTGAATGGTTGTGTTGGGTAAAAAGGAATTTGTTATAGTTTTTAAAAGTTAATGTTTGTATGAGGTGTTGGTTGTATGTATTGGTATGGATATAATGGGTTGGTGACTAGTATTTGTTGTTAAAAAGATAAAGGCTTAATATCCTTTTTGGTCCTCTAACTATAGGCATAGGTTCAATTTGATCCTCTTTATTTTAAAAGTTCCAAATTGGCCCCTTACGTTATTAAATAGGTACATAGTGATCATTTCCGTTAAATAAAGGGAAACGGTGTTAAATTTGATGATGTGTAATCTGAGTTGGATGGTTGGTTTGCACAGTCAGCATCTCCTTCTTCCGTGATTCTGACACTGTTATAAAACCACTCCCAATTGCAACCCCTAGGTCACATATTCCCCAAAATTAACCAAATTGAAACGAAAATCGTCTTCCAATCATAAATTCTGGGCGCGGATCGTCTTCATCTTCAAGAACCCGCATCGATTCGCAAGTGTATACCTTTCGTTTCTAATATCCTTTTCAAAGATGGTGCTTAACACTTACTCTTATATACAGATGATTTGCAGAGGCTAGCCTCTTCCAGACATAGTTATTGAAGGTCAAAGATGTGCTTTTGAGGAATGGAAAATTCAAATTAAAATAGTTGTGCAAGGTGTCACCGTGTAAATAAGAATATAATCATTTAGAAATGTTAGTCTATTATGAAAACCATACAATGATAAGAAATAAAACTTAGTGTTAAACTTTATTTTTGACAGCCAATGTCCCATTTTGATATGGGTGTGAATAAGTCATCATTTTCTACCAAGTTTGCCTGTATTATGTATCTGATTTTCATTGCTGATTTTTTGACTTATATATGATAATGCAGTGGTTATGTAATGCTGATAAATCCTCTCAAAACCCTCATCTAAGGTTGAAGTATGTTCCTTTCCTTATCTATTAAATCACTTTTCATTTTTATGAAAACATGCAGAGTTTTCCACATTTCTTTGCAACTTACCTTCTATGTTAACATTTGATTATAATGGAAATGCTCGTTTTTACCCTGTCACTCCAAATAATATAAGTTCTATTCTTTTGTAGGGCCTTTTTTACGTCTTTATATAGATGCTTAGCAAATGGTGCTAGAGCAGTATTTCAAGTGTATCCTGAAAATAATGATCAACTTGCATTGATTACTACTGCTGCAATGAAAGCTGGATTTAGAGGGGCGATATTGGAGGATTATCCAGAATGGTATGAATAAGTCTTACAATACTGTTGGAGGATTCACACTTCTTTTTTGCATTTGTCTAGTACTTTTTAGATAGTTATTGGTTAATCTATGCTGTCAATAGCGCGTCATTGGGCGCAAAATGGCTAGCTTCTGCCAAACATAGTTATTGGATTCAACATATGATTTGCAATATGAATCAAGATACATTTCTGTAATGATTCTTGAACATGATAGCTTTAGTTGCGAGAAGTCATTGCAATAGAAACCACAATAGTTGAATGCAAAAGGCCAAAAAAATGAAGCGTATTATTCTTTCATATATTTGATCATATACACTAGTTTAATGCAGTGCAACTATGCAAAACTGATAAAATATTTATCGTAAAAAGTAAAAACAAATACACTCTGAATGTAGCTAGTACAACAGAATAAAGTTTACACCTGCACAGATACACAATAGATACAATCGCTATAAACAAAGTGAATATCTTATAACCTACTTTTTGTGGTTAACCTTGCAATGGCTTCTAGCCACATAAATAACAATACAATGTCCTTCCACAATGAGACGTCCATTTGACAAATCTTCTAGCTTACAGCAAGAAGACCAGCATCTGTCACAAGTTGCTCTGTTAATGCAGAGAGTCGAGCAATTCCTGCTTTTACCATGACTAAACAGTCGATGCAATTGATATTTATGATCAAATCGAGTTTAATATCATTGTTATTTTGCATGGCACTGATATAGTTATCAGCTTCAACACTTGGAATGGTTTTACTTTTATTCAAAAGTTGTTGACTCATTTCAGCAAGTTGTCTATGATGGTTTTACATTCTCTAGTTGTTTCTGTTGCAAACTCAATTCATTTATAGGCTCATAGAAAAGTTTCATGGTTAGTTGGTCATTCAATTCATCTAGTGTTCTTGATAAATTGATGATGTCTTCATTCTGAATGGAAGCAACTAGTTTGTTTGTGAGATCTAAAACTCGTTCTACTACAGTTTCGGCCTCGAAAGCCTTCAGGCTTGTATTATTCAACTTATTCTCAATTATCTTCACATGCTCATCTTTCTCCTTTAACATATTGGTTGCTTCAATAAGCTGTGTTTCTTTGTTGTTCATAAGCATCTTAAGATCAGAGATTTCCTGGATTAGTTCCACCAATATCTTCCTAGCACTGGAAAGTTCTAAGTCTTTCTCTTCTAAAAGAATCAGAAGAGAAGCCTTTTCAGATTTCAAATGCTGGATTTCTAGCTTAGCATCAACAAGCTCAGACTCTTTGACATCAAGAGGATCACTTGTTTTCTTGAACTCGACACTTTTTATATCTAATTCCTGTTGAAGCAAAGACATTTCTTGGACAACCTGCTCCAAAGAAGCTCTCTCTTTCTTCAGCTCCTCCTGTAACTCCTTCATGAGCTCCTTCTCTGCGGACAGATCCAGTTCGAGTTTTTAGTTCAAAGCCTCTACAACCCTAAGTTTCGTTATTTCACTCTCCACTTCTATTTGGGCATTAGTTGGAGGAATTGGATACTAACCAATAAAAACCATGCCACATCCCCTTTTACTAACATACGCATAAGCTCAATCAATCCACGTCATTAATCTTTTAGGTGAAATTCTAACTTTTCTAACGGCGAGGACAAACGTGTACCTATTTAATAACGTAAGGGGCCAATTTGAAACTTTTAAAAGAAAGAGGGCCAAATTGGACTCGGGCCTATAGTTAGAGGACCAAAAAGATATTAAACCAAAGATAAATTAAAATGTTGGGGGTTGTTGTTGGTTTTGTAATTGAGTGTTTGACATGTATTGATTTTCGATGTTAATGAAAGGTTTTTTTTTTAATAAGCAGTTTATACCATGCAGGATTCAAACCTGAGATCTTGAGAGGAGCACACTCTCAAGACCCAAACAATTTGTTAATGAAAGGTTGTTGTGTGGTTTGGTAATTCTGTTGTTGGATGTGTTAGAATTTTGAAGACAATGCTTGTCCACGTGGGTCAACTAATAATCTATGTTCAAACAGATAGCCAATTGTAACCGATCTATATTATGTCATATACTCACGACTCGATTCACATTCAGTACGACATAGTCAATCCTGACAAAGTTACAACGGTTTCGCCACTTACGATACTTTGCCTTGTTGTAGTCTTTTAGTTAGTAAATGTCTATTTATCAAACATTAACTTTTATTTTTATCTTTGAAGCACCTCGGTAGATTTGGGATGTCTATTATCTGCCAAATTGTAGTTTAACTCTATCATTATGAAGTATTTTGCACTATAGTGAACATGATAGTTAAAGTTATTGAAGTCCATATGACTGGATCTTCCCTGTCCCTTAGATAGACATCTTGTATAGCAATATATGGTCTCCAAATAATCCTTATCCACCAATATGATTGGAAGAATGAAGATAGAAATCGATCTATGATTACACTTTCTTTTTTGCAACCAACATAAGATTATTTTATTTATATTTGGATTAATTCATATCTTATTGTAATATTTGTAAACATTATTCAAAGAGAAAATGTTGGGATATTGACAGTATAAAATAATTTAAAAAAGCATGATGCGGTGTAATTTTTTTTTATATTATCAATTAATGACGATAATGCATTCTGCCGAGTCATATTAAAAATTTTAAATTAATTATATAACATAACAGTAGACTATAAAGAATTTACACTGTGAATCAATTACAATCATGTATTTCATTACAGTAGACTATAAATTTTAAGTTAATAATATAATATGACAGATTTAATAAAGAATGATAAAACTATAATTAAAAAAGAATTTAATAATACTCGTTGGATGTTAAAAGAAATGTGACTTTTATTTTAATCATTAATAAAGTAATACCAATGAATTATGTCAATGAATTGACAGTGTAAAACTTTTTACAATAACATTGTATATTAATTAATTTCATTAAAAAAAATGAATAAATGTTAAAATTAGAAGAAAATGATAAAATATAAGTGAATATTCTCTCTATATTGAATAAATTAAATAATAAAACTGAAAATTATATATAGTATCGATAAGTTAAAAGCGATCCTAAAACAAGTGGATTGTGAGAAGAATAATCTTATAAGAAATATATTTGATTTAATTAATTTTTTTTTGTTTTATTCATTTTTTTGTTAATGATTGGATCTTTCTTGTTGCATTTTCTATTTATGCAAAAATAAAATTAAACAGTATTTATGTTTTATTTTTTAGGAAAAAAACACTTAAAAATTTTAAAGTTTGTTAATTTTTTATATTTTTAAAAACCAAACTTAATACATTGAATTTTAACTTTTAATCTTCTCATTTTAAAAATAAGTTTTTTGGTCTCTCAAGTTTATCTCTCTTATGATTTTGTTGGTCTTCTTTCAATTTTACATGTGTGATACTGATGATTAAGATAAAAAAAATATTTTCTAATAATATGACATGGATGGTTATATAATTTATTATTTAATATTTTTATTTAATAAATTTAATAAATTTATTTATTTAATTAAGTTTTTTATAAATATATTTTAAAATTATTTAAATATAAATCTTTACAAAACATATTTTAGGCTTGAGGCCCAAATCATTGAAAGAACTCTTCAGCCACAAGTGCTCACCGTGTTGTGTTTGTTTTAATTATATAAACACTTAAACCTTTTTTCTAGAGAAAACAATGTGAGACTTTACCAAGACCACAACAAAATCATTTTCTCATAAATTCATGTTGCACCACCATGGTAGATGTTGGGTTATGAAGGGTACGGGATTTTCACATCGGGTTTAAGGAGAAACCACACAAGTAAAATAGACACAACATATTAACTCAATTCTTTTTTCATCCATATCTACTTGCACCGCTATTAGATGGCCTCAACAGAACACACTACTACAGAAAACACATATCACGACGGTTGTAATTCCGTTGTTAGGTAGCATGTGATTGTATGTATGGTCGTTTCCACAACGGGTGTGTGACCGTGGTTATAAATTAGGTAGTGTGTTGTCTATCACAATGATATTAAACAACTGTTGTGATATATATGTAGGTCATGGGTTCAAAACCCAGCAGCACCAACAATTTATTTGGAATATTATTAACATTTCACCACGGTTACAAAAGATAACCATTGTGAAAGTACCTGAGTTTATTATAAAATATGTAAATTTTTAGTTTTTTTTTCTTACACCTCACTAAACATATACAACCATTAAAATTGATGTAGAAGATAACAATTTGACAAATTAAATTATTCTTGAAAAGCAACTTAAACGAACCACTCTTTTTTAAATTGCATTCATACCATAATTCATCTCTTGCTTCTTAACACATAGTATTTGATTCAATGTCTCAAATTCTTCAAAGCAACGATTCATTCCTAGTTTATTTTGCAAAACATCTATATGTTGACTAATTCAGAATCATCATCATTATTTTAATCAATGATGAAGATTATTATGATGAAAGTGATGAAGATGATTCTATTTCTCAACAAATTTGATGTTTTGCAATATAAATAAATAGAGAAAGAATTGTTGCTTTGAAGAATTTAGGGTAATAAATCAAGTTCTACATGTTAAAGACTAAAGAGCGATATAGATGAATTACGAGATGGATGCAATTCGAAATACATGTTTGATCTAAGTTGCATTTCAAATATAACTTAATTTTTTTATTATTATTTTCTAAATCATTTTAAATGAATGCATGTTCAATGAAGGGTGAGTGAAAAAAATAATCTACATACATTATAATAAACTCAACAACAACATACATCAACAATAATAATAACATTTATTAACAACAACAAAATCAACATTTATCAACAAAACGACAACAACATACATTTTATTGAAATAATTTGTGGAATGATATGAAGTTGATCTACTTTGTGTTGCTATGAAGAAAAATACAAGGGGGATGAAGCAACAACAACCACAACATACAAAAATTGTCAATAATAACCAACAATAAATCATGTGAAACATAACAAGCATTACATTGTAACATAACAAGCAATAACAACCACAATATACAAAAACTTGTCAGCAACAACAACCAACAACAAATCATGTGAAACATAACTAGGTATTCAATCTTCATGCCTAGTTAAATTTGTGTAGTCCTCAAGGTCTTCATAGTTCTCAAGGTCATTCATAATAGCCTCTACCTTCTTCATCTTTTCAGGGTTAAGATTCTTGAAATGAATATTTTTATAGCCTGTTCTATCAGACAGTTCAACAACAATAATGTGTTCCCTAACATATTTAGCTTCCTTGGCTTTGTTTAACCATAACTCCACCATATCAATAACCTCCTTTATAACCTGAATCTCATGGATAAGTTTGTTGCTCTCATTATTCATGTTGAGAAAAGGATCTGAAATTTGAGAGAAGGATCTGAAATCGAAACAAGAAGAGAAATCCTTTTTCAAAACAACATACAACAATATAAAACAACAACAACAACAACAACAACAAAACATAATCTCTCGAACAAGAAGAAAATTTTGTGAAAATAATTTAAAAATCATGTGAAACATAACAACAGCATACATGAAAATGAAAGAAGAAGGAAGAAGAAAACCTTTATGTATGAAGCGAGAGCTAATGATGAAGATAAAGATAGAAAATGTGTGCTAGGTTTTTTCAGTGATAGATACATTGATACTGTTAAAAAACGAGAGCTAATTTACTTATATTATATACAAGTAAACAAATTCACCACAGACGTATTCAAAATCCTTGATTAAATGTAATGTCTTTCACAATGGTTCACAATAACAACCGTGGTGATAGGTATTTTAATTACTATATTGTAATTATAAAGACACACTCATTGTAATGAAAAAGTAGAACATTGTTGGCTATGAGATTTGAACTCTGTCACTCCATAGATGTATAATCACAGTTTATTAGTTTGATTGTACTGCAATGTATTTTCGTAAATATAAATAAATAAAGTGCGTCCAAATATGAGGTATTACCGTGGTTAAAGTTGGACCAGTGTAGTTTAGCGTGACGAAAGGTCTATTTTATAGTAGTGACACGCTGCCTGAACACCCTTGTCAAGAAGACTTTCGATACAAGGAGCCCTAATTGATTTAAACTCTGATACCACCGTTGGGTAGTGAGTGGTATGGGGATCATCAACCCGGCTTTAGAAGCAACCACATAAGTGAAAGAGATACCATATATCAACCTAAAATCTTAAGGCATTGAGTCTATGGGTCTTCTCGCTTATAAAATATTTAACATTCACTTTTACATAGGATGTGAGAATCATACTCACACTTGATATACCAACATTAGAAACCATGGTTCTATTTGCTAACATTTCAAATAATTACATATGCTAACATTCTTGCTAGTATTTCTGTAAAGCCATGTGCAAATGAAGAACCCAAGATCATGTTTTCCTGAAGATATACTAATCCATGCCATGCACAAACGAAGAACTAGGGATCACGTTTTCTTTTATAATATTAATTGAAAGGCATGATTAGTCACCAGGTCCCTTAACTTAATTGAATGTTCCGCTTTAGTCCTTTAACTAAAAAATGTTACAAGTTAGTCCTTTAACTTCAATTTTGTTATCTTATTTGGTACCTTCCGACAATTTTTGGCAAAAAAATGATAAGTTCTGGTGACGTGGCATGACAACAAGGCCATTGGTACAAATCTAAGTCAGCATTGTGAGAGCAAGAGTTGTCTCTACAAGTCAATCTATGTTTTGATGATAACAACACTTATTTGTGAAAGAACCATTTTATGTTCTAACGTGTGTTGTGTGCAGATCATAATTATAGAAAATATCAGATCCAACAAGCACCAGCCAGATGAGCGTAATTGATAATATGCGAAGTTACTATGTGTGACACAAGTCGCAAGAAACAAGAATGCTTCTGTATCTAATCGTGATCAGTCAGATCCAAGGATGCCGATATTGCTGATGCTATGCTCTTGTGGATGCTCTTTGAAAGTGGTCGAGATTCTGAAGATTGCGAAGCTTGTGAAGAAGAGAACCGAAGTGCTGAAGACTCTCATGACTTGAAGTTCTGAAGGCGGAAGGCTCTGAAGACCAAGTGCAGAAAGACTCTGAAGACTTATGTGTTCTGAAGATTAAGGTTCTGAAGATCAAGTATTGAAGATTCTGAAGACAGATTCCTAATGGACAAGTTCTGAAGTTTCAGAAGACTTGAAGAAGTAAAGGATAACGTGCTTAAAGACAAGTGTTGAAGTTCTGAAGACTGATTCCTAATGGACTTCTTCAAATAACTGAAGACTTGACGTATCAGATATCCTGCTAAGAAGACTCTACTCATGCCTCATCAATTTACCATCAGAAGCCTCTGAAGTTTAGAAGTCACATGTTACCGTTGTGAGTAACTATACACGACGCCCAAGAAAGATATATCCCGTCACTTCTCCCATAGCAAAAAGGAGATTTGTCAGTACAGCTAATTATTACACAGCGTCTCTTTTCCAACAGCCAACAGTATTTCAAACGACTATATTTCTACTGGGCTATTTAAAAAGAAAGAGTTCTCGCTTCTGAATGTATCGATTCATTCCATCAAAGGTGAATTGATCAAGTCATTGTGTGAAGATAGCAACAACGATGAGTTCTCGTTGTAACACTTAGAATATCCAAAGCTATCACCATTTACACATGGCCATTGTTGTTGAAGGTCAAAGATTATCATTCAACACAACAACAATGAATTGGTACAGAAGATGTTGATGAATAAGACAACATTACAAATCAGTCAAGTCATCAACCACCTTCTCGTCAGCACTACATTGAAGATCTGAAGCAAGGAGTTATTGCTCAAAGCTTGCTCACCCAAGAAGACAAAGAAGAAGATCTACAAGATGTAAATAACTGTTAAATCATCATACATCTTTGTAGTTTCTTAGGATAGCAAGGAGCTGCGGCTCACATCTTGCTTGAACACTTGTGTGTTCTTTTGTACTTAAACTTAGGAGTAATTTGCTTCTTAAGAAGCATTATTGTAATCTCCTGTATAACTAATTCTTGGTGAATTAGGATTCCTTGAGTGGTCAGTGTGACCGGAGACTCGAGAAGACAATGGCGAGATGTCATTGTGGGAAAAGCCTAAAATAGGGTCAGTAGCGTTATATTCATTGCGATGAATCCCTGAACGTCTAGCTGTGAAAGCCTAGCAGTAGATCTTGCGAGATTGGAACCTGCATGTCAATGTTCGTTATATTCATTAAGTTGAATCCCTGAACGGTTCATTGCATGTTAGTCATAGTGCGGCTGTGCAAGTGGTTAGTCACCAGCTGTTGCACGTGCATCTGTAATCGAGATTGATTATAGTGGATTAAGACCTTGTGTTCAAGGTGAAATCACCTGCGGAGGGTGGACTGGATTAGCCTTTGTGGTGAACCAGGATATATCGTGTGTCCTTTACTCTTATGCTTAATGTTCTTATTTATGTATCTATATTAAGTATCATAACCTTACATAAGCATGTCAGAACCTTGCAGCTTAACTCTGATAAGCTTCCGCACTGCAAGTTCTGAGAAATGTAGTTTATGTTCAGACTCTTGTATGTTCTCATGCTTCATGCATTGCAAGTCTGAATGTGACTTCGTTATTCAGAGTCTTCCAACGAACTCTGATGTTATCCTAAGTGCTTTAACGACAAGAACCCAAAAGTTGTTAAAAAGAGTAAATACACAATTCAAACCCCCCCTTTCTTGTGTCTTTCTCGCACCTTCAATTGGTATCAGAGCTCCGGTTCTGTTATTGATGGATATCAAACACCTAACAGTGTCAGAAAAAGATCCGGATGCGGTGCGTAGAAATACTCTGGGTGAGATTGAAATCCACTTACAATTTCTGTAACAGTTCAGAAAATGACTGTGTACAAAATTGTAATCAATCTAAGTATTTGAGCAAATAACTGATTCTGGAAGTTGTACAGATGTCAAACAACTAAATTTTCCTCACTAAAGTTTTAATGAAGATTGAAGAATCAGCTGATAAGATAGACTCATCAGATAAAAAGTAGTATCTGAAGAATGCCTATCTTGGAAGATGCGTGTGGATGAACCACATATTTGCTCAAAGTTGAATCATCAGAAAACAAGAAGTCTTGTTTGCTGAAGATTAATTCTTTATGAGTTTTTGAGATGTTTTCAAGAAACGGATTAGGTCCACCCTTGACTTTCTCGTATAAAAACTCATTCAGAACTTCTTCATGTAAAGAAGAAAGATTGTTGTTCTATGATTTTGAACTTCAGAGTAAAAGTCTGTTGAAGTCAGAAAATCTGATGAATTCAAACTCTTATAAATAATTCAACATTTGAATCTTGAATGATCTAGAAGATAAAATATTCAATGTAGAACTGGACATTGTTTTCTTAGAAGCAATACGGAGAACTGAAAGGATATTCAGGAAGAAGAGTGTCAAGGATTCATCAAATACTTGATCAAGAACTAACTCTTAAGCTTTGCTTGAATCAGCATAACTAAGTTCTGATCAATGTTTTAAAAATCGGACCGGTCATCAAACCGGTGAGGGTACTGGGTCACTAGTTTATCGGTCGAACCACTGGGTCATTGGTCGAACCGCATGACTAAACCAGATTAAACCGGTTGAATAAACCTGTCATTATAATAGGTATAAAATCGGTAAAATCGATCGAACTGGGTGATTCAGTCTCTAAAAAATATAACTAGCACTTAAATTTTTTGAAAATATCATATCATAAATTCACAGGTTCATAATTTAAATGCAAATTTTAAACAGAGTCTAATTGTAAATTTTAAACAGAGTCTAAATTAAACAGAGTTTAATTTAAATTCATAGTTTTAATGTTAATAGAAAATCAGTTTTAATGTTAATAATTAAAACAATATAAATATTAACATTATTCTAAATAATAAATTTTCCAAATATATATATATATATATATATATATATAATGAAAATCAGTTAAGTCTAAAATTATATTATATTTAGTTTCTTAATCTGTGTTCTTAAATTTCTATACAAATATTTGTATGATGGTTTTTCAATCAATATAAATACAAAATAGTAAAAATAGTTTTGTGGATATTACGAAACTTAATTTGTGTATCACTTGAATCAAATGAGTGATCACTATTATTCTTGGGGAAAAGTTCATATGTATTTGAGTAAAAAAAAATATATTATTTTTTTTTTAAATAAGCAGTTGAACCACCGGTTTGCGAAAACCGCCGGTTTTTCCGATTTTCCCGGTTCGCACCGGTTCCCTCCGGTTCGAAGACATGGGCGATTAAACAAGCGAACCTGGCCGGTTCCCGGTTCAACCGGTCCGACTGGTCGGTCCGGTCCGATTTTTAAAACACTGGTTCTGATAACTTGAAACTATCTCTCAGATGAATATAATGTTAGTGATCAGATCACTATATGATAAGTTGTTCAGAACCCCTCAAGCATCGGAATCAGAAGATGTCAAGCCATACACTTAAAATCCTCTACTTGAAGTCAAAAGGATCTAAGTGACGGATGTCGTTCAGAATGGAGAAATCAGTTAACATTCTCTTCAGAAGTAGATATGCTGAACCAACCTCAGACAAGTTAAATCAGCATTAAATCCAAGCTCAGAAGGCATCTCTTCTTCAAACATCAGGAGGAAGCAGAAGCTAAAAGATGATGATCGGAAGCTCAGAGTCAGTCTGGAAAGCACTCAGAATAGCCGTAAAAAGATTTCAGAATCTCTAAGGTATGTTTGCCTTCGTTCATCCTCATTATTGAAATTTGAAATAGTAGCAATAATTTGAACTTCGTTATATTAGGATTATTGAAACTATAATAATATTCTCACGCATTTATGACTAAACAATTTTCAAGAATTAAATAAGCAATTATAATTATGTTGTGTCAGCCACCTACTGCTATAGATATACGGCGATTAGTGTCCATCACACGTCGTTTCACTGATTACCACAACTATTTATAGCTAGTCTCGAAAATGATGAACCCCGCGTGCTCCAGCTTGATAAATAACTATTGAATCTCAAAGTCCTTTTCACTCCATTATCCTCACTCTAGGAAGAACTATTATCTAACTAGGTAGAACCTCATCTCTCAAACAATTCAACTTTGCTCAGAATGTCTTCCCACAACATCAGAGGAGAAACATCCGATCTAGAACTCCTAAAGGAATTCACGGTGAATTTAAACCTTCTGACACAGCTCAACAAAACAAGCGTTCTCTCTGGAATTAAATTTTAGAACTGGGAGAATTATTTCTCCATGCTTGTTGGACCTGTATTCCCTGAACTGGTGACTGAGTTTTGGGCAAATGCACGAGCACTAGAATATGATCTTGGCAAGAGTGTTATTCTATCTGTTGTGGCTGGTTGTCCAGTCTTGATCAACCCCACCATCATAGCTAAAGCCATTAGGTGTGTCGAAGATGGTGTGACTGTGGAAAGAAACATCAACAACCATAGTTTCGATAGGCATTTGCACGTCATTTTTGAAACAGAGGGGCGTCCCACTCAACCTTGCACCCTCACTCCAATTGCTAAAGATTGGTACAAGCTTATGGTGACTAATCAAAGACCAAGAGAAAGAGGAGGAGGTTGGCTGTCTAATCAAGAAAGATTATTCATTTCTTTTTAGTGTCTAGGATCAAAATAAACTTACCTCAATCCATGTACAACCATTTAATGGAAGAAATTAATCTGTCTAGGGAAGACACAATCTACCAAGTTCCCTACTGTAGGGTTATCTCCCACATTCTTGACCTCCAGGGAGTAGTTGGTCATTGCAGAAGAAATGGAATGACTGAGAAGATCCTTCCTGAATCTTGTTCACCGATGACGTTCTTAGTCTAAGATAGGAATTTCTATTTAACTAAGCTTATGTTAAATCTTAATTTTTTTTTTCTAAATGTGATTTGTGTGAATATTTCAAATTATCAAAATACACTAATTATCTAATTAAAATAAAATAATGAGTGTTGCTTAAAATTCACACGAAAAGGCTTAGGATTGTCTAGAGCCCATAAATCCCCCATAGGTCATGATTAAGTAACGGTTCCATTACCACTTATTAAGATTATGTCACGATTCTTGATTAAAGAAATTAATCATTAACCTACCTTCCCACAATACTTAGTGCTTCTAGGAAAATCAAACGTTGCGGTTTCAAACTCTCCACAGAAATAACCTTACTTCTTAATCTATAAAAACATTAAACTCTAAGACAGCAACACACTCTTACTCATCTGAATCCTCAACCTAATTATCTTCTATTTTCCTCATCAATCCCTAAAAATGGCCTTCGTCTCACAAAATACTTCAACTCTCACAACCATACAAAATCCAGTTGATCATCTTGTCGTTTTGTCAGAAACGATTGTAAACTTCAATAATCTAAAGTCGAATGGATGTAATATTACTCCCTCAATGGAAGCACAAGGATGGAGTAACTACTTCAAGAGGTTGGAAGGACCAACCTATGGATGTTTGGTTAAAGAGTTCTGGATTCATGCTAATGCAAGCTCGACTCTCATTAGTTCTTCGAACTTTGGAATAAGAGTCTACATATCTGAAAAGACTATTACAGATCTCTTGGAGCATGAAAATAATGGATTCAGAATTACCAAGGATCTACTTAGTGAGGAGAGAGAAGCCAAAGTCACAACCTTTATTTTCAAAGAAGGAATAACAGTTGAGAGCCAAGTATTCTTAAACCTAAAAGAACCACTACAAGTTTGGTTCAGAATCTTGCAAGGAAGTGTGTTTCACCATCTTCCCTCAAACCAACTCAACGACACTAAAAAATGTGTCATATTCCTCCTTCTTAAGGGAATCAAGATGCATCTTCCTGCAATTCTATTCAAACTTCTGAAGGAAGCCATAAGAAACTCCAGAACAGGTTTTGTCACGGAGGACAGACATATTCCGTATGGAAGACTTATTTCTGACATCTTGGTGGAATCATGGGTAGTTGACGATATTCTGATTAATGAGGGAGAATCAAGAAAATTGCTTAAGAGCGCTGGAAAAATTCTCAGGTTTGAGAATCTCGAAAGAGAAAACTCCATCTGGATAACACATCTTTTAGGAAATTAACATTGACACCCAGGGTTCTAGTTAAAGGTTTTCCAAAATTTGCTACTTACAATCAGGCAGAAGTCAGAAACTATCTGAGTAGATTTAAGGATGAAGATACCAGTGTTTGGATCAACATGAAGAATATTACTGATGTACTTCAAGAACTCACAAATTGGAAAGAAGGAAGTAAGAAGCAGAAAATGGTTGATGATGATGAACCCTCATCTAAAAGATTAAAAACCGTGAATGATGCATTAAAATCCTTTAAGGACAATGCAATCACAAAAATCCAAAGCTTAGTAGAAGTGTGGGGTACAAGTGTGGGGTGGCAAGTTAGAACCTCGTTTGCTTGATGTTACTTTGATTACTCATTGAAACCCTAACAATTTTATGAGCTATTGAGTTGTTCATGCATTTGGTGTGAGAAAAACTGACTTCCTTCATTTGATTATTCAACTTCCACATTCTTCTATATAACATTCCTCCATCATTTCTTGTAATGTCTTATTCTATTTCGTTCATTATTTTCACCAGATCCATATTATCCATTTCAAACACCGCTCAATCTCTTTCATTTTTGACTTCTCGTTCCATGGTTACCTTCATCGCTATGGCTTCTACTGAAAAGGAATAATTATCTCCTTGATCCTTGGTCGTGTTGGATTCTATCATATTGCCTTCTTCATCTCTGACGATCTCACCTACCCCAGAAGTCTTCCACTATCAAGCTAGCATATGTCTTTATTTTGATCTAACCTATGTTAGGTGGAAACCATCCGCCATTTCCATTGTAAGTTTATTCTTTTTTTTTATCAGTAATTTTCATCTCATTTCCCTTTTGATTAAGATTATGAAATTTATCTTTTATGTTGTGAACTTTTTGTTGTAGAGCCTGGAGATGAAGGTGCATGTCATTTCTGGGTTCGTCTCTACCATGATTCTGCCATATATACTTAATATCCTTGCTATTCATGCTATTAAACTCCTGAATGCTAGCATTTTCCTTGTTTCAGGACCGTTCCAGCTTCTGCATGTGCATTTTCATCTTAACTTTATTGATACCGCCTTATGTAGCATTCTTAATAGGTATCAAGTTTTATTGTTCCAAATACTTATCTTTTTATCGGAATATTTATGTTGCAGAAGATTCGCCATATTCATTATGCCTAAGTTCAGGTTAGTTCCTTCTTCTACTATCGTTTTTCTTTTCTCTTATTTTTTTTCTTTCTTTCTCTATTACTAACTTGCTTGTTACCTTTCTCTAGTTAATCATTCTCCATTTTGTCATGAGTTTGATGTTGAGTTGTGTCTTTTGGTGTTCCACACATACCTGTCTTCAAGAGTACTAAGTTCAAGACCAATAGTAGAAACAAAATAGAAGTAGTTTTTCTTATCAAAAATCAATCTAAGTGATTATGTTATTTTTGCTTCCTATGTACATTCTAAGGCTAATAAGGAAATTGATGCTCAAATTCACTCTAACCTTAACAATAGTTTTTATCATGCATGTCATAGAGCCTTACATCCAAGACATCTCCTATTTTTTTCCCAGTTTAAGACCCATTTGAGTTGTTTTGACATTGAGAAAAAGTCCCCATATCTGAACCTAAATAGGTACTTTTGAAAATTCTAGGTTGCTAATATTAGATATGCCATCCTATTCTTGCAAAATGAGCCATTAGTTTCTGAACAACCACATACTCTCTTTTAATATGCATTTTTTATCCTCGTTATTTTCCATAGTAATTAGGAAGGTAGCTGATTCCACTTCCTTAACCATCAGGTTCTTTAGATTACACCAAATGTTTGACAGGGCATTTCGTAAAACCCTCTTTGAATGGGTTTTTCAGTGACAATTTTCCCCAATAAATTTATTAGAGGAATATCTGGTTTTTTTAATTTAAATTTCCTCCTCTTCATAGAGGAAAAATCCAGGATCTTGTTTGTCTCACAGTGTGAGGATGGTTATTTGGAGTGGTATCTTACTGTATCACACCCTAGCATCATCCTACTTGTTGAGCATATAGATGATGTTGGGCCTTCCGATGCTAGGGTACCTGTCGATGACGTGCTGCCGCCACCTCCAGCTGATGTCGATGACCAACAATGCCTTCAAATGATTGCGTTTATTATGGATAATCTCATAGGTTTGGTAAACCCAGATGGTGAGGTTTTTAGTGGTTTATCTAGTGTTGCACAAATAGCCCACGGGAGGCTTATTTATACATTATTAATATGTTTATGTATTATTTGTATATTATTTGTTTATTATGTGTAACATTACTCAGACATTTTCATTAGAATTTTTTATTGGATAATATTTTCGATCTTCAATTGATGCAACATGAACATAAAATAACATTTGACAATGGATTACATAACTAAAACATAACTTGAGAAAATTATAATAAATAAGACAACCTAGACACTACCGGATGATTTTGCACATTTCAACATCTTACTAAAAAACATTTATTTAAACAATTTTTCACTTTATCAACGAGGTCTTATGAAGTGACATTTAATTCCCCACCGACGATATGGTATGTGTCATTGAGGCCTCTGCTAGTTTTGCTGAGATGGCTAGGAAGAAGTCTTTGTGTTGTTATTAGAAAGAAGATAGTCTTGCATGTTGTCTAAAATTTTGGATAGAAGATAGTCTTGTATGTTGTCTAAAATTTTGGATTCGCCATTGCACTATCGTAATTTAATTTGGTATCCGTGTATTGAAAGTTTTATTGTATTGTTTGGGTTGATGTAGTGATGGTTGAGCAATAACAGTTTTGATGGAGGGGTGGATTTAGTGTGAATGGTTGTGTTGGGTAAAAAGGAATTTGTTATAGTTTTTAAAAGTTGATGTTTGTATGAGGTGTTAGTTGTATGTATTGTATGTATTGGTATGGAAATAATGGGTTGGTGACTAGTATTTGTTGTTAAAAAGATAAATTAAAATGTTGGGGGTTGTTGTTGGTTTTGTAATTGAGTGTTTGACATGTATTGATTTTCGATGTTAATGAAAGGTTATTGTGTGGTTTGGTAATTCTGTTGTTGGGTGTGTTTAGAGCTGTCAAAAAAGCCCTATTTGACAAAGTCCCAATAATTAGTCCCCTACTTGGCCCTTATTTTTTAGGCCCCTATTAAATGAATATTTTTTGGGGCCCTTCTTTTTAAGTCCACTCATATTTTTGTTTTATATGGGGCCAAAGTGTGGGGTTCAAAATCTAATTTGTTTGGAAAAAATTAGTTTTTTTTTTTAAATTAAAAAAATTGATTTTTTTCGAAAAAAAAAAGTAGTTTTTTTTCGAAGATAAAAGAAACTGATTTTTTCTAAAAATAAAAAAAAAACCGATTTTTTCCGAAAATACAAAAAAAAACCGATTTTTTCCGAAAATGAAAATTTTCGATTTTTCCGATAATGAAAAAAATTGATTTTTACCGAAAATTAAAAAAAAACTGATTTTTTTCCGAAAATAAAAAAAAAAACTGATTTTTTCCGAAAATGAAAAAAATCGATTTTTTCCGAAAATGAAAAAACCGATTTTTTTTCGTAAATAAAAAAAATCGATCTGAAAATAAAAGAACCCGATTTTTTTCCGAAAAAATAAAAAAAACCGATTTTTTTCGATAATTAAGAAAAACGATTTTTTTCAGAAAATAAAAAAAAAACCGATTTTTTTCGAAGATAAAAAAAACTGATTTTTTCCAAAAAAAAAAAACGATTTTTTCCTAAACTACAAAAAAAACCGATTTTTTCCGAAAATGAAAAAAAACCGATTTTTTCCGAATATAAAAAAACCGGTTTTTTTTTTTAAATTAAAAAACTCGATTTTTTCCGAATATAAAAAAAACTGTTTTTTTCCGAAAATGAAAAGAACCGATTTTTTTCAAAAATTAAAAAAATTGACTTTTTTCGAAGATAAAAAAAAAATTGATTTTTTCTGAAAAAAAACGATTTTTTCCAAAAATAAAAAAAAAATGATTTTGAAAAAAAATTGATTGAAAAAATCTATTTTAAAAAATAAAAAGTCAAATTTTGAAAATGTTGGAGCTTTGAGGCCCTACTTGAATTTTAGGGGCCCTTAATTTAAAGGACCTACATATTTTGGGGCTAATTTATTTTTAAAATTTTAGACCCTTCTATTTTTTGGGGCTTTGAAATTTAGGCCCAGCCCCCTAAATTTACACCTCTAGGTGTGTTGGAATTTTGAAGACAATGCTTGTTCACGTGGGTCAACTAATAATCTATGTTCAAACAGATAGCCAATTGTAACCGATCTATATTATGTCATATACTCACGACTCAATTCACATTCAGTATGACATAATCAATCATGACAAAGTTACAACGGTTTCTCCACTTACGATATTTTGCCTTGTAGTTTTTTAGTTAGTAAATGTCTATTTATCAAACATTAACTTTTATTTTTATCTTTGAAGCACCACGGTAGATTTGGGATGTCTATTATCTGCCAAATTGTAGTTTAACTCTATCATTATGAAGTATTTTTCACTATAGTGAACATGATAGTTAATGTTATTGAAGTCCATATGATTGGATCTTCCCTGTCCCTTAGATAGACATCTTGTATAGCAATATATGCTCTCCGAATAATCCTTATCCACCAAACGGTCCCACCCCCAATAACAGCCAAACTATTCCTCCGACTTCTCTATTAAAACATGCATGAAAGTGCTTTGTAGAAAATTTTACTTCATACCCATACTATCATCCCTCTATCTTTACATTTTTTTAAAATATTTCAATTCTAACCTTTTCAATTATCAAATTATTTTATTATTTAATATTTATTATTTTCCGTTATTTAATTTTTCTTCATCGGATAATTTGCAATCAAGTTTTTCGGTATATATTTTTTCTTCACCGAATAACTTGCAATCAAATTTTTCGGTATGTAATTTTTCTTAGCCCGATAACTTGCAATCAGGTTTTCCGATATTTAATTTTTCTTCACAAAATAACTTGCAATCAAATTTTTCGATATGTAATTTTTCTTCATCGAATAACTTACAATCAAATTTTCCGATATGTAATTTTTATTCATCAGATAACTTGCAATCAAGTTTTCCGATATGTAATTTTTATTCATCGAATAACTTGAGTTTAGGCAACAAGCAAAATCGTGACCTAAAGTAAATAAAATCGTTGTCTAAAGTACCAGGCAACGATTTTTCATGCGTGGGATATACAATATTTCATAAGTTGAAATATTGAGATAAACCGTGGTCTAAAGTAAATAAAATATATACAATTTTTCATAAGTTTAAAAAACATATCAGAAAATAGAAAAAATTAGAATACATATCGATACACTTTGATAGGGGTATGAAATGATAAATATTAAATAATAAAATTATTTGATAAGTAAAAAGGGTAGAATTAGAATATTTTAAAAAATGTAGAGATAGAGGGATAATGATAGAAGTATGAAGTACAATTTTCTGCTTTGTATTATCGTCCCGTATTTAAGCCACACCACTCTAACCCTTTGAAAAAAAGTGTGAATCACCACACAAGATAAGCTCATATAACTTCTAACAAACCAAGGGTCTGCACTACAACTCTTCTTTAGAAAGATTTGACATCTCTATCCTTAACTCCAAATTCTCAAACTTACTCGAATACATTGTTATGAAATGGTTTTTAACAAAGTGAATTGAGTTGAAAGTGATTTATGTTTGGATAAATCTACACAAAAGTGAATTGAACAATATATTTCAATGGAAATATCCGTTTAAATTTAAAACTACAAATCATAACTTCAAGTATAATCAATTCTTGAAAGTACAATCAACTCTACTCGAGAACAACCAAATATGCTAAAATCAATTTTATATATCCAAAATCAATTCTAGATACTCCACGCGTGAAATCAAACATACACAATTGTTTGGTTCTACGATGAAAATAATTGATTTTGAATGAATAGATAAGTTGAAGGTAAAATGATTTATATTTTGATAAATTTATGTGTAGGTGAGTTGAACAGTAAATTTCAATGTAAAAATCATATTTAAACTCCAAAACTACAAATTCAACTCAAAAGCTACGAATTATATCTTCACATAGAATCAATTCTACAGACAGAATCAATTTTATGTTATTTTTTTAAACCTTAATACCCAACCTTGCGACCGATTAATCCAAGGAGACCAATCTCATCGGCTATTTGTGAGGTCCCATTTAAAGACATAGCAAAACTCTATATAAACTTGACCCAACAATGAAATTGTTTGTCTCTAACAAAATTCAAATATTTAACACTAGTCCCACTTTTGAGAGTTGAATCAATTCTAATTTAGAAGAATTAAAAACCTTAAAATCATTGCAAACTCAAATCTACATTCGAAGAATTGATTTTATCTATTCCAAAAATTAAATCAAACATACACTTACTTATGCAATGTTTATCTATGGTGTTAAATTATTCTTCAAAATAGTGTTTCTTTTCCATATCAAAACTTCAGTGAAAGCTAATTTTGTTTTATAAAAAAAAACTTTATGAGGTGATTTAACATAATTTACAAAAAAAAATTCAAATAAACATTTTCTTACATCTTTTAAAATGGAAGAATCCTTGACGATCTACAAACCTAAGAACAAACAAAAATAGAATTGGTGAAGAAATATTCGACCAAAATAATAAATGAATGTAAAGCCCTTACATTCTAATATAGAACCACCCTATACAATAAAATGACTAAAAATCAACCTTTTAACTATTTTTTTAAGCCAAAGAAAATATAATAAATAAATGCAGGAACGACAAAAAAAAAAAAAAGGAACGACTCAGCAATCACAAAGGGTAATAAAACACAAAAAACAAAAGTGGTATGAAAAAGAAACAAATTGGACAAAAACCAGAAAAAAACCAATGCGAAACAAATAAATACACACAGAGTACAATCCAACAAACCCAAACGTGGGTTCCAAAACCAAATTGCAAAAAAAAGGTATGTAAAAATCTAGCATTCAAAACGAACCAGAGACGAGTTTGAAAAATCAGACCAATTCATTTAACTATTAATTAATTTACATTATAATAAATCTAGTGAAAGTTTAGAGTTAATCGACCATCGCATAGAGTAGTTATAAGTGAGAAAACACACCTTAGGGAGATAACTCAGTCAAAGGTAAGTCGGCACATTCTAGATGCCCTTGAGACTTTAGATAATCTTTTAACATTGTCGAAATTCTCCTTCATGTTCGCCGAAATATCAACGATAACCATTGTTTTCAAAACAAGTCCTTTTAGCAAAATATATTCGGCAAATAACAACTCATTTGGAAATCCTCGATATCCTTTAAATTGAATAAAGCTAATATGGTGATACTGGCGATCTTGAGACTTGATCCACCCAGAAGGGAGCAACCTTGTACTTAATCCTTGAAGTGGGAGTCCTTTTTGATCCATTGTGGATGTTTGAGAGGTTAGACAAGTTGAAGATCATGTCATTTCTTGATTGATCCTTTGTCTAAGGCTCTGAGAGGGCTTGAAACCCTAATTTTGATTGTAGTGAATGCTCAACAACCCTTGAGGCATCTGATGAGGCATGATGGTTCATCCACATTGTGATGATGATTTGCACAATGATGGGAAATCTTAGTGGTCAAAATTTGGGGTATGACAGTACCGCCATCACATCTCAAAGTTCTTTCTTCCCCATGGCCTTTTTCCATTTGGGGAATCGACATGATTGGCATGATTGAACCCAAAGCTTCGAATGGACATCGGTTCATCCTGGTAGCCGTTGACTATTTCACCAAGTGGGTCGAAGCAGCATCATACGCTAATGTAAACCGACAAGTGGTGGTCCGATTTATCAAAAACAATATCATCTGCCGTTATGGTGTTCCAAGCGAGATCATTTCTGATAATGGATCTAACTTGAACAATAAGATGATGAAGAAGTTGTGCGCAGAGTTCAAGATTGAACATCATAACTCATCTCCCTACCGACCCAAGATGAACGGAGCGGTAGAAGCGGCTAACAAAAACATCAAGAGGATTGTTCAGAAGATGGTTGTAACCTACAAAGACTGGCACGAGATGCTACCCTTTGCTCTTCACGGTTATCGCACATCTGATCGCACTTCAATAGGGGCTACCCTTTTCTCTCTAGTGTATGGCATGGAAGCAGTGCTCCCCATAGAAGTAGAGATCCCGTCAATCCGAGTATTGATGGAAGCTAAGCTCACCGAAGCTGAATGGTGTCAAAATCGACACGACGAACTGAATCTGATCGAGGAGAAGCGAATCACGACATTATGCCACGGTCAGTTGTATCAACAGAGAATGAAGAGGGCGTTCGACAAAAAGGTCCGACCTCGTGTCTTCAGAAAAGGAGACCTCGTGCTCAAAAAGATGCAATCATTTCTCACTGATTCTTGGGGCAAGTGGACTCCGAATTATGACGGCCCTTATGTGGTCACGAAAGCTTTCTCAGGCGGCGCCTTGAGACTTACAACCATGGACGGAGAGGAATTTGCCTACCCCACGAATGTTGATGTAGTCAAGAAATACTTCGCCTAAAAAAAACGCCTCGGTGGATTGAAAACCCGAAAGGGCGGTCCAGGCAAAAGTTAGAGACATGAAAAAAATCATCACGATGGATTGGAAACATCATAGTACAATCCAGGCAAAAATTAGGGATAATGGCAAGTAACTATGTTCAACAGAGGCAAGTCCCTCAGCAGCAGCAGTTACATCATCTGTCAGAAAACTCCCGTCAAGGTCATCTTCGACAGAAGCTCAGGATGCCCCGAATTCAAAGTTGGTAGAAGGATAGTGGTCGTTATGTTTCAACGTAGCCCTTTCTATTCAAACTTCTGAAGGAAGCCATAAGAAACTCCAGAACAAGTTTTGTCACGGAGGACAGACATATTCCGTATGGAAGACTTATTTCTGACATCTTGGTGGAATCAGGGGTAGTTGACGATATTCTGATTAATGAGGGAGAATCAAGAAAATTGCTTAAGAGTGTTGGAAAAATTCTCAGGTTTGTTGTCTAAAATTTTGGATTCGCCATTGCACTATCGTAATTTAATTTGGTATCCGTGTATTGAAAGTTTTATTATATTGTTTGGGTTGATGTAGTGATGGTTGAGCAATAACAGTTTTGATGGAGGGGTGGATTTAGTGTGAATGGTTGTGTTGGGTAAAAAGGAATTTGTTATAGTTTTTAAAAGTTGATGTTTGTATGAGGTGTTAGTTGTACGTATTGTATGTATTGGTATGGAAATAATGGGTTGGTGACTAGTATTTGTTGTTAAAAAGATAAATTAAAATGTTGGGGGTTGTTGTTGGTTTTGTAATTGAGTGTTTGACATGTATTGATTTTCGATGTTAATGAAAGGTTATTGTGTGGTTTGGTAATTCTGTTGTTGGATGTGTTGGAATTTTGAAGACAATGCTTGTCCACGTGGGTCAGCTAATAATCTATGTTCAAACATATAGCCAATTGTAACCGATCTATATTATGTCATATACTCACGACTCGATTCACATTCAGTATGACATAGTCAATCATGACAAAGTTACAACGGTTTCTCCACTTACGATATTTTGCCTTGGTGTAGTTTTTTAGTTAGTAAATGTCTATTTATCAAACATTAACTTTTATTTTTATCTTTGAAGCACCACGGTAGATTTGGGATGTCTATTATCTGCCAAATTGTAGTTTAACTCTATCATTATGAAGTACTATTTTTCACTATAGTGAACATGATAGTTAATGTTATTGAAGTCCATATGATTGGATCTTCCCTGTCCCTTAGATAGACATCTTGTATAGCAATATATGGTCTCCAAATAATCCTTATCCACCAAACGGTCCCAACCCCAATAACACCCAAACTATTCCTCCGACTTCTCTATTAAAACATGCATGAGAGTGTTTTGTAAAAAATTTTACCTCTGCATACTATTATCCCTCTATCCCTACATTTTTTAAAATATTTCAATTCTAATCTTTTCTATTTTGAAATTATTTTATTATTTAATATTTATTATTTTTCGTTATTTAATTTTTCTTCACCGGATAACTTACAATCAAGTTTTCTAGTATATATTTTATATATTTTTTCTTCACTGAATAACTTGCAATCAAATTTTTCGGTATGTAATTTTTCTTAGCCTAATAACTTGCAATCAGGTTTTCCAATATTTAATTTTTCTTCACAAGATAACTTGCAATCAAATTTTCCGATATGTAATTTTTCTTCATCGAATAACTAACAATCAAGTTTTCCGATATGTAATTTTTATTCATCGGATAACTTGCAATCAAGTTTTCCGATATGTAATTTTTATTCATCGAATAACTTGAGTTTAGGCAACAAGCAAAATCGTGACCTAAAGTAAATAAAATTGTTGCTTAAAGTACCAGGCAACGATTTTTCATGCGTGGGATATACAATATTTCATAAGTTGAAATATTGAGAAAAACCGTGGTCTAAAGTAAATAAAATCATTGTCTAAAATACTAGGTAACAGTTTTTTATGTGTGAGATATACAATTTTTCATAAGTTTCAAAATCATATCCGAAAATGGAAGAATTAAAATACATATCGATACACTTTGATAGGGGTATGAAATGATAAATATTAAATAATAAAATTATTTGATAAGTAAAAAGGGTAGAATTAGAATATTTTAAAAAATGTAGAGATAGAGGAATAATAATAGAGGTATGAAGTACAATTTTCTACTTTGTATTATCGTCCCCTATTTAAGCCACATCACTCTAACCCTTTGAAAAAAGTGTGAATCACGACACAAGATAAGCTCATATAACTTCTAACAAACCAAGGGTCTGCACTACAACTCTTCTTTAGAAAGATTTGACATCTCTATCCTTAACTCCAAATTCTCAAACTTACTCGAATACATTGTTATGAATTGGTTTTTAACAAAGTGAATTGAATTGAAAGTGATTTATGTTTGGATAAATCTACACAAAAGTGAATTGAACAATATATTTCAATGGAAATATCTCGTTTAAATTTAAAACTACAAATCATAACTTCAAGTATAATCAATTCTTGAAAGTACAATCAACTCTACTCGAGAACAACCAAATATGCTAAAATCAATTTTATATATCCAAAATCAATTCTAGATACTCCACGCGTGAAATCAAACATACACAATTGTTTGGTTCTACGATGAAAATAATTGATTTTAAATGAATAGATAAGTTGAAGGTAAAATGATTTATATTTGGATAAATTTATGTGTAAGTGAGTTGAACAGTAAATTTCAATGTAAAAATCATATTTAAACTCCAAAACTACAAATTCAACTCAAAAGCTACGAATTATCTCTTCACATAGAATCAATTCTACAGGCAGAATCAATTTTATGTTATTTTTTTAAACCTTAATACCCAACCTTGCGACCGATTAATCCAAGGAGACCAATCTCATAGGCTATTTGTGAGGTCCCATTTAAAGACATAGCAAAACTCTATATAAACTTGACTCAACAATGAAATTGTTTGTCTCTAACAAAATTCAAATCTTAAACCTTAAAGGCACACTCTCAAAATTCAAATCTTTAACACTAGTCCCACTTTTGAGAGTTGAATCAATTCTAATTTAGAAGAATTAAAAACCTTAAAATCATTGCAAACTCAAATCTACATTCGAAGAATTGATTTTATCTATTCCAAAAATTAAATCAAACATACACTTACTTATGCAATGTTTATCTATGGTGTTAAATTATTCTTCAAAATAGTGTTTCTTTTCCATATCAAAACTTCAGTGAAAGCTAATTTTGTTTTATAAAAAAAAAACCTTTATGAGGTGATTTAACATAATTTACAAAAAAAAATTCAAATAAACATTTTCTTACATCTTTTAAAATGGAAGAATCCTTGACGATCTACAAACCTAAGAACAAACAAAAATAGAATTGGTGAAGAAATATTCGACCAAAATAATAAATAAATGAATGTAAAGCCCTTACATTCTAATATAGAACCACCCTATACAATAAAATGACTAAAAATCAACCTTTTAACTATTTTTTTAAGCCAAAGAAAATATAATAAATAAATGCAGGAACGACAAAAAAAAAAGAAAAGGAACGACTCAGCAATCACAAAGGGTCATAAAACACAAAAAACAAAAGTGGTATGAAAAAGAAACAAATTGGACAAAAACCAGAAAAAAACCAATGCGAAACAAATAAATACACACAGAGTACAATCCAACAAACCCAAACGTGGGGTCCGAAACCAAATTGGAAAAAAAAGGTATGTAAAAATCTAACATTCAAAACGAACCAGAGACGAGTTTTAAAAATCAAACCAATTCATTTAACTATTAATTAATTTGCATTATAATAAATCTAGTGAAAGTTTAGAGTTAATCGACCATCGCATAGAGTAGTTATAAGTGAGAAATCACACCTTAGGGAGATAACTCAGTCAAAGGTAAGTCGGCACATTTTAGATGCCCTTGAGACTTTAGATAATCTTTTAAGATTGTCGAACTTCTCCTTCATGTTCGCCGAAATATCAACGATAACCATTGTTTTCAAAACAAGTCCTTTTAGCAAAATATATTCGGCAAATAACAACTCATCTGGAAATCCTCGATATCCTTTAAATTGAATAAAGCTAAGATGTGATTCAAGACAACTAGGAACAATGGGCTGTGCGGCCCATTTTGGTGAGGGTGATTGTTCCTGCAGACACCAAAAGACACAACAACTTACATAAGATCCAATAAGATATATAGTAATGAATCCAGGGCAAAAATCAAGGTTACATGGTATTTTTTAAGTTAATGGACTAGAATGAACCCCAAGATTATACCGGACCAAAAAATATTAAACCACAAAACATCAATTAAACAAATTAAACAAACTCAAGAGCCAAACAAACCTTGTCATTACACACCTCGATGTCATTACAAACCTCCTTGTCATTTTGAATTATTAGAACTTGAAGCAAATGACATTTGTGAAGTAGGCTCATAAGAGAATTTGAGTTGAACCGCGGAAGAATGAGATTTAGTTGAAGTAAATGGCCAAATTTTGGAAAATGTACATCGTCCACGCCGCCTAGTAACCACTATGTTCACAACAAGAAGTAGTAATGATGTAATGTCAGCAAGTACAAAACTAACCGATGAAAATATTATACCATAATTTCATATATTTGTTTTTGATGTATCCAATTATATCATTAAAGCTGGTAGTTAATTAGTATAACTAAGAATTGTGTGAAGTGAATTGTGTGAATTGAAAGACTCATCAAGACATGCTGTACCTTTGTTGCTGAACCACTCAACTCTAAATGTTTTACTTCAGAGAGGGCGTCAAGTAGCTTGAGAGAAGTTAAGGCTGAAGCATTTGAGGCATCAAGAAACGCGTTTTGCAACTTTCCAGCAACAGTAATGCTGAGGTGGCCAAGAAGAACCACTTCAGTTTCAACCATGATATTCAACCTCTTCAAAGAAGATGGCAGGCAAAGAGATGGAACACAAATTCTGTCGTAATGCTCAACATGCAAGTAAAGATCCAGAGTTTCTAGACCAGGACAGCCATGGAGGAAGGCATTGAGGGAAGCCAATGTCATATCACAGATGTTAAGTCGCAACTTCTTTAGTGATGGTAAACTAATAGACTTAGACTTAGCTTGTTGCAAATCAAGACAGAGTGCACCTTCAAGACTATTGAGTTAAGTACAGTGTTAGGATTGTCATATTATTAATAACAACTGAAAAACAACTACAATCCGAATCAGAAAGTAATGAAACAGTCAAATAAGAAAGAAATACATAAGAGTAAATATCATGGTATTTTGGCTTTGTTTGGATTGATAGAATCGGATAGAGTGATATTTCATTGTTTGGATCATTTAAAATCGGATGGGGCGGGATGAAATGTAGTGCTCTGGATTTCATTTCATTACATCATTTACCACCATACTTCTTCCCCTATTGTTTCATCCAAAAATTTTCAAACTACGAAATGGAATCTTGATCACGGTCGGTTGCTTTCCGTTCCGCTCCGTTCATTTTACAATATCCAAAAATAGCCTAAAACGGTGAGGCCCTTGGGGTATGTTTGGTGGATCGACGGAATGTGATGGAATGGAATTTTGGATTTGCAAATAATGGATGGAGTGGATTGGAACAGGATGAACCTATGGAATGAAATAATTTGTTTTCTTCCGTCGGGTCAAATTATAAAAAATACACAAATAGAATGCAATCTCAGTTTCATTCCACTCCACTCCATTCCATCATGTTCCATTCCGCTCCACTCTATTCCACCATGTTTCATTCCACTCCCGAGCTCCATTCTATTCCACCATGTTTCATTCTACTCCATCCATTATTTCCAAAACCAACCGCTCCACTCCATTCCATCATAGTCTTACTAACAGAGCAAGCAATCGATACGGATTGAACTTAAAAACTCAGAGAGCATGATTGCTCAATCTTTTTTAAAAGCAATCGATATTTCAAAAGCCCATACTAAATATAACATAGATATACGTTGACATAAATTTGTTAAAACTTAAGAATTTCAAATGCGAAAAACTTCCATAGTCTTAAAAATACTAAAATAAAAGTATGAATATGAATTGAACCTGAGAGAGACCAGATGAGTACAGTCAGAGATGTTATCCGGAAGCCGAAAGCAATAATCGTCTATAATGTAGAGAGTGAGGTCCAGTTCTTCGATAAAAGGTCTAATTACGGAACGGATCCAATGTTCAACCAACTCGATGCACAATTTCCTATCGGTGAGAGATTTAGTACAAGAGAGGCGCATCTTCCGAACATTGTAGGGTTTGATGACACCGATAACGCCGATCACGTAAACTAAAAAGGTTTTGAAGAGCTTGAATCGTTCGGAACTGATTTCGATAAACTCGTCGTTGAATTCGAAAGAGTCGTCGGAGAAATTGAGCACCGAGAGATGGTGCCAGACGTTGCGCCACCGGGAAGAGAGAATGCTGGTTTGAACTGAGGTTTTGGTTGGTAGGAATGATAGGATGTGGAGGAGTAGAGGATCCGGTAGAGTACTGATCATGTCTTCTTCGTCTGGTTTTGGTTGTTGGGATTTCGACTCTGCCACGGCGGATTCTTCTGGTGGTTTGGATTTTGAGTCTGACATGGCGGCGGAAAAGGGAAGGAGATTGGAAGAAGATACACATCGTCGATCTATGATTAAATTTTGTTTGGCTTAAATGCATGTCTTCCTAATTTAATATTTTTTAACTTTTAAACTCTTTATTTTAAAAATAAGTTTTTATAGCCGAACTTTATATCTCTTGATATTTTTAGGCTAAATTATAGTTTTGGTCTTTTTGTTTGTCAAAATTCACGATTTTGATCTTTTTTTTTTTTAACAGTTTTGGTCCTCCACCTCAATTTTGGCCTCGCTGTTCATGTACGGAACAGGTACCGTTCATCATTTTTTTGGGCCAAAATTGGGGTAGGGACCAAAAATGTTAAAAAAAATGGGGAACTAAAACCGTGAGTTTTGACAAGCAGGGGGACTAAAACTGTAATTTAGCCATATTTTTATGATCATCTACAATTTTGTATATGTGACATGTTCATTAATGGAATGGCTTTGAAAATTATGATCATTGGAATGATGATTTGATCTTTTTGTTTTATTTGACATATGACCATATTTCTTGTAATATTAAAGAAAAGATAAATCTATTAATAATTTATGACTAGTTGATCTTGCAGATCTGAATATTGTTGAGAAACAATCAAGAAGATGAGTTTAGATTTGGGGGGTTTGGTTTAAAGTCCTAATCTTAGGATTAGGGACCTTCCTCCCCTTGGGTTGGATTCTTTCTTCTCTTTTCTAACACTTAACATAGTAGTTTCTCATATTAAGTGCAATAAGTATAGTGGTGGTTCATCAGATAGTCTGCAGTTTCAATTTTGTTACTGTGTTTTTTTTAATCAAGCATGCTGAGAAACAGGTGGGTAGAGGTTAGTTGAAGGAAAACACATGGCCAGAATCCAAAAATGTCGGTCTGGACCGCTAGAAGAGGTAAGGGTAATATGAAGGAGATGAAACATCATCTTTCTTCTTTACAGAAATCCCAGAAAGTTATGATGCACGAAGAATGGCTGAGGTTTTTAAGGAGTTTGGCTTAATCTCAGAAGTGTTCATATCGGCAAAAAGAGATAAGTTTGGAAGGAGGTATGGTTTCGTAAGGTTCCGCAAAGTCTCGAATGAAAGAGTTATGGCCATTAAGTTAGATAATATTCAACTTGGAGGGAGGAAGATATTTGTAAGCATTTCAAAGTTTCAGAGAGGTAAGGCGATGAGAAAAAACCATGTGGTGCGTCGCAGTGTAGAGGAGAAACAAGGTAGTGGTCCTCAAGTTAATAATAGTGGGATTTTGGTGAAGCTAGATAGAACATACGCCCAAGTACTTGGGAAGATGAAGGGAGATGATGCAGGAATTACGAGACAGAGGAAGCTAGTAGAGAAACCGAGTTTTTCACACTTGCATTACAAAGTTACAAATTAAGAGATAGATAGATTTAACAAAGCTTATGTTGTTGTAGTAATGAAATTAGGGTCCACTTATGGCTTCAAAGAAGCTCTAAATGTTAGGGGTTATTTTAACATCAAAGCAACACCTCTAAGAGCGAATCGGTGCTTACTCGAAGAAATAGAGGTGGGAGAAATTAAGATGATGGTGGACGAAGATGAGACATGGATTAGAAACTGGTTCCAGGAAATCAGACCTTGAGCTCCAAACAATGTTGATGGAGAAAGACTCACCTAGAGAAATATTTAGGACTCCCTTGCCATGCCTGGAATCATCGTTTCTTTAAGTTAGTGGCGGGACGGTTTGGTGAATACATATGTTGTGATGAAGAAATAGAATTGCAGACGAATATGGATGTCGATAGATTTCTCGTTAAAACAAAGTTCTCGATCAATCTGAACAAAGTTTTCATTGTAGACATCAATGACAACTTATACAGATTAAAGCTAGTAGTGGATTTTCATGCACCAAAAAGAATCAAAGTGGGGAAGAAAGATGAAGTGGTGGATGAATCGGAGATGTCGGATTCAGATGATGACACCGGAGCGTAGGAGTCACCTTCCGATGAGGACTCTTCAGATGATGATAAGGAAGATACAATAGAGGTTGTGAAGAAAAGTAATGATGGTGGAACAACTTTCAAGGATAGGAAGTACACAAATACGGTGGATCAGTATATTGAAAAGGTGGATGCTCAGAAAACAAAGGATGATAGCATAGGGAATAACAGAGGAGTGGGTGAAAAGGTTATGATTGGAACTACTGATAAAGACAAACACAAAAACGAAAAGATGGGCTTGCAGAAAAGTTATGGCACATTAGACATGATGATTACTGACAAGAATTTGAATGAAGTATGGTCAAAGGTATTGGCGCGGGAGGAGCAGAGGTTGGGCCAGAGTATGAACAAGGAGATGGGCCCACTCAGTCTGACCCAATACAATGCACACTTATTGGGCCTGTGGAATATCTAGTGGTTGTGAGATCAAAGAAAAAGAAATCACTATTGGAAATCTATTAAAGCATAGAAATCCATTTCTCTCCTTCATATTACTTTGCGCTGGTTCTACATCCACCAAACACTAAACTAAAGCAAATTACAACACAACATGATAATGGTTTATCTTATAGTGAAGGACTAGAAGATGCAATATCATCAAACTACTCAAGAGGATCTGTCTTATGTTGTGAGTCGATTACTGATACTCATGTTAATCAGGGGAACGACAGGATAAAAAAATCAATGGAAGGTATTCTAAGGAAAGTGTGGGAAACTATCAAAGCTTTGGGAGTTGAGGGGGAAGAAGATGACGAGGTGTTTGAAAAAATTATGTGTGGTATGAAGGGTAGAGATAGGTGTTTACATGACGAAAGGATGGGGGAAGAAGTGAGGATACCATGAATTGTGTCTCTTTCAATGTAAGGGGGCACGGATCTGGAGTAAAGAAATGGTGGATTAGAGAAATATTGGTAAAGGTAAAGGCAGACATGTGTTTTCTACAGAAAACAAAGTTGCAAATCATACAAGATTCTTGGGTTCAGAACTTTTGGAGCAATAGAGAGTGTGGTTGGTCTGGGATAACATCTGAAGGGCAGTCAAGAGGTATAATATCAATATGGAGGAAGGAAGCATTTGTGGCTGAATACAGCTTCAGAGGGAAGGGATTCTTGGGAATAGCTGGTAATTGGAAGGGTATGAGATGTTATTTTATTAATGTGTATGCTCCATGCTTGATGACAAAGAAAAGGAAGATGTGGGTGGATATCTTGAAGGTTAAGAATAGTTCCCAAAGGGAGAATGGCTAGTGGTTGGAGATTTCAACTCAATAAAGACCAGTGGGGAGAGGAAAGGTAAAGGTAAAAATAGGGAACATGAAATGATGGAATTTTCAACATTCATTGAAGACATGAGTTTAGTGGATATCCCTGTAATAGGGAATAAATTTACATGGGTCAAAAGTAATGGAAGTTGTAGGAACATGATTGACATATTCTTGCTGACAGGGTTTACAGGTTGAGGGAAGTCCGGCTTTTATTCGGGCAGAGAAGCTGAGAAAACTGAGGGAACAACTAAGATGGTGGAACAAGAACACATTTGGGTGGGTAGATTTGAATGTAGAGAAGGGGGTTAAAAACTTGAATAAAATAGAGGCAAACTTGGAGCTCATTGGAGGGAATATAGGAAAGGATGAATTAAGAAGGAGGGGCGAGGCAATTGATAAAATATGGAATACTCTAAACCTTAAAGATGCTATGATCAAGCAGGAGGCAAGAAGCAATTGGATTCGAGATGATGATGCTAACACTAAATATTTTCATTCTATGATGAAAATGTGAGATAAGAGGAACTATATCGGTGCATTGAGATCTGCAAATCACACAATTGAGGAGGTAAAGGATATCAAGAGACATGTGAAAGATTTCTTCGAAGAAAAGTTAAAGAAGCAAAAGGGTCCTATAGTGCACCTTGATTTGTCAGACATTCAAACTTTATCTGCAGAGGATAATAGCATGTTAGTTGAACCATTTCTGGCTAAAGAAATCTACTGAAGAAAGCAAAAGCTCTGGTTCAGATGAATTCAATTTCAAATATCTGAAGCAGTGTTGGAGTATAGTAGGTATGGACATTGTCAATGTTATCAGTCATTTCCATAGATTTGCTTCCTTGCCAAAAGTTTTTGCATCATCGTTCATTACACTCATACCAAAAGAGGAACAACCAATGAAACTTGAAGATTATAGGCCAATTAGTCTGATAACATATGTGTATAAGATTATCTCGAAGTTGATGGCTAGAAGGCTTAGTAGCTTAATGGATAAACTGATATCAATTAACCAAACTGCTTTTATATCTGGGCGACAAATGCTTGAAGGTGTGTTACTGACCAACGAACTTATTGATATGGTGAAGAGAAACAAAGGAAAGTGACTATTGTTTAAATTGGATTATGCACAAGCTATTGACTGTGTAAGTTGGGAATTCTTAGAGGGAATAATGAAGGGCATGAAGTTTTGTCCAAAGTGGATGCAATGGATCAAAGGAGGCGCCCTAAATTGTCACATATCAGTATTAATTAATTGAGGAACAACTTTAGATTTTAAAGCTTCAAGAGGCTTAAGACAAGGTGTGCCTTTGTCACCTTTCCTCTTTTCAATTACTGTTGAGAGGCTGGCTGTGTTGATGAGAAGGGCAAATGATACTGGCAAACTCAAAGGATGTAAGTTGATAGAAGTAGGCCAAGAAAACTTAATACAATATGTTAATGATACTATATTGGTTTGTGAAGGTGATGTAGGTGATTTATGGGGGATCAAATCGATTCTAAGGGTATTTGAATTACTATCTGGACTGAGAATTAACTTTTGAAAAAGCAAGATCTTTGGGGTTGGGCTGGAGGAAGCATATATGATAGAAGTTGCACTTTTTTTGTCTTGTAATATTAGCCACCTCCCTTTCAAGTTTGTGGGAATTGAAGTTGGAGGTAACCATCGCAGGTTAGATTTTTGGAAACCTGTTGTGAATAGTTCCAGGTCAAAGCTTGCTACTTGGCGTGGCAGATTGGTTTCTTTTGGAGGTAGACTTACATTAATCAATGCAGTACTTGCCAATCTCCCAGTCCACTATCTGTCATTCTTTAAAATGTCAGCCAAGATATCAAAAGAACTCATTGCGATCCAACACAATTTTCTATGGTCTGGAAGCACAGACGAGGGGAAGATACCTTGGATTGGCTAGGAAAAAGTGTGTCTGCCAAAGAAATTAGGTGGTTTGGGTGTGAAAGACTTGAAGATTTTCAATGAAGCACTCTTATCTAAATGACCGTGGAGATTTGTGAACAATCACTCTTCCATTTGGTCAAAATTCCTTGAAGGTAGATATGGTAGATTGAGGGATAGAATAATTCTGAAGAAGAACTCGTTGCTAATAAAGAAGATGTCTCTATGGTGGGCGGATATGATGAAGATTAGGGACTCCAAGAAACAAGGAAACTTCATGTCACAAACATCGTGCAAGGTTGGATGTGGAGATTCAATATCATTCTGGTAAAATAAATGGCTCCATAATACTCCTCTTTTTACTGCATTCCCAAATTTGTACAATGCTGTAGAAGAAAAGCAGGTTGCAGTTTGTGACTCAAGGAGCTGGAATGATGGAGTGTGGAGTTGGAATATGATTGGTTAGTCACAGGAGATGCAAGGAAACGTTGTTGAATAATGGAGCAACCTGCTAGAGCTGCTGATTCATGTAAGGCCAACTCAGGAAATCAATGACAGGTATGTTTGGATAAGTGTTGAGAGTGATGAATTTAGTGTTTCATCGTGCTATCAGAGTATGAAAAGCTTAACTGAATCCATTGGCTTGGAGATTATACCCAAGACTGCTATGGAAGTAATTTGGCAAACTAATGTTCCACTTAAAGCTAAAACATTTGGGTGGAGATTGATGTGGGATAAACTTCCAACTAGAAACAACTTGGCGGCCAGGGGAATAATCTCTACTTCTAATGAACTTGTGTGTGTATTATGTTATAATTGTGATGAGGATAAAAACCATATTTTCTGCAATTTCCCGATCATTCAAATGGTTTGGTCTAAGTTAGCATGTTGGGTGGGAATTGATTCGGAGGAGGTGGACAATGTATGTGATCATTTTTTCTTTTGGTTTATGAAAACGGTGAGGAAAACGTCCAAGGTATCGTCGGGGTATATATGGATCGTAGCATGTTGGACTATTTGGTGGGTGTTCAATCAAATGAACTTTAGGGAGATGATTGCAAGACAAGAAGACATAACCTTTAGGGTGATAGTAAATTCATGGAGGTGGCTACAATGTAACCATGATAGAATCCAATATAAATTTTATGATTAGTTTAAGTCTCCTCTAGACTTTTTACTTTAAATTTTAGATATCTTTGAAGGTGAATTTTTGTTGGAGTACAATGTATATTGATGATGTAATGATTGGTGTACTTCTAGTATACTTGATATAATGAAATTTATAGCTTATAAAAAAACTATGTGGATTTGATTTTGTAGAGTGGTAGATATATTGAATTTTTTTAATGAAAGTTATTTATATTTTATTTTGCATAACATTTTAATTAATGTAAACATTTTGATAAAATTTTAATTAATATTAAATAGATTTAAAAGGGGAAACAATACATATGAAGAATATTTATCTTCTTTATCTTTCAAATCTGCAACTCTACAGGGGGACCCCCTCTCTCCCCTATTATTTGTCATTATCATGGAATACATGCACAAAGTTCTACAGAGCTTAAAATCTAACCCTAACTTTAACTTCCACCGTAAGTGTGAGAAGTTAAGAATCATTAACCTCTTTTTTGCAGATGATATTCTTCTATTCACTATAGGTGATGCTATTTCTCTGCAACTGATCATGGAAAAGGTGCAAGATTTTTCAGCAGCAACTGGTTTAACCATGAGCAATCCAAAAAGTAAAATCTACTATGGAGGAGTGGATGAACACACAAGACAGGTTATGCAACAGGAATCTAGACTGACAGAAGGAACCATGCCTTTCCGATACCTGGGAGGAGTCCCTCTCAATAGCAGGAAATTGACAATAAACAACTATCAGCCTTTGATAGAGATGATGGTTAAGAGAATAAGACACTGGAGTACAAGGATGCTTTCTTATGCAGGAAGACTTCAACTGGTAAGGAGTGTGCTGTTTTCAATATCAAATTATTGGATGCAGGTATTCCCTCTCCCTAAAAAGATAATTACTCATATGAAGGGTCTATGTAGAAGATTTGTATGGACTTGAAAAGACACGACTAGTAAAAAATCGCTAATCTCTTGGGACCACATTTGCGATCCCATCTCTGCAGGGGAGAAAAATATCATTTCTTTGGAAGCTTGGAATAAAGCCACTCTAGGAAAATTACTTTGGAACATATGGAGTAAAAAGGACATCCTATGGATTATATGGTTGAAAACATACTACATGAAAGAAAGTGATGTGGAGGAACACAATCCTACTAACTCAAGCTCATGGGTGATGCGAGCAATCTTTAAGCACAAGGATACTCTCATACACTCAATGCCTTGGCAACAATTCAAAACCTCAGGTATTTATATCACCAGAAGCATGTATCAAGAACTAAGAGGGCCTAAAATAAAAGTGAATTGGAGATGTCTCATGTATAAAAACCTAGCTAGACCACGAGCCACATTTATTCCGTGGATGCTGCGCCAAGAGCGCCTCATGACAAAAGATAGAATAGCAAGACTTGGCATGGACACAGATGGGCTATGCTGCTTCTGTAAAGAGCAGGAAAGCTGCAATCACTTATTCTTTTATTGTAGACATACCAGACATGTTTTAGCACAAATACTGAATGTGTATGAAGTTGATCATATGCCAAGAGGTTGGAATCATGAAATGCCTTAGTTGGTTGCTTTAACTCGCGGCAAAGGAAATAAGGCCAGACTGATCAAATGTGCAGTTACTGAAGCAATGTACCTTGTCTGGTCTGCACGTAATCAAAGGCTTTTTCAAGATGCACATATTGATGTTTTGGATAATAGATATGTTAAAGACATAGTCCGTACAAGGATAGAAATGAATAGCAAACTTAAGGAGTATTGTAATGTGAATGGCTAACATTAGCTAGTGTTTTGTTTGTTTTGTTACCCATTGTCAACTAGATGCCAGAATCTATTTGGATCGGCTTGCGTGTATTGTTTTTTGGCATTAATATATATATTCTTTCCAAAAAAAATATGCAACTCTAAGAATCTTAGAATTGAAATCAACGACAAACAAAAAATCTTTATAGTATTTCGTCGTATTCTTCTTCTCACGTACATCTCCAAAGGACGAAATGTCTCCGAAATTAATTTTCAATATTAATAGCAAATTTCACATGAAGGCAAGATAAACACATCAACTTTATTTTTTATTTTTCTAATTATATAAGTTGTTGTTGTTGTTGTTGTTGTTGTTGTTGTTGTTGAGGTTTTGTGATAAATAGAAGAATTTTTATGGAGAAATTTTGTTGATGTATCCATATTTTCTGAAATTAGGTAAGTGAAAATTGGGGAAGATGAACACTAGAAATTTGGAAATTCAAATGTTGAGTTTTTGTTGCTATAAAATTTGAAAATCTAAATGTTGCAAAGAAATATGGAAATCCAAATGTTGAGGTTTTGTTGATGTAAAATCTGAAAATCCAAATGTTACAAAGAAATATGGAAATCTAAATGTTGAGGTTTTGTTGCTGTAAAATTTGAAAATCCAAATGTTGCAAAGAAATATGAAAATCCAAATGTTGTGGTTTTGTTGTTGTAGGTATCTGGAATCCAAATGAATGTTGAGATTTTGTTGCTGTAAGTATCTGTGAATTTAAATGTTGAGGTTTTGTTTATGTATTGCTTTTCATGTTAAGACTAAAATTTCAAATATTGCAAAAAAAATCTAGAAAAAGATATTCCTCTCAAAGCATGTGAGCATGGAAAAATTTGGAAAAAAATAGTAACATGGATTATAAAGGAGAAGAAGCGGGTAATAGAAAAATTCAAAAAGCCCATTACTGTGGATATTGGAAATCCTGAAAAGATAAGATTGATGTCGTGGCAGCAAGAGAGAAGATGGTAATAGATTTTGTAGATGATGAGAGATATTCGCAAAAACAAATACAAGAAGCAGAAGTTGGTAAAAACGCTGAGGAATTAAGAGCAAAAAAGAAACAAGGGCTAATAGAAGAAGACAATAAATCGCACCAAGCATCCAAAGAAAGAAGAAGGAGGAGGCGAGAGATCATGAAGGAGAAAAGGAAAGCATGGAGCAAAGGGAAATTTAAAAAGAACAAGTGCAATTGCAAACGCAGAAGCCAATGCAACAAACAGGTTAACCTATGTCACAATTTAACATTGTCAGGTATTAATTTGGATCAGAATAAATGGAAATTGTCACAAGGAGAAGCAAAACAAGTTGATGAAGGAATTTGGGATTTAGGTAGAGAGATAGGCTTAATACAGTTAGGAGAAGAATTGGAGATTTTGCAGGAATTAATAGTAGAAATAGAAAGTGGTAAAAAGAAAGAAGGTGTGGGGAAAGTTGGTGTTTGACACCGACCCCGGGCCCAGGCGTGGTGTACATTATATCTGCATTAATGATTGTTATGAGTTATAATGTGAGAGATCTGGGGGGGTTATCTAAGAAGAAGGAAATCAACCATCTAGTGTCGAAAGAGAAAGTTGAGATGTTGTGCATACAGGAAACAAAGCTGGAAATGATCGATAGGAACCAATGTATATCGATGTGGTGATCAGCAGACTGTGATTTTGCGTTTAGGGCTTCAGAAGGAAGATCAGGAGGGTTATTAACAATCTGGGACACAAATATATTCTCAATTTAGAGAAGAACTAGCAGAGAACACTTGTTGATTTTGGAAGGCAGCTGGGGAAAAGAGAAGCACACAGTCATCATCGTTAATGTGTACGCGCCATGTGAGTATAGGAAAAACAAAAAATTGTGGGAGAAGCTGGTAACGATGATTTCAGCAAGGAGAGATGCAAGATGGTGTGTTGTCGGAGACTTTAACGCGGTTAGATCAGAAGCGGAACGAAAAGGAGTAGACAATGGAAATAGGGTGGAGGAGATGGAAGCATTTGAGGAATTTATTCTGGAATCTGAGTTAATTGATTTACCGCACCACGGAAAGAAATACACTTGGTCGAGAGTCAATGGTTCAGCAATGAGCAGGTTGGATAGATTTCTTATTTAAGAAGAATGGCATAGTACATGGCCGAATTGTAGCCGATGGGGATTAGACAAAGGCCTTTCAAATCATAGTCCGATATTGCTAAGCGGTATAAAGTTAAATTGGGGCCCAAAACCATTTCGGATGTTGAATTGCTGAAGAGAAACAAAAGGTTATCAGCATTTCGTCAAAGAAAAATGGAGGAATTTGAAGTTCGATGGATGGGGAATGTACGTTATTAAAGAGAAATTAAAAGCAATTGAGAGAGAACTAAAGGAATGGCACAAGAACAATACTCAAAATTTGGGTGAAAAGATCAAAGAGGTAAAAAGTGAGATTAACAGACTTGAAGAAAAAGGAGCGGAAAATACTTTGTCCGAGGAGGAGATTAAAATAAAGAGGGAGATAACGACTCAACTACATGAGTTATCAAGACTTCACTGCAGCATTCAATGGCAAAGATCCAGATCAAGATGGTTAAAAGAGGGTGACGCGAACTCTAAATATTTCCACAGGTGTATCAATAAAAGACGTAAAGGAAATGAAATTTTGTGTCTCAATAAAGAGGGTAAACAAGTAACAGGGGTGGAAGAAATCAAGTCGGCAGTGGAAGAACATTTTCGAGATATGTTCGAGTCAATAGGCGAGACACCAGTCCCTACAAATCTGCAATTTAAAAGAATTGAAGACAATGACAATGAGAGGCTAATTCAAGAGTTTTCGGAAGAAGAAGTGAAATCAGCAGTTTGGGAATGCGACAGTGACAAAAGCCCGGGTCCGGACTGAGTAAATTTTGGATTTGTAAAAGATTTTTGGGAAGTGATCAAGGGAGATTTTATGAGAATGATGGCAGAATTTCACCAAAAGGGCAGAATCGTTAAGGGAGCGAATAGTTCATTTCTGGTTTTAATTCAAAAAAAGGCAAGTCCATTAAAGATTTCGGACTTTAGACCGATCTCGTTAATTGGTTGTATATACAAGGTCATATCGAAGGTGTTGGCGAACAAAATCAAAGGTGTAATGGGGAAAGTTATCTCGGAAACACAAATTGCGTTTATCTCAGGAAGACAAATCGTGGATGGTATTCTCGTTGCAAATGAGATCGTGGATGAAGCTAGAAAGAGAAATAAGGAAGTGTTTTTTTAAAGTGGACTTTGAAAAGGCCTATGATTCGGTAGAGTGGAATTTCTTGGATTTCGTAATGGGAAAATGGGTTTCCATGAGAAATGGAGGAAGTGGATCACGGAATGCCTAAGATCAGCAACTATTTCAATATTGGTTAATGGGAGTTCCACAAATGAGTTTAAGATGAAGACAGGCCTTAGACAAGGCGATCCTATTTCTCCTTTCCTCTTTCTCATTGTTGCTGAAGGATTTAATGTTCTATTGGAAAAGGTTGTAACTTCTTGAAGATTCTGCAGATATAGATTCAACGGAGGAGAAGAAGATTTCACCCATCTTCAATACGCGGACGATACTTTAATCATCGGAAAGAAAAGTTGGTCGAACATCGGAGCTATCAAAATGATCCTCAAGCTCTTCAAATTTATGTCGGGACTTAAGGTGAAATATCATAAGAGTGTGTTGATTGGTGTTAACATTTGCCAGCTTTGGTTAGAGGCAGCAGCAGGATTCTTAGATTGCAAAACCAGTGCTGTCCCTTTCAATTATCTTGGACTTCCGATTGGAGACAACCCTAGAACAAAGGCGATGTGGCAGTCGGTCGTAGAAGCGGTGAGAAATAGACTATCGAAATGGAAGAATAAATAGTTGTCAATTGGTGGCCGAGTGATTATCATTAAATCTGTCTTGTCAGCTATTCCGGTATATTTTCTTTCATTCTTCAAGGCACCCATAGGTATTATATCTAAACTTGAGTCTCTATTTAAATAATTTCTATGGGGTGGGGGAGAGGATGAGAGGAAAATAAATTGGGTCAGCTGGGAGGGGATTTGTAAACCGATCGAGGAGGGAGGGTTGGGTATAAAGAATCTTAGGATTTTCAATCTCGCTTTACTTGGGAAATGGAAGTGGAAAATTAACAAAGAGGTTAATGGTATGTGGTTGAGGGCTTTAACAAATAGATACAGGGAATTAGCGGGGACTGTTAATGACAGTGAGTTAATTCCTCATGGTGGTGAAAGGAAATAGCACATTTAGATGTTTGTAGACACTTAGGGGCAGAGAGTTATTCGGTTAGGGAGGCATACAATTGCTTATCGAATCCCAATCAAAGCCCATCAGATCATAAATGGGTGAAGATTTGGAATAAAGCGATACCGACTAATGTATCATGTCTGATTTGGAGAATGCTGCAAAATAGACTGACGACTAAGGATAATTTAATTAAGAGAGGGATTTTACCTATGGACCAGATTCGGTGTAGCGGGAACTGTGGGGGTGAGGAGTCGGTAAAACATATTTTCTTCGAATGTTCATTGTTTGCAGGTGCTTGGAGAGAAATTCTCAAGTGGTTAGGAGTTAAATCAGCGATGCAAAATGAAGGCTGGTAGCATATGATACAGTTTGAAGGCATGATGGATGGCGGATCCAGAAAAAAAAAGTTCATGTTTGTAATTTGGTGCGCAGGAGTGTGGAGGATTTGGGAAAGCAGGAATGATCATATATTCAGGAACAAGGACTGCTGCATAGAGAGAGTGGTAGAAGAGATAAAGATTTCAGCGTGGAATTGGCTCAAAGTGAAAGCAAAGATGGTTGCAGTAGATTTAAATGTATGGTGTATAAATCCATTTGCAAGCTTAGGAATCCAGAACTATTGATCTTATTTCATCTGGCGTTGGGACTCATATTGATCTTTGCTTTCTGGAAGAATGTAGATTAGATGCTCTTTGCTAGTCTGAAGTTGGTGATTGCTGATGCTTGGATGTACATGGTGGCGGGAAACTTCTTGTTCAATTTTCAGATTTAGTTTTAGAGTTGCTGTGGCTGGGTTTTTGTTACCAGTGTTAAGACCTGCATAATTTTGTCTTTCTGTTTTATATTGATCTGTGGTGGTGGTTTGGTGGCTGGCAGGTGGGTTGGGGCATTAAGAGTGCTAGTTTGAAGTTGGCTTGGCATCATGATGTTTCAATTTGTTACATGACCTTTTTGTTGTAATTGCACACATTGCAGCAATCCTTATGCTGACTCTGTGTTTTATTAATAAAGTTTGATCTAGGGTGTCTGGTTAATTGTGGTATCAGTAATTTGTCATTTCGTAATACCGATGGAATATTGCTATTTTATCGGAGTTCCATGTTCATGGAGGAGTGAGTGGCTGGCGTTCCATCTCTGATGCAGTAGAATGGGTGATGCCTTCAGGGCTTTCATACTGAGTTGTATCCCAGTGGTAATAGATTCTTCAGTCTGCGGATCACAATGGGGAGGATCAATAGTATAAAGTCTGAGCCCAGGGGCTGTCTTAGTTGGCCTGTTGAACCGATAGCCGTTGGAAATCCGGTATGATTGCAAGAGGAATAATGGAGATAAAGTTCTCGTCGTGCAGGCAGACATTTCACAAAAGATTTTGAGGTTGATGGGAGGCACATCTGTTCTGTCTAGAGTCACTAGGAACGTCTCAATTGCCTTGAATTTATCATTGGGTGGGGTAGAGAGATTTTCTAAAAGTAAAAGGAGGATATTCGTTCCGGCTCAAAGCCATTAGTGGATATGTTTGAGAGGTAAAGACAAGTTCATCATCTGCAGATTGATTCAATGGTTTGCGAATCTGAGGATTTTCTTAGGACTTGGTGGGAGTGTGTTGGAGCCATATCTCAAGAACGCAACATCTTTATATGTATATGTTTGTCAGTTTGTACTTGACTAGATCCTTTGATCCGTTGCTTGATATCTATGCTGCATGGGAGTGTGGTTAGGGGTTTGTAGCTTGTAGATCATATGGTCGTCGAGGTTTTGGTCTCAACGTATCAAGCAGTCTATTGCTTTTGTTTGGTTCGGTATCGGCGTTGGTTTTCTAATGCCGTCGTTATATACATATGGCGATGGATTTCAGCTTTTGGTCTGTTTTGAATTAAGCATGTTTGGAGTACTGCTACATCCTTGTACAAGTTTTTTGCTAATCCTGATTTCTTTCATCGGCATCTGGGGATTCTAGTTGATCTTGAGTTCAGGAGTGTTTCTTATCATTTGTCTTCGACTTGAGTAGGGAGTTTTGCTTCGTCTCGGCGGTGGGCAGGTTTCTGCGAATTAAAGTCGTATTGATTATCTTGGTTTATCCGGCCAGTTGTGGCGGTTGGATTGCTCGCTCTTATCTCAGTATAGATCTTTTATCAGTAGGGAGCAATTTGATTAATTCAGTGTAGGGTGCTGTTATTGCAGTGTTAGTTTTTATGTCAGTCTATTGTATTGTGTTTGGTGAAATTGTTTTAGTTATTATAGCAGCATTTTAGTTGTGGTGGCACTTTGAAAGACCTGTTTTTGTCTGTGTTGTATGTGTCTGCTATGGCATAGCTTATGCCTTAGCTTTAATAAATTCTTTTGCTTTTCAAAAAAAAAAAAACATGGATTAAAAAGGAAGAAGATTAGAGTCCAAATGTTGCAACGAAATCTGTAAAAAAATCTGAAATATTTACAATACATAAAATTAATTTAATGCTTTTAAAAAAGAATATATACCCTAAAAACTCAAACTATTTGATATTTATTTTGTATTAATGCAATTAAAACTAAAATTTGAATTTATTTTCCAGCTTTTTAAAAACGTTAATGATATTACATTGTTTGTGAAATTTTTTTTTTTATAAATTTATAATTAGTAATATTTTAGTTTTGAAGATTTTTTTTTATTTAAATTACAATTAATAATATTTGATTTTTTTAGTTATTCAAAATAAAATATAAATATTTCCTATTAAAAAATTTAATAAATGGCTCCACAGTACCAAATCATGTCATTGATTTAGTTAATTTTTTTTGTTTTATTCAATTTTTTTGTTAATGGTTGGATCTTCTTTTTGTATTTTTTATTTATTTATGCAAAAATAAAATTAAACAATATTTATGTTTTATTTTTAAGGAAAAAACACTTTAAATTTTTAAAGTTTGTTAATTTTTTATATTTTTGAAAACTAAACTCAATACATTCAATTTTAACTTTTAATCTTCTCATTTAAAAAAATCAGTTTTTTAGTCCTCAAATTTAGAATTTTTTACCCAAATAACCCTATTTTTCAACAAAACTCCCAAAATACCCTAGTTTTCAAAAAAAATTTCCAAACTACCCCACTTAAGGTTTGGAATTACACAAGGGCACCAGTCCTATTGGCGACCCCTCTTTAAGGCAACAAGGCAGTCGCCAATTGAATTGGAGACACAACTCATCAAATCGCCAATTCAATTGGCGACCTAGTTCAAGGGACACAACCCTGTCGCCAATTGATGTGGAGACTCCCTAGAAATTGATTTTTTTCTTTTTCTATAAATAGAGGTGTTCAGCTCAGTTACTTCCACATCTCATCTCACAACTTTGTTCTACTGGTAAAATGTATCGTCGTCAATGTGGAAAAGTCGTCTTTTCGCGAGAGAAGCCACCGATCGGCATGCTGTTTTGGAACATACAAAGTTTGAATCAACTTAAGAGGGAGTTGAATCGGTGGTTGGAGGGAGACATTAGTGAAGGGGAGAAAATCCGAAGTATCGAGAGACTTGATCGGCTGCGTGGATGGGTTCGTGTGAAAACTGACAAAGATGCGAGGGAAGTCATGTTTGTACCGAATGAAATTAGTTTGATTGTTGTAATATGTTAAGAATGTATTAAGTTGTTTGTGTTGTTTGTTGTTAACATTGTTGTTTGTTGTTAGTGTTGTTTTTGTCAGTGTTGTTTGTTGTTAAAACTGTTGTAACAAAGACCCATCAATATATGAAAATATTTGGTTACAACAAATGAAAAGATAAGCTAAATTATGAAGCAGATGTTCCTCCAACATTGGGACAATTTTTTTTGTTGTGTCTGGGCTGACGACAGATACTGCATAGTCTTATCATTTTATCAGCGGTATCCATTTCGGTTCTTATACGCTTGCTGTTTGGGCGCCCCTTTTTCTTTCTTCTCATTTCATTGTTGTGCCAAACTATGTCACCTTGGTATGGAGGCCAATAATCCTCCATTGGTAGCACTGCGAAACCTTCGCTGTATACATTCATAACATTAATCACCTTGTAAACATCAGATAGTTAGCCATAAACATCTTGACGAGCATGTGCACATGTTGCAATGGCATGTGAGCAAGGTACACAGAGGGCCTGGAACTTGCCACAGTCACACCAACATCTGTTTAGTCTGACAGCATACGCTAAATTGGGCCTCCCCTCATTATGGTCCATTGTTTCTTGTACACTGAGTGTTTTCCTATGTCGGTCAAAGATTGTAACTGCATGTGTACTGGCTCTGATTGTATCCTCTTTCATCAATTTCATAACGCTCTTACTGTATACTTGACCAGACGCTAACACTGCACTCCATCTTTCGTCTCTTGTTTGCGAAAAGTGATGCCAACCTATAATAGGTTGATCTCACCAAAGCGGTGATAAGAAGGTTTCTTATTCCTTTGAATACCCCGTTCATGGACTCCACAAGGTTTTTCGTCATGTGACCCCAAGACAGCCACCATCAAAAGCTCTCTTCTGATTTCGTTGATCCTCTTTCAATTTTGCATATGTGGCAACAATGATTAGGATAAAAAAATATTTTTTAATGATATGACATTAATGACTATGATAATTTATTATTTAATATTCTTATTTAATAAATTTAATAAACTAATTTATTTAACTTAAGTTTTTTATAAATATATTTTGAAACTATTTAAATATAAATCTTTAAAAATATATATTCTAGGCTTGAGGTCCAATTCATTGAAAGATCTCTTCAGCCCACAAGTACTCATTGTGTTGTGTTTGTTTTAATTATATAAACACTTAAACAATTTTTTGGAGAAAACGACGTGAGACTTTACCAAGACCACAACAAAAGCATTTTCTCATAAATTCATGTTGCACCACCATGCTAGATGTTGGGTCATGAGGAGTCCGGAGATTATCACATCGGGTTTCAGGAGAAATCACACAAGTAAGAGAGACACAACATATTAACTCAATTCTTTTTTCATCCATATCTACTTGCACCACCGTTGGATGACCTCAACAGAACACACTACTATAAAAAACACATATAATAACGGTTGCACGTCCGTTGTTAGGTAGTGTGTGATTATATGTATGGTGGTTTCCACAACGGACATGTGGTCGTGGTTATAAGTTAGGTAGCGTGCTGCCTATCAAATGTTATATTAAACAACCATTGTGATATATATGTAGGTCATGGGTTCGAAACCCAGCAGCAACAACAGTTTATTTGGAATATAATTAACATTTCACCACAGTTATAGAAGATAATCATTATGAAAAGTACCTAAGTTTATTATAAAATATATAAATTGATTGTTTTTCCTTACACCTCACTAAACATATATAACCATTAAAATTGATGTAGAAGATAATAATTTGAAAAATTAAATTATTCTTGAAAAACAACTTAAACGAACCTCTCTTTTTTAAATTGTATTCATACTGTAATTCATCTCTTGTTTCTTAACATGTAGTATTTGATTCAATGTCTCAAATTCTTCAAAGCAACGATTCATTCCTAGTTTATTTTTCAAAGTATCAATATGTTGACTAATTCAAAATCATCATCATCGTTATCATCATCATTATTTTGATCAATGATGAAGATTATTATGATAACAACGATGAAGATGATTCAATTTCTCAACAAATTTGATGTTTTGCAATATAAATTAATAGAGAAAGAATTGTTGATTTGAAAAATTTGGGGCAATAAACCAAGTTCTACGTGTTAAAGAGCGATATAGATTAATTACGAGATGAATGCAATTCGAAAAACATGTTTGATCTAAGTTGCATTTCAAATATAACTTAATTTTTGGATTATTATTTTATAAATTACTTTAAATGAATGCATGTTCAATGAAGGGTGAGTGAAACAAACAATCTACATACATTATGATAAACTCAACAACAACATACATCAACAATAATAATAACATTTATCATCAACAACAACATCAACATTTATCAATAAAGCGACAACAATATACATTTTATTGAAAAAATTTGTGGAATGATCTGAAGGTGATATACTTTGTGTTGCCATGAAGAAAAAATACAAGGGGGATGAAGCAACAACAACCACAACATACAAAAATTATCAACAACAACCAACAAAAAATCATGTGAAACATAACAAGCACTACATTGTAGCATAACAAGCAACAATAACCACAACATACAAAAACTTGTCAGCAACAATAACCAATAACAAATCATGTGAAACATAACTAGGTCTTCAATCTTCATGCCTAGTTGAATTCGTGCAGTTCTCAAGGTCTTCATAGTTCTCAAGGTCTTCATCTGATTCAGAATCAGATGCATCAAGATTCATTAGGTAATTCATAATAACCTCTACCTTCTTCATCTTTTCAGGGTTAAGATTCTTGAAATGAATCTTCTTATAGCCTGTTCTATCAGATGGTTCAACAACAGTAATGTTTTCCCTAACATATTTAGCTTCCTTGGCTTCGTTCAACCATAACTCCACCATATCAATAACCTCCTTTATAACCTGAATCTCATGGATAAGTTTGTTGCTCCTACTATTCATGTTGAGAGAAGGATCTAAAATCAGAACAAGAAGAGAAACCCTTCAAAATAACATACAACAACACACAACAACAACAACAACAACATATAACAACAAAAAAACATAATCTCTTGAACAAGAAGAAAATATTGTGAAAATAATTTGAAAATCATGTGAAACATAACAACAACATACACGAAAATGAAAGAACAAGGAAGAAGAATACCTTTATGTATGAAGCGAGAGCTAATGATGAAGAAGAAGATAGAAAATGTGTGTTAGGGTTTTTTCTGTGATAGATACGTCGATATTGTTAAGAAGCGAGAGCTAATTGACTTATATTATATACGAGTAAACAATTTCACCACAGTCATATTCAAAAACCGTGATTAAATGTAATTCCTTTCACAACGATTCACAATAACAACCGTGTTGATAAGCATTTTAATTTTAATTACTATATTTTAATTATAAGGACACACTCGTTGTAACGAAAAAGTAGAAAATTATTGGAGCTGAGATTCGAACCATGTCACTCCAAAGATGTATAATCACGGTTTATTAGTTTGATCATAGTGCAATGTATTTTCGTAAATATAAATAAACAAAGCGCGTCCAAAAATGAGGTATTACCACGGTTAACAGTCGGACTGTTGTAGTTTAGTGTGACGAAAGGTCTATTTTGTAGTAGTGAAACGCCGCCTAAACACCCTTGTCAGGAAGACTTTCGATACAAGGAGCCCTAATTGATTTAGACTCTGATACCACTGTTGGGTCATGAGTGGTCTGGGGATCATCACATCAGGCTTTAGGAGCAACCGCACAAGTGATAGAGACACCACATATTAACCCAAAACCTTAAGGCATTGGGTCTATGGGTCTTATGGGTCTTCTCACTTATAAGGTGTTTAACATTCACTTTTACATTAAATGTGAGACTCATACTCATACTTGATATACCAACATTAGAAACCATGGTTCTATTTGCTAACATTTCAAATAATTACATATGCTAACATTCTTGCTAGTATTTTTGTAAAGCCATGCGTAGACGAAGAACCAGGGATCACGCTTTTCTGATGATATACTAATCCATGTCATTCACAAACGAAGAACCCGGGATCACGTTTTCTTCTATAATATCAATTGAAACAACAGACAAATGTCACAAGCCATACTTCACGTGTACTAATAGCTGAATACATCACAGAAAAACCACCTTCACCAATCATTATATAATCTGAAAAATTCTTTCTGAAGAGATGTTTCAACATCTCCAGCTATGTATTATTTACTCTTGAGTACCTGCTTGTGAAGATGCTTAGCTCAAAAACTTGCAACTGCCTTACCTGAACATTTGTGTTATACTTAAAAATGCTTTGGATGTAAAGCTCAATTTAAAAATATGTTGTGCTTTTTTTTTCAACGAATTGAGTGAGTATTATGACTCTCATTGCATCTTATTTTGTGCATTGCTTTGTTTTAAATTATTTGTTGTTCGCATTAATGTTTGTTACCAACGTCATACTTTTATTTATTGGCATTTCAATTTCTCATAAATTGTTTTTGTTAAAAAATAATAGTTCATATAATTTAACTCGGTTTTCTACGTAACTAATCAATAAAGATATGTATAATTAGAGTTTACATAATCTAGCTCGATGTTTGGTAAAATACCAATATGAAGCTACCATGTGTGTGGTGCAATAGAGGGTCAAATGCCCAAAATAAAACAAAGGATTGACAAATTACTCTAATATTAATATTGGAAATGTTGTCATGGCTTACAAAAAAACAGGTATGAAAAAGTTACTTTTCATGCAGCGAATTTTGTTGAACCAATATTTTGAATTAGAGAAAACATAAGTGGCATGATGAGTTATGTTGCTCCTCCACCTGTTACTCTCTGGAGCCACAGGTTCACTTGAAGCGAGCATCCATTCTCTCTAAAGAAAAACATCTTCATAGGTCCTCGGCCGAATTGGCTGGCCAAGTCGAGGGCCTCAAGGATAAGCTTGAAAATATGGAGGATGATGTCTATCTGAGTGAACTCGAGGCAGAGGTTGTATCTCTTGTTGTCCAGGGTAATGTAGAAGAGTTGGCTGTGTGGGAGGATATTTTTAGGAAAAGAGAAGAATCTCTTCGGAGTCGACGGACTGCCTTAGATGTTTAGTTTCAATAATTTCCTGATGATGGTCTCCTGAAAAAGGGTGTCTTCTGCAGTGTCTTGCACCAATCGAGGTCTCTTGTCTCGGAGCTTTTTGCTTTCTGCGCTTCCTTCCAGCTTCTTTAATTTTCTTTTATTCTTATTATGTTATCTAGTACCTGCACACATAATGTTACATGTGGTTGTTACGTTGTAATGAGCACTTTAAATATCTTGTTGTATTTATAATTTTGATTGTTTTGTGCTTTGTCATCGTCTGGCGAGATACAGTCATGCCTTTATATTGAGCTCCGCATCATAGAGGATTATTCCCCAGCCAAAGGTTGAGGATCCCCATCCCTGCCCCAGAGGTATGACTCGGATCGAGGTGGACATCTCTAAGCCCCACCACTCACGTCCCTTGGATTGGCCAGATTCGAAGGGAGTGCGCCAGCAATGCAAAAAATATATGTATTTCTTTGACAATGGGGTATTTGAATTATGTGTTTGGACGTGCAAAGCATCTTCGATAACACCCATAGAAGAATTGGTTCCTATAGTCGGACGTGCAAAGTGTCTTCGACAGCTCCCGTGAACTCTTTAGGCGCGTTTGGCGCTATGGGGTATTGATTGGTGTAGTCGGACATGCAAAACATTTCCGACAGCACCCATAGTCTTCGAAACTTTTAACACCTTGTAGAGGGAAAATAGACAAATAAAACGATTATCCAAAAAATAACAGACAATAATTGTATTCAAATGTTTGTTAGTTTCCATATTGGTGAAGTTATAAAAGCATACGGAGAGAATCATCCAATCCTTAGAGGATCCGATGAGGGATTATGCACTAGAAAAAGAGGTGCTTGGGATAGCTACTTGCTGTTGATTGAGTTCACTTACAAAAATAATTTCCATTCAAGTATTGTGATGGCACCGTTTGAGGTGTTATATGGTAGGAGGTGTAAGACACCTATGTACTGGTATGAATCGGGTGAGAGTGATGTGCTTGGACCTGAGATCGTGCAGCAAACTTCTGAGAAGATCAAGATGATCCAAGAGAAGATTAAAACTTCGTAGAGCCGCAAGAGGATTTATCATGATAATAGGAGGAAAGCAATTGAGTTCTAGGAGGGAGATCATGTGTTTTTGTGAGTTACTCTGATAATTGGTGTTGGTCGAGATTTGAAATCTCGATAGCTCATGTCATGTTTTGTTAGTCCATATCAGATCTTGTAGAGGATAGGAGAGGCGACTTATCCAATTGCCTTACCACCGCCGCTTGCTAATCTTCATGGTATGTTTCATGTGTCTCAATTGAGGAGATACATTCTGGATCTGTCTCATGTGATCCAAGTGAATGATGTACATGTGAGAGAGAACCTGACTGTTGAGGCATCGACCATACGGATAGAGGATTAGGAAGTGAAGTAGTTGGACGGTAAGAAGATGGCCTTGATAAAGGTAGTATGGGAAGGACCAGCTGGTGGAAGCATAACTTGGGAGCTGGAGAGCCAGGTGAGGGGGAGAGTTGTAGCACACTATTTTTCTAATTTATTTATTTAAACGAATTTGCGTGTATTTAATTGTTTAAATCAATTTTTATGTGCATATTTGAGTGATGTTTAGGTGATTAGTATTCGTTTATAATGTTTTTGGGTGGGTAGACATAGTTCTAGATATTTAATTAAAATAGTAGAATTAAAAATATTAGTGAATAAGGGAGAATATTATTAGTATTATTATTAAAATGAAATTAGAGTCAAGAGGGGTATTTTGGTGAATAGAGGAATAAGTGAGGATATTGTGGGAATTAGATTTTTAAAGAAAATTAGTTTGCAAATAAAAAGGAGTTAGTATAGAAGTTTGAGATTAGTACGTGAGAAAAACATAATTTGGAAGAAGAGGCTAGGAGAGAAGGCTTAGTAGAACCTTCATTGTTAAGGCTTGAAGGTGTTTTTGCTGAAAATCCAAGGTAGGGGGAATTCTTCATCTAAGGGTGCTTATATCATGAAAAGGTATAGAGGTTTCCCTTAACCTGTAATAGGGTTTTGTGTTTTCTCTATCGTTTGATGATGAGTATGATATATGAATGTTTATGATTATGTTTTGCCATGAATTGATGTGATAAGTTGTTTGTACTGTTGTGTTATTATGTGTTCATAAATCAATTAATTGTAGGATGAAGTTGTGTTGAAGTATGGGGTTTTAGAACATGATTATAATTGATTAATTTATGATAAAATCGATGAATCACTGTTATTATAGGGTTACTTGATGTGTTAGTCATGTTAGGATTGTTATAATGGAGATTGGTTTGAGGTATGGGAGGCATTTGATGAAGAAGGTGAGCGATGCAGAGAAAACTAGATTTTTTGAAAATTTGTATAGTGTCAATCGATTCACACCATATGTCAATCGATTGTATGCTTGTATTTTTTGGAAATTTTAGATATGTCAATCGATTGACATAGGATGTTAATCGAATGCCTGAGTGTATTTTTAGAAAAAAGTTATATGACAATTTATTAATTGGATGGGTTATTTAATTGCATTAAGTTTTAAGCACGTTTTTGAAAAGTCAATGAGAAAAGAGACATAATGTCAATCGATTGACACTATATGTCAATCGATTGATGCTGAACAAATTTTGAAAAATTTTCTAAGTTAAACCATGTTTATTCCCTGACGATTTTGGCCATAACTTCGATTTCGTGAGTCCAAATGAGGTGTCGTTTGGATCATTGAAGAGTTGACGCGTAGCGCTACATTGTGACACCCCCTTCTATACCCCAAGCTATTAAAGCGATAAATAAAATTCAAAATTTCATCAGAGTATATTTAAAACATGCACGGCATAGACCGAGGGGTCACATCAATTTGAAACAAAACATACAACACCTGCTCATACATATATGCAACCATTCAGGTAGAAATACACCCACAATCCAATTACAGAATATAAGCGGAAAATCCGTAACTGAATATCAACATATCTATATATATATATATATATATATATATATATATATATATATATCATGAAAGTTTGTTTGTCATATACATCATCATACATGTACAATCCAAAAGATACATATACATAATACAAATTAATCACAAACGGCCTCCCTAACTACCCGGTGTCACATATCAGAGCCGACCGACAAAAGAATGAAGACGCAAAGCTTCACAAAAAGACCTCCAGCAACTCTAATCTGCAATGCCTCATAGAGCATTATAAAACGACATAAGGGTGAGAAAAACAATCATATTACAGTTGCATATAATTATATATTAACACAGAAATACACAGGTAAAACATTCTCACCACAAATGCACCACAATCAAATACAACACAACACAGTACAATTCTCAAGTATCAAATACCACTACACATCAATCATACACAATACACTCATCATCAATACAATTACACATATTCCAGCTCATCACTCTCATTCACAATTCCATCCACAATTAATCCATGATTTATGCAAATGGACAGAGACCGACACAACGACTCTATGCACATGCCATGCGGTACCGACTTCTAATATTCCTCATCACTAGATCACTCAGGAACTCTGCTGGAATCATCGCTCGTTACTGAGGATCACTCAAGTAACACCTTGTCGGGCCTACGATGTTCCCCGTCGCTTTAGGTCCTCTTGGTATAAGGCGCACGACGTTTATGAATTGCTTTAGGTCCTCTAGGTATAAGGCGCACAATCCGATCGCTCACACCCCACATGGGCACACGATCGTCTATAACCATCGCTTTAGGTCCTCTTATTTTTAAGGCGCACGATATATCAAATCGCTTTAGGTCCTCTTATTTTTAAGGCGCACGATGTTATAGCAGATTCCCTCTGGAATCAATCCGTCACTTAGGACGTCACAACAATGCATATCATGATGCTTGGCATACAATGACTCATGACATTTAATATGCACTCATATACACATCCATCATCATGCATATATCAACAATTACCATACATTGCATTTTCTTGCCATAAGGCCACCAATCATCATCACAATATGTATTTCATGCAATTTCATCACTCAACAGTGCACAAGTCATACAATATCCACACCAGCAACATATTGCACATACACATCAAGTTCACACAGTTAAACGACAAAAGTCGACAACAAAACAACACATTTTCTAATTTCTGACATAATTTAATCGGCCAATAATTTTCAAAACCGTCATCATAATAAATTACATTTTATAAGCTTTCTAACGCATCAAACCACGCCTCAAACCGAACCACAGATCAAAAGTTATGAATTTTCAAAGAAAAGAATTTATTGAGATACAGCCAAATTTGCCTGGCGACTTAAGAATTCGCCTGGCGGATCCCCATTCGCCAGCCCTTCGCCATGGATTTCGCCTGGCGAATCTCATTCGCCAGCCCTTCGCCTGACGAACTAGTGGCGAGTCACCAATTTAGAAAAACCCCAAGAGTTACAGAAGCTACCTGTCGCTCCCAGGATTTTCATCCAGGTACAAACACGAGAGTGGCGCGGAAAAACAGAGTCGCCAGTTGTGTAAATTTATCCCAAGAGAGGGAAAGGGAACACCGCATAAACCTGAGGAAGAGGGAAAGGAATGGTCATCGCAATCATAGCCTGGGTTCGGGAGTCGGTTACGCGAGGGGAAGGTGCTAGCACCCCACGCGTCCATCGTACTCGATGGGATCCACGCTTGTTGTCTATTCTAAGGGTGAGTTATCCTGTCATCTATGGCTGTACTTAGACGAGAGAGGGGAAAACAAAGACAGACTCGGTAGGACGTCGACGTCCTAGGCCTACGTATCCCCCTTGTGCAATGGGGAATTCAGAGTCAACGTAGTTCGGACCAAGTTCTTTTTGTGTTTTTTATGAGCGACGTTAAGTTCGCGTCCGGCAGTTAGGGTCGATGCCTGTTTGCGACTCAGACGGAAAGTAACATACCCTTTTTGAAAATAGCCTTTAGTTTGACAATCCCAAAGGACAAAAAGGTTTGAAGTTTGTTTGTATTTTTTAGGACAGAAGTGACTTAAGTTAGTTCATAACTTGCATTTCACCAAAGTCTAGGGCACAGGGACGAATACTTAACGCATCGTCCCAAGACAGGATGCTCTCTAAGCACTCTAGAAAGATGAGAGGAAGCCCCTCATTTCTCATTCCCCACGCTTAAGGCTCGTGCGCAATACACTTTATCCTTATTAAGTATTTTCAAGAAGTTTGAGATGAGAAGAGAGAAGACACAAAGGAAACTCTAAGGGGGACTAAGAGTCCTAAAGTTATCATGCATGGGTGATCTACGGTTAGTGAGGTTTGACAACAACCTAAGCCTAAAGAAAGGAAAAGATGAGAGAAGAAAAGAGTAAGGGTGAACATGGATAACTATCCACACCCTTAAAGAACTTACCTCAGCCCCTGCATAAAAAGTTAGTACAAAACAGACACAAGTAACATTAAGGCAAATGAAATTCAAACAATGACATGAAATAGTGATCAAGTGACCTATAACAGTCCAAACATGAATTAAGAAATCAAAGAACAAAGCCCCAAGCAATGGCACAAGTGCCTCTTCAAACAGATAACCAGACAAGATCAAGGATGTGCATACAAGAAGATTTCACATAAAGGGCAGTTAAACAATTAGCAAAACATGTTGTAAAATCACCAAATAAATTATCAACATTGCTCAACCAGAAACAAACCAAATACCAAAAACTCCTGCAAAAATTCAAGATGTTAGTCACTCAAACAATTATGCAAATCCAGATGAGAAATATGGCTCAGTATGCAAAAGGAAAGGACTAAAATGCAACATGAAATGATTTTAAAAATGGTAGAAAAATATTTTAATACATTTCAGAATGTTATCTAACAAATACAAAAAGAATGGATTGAAAATGTTTTATGGAAGCAGAGAAATAAAATAAACAAATTTAGGTATACATGATATAGATAATTCAAAAAGAAAATGAATAATTTAATAATTAATTTAGATGATAAAAATAAGATAAAATGATAAAATAAAATTTGAAATTTTTTATAAAATGATAAATATGATGCATGAATTTTTTGGTAATTTTTTAATGCAATTATATATTATTAATAATTAAAAATGAAATGTAATAATCAAATTAAAATAAAAACGAAGAAAGAGGCATGGGGGTGTGTTCAGTAAAAGAATCACGTTGAAAACGCTAGTGGGCTGGAAATGAGGGGTGCAATTAACAGGCCCAGACCAATCAAAAAGTCAGCGAAAAAAATAAAATAAAAAGGTGCACGTGAAACCCAGTCAACCAGTTGACTGCACCATTACCTTCTGATTGATCCAATGCGCCCTGTTAAGTCAACAAACTCAACTAGTAATCATATCCAACGGTCAAGATTAAATGCACATTATAATTATGATACGCACACACACACGCAATTATTCAGAGCACCATGGGCTCCCACGTGCAAGGCACAAGGTCCATTTAATTTGTTGGCAAAATATCATCCGTCAGATTAGAGCTACGCACAAGTTTAAGTCAAATATATTAAGAGTAATCAAGATGGGAGATCATGATCTGATGGCACATGGGACTTACCGTGGGGTAATGAACACACGAATAAATAAAATAAAAACAAAAAAAAAAGAACGTGGCATGATGAGGACCGTTGGATTGCCAGAATGGAGGGCCCAGATTTCGTCTTCCTCGTGGAAACCCTTGGCCGGCCGGAGCACCACCCAGTCGCCGGAGCCCTAGCTCCGGCCGCCCCCTCCGTCACCTGTAACTCAAAACTTGCCCAGAAATTTCATGCGAATACACTATTTTGCTCAGAAAAATGTGAGGATTCCAAATATGCAATCAAAAATTTCAAATAACCAATGTACAATGAAAAACGATGAGAAATATGTTAGGGTTCAAAACTTTAAACACACCATACAAGCAAACCACATGTCCAAATTCAAAAATAAATACATCAGAATGATCAGTAGGCATCACACAACATTATGCATATTTAAAAACTGAATTTTGGGATCGTGAAAATCATCACTAACCTGAGATGGTGCAACCCTTTATCCTTGCTTTCAGCTTCCAAAGATGGACGATTTGTACGCTAGGGATCCCAAGGATGAATGTTGTGAAGGAATTTTGAGAAAACTCCTTGTGGATTGAGAGATTCAATGAATTCAAGAATTAGGGTTGAAACTTTTTTCCTCCAAATATCACGTGTTCTCCAATGAGTGTATGAGCTTTTGGTTTTTTGATCTTGTGAGAGTTGAGAGAAAAATTTGAGAGAGTTTTTGGTGTTTGTGAGAATGAGTGAAAATTATGGGAAATGAGAGAGAGTTTTGAATATATAGTGGAGTCTAAAATGAAGGGCAAAAGGTAAAATTTTGGCTTAAGTGAAAATAACACCATCTTCGGCAAGGAATTTCGACTCTGAGCCTTCTACAACATCGTCAGCCTCTGAATCACGGTCGCAACGCAAAAAGAACGGACGTCATACGATCAAAATCGAGTGCGATCGATATGTTTAAGCTGCAAGACGTCACATAATAAGTTCTTTTTTCAGCTTATTTGGTGTCCGCTACTCGAAAACATGACGAGGTCAACCTCTTTGGAGCAAAATATCGACTCGACTTTGTCAGTAAAGTTGTAGATCTATGAGTCAGTGACCTCGTGTCAAAAGATGAGCGCGGTCGGACAAAAAACGAGTGAGATATGAATTTTCCCGTGAAACAACTTTCAGCCTTTTTCTTCGGTTCAGCACTTCCGTTTTGCGAAATAAACCAAAACAATGATCTTTGGAGCATCGTTCGAACTCGAGCTTGTCTTCAATCTTAAAGAGCACAAAATTTTTGAACTGTAGCTTCGAGAATGGACACAATCCGATAAAAATTGACCGAGTTATGAATTTTATAAAATCTGACAGACAGTGCACTCCATCAAAGAACCCCACTGGTAATTCACATTTTCGGGGTCCTTCCGCTCGGACCTGACCCAAACTGAATTCACGGCACGAAGATAACATCTAAATGGAATTTTAGGCACCGGAACGGCATCAATCCGACGAACGAGCTGAGAGTTATGAAATTTTTTAGTGTCCGAAATACACCGGTTCAGCACTATTTTTCACTGTTTTTTGCACTGTATTGACTATGAAAACTCGCGTGTTCGGAGATCTTCCTCAAAGAATCAGCCCTCGGTCCAAACACAAAAGTTGCAGATAATTTCAATATGGAACTTTTTAGCATAGGAATAGCTCAGAAATGATGATCCAATCAGAAGTTAAGCCCTTTTGAATACCACTGACGCAATTATCCAGCGAAACCGAAATTCCAGAAACAAATAATTCCCACCACTTTCCTTGATGAATTGACTTCCGAGACAAACATAAAAGTTGTAGAGAATACCAAGATGGTTCTAAATGTTGAATATCCAGCCAAAACGAGTTCCAGAGCAAGAGTTATGAATTTTGCAAATTTGCACAGCAAACTGATTTTATGCTCAAACTATTCTGAATCAGCTGAAAACTTCAACTTCCTCTGAGATTCTTGACATGAAAAATTATGTTTGATAAAAGATTTGCTGACCCGCTGATTACGTAACCCGGAGAAATACTTTGCGCATATGTCGAGTGACGAAATAAACGTCTGTTGCAACCTGACGATGCTTGAACAGAGAACCTTGATCCCATAACCACAAAGCCAAATGATATGCATGTATGTACCCGATGACCTAGCTAAAATGCAAATGAAGCATAAGCCACTTGAGTTAGAAATGTGAAGGCAAATTTTGGGGTGCTACAGATGCCCCTATTCAATCAACTTTGTCCTGAAGGTATGATAGCAACGACTGTCATGCGTTCAAAGGATTCACGGAGATTGAATACCAAAAGAAACCTGAAATTTGCTAACGGTGAGAATAACGAAATGGAGGGTGCTGAAAAATAAGGAGTATGACCTCAATCATGCCCACAAAAATAAGACGAATATGACCTCAATCGTGCCCGCAAAGGAAGACTGACCTCAATCACTCTGCCCACAAAGAAAACATGAATACGACCTCAATCGTACCCACAAAAACATGAATACGACCTCAATCGCACCCACAAAACGAATACAACCTCAATTGTACCCTCAAAGGAAGACTGACCTCAATCACTCTACCCACAAAGAAAACATGAATACGACCTCAATCGCACCCACAAAACGAATACAACCTCAATTGTACCCACAAAAACGAATACAACCTCAATTGCACCAGCAAAGGAAGACTGACCTCAATCACTCTACCCACAAAGAAAACATGAATACGACCTCAATCGCACCCACAAAACAAATACAACCTCAATTATACCCTCAAAGGAAGACTGACCTCAATCATTCTACCCACAAAGAAAACATGAATACGACCTCAATCGCACCCATAAAATGAATACAACCTCAATTGTATCTGCAAAGGATAACCAACATAAAGTGGACTTCGCTGGGGATAACGTGAAACAAAACTTCTGGGTTATGTCATCTCTGCTGATAAAGAGAACTGACAAAGGAATCTCGAAATATGCCATCCCTACTGATAAAGGGAACTGACGAAGAAAATCTTCAAAAGATTGTTATCTCTGCTGATAAAGAGAACTGGGTTTCATGAAATAAGTCAGACGAGAACTGACTACTGCAACAATAGGTCATACGATAACTGACTACCAGGCGAGAACTGGATTTACAGAATAAGTCAGACGAGAACTGACTACCAGGTGAGAACTGGATTTACCAAAGAGATATTAGACGAGCACTGACTACCAGGCGAGAACTGGGTTTACAGAATAAGTCAGACGAGAACTGACTACCAAGCGAGAACTGGATTTACTAAAGAGATATCAGACGAGAACTGACTACCAGGCGAGAACTGGGTTTACACCAAATAAGTCAGTCGAAAACTGACTACCAGACGAGAACTGGATTTACAGAATAAGTCAGACGAGAACTGACTACCAGACGAGAACTGGGTTTCACCAAGTAAGTCAGACGAGAACTGACTACCAGACAAGAACTGGATTTACAAAGGAAATTGGCCAATCCAAGGCAAACTCCTAACGGACTCAAAATCCATAGGCAAGATGACTCCGATGGGGAAGGATAAGTCTAAATAAAAGACTCTGCCGTGGAGCACAAGTATGAGGAATGCGTCCCTCCAAAATCTCCTGAGTCATGCCATCTCTGCTGAGAAAAAGAACTGGCAAACAAAGTATCAAACCTGGCTTATGCTTCAAATGCAAATGTTTGAATTTTGCCGTAATGCTCCATACGAAGTGGAAATGCTACGCTTTTGAGGATGCAATGCAAATGCTTATGATATGCAAAAGGGGTCTCTCTAGCAAAATAAATGCTGGAGAGAAAAGACCAATTCAGCTGGGGATGACAAAAATAAATTGTCCTCTGAATCCAAGAGCTCCGCTGAGAAGGATCACACTGACTGACTCTTTGGATCCACAACTTCTGCCGGGGATGAAATCCCAAAAGAAACACACTACCGGGGATTACACCTATCCTTTACTGAAGGTGACGTCGAACCTGAGATTCCTCCTCTGCTGGGGGAATTAAGAATGAATGCCAATAACGGAACCGAAAGTCTGTTACTGAGGATTGCCAATAACAGATAGGCTTAGGACCTGCTGGGGGATGCCAGCCCATAATACCATCCTGCTTGGGGAAAACAGCCCATAATACCATCCTGCTTGGGGATACTGCTGAACCTAGCCTGCTGATGGGAGAATGACTTTACTCTCACCTTGTTGGGGATTAGAACATAACGTTGTCGGTGAAAGTACACTTCCTGACTGGCTGGGGAAAGTGAACACCTGATTCTGTGGGGAGATAACGTCTTGATCCGGAGAAAATACTTCCCAAGTCTCCTGCTGGGGAAGGTCTGCTCTGCTGAGGAAAGTGCAATCTCAATGCTGGGGAGAGCAAACTGCTGGGGAAATACAATCCTGTTGCCATCCAATCCTGACTTGTTTCTAAGGTCGTAAACGTCCCTTTGAACATTCCACTTGCCCCAGACCACCAGGTCTAACGGAAGAAATCATCTCAAGAGGATTTTATAGAAGACCGGGCGTTCGTACAGCCCCAGGGTCTTCAAACTCTTGGAGAGATTTATCCTATCTCGACATAACTGCCCCAGTCTTCATAATCCATGACGTACATTACCTCGAAAGGGGTCGTAATGACTTAAAAATACTCTGCTTTAGTACCTTGAGGAGGTGCTTTCAATTAACCACTTTCAGGAGTGGATAATTTCTCACGCTCTAGGGATGGCCTGCCCCAAGTCTTGAAGAAACTTTTCCCCTGACTGATCTTACGGAGATTCGTCAAATCGACCTGATTGCCCCTGTTTGGCTGCTTTAAGGAGAGTTTTTAGCGCGACTGCTCCAGATTAGCTGCATCTTATCACCATTTAACGGGAACCCCCAAGCTGTGTACAGTCTCTTAGCTACATACCCCTTGACATGATTGTCCTTCGGAATTTTCACCATCTCAACTTGGCGTGATCGAGCTTCTCGACTGTCGTTCATCGTGTAAGCTTCTTTGATATCGAACACACGCAAGCAGAGAATGTTTATTATGAGAATGACAATTCTAATGCAACACTCATGTTAACCTTGAAGTTTTATTGAAAATGCGTCGCCAAGCTTCATGAACGAATCACTAGCTGGGATGCGACCTTGATTTTTGAATGGAAAAATAATGCGCACATGCAATACCAACCAATCTTATTAGCACAACTCATAGGAGTCAGGAACGTTATCCTGTTGAAGTACGCTTTCGGAATAAACCCTGTTTCAATTAGGACTTTTAAGGGGTTGTAACGTAGTCTGGTTCACGGTTTCAGAAAAAGAATTTATGGCTCAAAATTTATCGGTGCCCACCCACTCTTCGTGATGTTCTCTAGTCCTATGTTCAGTTAATCTGACCCAAACGCTCATCTCTCAAAAGGTTTATGATCTTCAAGGAACCTATGCCACTAATGGTTTGGCACCTAAGGGGTTTTGGCATGACAGTCACCCCTTTTTATCTTTTGTGTCTGTAATCACATGAATTTGTTCTTATCGAGGATTTTCCTTTGTAATCCTTTTCACCTTTCGCTTTTTCTTTCTTTTGCTTTTTTGATCCCTAATTTTTGCCTGGACTGACTCTTTTTAGTTTTTTTCGATTTTTAAATCCAGCGGGATGCCCTAACTTTTGCCTAAGTCGCTTGTTTTCAAGATTCGACTTAGCGGGCTTTTTTTTTATTCCCCTTTTTGAACAAAGCATGTGACATTGGTTGTCTAACTTGCTTGAAAGGGTTGTGACTGCCTCACTCCTTGATTGTTGATGGATAACCATTGTGGTTTAACCTCTTGCTAGCGGAATGGGAGGTAATGGATCCTCGGATGCACACTCTCCTTGGAATTTGAACACTTGGTCAAACTAACTGACGCTTACCCTGCCCCTGGGTTAAGTATGAGGGTTTTTTCGTATGAAAGAAGCTCCTACTCCAAGGCTCAAAGGGGTTAACGAAGGTTTATCTCCTTATCTCTCTAGTGTTTGTGAATTGGAAACAATACCTGTACATCCTTAACAGGGTTTTATCCAAATGCGCACCATTAGAAATCCGCGCTCTTATTTCGTCATCCTCCCTCAAGAGTTCTAAACAAGAAAATTGGTATTGCAGTGCATATAAACATTTAAGAGTGAACACAAATGGATTACTTCAAGGAAAACATGCTCATTGTATTATGATCGTCATAAAAAACAAACAAGTCTTACATGCATACGATGCTTTAACAAGAAATGAAAAACTACAAATGAAAATGCAGTAAAGAAGCTAAAGATTGCCATTGCTGTGGAAGCTTAATTCTGTCTGGACGTACTTGCAGACTGAGTGTTCATTTGAGAAAGGAGGCTTCCGTTGATGTACATATCACCTTCAGTGAATACAATGATCTCTGAGTCTACTAGGTCTTGCACCTTGTGCTTGAATACATTACACTCATCAATTATGTGCCCAAACGTTCCCGAGTGGAACTCGCACCTAGCAGTCATGTCATAATCCGGAGGAATAGGGTATGGTACCGGAGTGGTACTCCTCGCTTGAATCAGAGAGTTCTTGAGCAGACGAGCGAACAACTGACTATAAGGGATAGGAATAGGATCAAATACCCTCTTGGGCCTTCTTGGTCTCGGTTGCCCCTGCTGCTGATAACTCAGCTGTCGATGCTGATTTGGGCGCCCCACCTGCGCTTGCACTTTCCTTTCCACCTTTGGCTGAGGCATAAACAAAGGTTGTTGTCGTGGAGCTTCTGTAGCAAAAGGTTGTGGAGGGGATTCACGAGGAAATCCATGATTTAAATCAGATTCCAAAGAGATGGGAGGAGTAAGGATCTCTGTTGTGGAAGCGGGCACAAAACTATCTTCCTTCTTCAACACCCTATTCAAAATTTCCATGGCCAAACCCATCTGAGTCTTCATCTGATTGACCTCTTCCCTCAGCATCTTCTGGTCTTGCATGAGAGTTTGCATATTCCCCATAAGCTGCGCCATCTGGCCTCGCATTTCCCTCAACTCAGCTTGAACTTGCTCCATGATCAACTCTTGAATGGCCTGAGGAGTTAAGTCTGCAATTCTAAGAAAACCAGATCAAAATAAGAATACCCAGCCTTGAACACCTGTTATGCAAAATGATTATGCAAAATGGTTATGAATATGCGAATGCAAATGAACATGCTTAAAAATTCGCAGGGCGATCCACCCCTTGATTCCAATTTAACAATACGATAGAACGGGACTTCTGCTCATAAGAAAACCAGAGGAAAACTAGATGTCAACGATCACAGCTCGAGATAATAAGTCTGAACACAATAATCATGGATCCCAACCAACAAGCCTGGTGGTGATCCTAATACAATAGAGAGAAAGAGAACTACGACATGTCATCAAAGTCCACAAGTTCCAATTCCCCAGGTTCTGCCATAGAAACAACCTTGTGAACAGGATCTAGAATAAGTGACAGGAACTTGTATCCTATGATATTCTTTTTCTTCTCAGTACTCATCCTCGATAGTCTTCAGGAACCAGAATCGAGGTTAGGATGCAACCCTGAGAATGAATAAACATGTTAGGATGCAAAATGATGATGCAAATGCACACATGGGATCAAGGCAACACTGTCGGATGTGCTGTGCTGTTAACTGAACGAGAACCATAACCCAGAAAACCAGAATTCCAAAATACCGAACCACTGAGATAACCAGGAACCCAGATAATCAAGCATTGATGAGAAATCCAGAAAAACCGGGTAGGTTGAAGGTTTCGGTTACCTGCAAACCTGCAAACACCCATCCCTTCTCACATGTGGGTACTAGGATGTTCAGTATCCCGGGCTCTCAGATCGAGAAATGATGATACGTTCACCATTTCTGGTTTGGCATCATCATCAATCGAGGAGGCCTCAACTGATTCTCCAAAACGGAAGGTCCTCAGCTTCTGGCACTGAGGTCGAGAAACAATAGTACATTCATCCCTCGGGGTACAGTACTATCGTCAATCGAGGAGTGCCTCCACTGATTCTCTTCAAAAGATAGGGGCCATCCTATGCGAGTTCCAAAGTGGGCCCTCGGGTGCGAATGGGCTTGCCACAGGATGTGGTCTGCCACTATCACCACTAAAGAGGGATGTTTCCACTAAGGTCCTCGATGATCGGTCACCAGAGTCGACAGCTCTCTAGATCAACACCCTAACATGCACAAGACACACACGTTAGAATGCGTCCCAAGATAGCCTCGTCTGGTTGTGAATTTCGTGAACACACAAACGCACCAAGCGGACACGTAGGTCCCACTACTCTCCACTCTAGTACTAGGGTGTACTCAAGCCTGGGTATTGGGCTTATCTCTCAGAACAACCCAACCTGCAAAATAGAAACAGCCAGCACAACACAGCAATATCCAGTATGACAGTAATAAAAATAAAATGCAATGCAGAAAATGCGGTAAAAATAAAATACAACAAATAAAGCAAAACAAAACAAAAACACCCAAAGAGAACAAAGACAAGCAAGCGCTAGGATTGACTCGCTTAGGGATGGACCAGCATAGGTCAACCAGAGTCCCCAGCAGAGTCGCCAGCTGTCGCTCCCAGGATTTTCATCCAGGTACAAACGCGAGAGTGGCGCGGAAAAACAGAGTCGCCAGCCGTGTAAATTTATCCCAAGAGAGGGAAAGGGAACACCGCATAAACCTGAGGAAGAGGGAAAGGAATGGTCATCGCAACTATAGCCTGGGTTCGGGAGTCGGTTACGCGAAGGGAAGATGCTAGCACCCCACGCGTCCATCGTACTCAATGGGATCCACGCTTGTTGTCTATTCTAAGGGTGAGTTATCCTATCATCTATGGTTGTACTAAGACGGGAGAGGGGAAAACAAAGACAGACTCGGTAGGACGTCGACGTCCTAGGCCTACGTACCCCCCTTGTGCAATGGGGAATTCAAAGTCAACGTAGTTCGGACCAAGTTCTTTTTGTGTTTTTTATGAGCGACGTTAAGTTTGCGTCCGGCAGTTAGGGTTGATGCCTGTTTGCGACTCAGACGGAAAGTAACATACCCTTTTTGAAAATAACCTTTAGTTTGACAATCCCGAAGGACAAAAAGGTTTGAAGTTTGTTTGTATTTTTTAGGACAGAAGTGACTTAAGTTAGTTCATAACTTGCATTGTACCAAAGTCTAGGGCACAGGGACGAATACTTAACGCATCGTCCCAAGACAGGACGCTCGTTAAGCACTCTAGAAAGATGAGAGGAAGCCCCTCATTTCTCATTCCCCACGCTTAAGGCTCGTGCCCAATACATTTTATCCTTATTAAGTATTTTCAAGAAGTTTGAGATGAGAAGAGAGAAGACACAAAGGAAACTCTAAGGGGGACTAAGAGTCCTAAAGTTATCATGCATGGGTGACCTACGGTTAGTGAGGTTTGACAACAACCTAAGCCTAAAGAAAGGAAAAGATGAGAGAAGGAAAGAGTAAGGGTGAACATGGATAACTATCCACACCCTTAAAGAACTTACCTCAGCCCCTGCATAAAAAGTTAGTACAAAACAGACACAAGTAACATTAAGGCAAATGAAATTCAAACAATGACATGAAATAGTGATCAAGTGACCTATAACAGTCCAAACATGAATTAAGAAATCAAAGAACAAACCCCCAAGCAATGGCACAAGTGCCTCTTCAAACAGATAACCAGACAAGATCAAGGATGTGCATACAAGAAGATTTCACATAAAGGGAAGTTAAACAATTAGCAAAACATGTTGTAAAATCACCAAATAAATTATCAACATTGCTCAACCAGAAACAAACCAAATACCAAAAACTCCTGCAAAAATTCAAGATGTTAGTCACTCAAACAATTATGCAAATCCAGATGAGAAATATGGCTCAGTATGCAAAAGGCAAGGACTAAAATGTAACATGAAATGATTTTAAAAATGGTAGAAAAATATTTTAATACATTTCAGAAAGTTATGTAACAAATGCAAAAAGAATGGATTGAAAATGTTTTATGGAAGCAGAGAAATAAAATAAACAAATTTAGGTATGCATGATATAGATAATTCAAAAAGAAAATGAATAAAATAATTAATTTAGATGATAAAAATAAGATAAAATGATAAAATAAAATTTGAAATTTTTTATAAAATGATAAATATGATGCATGAATTTTTTGGTAATTTTTTAATGCAATTATATATTATTAATAATTAAAAATGAAATGTAATAATCAAATTAAAATAAAAACGAAGAAAGAGGCATGGGGGTGTGTTCAGTAAAAGAAGCACGTTGAAAACGCTAGTGGGCTGGAAATGAGGGGTGCAATTAACAGGCCCATACCAATCAAAAAGTCAGCGAAAAAAAATAAAATAAAAAGGTGCACGTGAAACCCGGTCAACCAGTTGACTGCACCATTACCTTCTGATTGATCCAATGCGCCCTGTTAAGTCAACAAACTCAACTAGTAATCATATCCAACGGTCAAGATTAAATGCACATTATAATTATGATACTCACACACACACGCAATTATTCAGAGCACCATGGGCTCCCACGTGCAAGGCACAAGGTCCATTTAATTTGTTGGCAAAATATCATCCGTCAGATTAGAGCTACGCACAAGATTAAGTCAAATATATTAAGAGTAATCAAGATGGGAGATCATGATCTGATGGCACATGGGACTTACCGTGGGGTAATGAACACACAATTAAATAAAATAAAAACAAAAAAAAAAGAACGTGGCATGATGAGGACCGTTGGATTGCCAGAATGGAGGGCCCAGATTTCGTCTTCCTCGTGGAAACCCTTGGCCGGCCGGAGCACCACCCAGTCGCCGGAGCCCTAGCTCTGGCCGCCCCCTCCGTCACCTGTAACTCAAAACTTGCCCAGAAATTTCATGCGAATACACTATTTTGCTCAGAAAAATGTGAGGATTCCAAATATGCAATCAAAAATTTCAAATAACCAATGTACAATGAAAAACGATGAGAAATATGTTAGGGTTCAAAACTTTAAACACACCATACAAGCAAACCACACGTCCAAATTCAAAAATAAATACATCAGAATGATCAGTAGGCATCACACAACATTATGCATATTTAAAAACTAAGTTTTGGGATCGTGAAAATCATCACTAACCTGAGATGGTGCAACCCTTTATCCTTGCTTTCAGCTTCCAAAGATGGGCGATTTGTACGCTAGGGATCCCAAGGATGAATGTTGTGAAGGAATTTTGAGAAAACTCCTTGTGGATTGAGAGATTCAATGAATTCAAGAATTAGGGTTGAAACTTTTTTCCTCCAAATATCACGTGTTCTCCAATGAGTGTATGAGCTTTTGGTTTTTTGATCTTGTGAGAGTTGAGAGAAAAATTTGAGAGAGTTTTTGGTGTTTGTGAGAATGAGTGAAAATTCTGGGAAATGAGAGAGAGTTTTGAATATATAGTGGAGTCTAAAATGAAGGGCAAAAGGTAGAATTTTGGCTTAAGTGAAAATAACACCGTCTTCGGCAAGGAATTTCGACTCTGAGCCTTCTACAACATCGTCCGCCTCTGAATCAAGGTCGCAACGCAAAAAGAACGGACGTCATATGATCAAAATCGAGTGCGATCGATATGTTTAAGCTGCAAGACGTCACATAATAAGTTGTTTTTTCAGCTTATTTGGTGTCCGCTACTCGAAAACATGACGAGGTCAACCTCTTCGGAGCAAAATCTCGACTCGACTTTGTCAGTAAAGTTGTAGATCTATGAGTCAGTGACCTCGTGTCAAAAGATGAACGCGATCGGACAAAAAACGAGTGAGATATGAATTTTCCCATGAAACAACTTTCAGCCTTTTTCTTCGGTTCAGCACTTCCGTTTTGCGAAATAAACCAAAACGATGATCTTCGGAGCATCGTTCGAACTCGAGCTTGTCTTCAATCTTAAAGAGCACAAAATTTGTGAACCGTAGCTTCGAGAATGGACACAATCCGATAAAAATTGACCGAGTTATGAATTTTACAAAATCTGACAGACAGTGCACTCCATCAAAGAACCCCACTGGTAATTCACATTTTCGGGGTCCTTCCGCTCGGACCTGACCCAAACTGAATTCACGGCACGAAGATAACATCTAAATGGAATTTTAGACACCGGAACGGCATCAATCCGACGAACGAGCTGAGAGTTATGAAATTTTTTAGAGTCCGAAATACACCAGTTCAGCACTATTTTTCACTGTTTTTTGCACTGTATTGACTATGAAAACTCGCGTGTTCGGAGATCTTCCTCAAAGAATCAGCCCTCGGTCCAAACACAAAAGTTGCAGATAATTTCAATATGCAACTTTTTAGCATAGGAATAGCTTAGAAATGATGATCCAATCAGAAGTTAAGCCCTTTTGAATACCACTGACGCAATTATCCAGCGAAACCGAAATTCCAGAAACAAATAATTCCCACCACTTTCCTTGATGAATTGACTTCCGAGACGAACATAAAAGTTGTAGAGAATACCAAGACGGTTCTAAATGTTGAATATCCAGCCAAAACGAGTTCCAGAGCAAGAGTTATGAATTTTGCAAATTTGCACAGCAAACTGATTTTCTGCTCAAACTGTTCTGAATCGGCTGAAAACTTCAACTTCCTCTGAGATTCTTGACATGAAAAATTATGTTTGATAAGAGCTTTGCTGACCCGCTGATTACGTAACCCGGAGAAATACTTTGCGCATATGTCGAGTGACGAAATAAACGTCTGTTGCAACCTGACGATGCTTGAACAGAGGACCTTGATCCCATAACCACAAAGCCAAATGATATGCATGTATGTACCCGATGACCTAGCTAAAATGCAAATGAAGCATAAGCCACTTGAGTTAGAAATGTGAAGGCAAATTTTGGGGTGCTACACTACCCCTTTTCTGTAATTCCGATTTCGCCTAGCGACTTACAAATTCGCCTGGCGAACTCCCTTCGCCAGCACTTCGCCTGGCGAGCTAGTGGCGAGACTCAATTCGCCTGGCGAATCCCAAATTCGCCTGGCGAATCACACCAGAACCAGAAAAATGCTGTTACGGGTTACACTATTCCAAAACCCCCCAAAAACCTCATTTTCCATTCCAAATCAATTCCAACAACAAAACAATTATCAGCAGTGACTCATAAACACATGGTGATCATACAACGCAAATTATATCGATTTCCGACCGCGAAAACATTGATTCCTAATCATTTTATCATTTTCGACCTAGAACTCAAAAGCCATGGAAAGACAAGAAACATCCAAACAAACTCATACATAATCATACATAAACATAGTATAATCGAGTTTCGCACCCTTACCCGATTTAATCGTGTTCTAGAAAGTCGGTTGATTGATTTCCAAGTTTTCCCAAATTCTCTCTTTTCTTCTCTTCTCCTTTTCTTTTCTTCTTCTCTTCTTTTTTTTTTCTTTCTCTTACTATTTTTCTCTCTTTCTATTCTATTATATTCTAACTTAACAAAATAAATCAAAATGCCCAAATTACCCCTACACTCAAATATCTCGTAAATGTTCCCAAAACGCGATAAAATATATTCACGACGAAAAATAACATATTTTCACATAAAAGTCAGAGATAAAATAATATAATAATAAAATACTCAAAACGACTTAAATAATTAAAAAGACAAAACTGACAAAACTGACCGGGGCGTTACATACATAGTGGCAGTGTTTTGGTGAAATTATTTGTTATGTGATTGTATGATTATTGCATGGATATATGTTATGAATCATGTGCATAATTGTGTGATAATAGTACATGCTTTTGATAATCGATGAGGCGAGTGGTTTGGAGTGAGAACTACTCGTGGCGCAGTGAATGCATGAATGATTTCAGTCAAAATGGGGTTGTAATATTTATTATCTTGTTTTTGTGTGAATGTTTACAGTTAGAGTGGGGTTGTATTCCTTGTTATGTTGTGTCATTGCATAATTAAATAACATGCATCATATGTTGTGGTAATTCTAAAAGAGGCATGTTCGCAAGTTCAGAGTGAGGACTAGTGGCTTGTCCCAAGCTCAGAGTGGGGTTGGAGCTCAGAGTGGGTGCTTGGAGCTCGGAGTGGGGGCTTGGGGTTCGCAGCTGATTGGAACCCAGTTCGTATGAAGAACCAAATGTTGAGTCGGTACCGCGTGCATATAAAGTTGAGTTGTGAATCCAGTAGTAGTGGAAATTACTTCACTGGATCTTCAAGAGGGATCATTGTCATCCTTAGATACAATTGCAAACATCAGATTCCTAAAAACAAGATCCTTGTCAAAATCCCCTCACAAGAAATAAAAAAGATAACAAAAAGAGAAGTTGACATAAAAGGCACCTTCAAAGGTAGTCGTTGTTCAGTACAATTATAAAAGCCCTTGTAGGGGTAAAGAAGTACAACAAAAATCCACAAAAGGGGAAAAAGAAACATAAAGCCACCAGGGGAAGGGAAAACCAAATCACCATTATTCCCCTTGGGACAACTCCTTCTCAACGGCGCCCTCTAGACGAGGGTCTCCAGACTCACCACTTTCCTTCACCTCACCCTCGCCCAAAAACATTCTTGGAGGGGGAAGAATTCTCAAGCTCTCGGTATGCCACTACCTCCTCGTCTACTAGATAGCCACCATGAATGACCTTGATAAAGCCCATATGACTCAAATCTAGGTTAGGGTAGAGGAAGAGGATCTGCTCCTTGGCAAACTCAAAGTAGATGTCAAAAGTGGACATCACCTCATCAGTAAGGTTTTAGACTTCTTTCTCCAAATCTTTTTTACAAAGGAGAGTGATATCCAGGGATTCCTTCTCATTAGGGATTTCCTTGGCCTTGTATTTTATATCTTCCATCTTGTCCTGTCATATTTCCTTGTCTTTTTGGAGAGATTGTGGCAACCTTTGGCTCTCATTATAAGCATCCACCTGCTCTTGGAGCTTCGTCTCAAGATCCTTCTCAAATTTGTCGCGCCTTTCCTACCTGACCCCCTGCAACATAAGCGTCCTTGGCAAGAAATTGTCCTTCATGTTTACAATAGTCAAGGCCAGTTTGGAACAAAGGGCCTGGTAATTAGCAGAGAACTCTTTGGAAAAAGGGACGTGAAACCTCTTGAATCGAAGGGTGTAAAAACCAACATCACTCAACAAAGTAATAGGAGGAGAGGAAACCTTGCCCATAGGAGGTTCTTGAGTACTTTCCTTCTCCTAAGTAGGAGAAACACTTCCCTCCATCTTTTATAACTTCAACTTAGGCGATTCTAGAGTTGGGTCCTCGGCTGGCCTTTTCTATCCCTAGACGATGAAACCTTTAGGGTGACTATGGGGGTTATTAGTGGCCGATTTAACAAACGTAAGATTTTTCCACCTATGTCTCCTCTTATCAACAAAGATCTTCGCCATTTGATCGGCAAAACAATGCCCAGTGGTTACAAATACTTCCTAAAACACTACAAAGGAAAAACATCGGGAGATTTACCTAAGTAGGTGGCAAGATGTTGTCCATCCTTCAACCATAGTCTAATCACTTTGCAATAGTCCATAAGTTCAGACTGCCACAAAAAGTGGACAATCCTCCTTTCCTCGAGGGTGAGGAATGTCCGTTCATACCCCGTGATAGCATTTTTCCTTTCCAAGTGAACAGCCTGGCCCTGAAACATTCTACTACTGGTTTCTAGAAATTAATTCTCCTATGGTTTCCTCCAACCATCATGCCTAGGAATTTGAATGGTACATCACCTGTTTTACAAAATAGGAAGTTGGATGCAGCATTCAAGAACCCATCCTGAACCCTCACACCAAATAGACAGCTCTTCAAGAAATTTATTCTCAGTCCCGATACAATTTCAAAAGCTCTTAAAATTGATTTAATTCCCCCATAAGTTTTCCAACCTTCTTCACACACAATAATGGTATCATCTTCATATTGGATTAAGTTGATAGAGTCATTCCCATCAAGCCTGAAACCAGTGGATAAACCACACATCAACGCCCTTTTCACCAGTAATACCAATCCCTCTGCTACGATAGAAAACAGGAATGGGGACAAGGGTCTCCTTGTCTAAGGCCCCTTGAGCCCTTGAAATCTTCAGTTGTTCCTCCATTTACCAACATTGACAAATAATTATTAAAAACTCCCCCTTTATCCACTAGATCCACTTTTCACTGAAGTTCATAGCCAACATAACATTTTCCAAGAATTCCCACTCTACACAGTCGTATGCTTGCGCGAAGCCGACCTTGAACAGACTATAACTTCTCTTCTTCCTCTTTGATAAATCACTAACCTCATTGGTTATCGAAACTCCATCAAGGATTTGCCTACCCAGGATAAACGTCGTCTGCAACTTTGATATCAACTTTTCAATTACCTTGCTAATCCTAGCATCCAACATCTTTGAAATTACCTTGTAAATACAACCCACAAGACTGATTGGGAGGTATTCTTCCAAGCCTTGGGGTAGTTATTTTTTGGTATCAATACAATGAAAGAAGAAAGCAAAGCCTTTCGGAGAGTTGTAGTATCGTGAAATTCATGAATGCAACAAGACACATCCGGTCCAATCACTTCCCAACATCTCTTCATGAAATCCAAATCGAACTCGTCAGGTCCCGGGGTTTTGTTCCCGTCGCATCCACTAATAGCCTCCAAAATTTCCTGAGACGTAAATGGTTCATGTAACATTTCTATTTCGTCTACTGTAAGCCTAGACAAACCTGACAAGTCCATGGTAGGCTTCTTAACCCCCTCTTTCTTGAACCTTTTTGTAAAAGCTTCCTTGATAGTGTGTTTTACAGTATGCACATCCTCATACCTGTTAGATCCAACCTTGACTGACGAGATGAAATTGTTCCTAGCTCTAGTGCTCATCATAGCATGAAAATGCCTCGAGTTTACATCGCCCTCTTTGATCCATTTCTTCCTCGATTTCTGCTTAAGCATGCTTTCTTTAAGTTGAAGATTGCTCCATATTGCTCCTTGTGCTTAGCTTCTTAATAATTATTTTCTACTTGTGTTGCATCTCTATGAGTTGCCATATCATCTTCAATATCATTCAGATTATCTACTCCTTTTTTAATCTTTAAATCCAGTCATCCAAAAACGTTCCTATTCCACCATCTCAATTTTTCCCTACGGCATCTGAATTTGTAAACAAGTTTGTGACCATGACTGCCCGAACCCTAGGAAGAATTCCACGTCTCTCTAACTATCCCCATGAAGCCAGGGTGATCGAACCAGCATTTGAACACCTTGAATGGTTTTGGCCCCCAGTTATTGATATTCTGTTTCAACCAAATTGGTATGTGATCCGAGATATCCCGGTTCCTAACATGTTGCGATACCACTTTCCATTCCCTAATCAAAGCCTCAGACAAAATGAATCTATCCAATCTGCTTCTACATCCCCCATTTAAGTTGAACCAAGAGAATTTGTTTACAACCACTAGTAAATCTATGAGTTCTATAACATCAATGAAGGTATTAAAATCAACCATCTCTGATGCATTCACCTTTCCTTTACATTTCCTCTCATCCGTAGTTTTGACGGCGTTGAAATCACCCCCACCAACCATTCACCTATAAGATACTTACTTTTCATTTTATTAAAATTAGACCATAGTTTTCTCTTGTCCTAGATCAAACACGAAGAATATACGTTCACAAGGTAATAATTGATACATTTCAAATAACAGTTTACACCCAAGTATCCCTTACCTCTGAAACTAAAGTTCGTCTCAATTACGCCCTTCCGCCAAACAATCAAGATGCCACCAGAATATCCAATTGCATCTGTTGTAGACCACCTGAATTCCTCCATTCCACAAATGTTCCTCACCATACTATCTTCTATAGCCTTCAATTTTGATTCTTGAATGAAGCAATTATCCGCTTTTCCTTCCGTTATCAATTGTCATATTCTCCTCTTTTTGATTGACGAGCCACACCCTCTTATATTAAATGATACCATATTCATGGAGCCCTAGATTCTATATCCCTCTTTTCTTCAAATAGCCTTCGATCCCTAGACTCTAATTCTCTGATTATATTTTCAAATAATTCATCCTCCTCCTCTCCTTCTATACCCATTTCTTTGGTGATGTGCCAAACCTTGGTAGGAACATCCTCTAATGACATCCTAATTCGAGAGTTATCTTGATTCACATTGCCATCGCTGATAGAATCATAGCAAAGAATGGAACCACCAGAATAATTCGAACTCAATTCATTTTCCACCACATGATCAAGAGATTTGTGTGTATCAGCATCAAACATACAAAGAGATTATATGCTTTTTTGTTTATCCACCAAATGTATCAATGCTAAAAAATATGAAGGTGAGAAGGGAATTTTTATTTTTTCATATATCTCATTGACCAACTTAGTTTTCTTATGTCTAGAGCCCAATACCTTTCCCACAGGCCCAAATGGTGAGTTTGAAATTGGGTCAGAAGGGAATGATTCACCTCCACTTAGGCCCACATATGCGCTGCCTTAGGGCTTATCACGTGGAATTGTTTCCACCCCCAAAGATAAAGTTTTATCTTGTCCAATCTCTGATACACATATTGGAAACTCACCACCATCATTAGCCATATCATATCTTCAAAAAATCACCTTTTTTCTAGATAGTTCTGCCACATCGATTCTCGCCACCTCGTTTCCTTTGTCCAACCCCATAGGCTTTGATGTTGCTTACTACTTTGCTCCGCCAAAAACCTACGCTTCTCATACTGTTAACTAGGAACTTCAACGAGATCTACGAAGTTATCTAAATTTTCGTTGTTGTTTGGGTCATTATCCTCCTCCTCTTCCTTAGAGGTCTCGGAGATGTAATCGTCCCCATCGGAGTCAGAGTCGTCTGAGTCATCTTCCCAACCTTCTTTTTTGCAAATCGTGTTTTGTTATGGGCCATGGAAATCTTCTACAAGTTTGATCTTGGATATCTTATTATTTATCTCCACATTAAAGATTTCATTGAGGTTCATGGAAAACTTGATTTTGATAAGAAACCTTGCCACGTCCATGTTTTTGTGTTTTTCACTATTCAAATCACAATTTAAAAATTCTCCCACACATCCTGAAATGAATTTGAAGAATTGAGCTGGCCATGCATGGCATGGAATCCCAAAAAATTTCATCCATGTTAACCTTTCCTTGTCAACATCATCCGGTGTCCATGTATGAATATCCACGAACCATCTCTTCACCCAATCTTCATCATCTCTAACCATGGAACTGATTTCACCTGTTGTGGTTTCTTCAAGCAAGCATAGGTTAACACCCATTGATGTTGCTTTGATCATGATATACCCTTCCGTGTTTAGAGCATCTTGTATGTTATACGTGTCACCCGCTTTTTTAACCACACACACGAAAGCTTTGTTGAATATCTCCATCTTTTTTTCTTCTATGTTAAATTTGGAGATGCGCAAAAGTTGGTTTCTCCGTAAGTTTAATCCTCTGAGTTGCACCCGCATTAGCATTTTCCACGACATGTGCATAGGTTATTCCTTGATTTAACCACTGCAATGTATATTGCATGGATGCAAGCCTCTACCTCTGCCCAAAGGTTTAACCACCAGAGGATTTTTTTCATCTTGATTGAACTTCGGTATGTTCGCAAAAATCTTTTTCCCCTTGATTTGGATGCTATCAAGCTTAGCTGCCATTATTCTCACATCTTTCACTTTTCTGAACAATACTACAAAATACACATTTGATAGAATTATATTACCACAGTCATTCCATCCACCATTGTAATATATGAAACTGGATGCGCCTTATTTGTTTGAAAGCCATTTTATAACGGTTGATAGACACAACCGTGGTGATAGAATGGGTGGTACATGGTTCAAATCCTGGCATCTACATTTTTCCATTTTTTCTTATTACAAAAAGTGTGTGTCACTTAAATTCATAAATAAATAAAAAATTGAAGATTATTTAATCACAAATTTAATAATTAACCATTGTAATATTATCTGTACAAAGAGAGATACGTTCTTCCTAACTATAATGATGATTGAAAATTTTCTTCAGTTTTTAAGATGGTCACATTGTCATTCAAGAATATCAACCATTGGAAGTAATCATTTCAAGCATTAAATCATGAGATCTTTCTTCTTCAACCTCTTCTATAAAGGCACAATTTCATATAATGAATTTCCACTTCTTCAAAAATATTCTTCTTAACTACATATAGCAACATGAGTTCTCCATCTGAAAATGCTAACAAAAATAAGTCACCATAGTACAACACCATGATCAGCAGTCAACTGAGGAGGTCCAACCATCTGGATCGACTATTGTCAGGGATACACTTAGGGTTAGGAAGGCCAAGAAGAAAAAGAAGAAGCTGAAGAAGAAGAAGAAAAAGGTGCCCAGGAAGATTTATTACTATGATTCTGACGAGGGTAGTGAGGAGAGAGTAATAGATTATGAAGATTCATTTGCTGCTAGGGGGTATTGTTCCGTCATTGACAATATGTAATGAAATAATTTAGGTACTCCGCCCACTTGGCCTTCTTATGAAAATATTTATTATTGTTATATATACTCTTTCATTTATATCACTATATATTATTATTTTACTAAAAAATAGTACAAGCCAAAAAAATAACAACAACAATCGCAACAGTAATGAAAAATAACTATAACAATAATTAATACCTCTCTAACCATTGGGTTCATAAATACCTCTTGTTTTGGACTAGGCCGGTGCCTTCCCATCCGTCGGGCAGGCCCAACCCAATAATGTAACGTGCGGCCCAATAAGGCCCAATTCACTTCCTTGTCGGGCACACCCAATGGCCTTACTGTCGAGCAGACATTCCATATCCCAGGGAAGGGTCACGACCTCTCCCCTCACGATCTCCACGTGCTCCTCCCCGCGAGGACACGTCATCAGGTAACGCCCACTTCTGAAAGAGATGGTCAACCCACTTTCCGGAGATCACAGGACCGTTACTCCAGGGCGAAGACCACGTGCTGGCCTTCACTACGCCAAGTAAGCCCTAGCAGTTATCTGCATTGGGCCTTGCGACCCAGCCTAGTGCAGATGACCGTTGGCCCTGCGCTGGGGGCAGCCTATAAATACCCTCTCACTTGAGATGGTCAGGTATTCAATATTCAAGATTCTAACTCTTACTCTCACTTTCTGTACTTGCTTACTTCATTCCTGACTTTAGCATCGGAGTACATTGCAGGCACACCCCCCACCATCTCACCACCACCGAAGTAACGGAGCTTACGACATTTACTTGCCACTAGTCTACTTTCTAATCAGGTACGATCAATGGCGCCGTCTGTGGGAACCTTTGCTTCCTTGTTTTTCTCCTCGTAAAACCAAAGCAACTTTCACTTTCTGACAATCATGGCTAGCCCTCGAGCTGACACTAACGCTCTGAACACCACCTTCGCTCCGTTCAACAATGGGGATGACCTCGATCCCAACGTGTTCGTTAACATCGAGGAAGTCGACCAGAGGGATGGGCGTACTGCCTCCCCCTCTTCTGATGATGCGAACTTCAACGCCGCCCAGTATGATGGAAACCCAAGTGCCTACCAGCCAATCCCCACGCCACCAAATGTTAATCTGAACACGGTGGCCCTGTTCGGCCTGATCAATCAGATCAACCAACTGATCGCCCAGCAAAACGTGCGGATAGGCACACTTGAAAGGGACCGACGACAACACTCTCCCCCGCAGAGACATTGTCCCCCCCATCTCCTAGTCGTTCTCCTTCCCCGCGAAGGACCCGACCAGATGTCTCCTTGAGCCCGTCCCCCCAGCCTGTCGGGCGTCGCCCGCATCTGGAACGACCCCAACCTGTGGTCGCCCAGAAGCGTAATCGATCCCCTCCTCGGAAGGAACAGAGTTACCCTGACCAAAAGAGGAGTAAGGCTGACGGGCACGACGACAAACCGAAGACCCAACCGAGAAGCTCTCCCCGACGAAGCAGGCATGGTCGGGGAAACCACTCCTCGTCACGGTCACCAGTTAGGAGTGACAAAGACGACCAGCGCACCCCGCTGTCCAGGGAAATTATGGAGACCCCTATAACTGTGGGGATGGAAAAGCCTCCATCCTTGGCGACGTACGACAGCACCGCCGACCCCGACGATCACGTTGAGAGCTTCCAGGAAATGCTCGACTACTGGAAAGTTCGGGGGGCTATCAAATGCAGGCTCTTCCCGACAACCCTCTGAAAAGGGGCCATGGCGTGGTACAAATGCCTCAAGCCGGAGTCCATCACTACTTGGAAAGAACTGAAGACATAGTTCTCTAGGTATTTCACTGCGTCCCGACGCCACCCGAAGACGGTGGCCTCCCTGGAAGCCATCATCCAAGGTTGGGACGAATCTCTCAGAGGTTACATCAAGAGATTCAACCGGGAAGCCGTCGAGGTACCCACTTCCGACGACATGAAGAAGTTCCTGATCGAGCAGGGACTGCGTCATGGGACTGAGTTCGCCAAGGTTGTGGGCATCCATAGACCCCGCAACTTGGAAGAGCTCCTCCACAAAGCCCAATCATACATCCAATATGAGGAGTTGGAGTCTGCCCACGTTGCCCGCGACTCGCGGCACCAAGAGGGCCCCCGAAGCTCCAGGCATGAAGACTATACTGCTCCCCGGCGTGGGGAGAGAGAAGACGAGAAGACCGTCCCAGGGACTCTCGCGAGCTAAGAGGTCCTGCTGGCTGGTTCACGGAGTACACTTCACTCACTGCTCCCCGCGAGCGAATTTTCGCCGAGTGCGCCAACTCGGAATTTCATAAAGGGGGTTTTCGCTTTCCGAAGTCGAGGTCCCCCAAATCAAACACTGACAAGTCCAAATACTGCAGGTTCCATTGGAGCCATGGGCATGTCACTGAAGACTGCATCCACCTCAAGGATGCAATAGAGATCCTGATAAAGGAGGGGCATCTAAAGCAATATACAAAGAGGAATGGCGCTCCTCGACCAGATGCACGGGACGCCAAAGCGTCGAGGAGACGACCCCTCCCTCTGGAGAGAATAGACTGCAAGTCACCCTAAGCGTCACTCGGCCAGAGGACTTTTATGTTCCCGAAGTGATCGAGGATCCCGTGGCAGTTCACAGCTTGTGGGAGAGCTTTCCCTCTGAGGACCCTGTCACAACCCGTAGCACATGGGAAAGTTTCCCCACGGCGATGGTTATATCCGGCGGGGGGTTCGACAAGGTTTCCGTGGGGTCGATCAAGCAAAAGTTCGACGAGCTGATCGACGGTAGCTCGGGGCAGACGGTCACCTTCGAGAAGATCCGAGGGAGGTCAAACCCCATAACCTTCTACCTCGAGGAACTGCTGGGCGGCGCCCCCAACTCTACCATCCCTCTGCTGATCAGGGCGCAGATGGCAAACTTCAATGTCTGCCGGATTCTGGTTGACCAAGGGAGTTCGGTGGACATCATGTACGCCCACCTCTTCGAGACCCTCCAGTTCAACGAAAAGCATTTGACCCCTTACGTGGGCTCGGATCTACAGGGTTTCAACGGCACCACCACCAGACCTTGGGGCTATGTTGAACTGATGGTCACTTTCGGGAGCGAGGAGACTGTCCGACAAGTCGAGACCCGCTTCCTAGTAGTGGATTGCCCTTCCCTATACCAATGCATCTTGGGGAGAACCACTCTAGCCGAACTCACGGCGGTGCCGTCTACAGTCCATCTGAAGATGAAGTACTATACAACCAGAGGCCGGATCGTCACCATGCATGGGGACATTGAAGCTGCTAGGAGATGCTTCGAAGCTACAACCAAGGGTCTGAACATGGTCAACGTCAAGTCGAAGACCAGAAAAAAGCCAACCCTGGACACAGAACAGAAGCCACTCCAGTGCGTCGATGCAGTGGACCTCGACAGCCGCTTCCCCAACAAGCAGGAGCAAGGAGGGGCAGCGGACAACGACCTTCCCGCCAAAATCAACGGGCAGCCTCTCCACCCAACACGCCCCATTCCAGACGGAGACTTTGAGCTTATCACTCTCGTGGACAATCTAGACAGGAATTTGAAGATTGGCACCGGGCTCCCTAACCTGGCAAGGAAGTAGTTAAAGGTCTGCCTCTATGAGAATGTTGACCTGTTCGCCTGGAGCACTTCGGAGATGCCTGGACTCAACCCAGAGGTGGACTGCCATCAACTTACTGTAGATCCAACCGCTATGGCTATAGTGCAACGTATGCATAGGCAATCTCCTGAAAAAGTGGAGGCTGCTGAAAAAGTTGTAAAAGACCTCTTAGAGGCAAATTTATTTCGGAAGCCTGGTACACCACCTGGCTGTCCAACGTTGTACTTGTTAAGAAAAGTAATGGAAAATGGAGGATGTACGTTGATTACACTGATCTTAACCGGGCATGCTCGAAAGATGCTTATCCACTACCTAACATCGACCAGATGGTCGACAACCCGGCAGGTTTCAAACTATTATCTTTCATAGACGCTTACTCCGGGTACAATCAAATCCCTATGGCAAAGGCCGATAATCAGCACACAAACTTCATGACTGAGTCGGGCAATTACTACTATAATGTAATGCCCTTCGTACTGAAGAACGCCAGCGCGACCTACCAGCGGATGATGAACAAAGTCTTATGGGGAGAGATCAGCGACATGCTCGAGGTCTACATGGACGACATGATCGTTAAATCTGCAGAAGAAGCCGACCATGCTGCCCACCTCAAAAGGGTCTTCGATATGACGAGGAGCTGCAAGATGAGGTTTAACCCGAAGAAATGTACTTACGGCGTCAGAGCAGGAAAGTTCCTCGGTTTCTACCTCACGGAGCGAGGGATCGAAGTGAACTCCGACAAGTGCAGGGCATTCTCCAAACTCCCGACCCCGAGCTCAAAAAAGTCGATACAATCACTAAACGGGATGCTCACCTTACTCTCCCGCTTCATGGCCAAATCAGCATAATACGAACTACCATTTTTCAAACTCCTGCGCAAGGAGGCCACGTTCGAATGTACTGATTAGTGCGAGCAGGCGCTCCTTCATCTCAAACAAGTCCTTTCAGCCCCCCCGGTCCTTTCGCGACCAGAAAACGGGGAAACATTATTTCTATACCTCGCCGTCACGAGCGAAGCGGTCAGCGCGGTCCTAATTCGAGAGACCCCCCGACGGGAAAAAACCAATTTACTTCACTAGCAAAGCCCTCCAAGGTCCCAAACTTAGATACCAGCAGATCAAAAAAGTCGCTCTGGCTCTCGTCATGGCGGCCAGAAGATTGCGACACTACTTTATGGTCCACACGATCATGGTAAGGACTGAGCAACCCGTGAGACAGCTCCTCGGACGACCGGACATGGCTGGAAGGATGCTTAGGTGGTCGCTCGAGCTCGCGGAGTTCAACATCCAATACAAGGGGAGGAAGGCCCTAAAAGCACAGTTTTTGGCCGACTTCGTGGCAGAGATGACCGTCCCAGAACCCTCGACCGACGGGTCCCAAAAGTGAAAGATCTACGTCGACGGGGCGTCCAACTCGACAGGAAGTGGGGCAAGCATCATCTTAGAGAACGAGGAGGGCATCCTGGTCGAGGTCTCCCTCACGTTGTCCTTCCCAACTTCAAACAACCAGGCCGAATACGAGGCTTTCCTCGCCGGGTTACGCATAGCCAGTCATCTCGGCGCCAAAGAAGTAAAGATATTCACTGACTCCCAGCTCGTGGCTTCTCAGATATGGGGAAAGTACCAAGCCAAGAACGACAACCTCATCGAATACTTGGCTCTGGTGAAAGAGATGATGAAAAAGTTCACCTCGGCGGAGGTAAGCCACGTCCCGCGCGAACACAATACCCTGGCAGACGTCCTCTCTAAGCTCGTGAGCACAAGGAAAAAAGGTGGGAACAAGTCTATCATTCAAGAGGTGCTTCCCCGTCCGAGCATCAAGAAGTCCGGCCCCGCTGCCGACGTTAACGTCATCGGGGACAGCAACTACTGGATGACACCAGTATACGAGTACCTCACCGCTGGAAAACGGCCCGACGGCCCTAAGGTGGCTGGAGTAGTTAAGTGACATGCCTGCTCCTATACTATTGTCGAGAATAAGTTATACCGACGAGGCTTCTCGATTCCCCTCCTTAGGTGCGTCGAGGAGTCTAGGATTCCTGGCATACTCCAAGAGATCCACGAGGGGATCAACGTACAACACCTAGGCAGACGGTCCCTAGCCCAAAAAATGCTACGAGCAGGGTACTATTGACCCACCATACAACAGGACACCAAAGAGCACGTCAAGAAGTGCGACAGGTGACAATGTCACGGAGTCATGCACCTGGTACCGCCCAGTGAGCTCAAAACCTTGTCGTCCTCATGGCCATTTGCCTGGTGAGGGATGGACATCCTCGGGCTCTTCACCGTAGGGTCGTACCAAAATAAGTATTTGATTGTTGGGGTCGACTACTTCACCAAGTGGATCAAAGCCGAGGCCCGGGCTGAAATCACGGCCCACAACATACTCCGTTTCTACAAGAGGAATATACTTGCCCGATTCAGCGTACCCCAGGCGATTGTCACTGACAACGGGTCACAGTTCACCGACAAGAACTTTCAAGACTTCGTCACCAAACTAGGCACGAAGCAACACTTCACGTCGGTCGAACACCCACAAAAAAATGGGCAAGCTGAAGCCGCGAACAGGGTCATCCTGCGAAGACTGAAACAGAGATTGGACGATGACAAGAAAAGGTGGGTCGAGGAGCTACACAGTGTCCTCTGGGCCTACAGGATAACCACGCACTCCACTACCGGGGAAACCCCTTTCCGACTAACCTACGAAACTGAGGCGGTGATCCCCGTCAAGATAAGGGAACCTTCCAGGAGAATAGAGTCTCCCCTCGACGAAGAGATGAATGACGAGGCCCTCAGGGAAGAGGTCGACCTGGTCGAAGAGATACGGTCGGGGACATCCCTCCGCGAAGCCTCACTCAAACAGAAGATAACTTTACGCCACGACAACAAAGTTATCAAGAGAAAATTTCAGGTGGGCTCCCTAGTCCTGCGAAGGAGCCGGAAAGATTCGCGCGAAGGGAAACTCGCCACGAACTGGGAAGGCCCCTATCGCGTCCGCGCGAAAACAGGGACAGGGGCCTACTACCTCGAAAATCTGCACGGGGAGGAACTTGCTCGACCATGGAACGCTGAAAAAATTAAGCAATACTATAGTTAAACACTGCCCGCAGCCCCTCCGCGCCGCGGCCACGGGAGCGCCCTAAGGTACAAGTGTGGATCCCTACATTAAAGCAAGAGGACAAGGACCCGCTTTGTGTGTGGGCGGGAACCCTTGATCCGACGAGGATACCTCGACCGAGCTTCATCGTCGTTGTACCAATTAGGCAGAACACCCAGCTCGTGATGGGAAGTTCACGCCATGAAGCTAAGACCTCGATCGAGATCTTAGCCTCATTGAATGTCAGAATAAAGCTCCGGCCACTCGACCAGTTCCCTACACTGTCGAGGATCAACAAAGTCGAGCAAAAACCCCCCAAAGTACTTAGACAAATACGAAACAGATAAATAACCAACATATAAACATCACACACACAAGATAGAGAAAGACAATACATTGGAGTCGGGCATAAGCCCATTGTTCAAATAGTACATACAAAAAACATCATAAAGCCCCTGGCACGCAGGCCAGGCAAAGGTCATTACAAAAACTGGCACGCAGGCCAAGCAAATTTGACAAGAAAAGCTAAACGGCTACGTCCCCCTCGGGTTTCCCATCCTCAATGTTCTCGTCGTCATCATCTTACTTGGACACCGGTGGGACAATCTGACCTTCGACCACCTCATGGTAAGGGTCAGTTCCCTCAGTGATGAGCTGAACGTCGGGGTTCACGATCCGGAGCTGCTTCATGGCGTTAGCAAAGCCTACCTCGACAACCTCGAGGACATCCTGCTCGGTCTGCCTGAGCTTTGAGATTAATTCAGTCCGAGAGGTCAGCAACTTGTCGTCCTCAGTTTCCTCTTCAGCAAGTCTGACAGCCTCCTCCAGCTCAGCGATTCTCACCAGGAGATTTTTCCTCTCCTCAGCGGCGTTCTTCAACTTCCCTTCCAATTGCCCCTGAAGCTCGACCTGGGCCTCATTCTGTTTTTTACACTCCGCGAGGTCCTTTCCCAACTTCTTCATCTCAGCCTCAATTGACTAGAAGCTATTCTGCAGTTCAGTCAGCTCAGCCGATGGACAGGTTTCATCGTTCAGGACCAGGGCTGTAGCAAAACCCGCATCATCGCAGCCATGTCCTCCACCAAGGCTTTTCTCCTCGAAACCCGGTCAGCGCCTAAGATGGCCTGGGCTTCAGATACACTGAAGGCCATAGATTTGTCCCCTGAGAAGAAATTAGGCCTCAAGTGACAAGGCGGGAGCACAAACTTCTCGCTGGGATGGCTCTCAGTAAGATCGACATGCACCTGCTCGTTGGTTTGCTGTCTTTTTGGGGGCCCCTATGAGTTAGGAGATTGGCTACACTGAGGGGAGATGGAGGAGTCCCTAGATGTCGGGATAGGGCCCGGACGCTGCTGCCGGATCTAGTCGACTCGTCCATTTCTGGCTTTCTTTGGACCTCGAGTAGATGTCAACTTCTTAACACGCTCCTCCAGGCTCGACATTTTGCCTGCAAAGGAAAAATAAAAGCACGTCAGTAAACCGAATACAAAAGTATACATGAGAGCCCAACCAAGGAGTTGCTTGCCACCTAATAGTTCGAGGGCGTCCTCGTTGGAAAATGTCTCGAGGAGGTCCCTCGTATTAATCAACTGAGCCTCCTCTAAGATCTCCCATTTGTCGTCGCAGATAAATTTCCCGTCCGGAGTCTCGAGCTACGCAGGTTTAAAACCAGAGTCAAACTGAACTATCTCCTCGTAGGCCAGACGGTCGTCTTTGGCCAGTGCGCCGGACCGAATATATAGGTGTCTGTGCTTTTCTTGAAGTGTTCCTCTGTCCACTATAGGGGGAACTTCTCCTCGAGGACTTCCACCCATTGCCCGTCTATTTCTTTGAACACCCGGTTGTACACTGTCTCCGCGACCTTGAATGAGATAGGCTTCACAACATAATACCGGGACTTGAAGTGGCAGATGAAGTCCATATAAGTTCGGAATAGCCTGCTCACTTATTTGAAGGACACCCAACCGTGCCTTCCATCAATCGTCTGCCTCTGTAGGTGGAATATCCGGAAGAACAAAGGTATGGTTTCCCCGACGCGGAGGTGCTGACAGACGAGCTCGAATGCGCGAATGAAGGCGAGAGCATTGGGGTGAAGTTGTGAAGGTACCAGGCGCAGCCAAGTGAACACCTCTTGTTGGAAGCTGCTGAAGGGCAGGCGCCAGTCCGCCCTGTCGAAAGCGAACTCATACATAGGGAATCTTATCCCTTTGAATCTCGAGCAGATGCGGTGGTGTGCTCGGGATTTGTACACCAGCCAGTTCTTCGAGGAACCCTCACAGCGATTCTCGGCAGTGGCAAAGGCATCGCGGGATTCCGTAGAAAACATGGGCGAAACGCCCAGAGGCTCCTAGCTAGCCCAGTCCTCCGATGTCTGCTCCCTAACACTAGTGCTTGGTGCCATAGGGGAGTCGGGCTCGTCGTCGGTCTCTATGATTCCCACGGCCAGTGTCACCATCTTACCTGAAAAAGCAGAGGAAATTGGTGAATTTGATAGTCCAGATCAAATTCACCCTTCCACCACAAATCAAGTGAAAGGGAGAAGAAAGGATGCGGGGAACTGCTCAGCATATGTCCCTGACCAGAGCCTTCCTCGGGGACATCCCACACAGTAGGGACATCCCTCCGACCACAGTTACTGAGGGAGCTCGCCCCTGGGACCTCCCCGCGTTAGCAAGGAACCGAGGCGTGAAGCTCGAGGACACGCGCAGATGCTCGGGGTGTCCATTGAACGTCCCTAGGGCCTTCATCAGGTCCCCGACTTCTTCATATCATGTCCTTGGGGAATTCATCCTGTGTCCTCGGGACCTTCATCAGGTCCTCGGGAGATTCATCCAGTTTCCCCGGGGCATTCATAAAAAATCTAAAGAAGCTCCGCCGTTTTCGCCGGAAACTTCGTGGTCTTCTCGGGAACTTCATCAGTTCTCCGGAGAAACCACAGTGGAAAACATAAAATGGAAAGAAGGAGCCAGAAACTTACTTGAAACGGCGGTTGGGAATTTCCAGTGCGGCGACGTACAGTGAAAAAACGGCGACGAAAGCGGGAGAGGGAGAGAGAAAACTTGGAGCAAAAAAAGTGGAAACGTGCAAATGGCACGGACTCAACTCCCATTTATAGGATCGTCACGGGACTCGATGCGTCCCTAGGCATTTGAGTACCCTAGCCCTAGCCGCCCTAGGCATTGATGATGAGTGACATGTGGCACACGGATTCTCGCGTACGTCTTCTCACTTGCCCTGGTGCTCGGATGATGAACACGTCCATCTCTTCTCATCTCCCTGCGTTGTCATCCAGGAATGGCATTGGAAACTCGGGCAGACTTCAATATTCAGGGACTCCTTCCCGTCGAGCATCCCCTGCTCCTGATCATATACATTTCCACCAACTCGTCGTTATGAGTACGTCACCCCACTTAACGGGTCCCCGACGAAGGGGCTAATCCTTAAGTCATTTCTCTGACTCTTCGGAGCAACGACTAGGGGGCTCCTGTTCTGGACTGGGCCGACGCCTGCCCATCCACCGGGCGGGCCCAACCCAATAATGTGATGTGCGGTCCAATAAGGCCCAATTCACTTCCTTGTTGGGCACACCCAATGGCCTTACTGTCGAGCAGACATTCCATACCCCGAGGAAGGGCCACGACCTCTCCCCTCACGATCTCCACATGCTCCTCCCCGCGAGGAAACTTCATCAGGTAATGCCCACTTCCGAAAGAGATGGTCAACCCACTTTTTGGAGATCACGGGACCATTACTCCAAGTCGAAGACCACGTGTTGGTCTTCATTACGCCATGTAAGCCCTGACAGTTATCTGCATTGGGCCTTGCGACCTAGCCAAGTGCAGATGACCGTTGGCCCTGCGCTGGGGGCAGCCTATAAATACCCTCTCACTTGAAAGGGTCAGGTATTCAATATTCAAGATTCTAACTCTTACTATCACTTTCTGTACTTGCTTGCTCCGTTCCTAACTTTAGCATCGAAGTACCATGCAGGTACACCCCCCACCGTCTCACCACCATCGAAGTAGCGGAGCTCATGACGTTTACTGGCCACTAGTCTACTTTCTGATCAGGTATGATCACCTCTCTATAATAATAATTAATACCTCTCTTTCAGTACATAACAATCGTTTCTCTCAAATGAAAACCCTAACATATTTCACTCTTCTTTCTCATAACATAACCCTAACATGCATGTCACTTTTTAAACTTTCTTAAACCTTCAGATTTGTCTTCACCAATCGTTATGATACTCTTTTATCATATTTCAGGTTCGTTCATTAAACTTATGCTTTGATTTCATTTACATTTCTTGTTAAAAATAGGTTCTCATTTTTTTATTTGGTGAATATTCTTATTTTTTCTGATTTGTCTTCACCACCTTAACAAAGCGTATACTTTGGCTATGATACATATGGTTTGTGTAGCTATGAAGAAAAATATAAGAAGTATGAAGTTATTATGTTAACTTCATTCACCTTGTACTTCTTCTTCATAACTTCATAAACTAGATGAAAATCATAATTTGTTCCAGATCCACGATTAGTTTAAAAAAATGTGCGTTCTTTAAACATTACATAATATCTTATGTTGTTGTATGTTGTTGTTGTTGTATGTTGTTGTTGTATGTTGCTATTGTTGTCCTTGAACCTTATTTTGTTGTATGTTGTTGTGTTGTTGATAAATGTTGTTGTATGTTGTTTTTGTTGATTAATGTCTTAAGAATTTAAAGAACAAAACATTGCTAAGTTACAAGAAAAAAGCTTCTTGTGACTTAGCAATGTTTTGTTCTTTATAAAATTCTCAAAACATTACATAATATCTTGTGTTGTTGTATGTTGTTGTATGAAGTTGAGTTTATTATATGCTATGTAGATTGTTTGTTTCACTAACCCTTCACTGAAAATACATTTCATTAAATTGACATGGAAACTTATAATCTGAAAATTAAGTTGTATTTGAAAATCAACTTATATCAATCAATGTTTTCCAAATAACATTCATCTCATCGTTCATCTCCCGCTCTTTAACATATAGGATGTGGTTCAATGACCTGATTCCTTCAACACATCCATATCTTTTCTTATAGTTTAATTTGAATAACAACAATTTATTAATATTATTCAAATTAAACTAGAATAGAAGGAATTGATGTGATGAAGGACTTAGACCATTGAACCACATTCTATATGTTAGAAAGTGAGAAATGAATGATGAGACACATGCAATTCGGAAAACAGTGGCTTGTGTAAGCTGGTTTTCAAGAATAGTTTAATTTTTAGATTATATACTTCTTCATCAATTTGAATGGATGTATGTTGTTGTGAGGTTTATTGAAAAACAAGCAATCTACATATTATATAATAAACCCTGGGCACTTTCAACAACAGTTATTTATAATAACCGTTATAAAATGTTAGTTGCCTAAAGGTATATACCACCACGGTTAGTTAAAGAAATCGTGATCATATATAGCGCGACTTCAGGTTTTTTACAATGATCGTAAGACTGTGATTGTAAGTTGCGTATATACAACCACGCCCTACGTAACAATGGCAGGTCACGCATGATGTTATCCCTTTTCCAACCGTTGTTGTATATGTTTTCCGTAGTAGTGGAACCTTGCAAAGCCGTATCTCTTTCCCCTCTTATCCCTCCTTGCTGGAATAAACATTTTCCACACTAAGCCATGCTCTTTGAATACATTAAACATTTCCTTAGCTCCGTAGTCTTCTGGGATCTCAACGAAGAAAAAAGACACAATAGCTTCATGTTCATCCAAACTTTTCCTACGCCTATCATTCCAAACTGAACTTTTCAAAATATGGTTTGTTTGTTTTTTATACCTAACCTCTTCCCAACCTATATCATTGTTCACCATGTTAAAACTTAAGATGTACACTAAAGAAAGAATGCAACAAAAAAAAAGATGAAATGCCTCGTATCAAACACTTCGGTAGAGTAGGTCCCTAATCCAAAAATTAGGAGTTTAAACAAAATCAACACAAAGCAGATGATATTTGTTTATTAAAAGCACGATAAACATATGTGTATACTCAATATAGTGGAAAAATAACAAAATTGTTTTTTAAGAGCTTTCTATTTCTGATAAATTAAAAGTGTTTTGTCTTATGTAGTTGATATGTTAGGCACCTCCACCATGAGGGTGGTTAGCTTATAGTTTCTCTTTGTTTTTTTAGTTTAAACCCTCTTCAATAAAAAAGTAGTTGACATGTTAGGCACCACCACCATGAAGGTGGTTAGCTTATATTTTTTTTTTTGAGCTTAAACCCTCTTCAATAAAAAAAGTGTTCTTGTTAGTTGTTATATCAAGACTTTTTTAAGCATTAGTGAAATTCTGGTACCAGATATGTGATGTCACACACGATGTCACAACAACACACTCTGAACAATGGACAATAAAAACACACAGAATTGTTAACCCAGTTCAGTTCTAAAAACCTAATCTGGGGGCTACCAAGCCAGGGATGAATTTCACTACTTGTAGAATTAAATTACAGACTCAACAACCCAGTTGACAATCTCCTAATCTTAATTCCTACTAGTGACTTTCTACCTAAGAAACCACTTAGATATGAGAACACTACTCAATCCCTAAAAACTCTCAAAGAACACCCTCTTTGAGAAACCCTGATCCTGCTTCACAGCTTTGATCAAGTTACACAAACTCTCTTTGCTTCACAGCTTTAAGAGAGGACAGAACTTACCAATTCACTCTTGAATGGTGTACACAAAAACACGCACAAAGACTATGATTAACCTCCAGTTAATGCTCTTAATCTTCTGTCTACTTTTTGTACCTTCTTCCTTTGATCTATGCGCTTTATATAGCCACCTGAATTGGGCTTGGACTCCTTGCAATATTTGATCTGATTTGTTATTTAAAACTGAATCTTCAAAACAGATTTTATCCCCAAAATCTTTTCAAATCTTCAACCTTTTAAATCTCCTACAAATCTGCATTAAATCTCTATGCAACAGAGAATATCTAACCCAAGATATTCGCATCCAATGAGACTACCAGCTCTCCATAATTCCAGCTAAAATGCAAACCCTAACAACATCACTAAACCTGATGTTATTAATTCTGCAGATCTAATGTCACAACATCGCTTGTGACATCAGACATCCAACTTCACACTTAACACAACCCAGTGTTAAGACTCAATGTTGTGACATTACCCATGTGACATCAACATTGAACATACTTTGTTTTACCAAAATTCTAGCCAATCCAAGAAACTAACAATCTCCCCCTTTGGCTAATTTTGGCTAAAACAATCTCTGCATCTTCAGAGACTTTAGCAGCGGATAAAAATATGATTTTTCTAACCTTTGCAGCAGCAGCACAGTCTTCACAAACAACTACACTTCACAATGCTTTCAGCATGCTGCACAAACACTCCAATACTCTGCTGTACACAAACTTCAACACTAACCAGCAGCATGGAATAAATCTCCCCCTCAAGGCAAGAACCAGCATACAAGCTGTTCAATAACTCTCCCCCTCAATATCTGCACTTCTGCATCACAACTAGCAGCACTCCTTGTCATTGCAGCACCTCTTGCATCTTGACTGACTCTTGACTATTTCTCCCCCTTTTTAGCCACAATTGGACAAACCTCAACAAGTAAGTCCTATGACACCCTGTACAAAACCATACTTCTTCTATCAGCAATATCCACATTTTGAAAATCCAGACATATTCTTCATCTATCCAGTTATGAAGGCTTCACACAATCATCCACAAGATCTGAAGCACACACACAATGCCTTCCACTGAACTCTAAGTCAACTCCTCACACTTAGAATAACACACACCAAGACAAGTGTACAATCTATTCAAGGCCATGATTCAATCTTGTCTTCAGACATCTCCTCAGAAGCATGTGCGCACAAGATTCAAACAATTTGCTTCATATGACTAGAACCATTCAAGGCCACACCAAAACACCAATCAACAGCCTAATGTCATAACATGTTATCTGACATTATATCCTCATAAGAGGCAACCAATCTCCACAAGTTTGATCAGCATGCAATCTTCACAATAAATGCACCTTTGCTGCAAAATCCATAGACAAGTACTCCCCCTGTCATGATTGACAAATGCTCTAGATGGAGATGAACATTTGAGCACATTTTCTGAGTACATGCATTTTGGTACCACTGCCCCTTTCTCCAAAGGCTATCATATAATTCATCTTCACCATCCAAGTCAAACCTTCTACTTCATCATTCTCCCGTATGACTATGTAGATGCTCCTTAGATATAATGTAAGCACTAAGCTTCAAATCCAGAACAAAGACATCCTTACATCCACCAGTAGTTGTTAAAACTGGTGAAGTCTTCAAGGATAGTAGTCATGCTTTGCCAGAACAAACTACTAAACACATGACCATAATCTCCACCTCTTCTGACCAAAAATGCTAGAGCATCCAACTCCACATGTCCAATCTTAATCATCTTCCAGATATAACCACCAGCAAACATGATGTTATAACATCTTTTGGGACATCAGCTTCTCATCACCATTCAAAGGACTCATTGCACAAAGAAGTCCTTCAAGAAGCTCCCAATAAAACACAGTCAGAGCAACTTATTCATACACACCTGAATACCATAAGTTCCCACACCCTCTCTGAACCATATCCTAGCAAACTCAACCATATCCAAAGTATCTATACTAAATTCTTTTTCCAGAACATACTTCCACCATTTTATGAAAAGCACAGGAATGTTATCTAGTATGGCCTTTTGAATTTTCTCAGAAGTTCTAAAAACAACGACTTCCTTCATTTGAGAGATATCCTGGACATTATCATCAGACTTATCTCTGATCTTCCTATTTCTGGAAGAGATGAACACTTTACTCCTGGATTTTGTAGTAACATCCACATCGATCTTCTGCTTATCAGTTCTCATCTTTGGAGGTGGCTCAATAGCTTTCCGCTTCCTTGATTTCAGTCGTTTAGCAACCCCAGGAACCACTTTTGCAATTAGTTCATCATCACTCTTCTTTATTTGAAGGCTAGAAGTACCTTTCTTGACTTGAGATGTTTTAACATCAGCTCTAACATCTGCATCTTCCAACCTAAGGATTGTCAACTTGTGAAATTTTTCTTCTGAACTATAGGAGTCATTAGTCAGGTTGTCATCTTTCTTGGCCTTGCAAGTATTCAGCTCCCAACACTTCTTAAGGTCACAGCTTTTGATCCTTCCATCATCATTGTTGACTCCTTCATCTTGCTCACATAACTGACTACTCAAGTTGGCTTTTAACACATCATCCAACTTAGGAGTAACAGCATCATAAGTCATTAACCCAGATTGACTTTTCACCATACTTTCACACTTGATGTCACCATCTGATGTTACAACATCAACCTCAACATCACTAGATAAGCTGTCCACTTGAGGTATCCATTGATAGCAATTATCTTTGGATCTTACTCCCTTCATCACTACCTCATTCTGCTCATCAGCTACCACACATTCATCTTTGGTGTAGCTTACCTTGTAACCTTCATCACAAAGTTGACTTATGCTAATTAAATTAGCACTCAACCCTTGAACAAGGAGCATATTATTAAGAGTAAGACCATCATGATTCTTCACTCTTCCAACTCCTTCTACTACTTTTTCACCATTGCCAAAAATAACATCATTTGCATGGCAAGGATTGAACTCTACCAAATGCTTATTGGATCCAGTCATGTGCTTTGAACATCCACTGTCAAAGTACCATGCATCCATAGAAAAATGTCCATCTGATGTGTGAGCCAATAGACATGTGACCTGAGCTTTAGGAACCCATTGTTTTACTACTTTGGGCCTGACCTCCTTCTGTCTGGGTTGAGGATCTAAATTTGGATAACTATGAAGCTTGAAGCAAGAGAACTGCATATGTCCCAATCTGCCACAATAGAAGCATCTGACTCTGTCATTTCTGAAGTGGTTAATCCTTCTGCCACTTTGATGATGATACTGTTCGTGCTGCCACCCATAATGATGTCTCCTTCTACCATAGTTGGCATGTCTTCTATGGTGCGGTTGTCTTCTCCTGTACTGAGGATGCTGTCTCCTATGGTGACGAGGCTTCCTTCTTTCATAGTAATGAGGCACAACATTGTTGTATCCATATCCATATCCATACCAGTTTCCCTGATGTTGAGACATCTGATGAGACATGTTCTGTTTGAACCTGGCAGCTTGCATGCTCTTGTGATATTGGGGAGGCATATACTGACTAGCTCCTTGGGGCTGCATCTTCCTCTGATGAGGACCATTCTTCTTCTCAACATTCTGAGGCTGTGAATGAGCACCCTTCTCAGGTGTAGGATCCTGTCTCTTTGTTTGATGTTGAGACATTGGTTGGGACACCTCCTTCTTTGTTCCTGAAGTGTTTGCTTCTGTAGAACCCTTTTCCTCAACCACATATCCTATACCTGATTTATCTCCAGCAGCTTTCTCTGACTGAAGAATCTTATCAAGAGCAGCTGTACCACTGTTCATCATCCTAACAGATTTTGTCATCTGATCAAGTTGAGATTTAATTAACACAACCTCATTTTCCAGATCAGCTTTAGCAGCTCAAGCTGAATAATCTGTTTCTTCTGTTTATCCCTTTCTTGACAGATTTCAACACTCTTTAGACAAAGCTCTTGATAGGTGTATGCTAACTCCTCATAAGTTATTTCTCCATCACTATCAGAAACAATAGTTCCTGTCAAAGCTCTAACATGCTTTACTGACTCACTTTCACTTTCACTATCAGGGTCAGACCAGGAAACTGACATACCCTTCTCCTGTTTCTTCAGGAATGTGGGACATTCTTTCTTGACATGTCCATACCCTTCACATTCAAAGCACTTAACACCTTTCTCTTGTTCAGCCTTTTCTACATCTTTCTCTTTTAACCTGCTGATGTCAGAAGAGATGTTCTTGACATTAGGCTTGTAGTTATTATTCATCCTCTTGAACACTTTGTTGAACTGCCTTCCCAACATAGCAATGGCCTGAGATAGATCTTCCTAAGAATCATCATCTTTCTTAGCTTCTGCAGGAGTGGAGACCAAAGCAACACTTTTAGGCTTCTTTTCTGGTTCTTCCTCATTCAAACCAAGCTCAAAAGTTTGAAGGGATCCTATGAACTCATCAACTCTCATCTGACAGATGTCATGTGCTTCTTCAATGGCAGTCACCTTCATCTTGTACTTCTTAGGAAGAGACCTAAGGATCTTCCTTATAAGCTTTTCTTCTGACATCTTTTCAACAAGGGCACTGGATGCATTGGCCAGCTCAAGAACACTCATATGAAAGCCATGAACAGTCTCATCTTCCTTCATCTTCAGACTGTCAAACTTAGATGTTAGAATTTAAAGTCTTGACATCTTTACTCTAGATGATCCTTCACGAGTTGTCTTCAAAATATCCCATGCATCTTTAGCAGATTCACATGAGTTGATCAACCTGAATATGTTCTTGTCAACTCCATTGAAGATAGCATTTAGGGCTTTTGAATTTCCAAGGGCAAGCTCATCTTCTTCCTTGGTCCATTCTTCTTTAGGCTTCAGCTTAGAGGTGCCTTCTTTATCTTTACCAGCATCATCCTTCTCACACACAACAGGTGCTTTCCATTCTTTAATAATGGCCTTCCAAGCCCTGCTGTCCAAGGATTTCAAGAAGGTGGTCATCCTAGGCTTCCAATAATCATAATTGGAACCATCCAATATAGGGGGTCTGTTGACAAATCCTCCAACCTCTTTGTCCATCTTTACACCAGAAAGTAACTTCCCCAGATCTCACCCAGAGACAGATAGGATGCCTGCTCTGATACCAATTGAAATTCTGGTACCAGATATGTGATGTCACACACGATGTCACAACAATACACTATGAACAATGGACAATAAAAACACACAGAATTGTTAACCCAGTTCAGTTCTAAAAACCTAATCTGGGGGCTACCAAGCCAGGGATGAATTTCACTACTTGTAGAATTAAATTACAGACTCAACAACCCAGTTGACAATCTCCTAATCTTAATTCCTACTAGTGACTTTCTACCTAAGAAACCACTTAGATATGAGAGCACTACTCAATCCCTAAAAACTCTCAAAGAACACCCTCTTTGAGAAACCTTGATCCTGCTTCACAGCTTTGATCAAGTTACACAAACTCTCTTTGCTTCACAGCTTTAAGAGAGGACAAAACTTACCAATTCACTCTTGAATGGTGTACACAAAAACACGCACAAAGACTATTATTAACCTCCAGTTAATGCTCTCAATCTTCTGTCTACTTTTTGTACCTTCTTCCTTTGATTTATGCGCTTTATATAGCCACCTGAATTGGGCTTGGACTCCTTGCAATATTTGATCTGATTTGTTATTTAAACCTGAATCTTCAAAACAGATTTTATCCCCAAAATCTTTTCAAATCTTCAACCTTTTAAATCTCCTACAAATCTGCATCAAATCTCTATGCAACAGAGAATATCTAACCCAAGATATTCGCATCCAATGAGACTACCAGCTCTCCACAATTCCAGCTAAAACGCAAACCCTAACAACATCACTAAACCTGATGTTATTAATTCTGCAGATCTAATGTCACAACATCGCTTGTGACATCAGACATCCAACTTCACACTTAACACAACCCAGTGTTAAGACTCAATGTTGTGACATTACCCATGTGACATCAACATTGAACATACTTTGTTTTACCAAAATTCTAGCCAATCCAAGAAACTAACAATTAGTTTTAAAAGTTCACTAAAGCGATTTTTTTTAGAATATCTATGTTATTAAAAAAATACCTATATAACACAATATTCAACACATTTACCAAAATGACATACTTTAAAAAAAACCAACCTGCAGGAGCCAAATGAAATGGCGCCTCAGGCAAAAACAAAGTTCCACTCGCCAAATGAAATGGCGACTCAAGCCATTGGTGTCGTGCCCTAATTTTCAAGGGAGGCGCCATATGAGGGTAATTTCCTTTTTTTTAAAAGGCATTTTTTTGTTTTTTTTAAGTTATAATTAAAATATTTTTTTTAATTGTTATATACAGTATTCCATGTGTCTATAAGTAAGATTGCACCCTCATTTGGTACTCCACAACAATTAGCACCAATATCCTCAACTCTCCCCATCCAATATCCTCAACTCTCCCCAACCAATATCCTAATCTCCCCTCCCACTATGTCTGAGTGGTTAAATCGGCGTTCATCATCATCATCATCGGAGGAACCACTTCCAACATTTCCACTTATGAAAAGAAATGCCCAAGTTTGTTTTTCATCAACAAAGCCTCCCATGAAGGTCCTACTCTGGAACACGCAGACCTTGGAGCATTTGCATAGGGAACTGAATCGCTGGCTAGAAGGAGAATATGTTGCATGTGAAAAGATAAGGATAATTGAGAGGCTGGTTGAGGAGACAAGCCCAAATGGAGTTACTCGTACTTGGAGAAAAGTGGAAAATGATGTTGGTGTCCTTATGATGATGTTAACACCAAAGAAAATTAGCTTGATGGTTGTAATATCCTAGATAAGTTGATTCGTTGAGTTGTTTCTTTTGAGTATGTTATTGTTTTTGTCCGTTTTGGTATTAGGTTATGTCGTTATTAATTGTTGTTGTTGAGCTATTAAGTTATGATTTGTTAAGTGATGTTGTTGTTAATTATAATCGCTTAGGTATGCTATCAATGAAATGAAATATGTTGTTGTTATAAATAGACAAGGTTACATTTGAAACTATGATGTTGTCTTGATCCCACATTGGGACACTTGGTACGATTGTGTCCCGGTTGACGGCACGAACTACATAACCTCACCATTTTGTTTGCTGCATCCATCTTCGTTCGAATACAGATGCTATTAGGGCGACCCTTTTTCTTTCTTCGCATCAAATCATTATGCCAGACAATTTCGCCCTCGTATGGAGGCCAGTAGTCCTCCTTTGCTACCACCTGAAAGCTAGTGCTGTAGACATTGCATAGAGTAATGACCTGGTGAAGAACAGAGAGATAGTTGGTTGGGTCCAGCCGAGCCTTCGAACATGCTGCTATAACATGGGAGCAAGACATACGAAATGCCTGAAAATTTCTACAGTCACACCAACTCCTATCCAGTTCCACTCGGTAACATCCCATAGGCCTCCCTTCATTGTGATCAATTGACTCTACAACACTGAAGTGACCTTTATGACGGTCAAAGATCGTGATCACATGTGTGTTGGCTTTTGTAGCTTCGTCCTTCATGAATGTCATTGAATTATTACTAAACAGCTGCCCGAATTGAAAGACAGAACTCTACTTTTTACATCTGGTATCAAAAAGTGCACCGACCCTAAAATATGTTGACCTTCCCAAAGCGGTTGTCGGTAGGTTTCGGATGCCCTTGAATAGATAGTTCATTGATTCAACGAGGTTTGTTGTCATGTCGCCCCATCGTTGCCCATTGTCATATGCCCTTGTCCATTTCTCCAGTGGAATATTATCAATCCATCTCAATGCATCTGTGTTTGTCAGTCTGATCTTGTCACAGTAGTGTCTGAAGGTAGGCTCTATTAGTGCATAAACCGTGTTATTAACCTTTTTCCTTAGCGTTTTATCCTTGATCTCCCGCATGAAATTTTGCGCGATGTGTCTAATGCAATACACATGGCTTGAGGGAGGATCCTGCCATCCGTTATCAAGATTGTTGTATGCACTCTCGATTGATGGGTGTCTATCAGAGATTAAACATAAGTTAGGTTGGGGAGACACGTATTGTCGGAGATATTTTAGGAAAAAACTCCAACCTCCAGCAGTCTCCCCTTCAACTAAAGCGAAGGCAATTGGAAAAATGTTGTTGTTGCCATCCCGTGCCACGACTATTAGTAGCGTGCCCTTATATTTCCCATACAACCATGTTCCATCAATTTGAATGATAGGTTTACAGTACACAAATCCTTTGATGCATGGTTCAAACGCCCAGAAGAGTCTGTGGAAAATGCCATTTCCACTGACACAATTCCTGTCTGGTGTATACACCGACAATGTCTCCAAGATGACAACAGTCCCTGGAGCATAGTGTTTAAGTGCCACCAGGTATTTTGGAAGTTCTTTGTAAGAATCCTCCCAATTTCCAAAAACCGTTTCAACCGCCTTAGTCCTAGCTATCCACAGTTTCCTGTACGAAGGAGTGTAGTTGTATCTTTGAACCATATGCGCGATTATGGTACTCACTTTCAAATAAGGGTTGTTGCTAATGACTGATAAAATTTTGTTGCATATCAACTGAGAGCTGAGCTTGCGATGATCCTACATTGGATTCGTGATAATACAAGTGTGCTCTGGACCTTGACCCTATCTTCCAGGAATCACTTCTCTTCTGGAAAGTTGCTGTTAATCTAAACGTGCACACCTCGTTACGGCAATAGATCTTATACAGAGTTGGATTTGTTTGATCGACTCTATAACCTGCAGACAAGTCGATATGATATTGTTTTATAGCTCGGACACAATCTTCTTTTGTACGAAAATTGTCTCCCGCTTTTAATACTCCTTCCGTTTGCATGTAAGGATTGTAAAAAATATCCGTTGATGGTTCGTCTTCGCCTAAGTTGAGACTTGTCATGTGTTGAGGGGGCAATAAACATGACTAGTTGGTAATAGGTCTTCTTCCTCGTTTTTTATAATTTCATCAACAATGACCTCAACTTCTTCTTTTTCTTTGTCAACGACATCGACCTCAACTTGTTCGTCGTCGGATTCGTTAAAAACTTGAGAATATTCAAGTTGTTGAGACAATTATTGTTGTTGTAACGTAATATATAACTCAATATCATTGAATATAGAATACTCATGACTGAGAAACATATTACGCACATCATCATCATCCCGAATCTTTAACTGAAAAAATTTGCATTGCTCGTGCCCGCCAAAAAACAGAGGATTTTTGTAGATGATTTGGCCAACTGGACCATACTGTAATTTCTTTTATAATCTAGATTTCAAATGTAAAAAATTTGATATTCTATCAATTAAAAACCTAGTAACTTCCGTATTTCTAAAATTAAAACCGGTAATGGGGCATTCAAACATCTCACCATTGAGATGTGCACTGATCATGTATTGTGGTGTTTGAGCCATAACAAAAACGTTACTAACTAGTGTTAGGAAGAAATGGTTTACAACTTTTAGTGTTTGGAAAAATATGTTAACTAAATGATGTGATCATAAATTGTATGTCTCTTGTGTATTAATAGGCGTATAGTTGATACATATTATTAATTTACATGTCTTGTACGTTTTAATGCTTCACAATGCACCACAACTTATGTCTTACCAACTTCACTTACAACACATTAAAGTCTACACTACCATGCCAAGATTCTCTGCGTGACAAGACTACACTACCATTCCAAGAATCTCACAAGACTTTACAAGTTACTACAAAGACTCTACAAAGAATCTCACAAGACTTCTATATTTCAAAAACTGTAAATACTTATTATTATTATTATTATTATTATTATTATTATTATTATTATTATTATTATTATTATTATTATTATTATTATTATTATTATTATTATTATTATTATTATTATTATTATTATTAAATACTATCACATGTCAATACTATACGAAATCAGAAGACTACACTATTCTTGCATGCATCATGTGATTTTCTGCATGACAAGACTATACGAAATATTTATTCACTTCTTTATCATAACCAACTACACTTACAAGACATTAAAGTTGTAAAAAAACAAAACCATTTATTAATATTGTTATTATTATTAAATACTATCACATGTCTTGCATGCATTTGTGATTCTCTGCATGACAAGACTATACTATCATGCCAAGACTTTCACATGTGATTCTCTGCAAAAATACACTATTCTCTATCATGCCTATACACTATTTCTTTAGCACACTACACGAAATAGTAATTCATTTCTGAGTTGTCTAACCAAGAATCTCTGCATGACTACACTTTTTAGATTCACATGGCTACCATAGTAGTCTTTTAAGACTACTATTCTCTATCATGCATATACACTATTTCTTTAGCACACTACACGAAATAGTAATTCACTTCTGAGTTGTCTAACCAAAAATCTCTGCATGACTACACTTGTTAGATTCACATGGCTACCATAGTAGTCTTTTAAGACTACAATTCCAATAAGATTCTCTGCATGACAGTGACCAAGAATCATGTAAGAGAACACTTACACATTTCACCATGCATTTTCATGTGACTCCTCTCATCACATTCATCACCATTATAAATACATTCTTACCACTTTACAAAATCTTCACATCCCAAACTCTTCTCCTACATTACAAACTCTTCTACTCAAATCACAAAATCTTCACATCCATCACAAACTCTTCTTCTTCATACCAATTACTAAAAAATTTCTCTACTCACCATGGGAAACGATCACAGAGGAACACCTGAAAACATTACAGAGTTTGTAAGTGTTTTGTCCTTGATTTGTTTTGTCTTCCCTAACTTAGATGTATTTTTTTTTTATAAAACTAATGTTATTTATATTTTTGTTCAGGAGGTATCAAGGTTTCGTTGTCGTGGGCATGACTACATACCACACGACCCATTCATCAAAGGATACCTAACTGCATGTGGATTTGGTGATTTGATAAAAATAAAGTCATACTCGCTTTACCCAAAATTTATTCTAGCTTTGCTAGAACGATGGAGGCCAGAGACCCACACGTTTCACCTTCCTTTCGGTGAATGCACGATCACACTCCAAGATGTGTATATGTTACTTGGCCTACACATTGATGGAAAGGCCGTCAACGACAAGGTTTGTGTTGACAACCAACTTTGCAAAGATTTGTTGGGCGCCCCACTCGGTGTCGAAACACCTGCGCCAACACGTGATAGTTGACCTAGGGGCCAAGGTATTAATTTAAAATACCTAAGAGATCAATATCATTCTATTAGATTAGACGAAGAATCCTCTGAGTATTACAAGATAATTAAAACTCGGTGCTATTTAATGATCTTATTTAGTCATTTTTTATTTCTAGAAAGTACTGGAAATAGTGTAAATATTATGTATTTACCATTGTTGTCTAACATTAATAAAGTGTGCGACTATAGTTGGGGTTCAGCTGTCCTAGCCCATCTCTATAGTTCACTATGTAACAATTCAAAAAAAGACACTTGTACTTTTCATGGATGCGCTTATCTACTTCAAGCGTGGGGTTGGTCCAGAATGCCAACACTAGCTCCTGTTAACCGGAATCCCTTCATATTTCCCTACGCAAACAAGTAAGTTTAATTTTAAAACTTGAACATGTATACTTTGATGAAATGTTTATTTGTAACTAATTTATTTGTGTCACTTTTTTTAGGTGGTCAGTTCCAGGAATGAATTACCAACGAAATCCCAGGAACTCAATAATCGTCTACCGCAACCTTATAGACCACATTAGGCCCGACAATGTAATTTATTCTAAAACTACCATAAATTGTCTAATAAATTACCACACCGCATAATTTCTCATTAAATATTTTGTTCTTGTAGTTTGTCTGGAGGCCGTATGAGGGTCTCGACCATCAGCCCAACACGAATGATGCTGCAGTGTGGACATCAAAAACACCCATCATTCGGTTCACTACAGTGGATATGCATCAAAGTGATCGGGTGAAACTGCAGTTCGAAATGCATCAGGATATTCCACTCGCGCCGACGTGTTTAGGAGAGTGGCATCAACGTAGAGTGGATACACAGTAGGCTGTATGTCATTGGAAAAACTTTACAAAAGAGATGTGTCAACATTGGGAGAATCGACATCTACACATCTTAGCCGAACCTGTTGTGGAAGGGGCTAGACCAACTCAACAATATATGATTTGGTTTAGGTCAGTTACAACACCCCAATAATTTCTGTCTGAGCCGACGTATCTGATTGATCCGCGCCAACGGGCTTATTCATCACATCCACTTGCCCAACACCAAACACCGTATTATACCCAACAATCAAGTATACTAACTGAATCAATCTTCCAAAACCGCAACCCTTTCATGCCACAAACCCAGTCACAACAACAAGAGCCATACCCCTACCGCCAGCCCGCCTACACCGACCCCACTTCTGCCTATAGCCCTGACAACTCTTTCGAACCCACCCCAGCCCAACATAGCCCCCCACAAATGAACACACAATCATCCTACCACTAACATACCCACCCACTATTTGACTACCAAACCCCACAACAACCATTGCATCCATTCCAACACAATTCAATGCACCAATTCGGCCAACCATACCGTCCACACCCAACCCAACCCCCCCATCCCAACTACGAAAACATGGTCATGCAACTGGATTACGGAAGCGCCGTTGATAGTAACCCCCTGGCTATTGGGGACAGATGCTTCAAAATTTGTCTGATACGCCGGAGCCATCTCAATAGATGACTCTTCCACAGGTCAACACGCAAAGGCTAGAGACACCTCAACAAAATCATGGTAGATCTAGACGTCGCACAAATGCCCCGGCATGTGAAACCGGTGGACGTTTCGATAGGATCGGCCATTAAGTTTTTGTTTTCCATCAATTGTACAAATTTGTATAGTCTGAACATTGTTATCTGATTTTTCTAGCCTTTATTTTTATTTTTCTCCATTTAATTTTTCCATTTCAAAACTAAAATAATAATTTAAAAAAAAAGGAAATGACCTGAGGCGCCATATCATATGGAGCCTCCCTTGGAAAATAAAATTAGGGCTCAAGATATATATTGAGGCACCATTTGGAATGACTTTTAACAATTTTTTTTTTGCCTGATGCGCCATATGATATGGCACTAGCAGGTTAGTCACTTCAGTAATTTATTTGAAACAAGTATTTCTTGCATAATTTTTCTAAATAACAGTGTTATTCTAAAGAAAATTCACTAAAGCACTCTAGAAAGTAAAAAAAAAAAACACCCTTAAAATATTTTATCTGTGAACCTTTAATTATTTATTATTTTATTATATATTTTTTTCTGCAATAAGTAATTAGTTGTATTATATTTAAATTTATAATTATTGTTGCATTTAAATTAAAAAAAATCAAATAAATAAAAATTTAATTTTAGCAACTAGTAAAAAGGAATAGAGACTGGTAATATTTTGTTTATGTGTATTTTTAACAAGAGACTAAAATGTAATTTTAAAGAATTTACACATTTAAAAAAAATGAAAATTTTGTGCAATCTTAAAGTTTTTATTGAATTAAATCTATGGGTGTAGAATTTTGTAATTACATTTCATTTGATAAAGAACATTTTAGGTAGGGATTTGGATTCAAATTCATTCTCCAATATTTTACATCTAAAATATGTGAGTCTAACTAACTACTAGACTATTTTTAATATTACGTGACAATTGGTTAAAATAGAGACATGTACTATATGTGAAATTCTACATTTCTTGATCACCAAAAAAAAAGTCTAGAAGAAACATGATGGCTGTCTATTTATTGAGACATGCAATTTAATGGGACTTGAATCCTCTATTTTTTTTTTCTCCTCCACCTCTCTTAATTATTTATCTTTCTTTTAATCACACTTTCATTTATCATTAAAAAATATATAATTAAAAGAGAAAATAAGATTAAGAGAGAGATAAAAAAAAAAAAAAGGAATGAGAGAAAAATAAAGGAGAAGATTCAAATTCAAAGTGAGTCTACAGATAGCATATTAATAAAATATTTTATTTATTTATTACACATTGTCAGTACATCTCCTTAACTTCTTATTTTATTGATTTAAAAATAATAATATTTATTCGTTTAATTTAATTTATATTTTTCAATAGAATTGTCCAAACTGATATTGGAGTGATTTTAATCTTTAAATAAATATTTTTATATTTTAAAATCGATGTAAATCACACATCAAATATCTTTTAAGTCTACCCAAGCTATTTAAATATTCATGTTTCACGCATCAAATATCACACATAAAATCATGTTTTATTTGATGTTGAGATTCTCAAACTTTGCACATTTCACAAGACAGCTCAAACAGTTCTCAAATAAATCAATTTATAGTTTAGCTTATTTTTCTATATAATCACAAAATTTATAAAGAAGTACACAAGACACCCTTAAAAAAACCAATGATCTATGAAAGTCGTAACCTTTTAGATTTTGTAATTTTAAAACAAAGTAACGTTGTATATACTTATTTGGATGAGATATCTTTGATAGAATATATTTGAAATAATATCCTAATAATTTAATGAACTAAATCAAATGTAATATTCTTTTAATAGCAAAAATATATAGACTCTTACAAGTATTACTTATTGATTTAAAAAATTCATTAAGCATAATATTAAACTATTTCAAATTTGTTAAGAAAAACTTTCAAAAAAAATTTATAAAAAAAGTTTCAATTTTTTTATGAACCTGTATTAATTAGTATTTTATTTGATGTATAAAATTAAATATAATAATAAATTAAAATCTAAATTTTAAATTAAAATATACATAAATAATACTACAAAATATGATTCATCTCTCATTAAATGCACAAATTTATGATTTTTTTAAGTATAGAAGTCTAACTATTTCGGATCATTTCAGATCATCTGGGTTAAATGTACCGATCAATCTAAAAAGAAAACAAATAGAATATAAATAATTCATCCAAAAAAATCTACACTGAATGAAATATCACCAAAACAATTTCGTACTAGACAAACTCTGTTGAATCATAAAATGATAATTGTGCACAAAATTAAAATGAAGATGGTTGAATTACAAAATGATAATTGTCCATAATTAAAATGAAGATGGTGTTGTAAAAGCTTTGGCCCCATGACACCTTTTCATAATTTTGCATATCTCATCATCATGTAACAATGAGTTTAAAGGAAAAAATTTCATTTTACAGGTATAGAAAAATAGCTATTAATGAGAATTAGTTATTAATATGCTAGTAATTATAAATAGACTAAAAATAGTCAATTGTAATAATTTTTTTATATTATAATATTTCCTACAATTATTCATATAAGAGTTCGAATTTCTGTTTTCATCTGTGATTCACAATTTTTTTTTATAGTTTTTTTGGCTATGAACCCTAGTTTTGTTTTAGATGTGATTTCTATAACTAGTTTCGATCATGTTTTGTTCAATGATTTAACTTATTCTTACAATTACATGAATGATATTGTTGATATGTTACTCCATCAAAAAGATGTTCTGCTTTTATCAGTTTTAATTTTCTCTACGATGGTTCTAATTTTTGAATCTGTTGTTGCAAGATTTTCAGTGGCTATTGTTTTTGAAATCCATGAAGATTTGCAATTTTTTTTAGGTTTGTCTAGTAAATTCGTCAGATTTTGATTTGATTGTTACAAGGTGAGTATTCAATTCTGGGAGTTTTGCTGGAAATATTGTTTGAATCATTTCAAAGATTTGAAGTTTTGATGATTTAGAAGGTTCTCAATATGAAGATATTTGATTATGTGTTGTTTATATCTGATCAATTGCATCTCAAAGATTAGCATTGCTTAATTCTTGTTAAAGAATTTGGTTGTGAAATCACACTTATAATACTCGGTTTCCATTACCATGACGAAATATCATCATTTTGTCGATTTCTGTAACCGAGCAATGTGATAATTTCTGTAATTTTATGGATGTTTCTTTAGGTGATGGCTCTGGTGTTGCCTTCTGGCAGGCGGCATGGATCGATGACTTACCTTTGAAGATTAAATTCCCGAACTTGTACCAGATCTGCAGTAGTAAGTTGTCGACTGTTAGCGAGATGGGTCATTGGGTCGGTGAGCAGTGGCAATGGAATTCGTTTATTTCGATGGAACTCGCTGATCCTTTTCATGAATTTGAGTGGTATGAATGCTGTAAGTTGCTGGAATCTTATTCTGTTAAAAAAGATGTGCAGGATGTTTGGCGTTGGTCTCTTAACAACAATGGTTTGTTCTCGGTCTCCTCTTTTTATTCCTCCTTGGCTTATCCTTCTCCTGGCATGGTTATTGGAGCTGATACTGCTGAGCATTTGGAGGTTTTATGGAAGTCGATCGCCCCCTTTGAAAGTCCAAATTTTTAATTGGAAGTTGGCTTTAGATAGATTGCCAACGAGGTCTAATTTGCTCAATAGGAGGATAATCGTTAATGAGCATGATACGGTGTGTGTGTTTTGTTTCCGTCACTTAGAGGGTGTTTCTCATTTATTCTTCTCGTGCCCTAAATATTTCGTGGTTTGGAATAAGTTATGCGAGTGGGTGGATATTTGTAATTTTTCAGAATTTAGCTTTGAGCCTTAGAGGTCGTTGTAAAGCGGATAAAGTCAAATCAATTTGGTTCATAGCTTGTTGGTTTATTTGGAGGGCTAGGAATAATATTTTGTTTAATGATTCCTTGCTAGATGTTGATGATATTGTTAATGATATCAAAATCTACTCGTGGAGTTGGATGATTCTAGGTAAAGAGGATAGTAAGAAGTGTAGGTTATATGATTGGTTTAAGTTCCCTTTTGATTTCCTGTAATTGTTTAGCTTTTATTGGGGGTTGTAGTTCTTTGGTCTGAGATCTCCTTAATCTCATATTAATGAATTTGCTTATAAAAAAAACATCGGTTAATATGATAGTTTCAAGACTGTTTCTTTTTTTAATAAGCAAGACTTGTGATATATATATATATATATAACAAGGATAAAAAAAAGGGATCCGACCCGTATATATCAATAGGCCTATACCTAAAATCAAGGCCTACAAAAATCAAGTGGGGCATTTACCTATTCATAATAGTTACAATTAAATGCATTTTTGTGTTTTTTACCAATCCACCACCAAGAATAAATAACTATACGATTAGTAATCGTATCTATATCCCAAAACTCGTCTCTAAACATGATATTGTTTCTAGACGACCAAATGACCCAACAAACTAACAACCAAATTCCCATAGCAATACTTACACTAATATTATGTTGAATACAACCATTTACCCAACAAGAAATATGATTCGAAATGTCTCCAACACAAAATTCCAGAACTCCCAACCATATAGAGACGAACTTCCACACACGGGTTGATTTGGAGCAATGAAAGAAGATATGTTCAGCATTTTCATCCTCTGAAAAACAGAAAGGACAGACCTTTTCATTAATATTCGTTACAATTCCTCTGCGGATCAAGTTGTCTAGAGTTGGAATTCTGTTGAGCATCAGTCTCCATCCAATTTTTTTTTACTTTTAATGGAACTACTGCGAGCCAATTCAGCTTCAGGGAAGACTTAACGTCTTCTTCTACGGCCGGTGCTGTGCTACCCGCCTTATCCTGCAATAAATTGTATAAGGAGGACACAAAAAAAGAGATGTATGACAGTGCATCCAAATGACCTTATCGATCATTCCTTCATTCACAGTGTAATCCTGAAGCGCAACAAGTAAATTAGACCGCTGCAGGTTGGAGTCTTCATGTAGAATTCGATGTGAAAACTTGATGTTCCATTTCCACAAACCATCCTTCTAGAAACCGTTATCAATAATACGACTGGTTTTGTTTTCTGCACAGTTCCATAACTCAGGAAATTCAGAAGCCAATGTGCGAGATGCCCATCGAGACATCCAAAAAGAAATATAATCACCGTTTCCAAGCTTATGTGAAATCAAACCGGGTTCTTGATTAATCCCACAGTATGCAGAGACTTGGGTTAAATATCTCCACCAGGTTGAAGGGGGGACACGATATTTGGGAGCTTCTGTTCCGTAAAAGTCTTATAGGTAATTGGGATACCGACTGTGGATTAGACCTCTCCACAACCTATCCTCATGGGACAAGATTTTCCAGGTCCATTTAAACAACAATGCTGAATTGAACAACCTTAAATCTTTAATTCCTAAGCCACCTTCTTCGATAGGTTTGCAAACCAAATTCCACCGTACCCAAGAAACACCCTTTTTTGCCAAAGAACCATTCCATAAAAATTGCTTTTGGATGGAGGTTAGTAACTTTATGACTTTATAAGGAATCCTGTAGAATGACATGTAGTGAATTGGTATGTTTGCCAAGACGGAGTTAATCAATGTTACTCTACCTCCCATAGAGAGGAACCCTCCTTTCCACGAGTTTAACCTTGCACGAACCATATTGATCAAAGGTATCCAAAAGGAAACCAATTTATGGTTGTCGCCTATGGTAATGCCTAGGAACTTAAATGGGCAGGCTGAAACTTTGCAGGCGAGGAAATTTTCCACAGCCGATAGAACCGTGTCATCCACCCCAAAACCATACAAGGAGCTTTTGTTAAAATTGATTTCAAGGCCAGAGACTAAATGAAAACCTTTTAGGATTTCCTTGATAGCCAAAATGTTGTTCCATGAGCCATCTCCAAGAATAATGGAGTCATCTGCATACTGCAGAAGATGAATGGAAATGTTCTGATTCACCTTAAAACCTGAGTAAATGCCAATGTCCACTTCTCTATTCATGAGAACTGCAAGGCCTTCCGCAGCGATTGTAAATAAGAAAGGGGCTAAAGGGTCGCCTTGCTTGACACCTCTAGAAATGGGAAAGTCCTTTGTAGGACTCCCATTCACCAGAACTGATGTAAAGCAATTGAAAACCCTGTTATCCATCCACCGCATCCATTTGTCTCCGAATCCCATATTTTTCATGACATCGCACAAGTAATTCCAATCCACACAGTCATATGCTTTAGTGAAATCAACCTTCAACAATAATAACTCTTTCTTGGATCTTTTTGAGAAATCGATAACCTCATTCAGAGTCAGCACCCCATCAAGTAAATTCCGACCTTCAATGAATGCCGTTTGAGAATTTGAAATTATGCTTCCTATTTTGTTCCTGAGTCTATTTGCGAGAATCTTAGACATAACTTTGTAGACCGATCCAATCAGGGAAATTGGTCTATAATCGTCCAAATTCCTCGGGCTACCATTTTTGGGGATGAGAACTAGGAATGAGGAAGCAAGGACCTTGTGCAGACACTCACCTTTGAAGAACTCCAAAATACAATTTATAAAGTCTTGTCCTACTATGCTCCAGCATTTTTTAAAAAACTCAAAGCTGTAACCGTCCGGGCCTGGGCTACGGTCTCCTGCACAATTAAATACAGTTCTTCTAACTTCATCCGGATCAACTGCTTGCTCAAGATCTGTTCTGTCCTGGTCAGAAAGGCGTTTGAAACCTGAACCTCCAATAGATGGAAAAGGTCTTGAAACCTTGTTAAATCTTTTTTGAAAATGTTGTCTAACCGCTGATTTAACACCTTCCACATCCTCTACATAGGAGCCGTTAACACAAACTGATGCAATTGTATTCTGGTAGATCCTTTTCTTTAAGGCAGCGTGAAAGAACTTTGTATTAAGATCTCCATCCTCACTCCATTTCATCCGAGACTTCTGTCTGATGATGCTTTCTTTGATTCTTAAACTTTTCCATAAGCTATCTTCTACATTATTCTTCTTGTTCAATTGCTCTGCAGCAACACAGCCTTGCATTTTATCAACTACGCCTTCAACTTCATTTATAACACCAGTATCCAATGAGATTTCTGTATCTACCCATCCAAATATATTGGCATTCCACCATCTGAGTTTCTCCCTAAGGCATTGAAGTTTCCTGGACAGAATAAAAGAAGGCTTCCCTGATATATCAAGATCTGCCCACTCTTTCTTAACGAAGGATATGAAGTTTGGATGTTCGAACCAGCAGGATAAAATTTTAAAAGGTTTGGGTCCCCAGTTTGTATTTTTGGCATAAATCCAAACCGACCTATGGTCTGAGACATCACGGTCTCCACTCTTCTGGCTAACCATATTCCACTCGTTTAGAATTCCATGAGACACCAAAAATCTATCGAGACGACTGCACACCTTGCCTATTGATCTAAACCAGGTGTACTTTAATTCTGAAAGAGGCAAGTCCACACAACCACTTAAATTGATAAACTAAAAAAACTCTTCCATATGTCTTCTATTATGGCTGGTACATCCTACTTGTTCACATGGACTTTTGATTGAGTTGAAGTCACCACCAAAGATCCATTCGCCAGGTTCTAAACTTATTTTTAGGTTTAAAAACATGGACTAGAGATCTCTTTTCTCCGCAATATTACATGGTGAATAAATATTGAAAAGGTAACATTTTCTACCTCTCCAAATTGCCTGCAATCCAAGATACCCATTTCCTCTATAGCTACAAATAGGCTCCAAAGCACCTTCTTTCCATATAGTTATAACTCTTCCTGATAGACCCTCAGAGTGTAATGCCGACCATTGACAAGAACTACTGCCCCAAATAGTATGCACCAAATCATCAGACATGCTTGTGCACTTAGTTTCTTGAAGAAAACATATCTCCGCACATGCCTTGTGTATTGTAGCTCTGATTCTCTTCCTCTTTAAGCTACTCCCACATCCTCTAATATTATATGTAATTACATTCATGTGTGACCGTTAGCTGCTGCCATCTTCACTTTTTTAGACTTTCTGTCCACAACCTCTAAGTTTCGGAGAATGGATTCGAAAACCTCGTCGTCTTCTTCAGCCTCTATACCTAGAGCTTTTATGGAACCCCATACTCTAGCTGGGAGATTTTCTAGTTTCTTCTTAATTCTAGAGTTACTCTGTAGAAATCTAGAATCACCAATAGAATTATCAATAGATCCTGCTTCCGTAGGGACATCTCCAACCTGACCTTTAAGTTTATTTTGAGGGAGAATAGTTTTGGCATATGAACTCTCTGCCTGCAGTAAGATGGCATAGTATGAAGGAATAAATGGGATTTTTATCCTCTGATAAATATCATCAATGAGCTTCTTTTTCTTCAAAGCAAAATTTTCCCCCACACTATTCGGCCCCATAGTCCCTATCCCCTCATTTGACCTTACACCTTGAAACTCGGAAATGTCTTCTTCTGAATCTTTAGAAGGGTCATCGAACTTTTTCTAACAACTACCTTGAAATCTTCCTTCTTGGTAAATCTCTTTTGAATCTCTATATTACAAGGCACATAATCAGGTTTTGAACACTGTATGTCCTGTCTACCACAACTTTCAAGAGGGCCCGACTCAGATAGATGGTTGTCCTGTATCAAAAGTTGTGTTTCTTTAACTTTCTATTCTCCACCCCTGCCTTGGTATATAATTCACCATCCTGTCTGTCATCATCTTGAGACTCTCCCAACTCATCTTGAGCACCCAAAGGATCTGTCTTTTGGACATCCACAATCTCTCCCTCTTCAGTGTTGGATTATGAAGTTTTTGAATGACTACTGAGTACCTTTGAAGAGTTGTCCCAAAACACCAATTCTTTGTCCGATCCACCATCTGATTCCACTACCTCAGAGCTGTCATCTTCAACACTAGAACCTTTGTAATGGCGATGGTCCCTCATGTACGGCCCAAACGAGTCTTCTACGATCTTGATTCTATATGTCTTGTCATTGACATCCACATTAATTACTTCATTTAAGTTCATAGCAAATTTCATACTGATCAGTATTCGTGCTACATCAAATCTCGCCAGTCTGTGTGTGTCCTCATCCATCCTAATAAAAACTCCAGTAGTTGCAGCAAGGAATTTAAAGAATCTTTCACCCAAAGCATGACACGGCAACCCGTAAATTTTTACCCACGTTAGTCGCTCCTGATCAACATCAATAGGAGACCAAGGGTGTATATTAGAGAACCACCTAGATATCCAATCTTTATCTTCATCTATCAGCTTTTTGATATCCCGTGGATTATCTTCTTCTAGTAAAACTAGGTTGGTCCCCATTGGTGTGATCTTGATGTTAAAAAAGCCCTCCATCTGAAAAGCCTCCTTAAGTTCCAAAGCTGACCCGGGTTTTTCCAGCACTCCTGCGAAGGCTTGTTCAAACCTCTCCATTTCTTCCCCTAGGACATTGAAGCTTAGATGCGCGAAATTGGGTTTATCCTCTAGACGGACCTGCTTTGAAATGATCCTTGCCCGACCATTATCACCTTTGGCAATCTGTGCATAGGAGGACCCATTGCCATTCCAACGTCTAACACAGGGTTTATGACGAGGAACATCTTCAGTCTTCTTATTGAATCCAACGTTCAGCTTATTCATGACTCCATCAGCAACCTTATCTTCTCTTTTAAACCTTGGAAAATTAACAAACATCTTTTTTACCATTAATGACTATGTTGTCAAGTTTAATGGCGAGAAGATGTTCATCATCCACTTTTTTAAATCTTACGAAACCAAACCTTTTACCCCTTATATTCGTCCTTCCCAGTATGAACACTTCCAACACCAACCCATAATCTTTAAAGATTTCGAACAATTGTTTAGCTTCATAGGAATCAGGGATTTCTGTAAAGAAAAATGACGAAGCTTCTTTCAGATCTAGAGCAATGCCTTTATCCTTGATGTTCTTCCAAATCGATCTTCTACCAATCTTAGGTCGCCATTCTTTCTTCTTTCCAGCCACCACCCAAGCTCCATGTTTAAGCCCAATACCCGAGTTACCAGCCATAGGTAGAAAAATAATTTACTTGGTATATACCGTGAGATCGTTCCCCAAACCTCCAGATCCCAAACTAAGTATGAGCTAAATCAGCTCCCCAATAAAAAAAAACTATGGACTTAGTTGCCAACAGTTACAAGACTCCCTGAGAAACTAAACCCTAAGGGAGGAAGATCCCTAACCCTAAGGCTATGACTTTAAACCAAACCCTTAGAAATCTAACAGGACAACCCTGAAACCGGAGGAAATGAAAATCTAAAGGGTGGGAACTAAAAGGAGGCCAGGGAGATTAATGTACCTGATACATAGCTTTCGTTCGAATTAGGGTTATCTGGATGAATTAGGTTAATTTGGGGAAGAAGGCGAACGGTTAAAGAGAAGGATATTACATATTTAAAATGAAATATGATTCAACAACTATTCAAGACTGTTTTAATCTCTCGGTTCTTGAAGTATATGTATGGTGTTGGAATCTTCATTGTAGAACTCTTTGTAGAATTTGTGTTTCAATCTCTAGTTTGCTGTAACTTCACCTTAATTTATGCTTGGATTTCCATTATTGTTGGGTTAGAACAAATCTCATTTGTTGTGTTTAAGTGCTGCAGCTGAAATTGTTAAAAATAACATGAGTGTATTGTACCCTTGGTTAATGAATTTTAGTGCAGTTTTTTTATCCTAGTGATTCACTTCACATCCATATTTATGATTAAACTTTTATATTTGGATTAATTCATATCTTATTCTAGTATTTGTTAACATTATTTAAATATATGATTTGATTTGAATAAAGAATGATAAAACTATAATGAAAAAAAATGAATAAATGTTAAAATTAGAAGAAAAAGATAAGTTAAAAGTGAATATTCTCTATATATGAATATAAATTAACTAATAAAACTGAAAATTATATATAGTATCATAAATTAAAACCTATCATAAAACAAGTCGATTTTGAGATTTTGTGAAACTTCATTCTAATTTGTGAGAAGAAGAATGTTATAAGAAACAAATTTGATTTAGTTAATTTTTTTGTTTTTTTTTAATAATCAATTGTATTAAAGGGCAAATCAGCCCAAAATTAAAGCCTGCAAATACAGGATTCTACAAATTACACCAGTGTTGTGACATGCCTAGTAAATAAATATCACAGATACACAATTTTCTGATACAACCTAATATACCAGCATTACTACACCTCCATTACCAACCAACTTCTAATCATGATTTTCTTATAGCAGTTTCATAGGCCTTTTGTACCAAGAATAAAATTCTTCTCTCCTAGTTTTATTGTTGTTAAGAATACTCCAATTCCAAGATGTATTAATAACAGAAAACAAAATCTCTTTGGGTTCAGTAAAGGCATCCCTGAACAATATTTGGTTCCTATAATTCCAAATATTCCAACAACCCACAAGCCACATAAAAGCAAGTAGACTTCCTCTTCCTTGTATTCCAGCCCAATGGCTTAAAGTCTCACTACAATCCTTGTTACAGGGAAGGTAAACTCCCAACCAGTTTTCCATCTCCTCCCACAATTGAACTGTTTTTCTGCAAGTGAAGAACACATGAGCTATGTCTTCAATCCCTTAAAAACAAAATACACATCCCTGCTGGTAAGGATCTGTTATAATGCGTCGATCTGTCAATAACTTTCTAGTAGGGAGCCTTTCAAGTAACATTCTCCAACCAAACAATTTGACTTTTAGAGGTACTTTAATTTTCCAAAGATGATCTAAAGCTATTCCTAGATAAGGACTGATTTCATCGTTTCTTTCATTGTTGATCATTCCCAGGTAACACACCTTCACACTAAACTTGCCATCAGGCCATGTAGGCCATAAAACAATGTCATATTCCAGACTGTTAAGAATCACTTCCTCCACAATTGTCAAAATTTCAATTTCCTAATCACCTTCATTTTCTCTATCAATTACATTTGAGTCTCTAAGATTCCATATCCAAATATCATCCACCCAATTTCCACATTCATTGACAAATGCATTTTTATTTCCTAATATTTGAAATACATCAGGATATTGAAATTTCAGTGCCTTACCTCCAAGCCATCTGGAATGCCAGAACTGTGCCTTACCTCCATTGCCAACATGCCAATTTAACAAATTATAGATGCCTTTGCTATTAGAAGAACTAGCTATCCATTTTAGATCTTTCCACCATCTTGATTCAAATCTTGACTTTTTGTTATTATGCAGGATAAGATGTTGTTGTTGGATGTCATTCCTATACTTGGACGTTATAATTTCCTTCCAAACATACTTCTTCTCATGTTTCATTCTCTAAATCCATTTAGAAACTAAAGCCCTGTTGAAAACTGCAACATCTTTTACTCCCAGGCCACCTTTGTTTCTAGCTTTGCAAACCAAAGACCATCTTACCCATGATATGCTTTTTCTGTAACCATCACCAGCCCATAAAAAATTTCTTTGAATTGACTTAATCTTCTTAATGATTGTGGTTGGAGCCAAAAAGAAAGATAGAAAGTGTACAGGTAGATTAGTTATCACTAAGTTTATTAGAGTCACCCTCCCTCCTATTGATAATTGTCTTCCTCTCCATGATGCAAGTCTAGCTTTGATGGATTCTATAACAGGATTCCAGAAAGATATTGTATTATGTTTTCCTCCAACATTTAGACCTAGGAATTTAAAGGGACTACTTCCAATTTTACAAGCCAAGAATTCTGAAGCTGGAATCATCATTCTCCTTTCAATTCCAATTCCAATCAGATTACTCTTGCTATAATCCACCTTTAATCCTGACACTATTTCAAATCCTCTTAGTATAGATTTGATTGACCACAGATTGATCCAACTTTCATCACATAACAATAGTGTGTCATTAGCAAACTGTAATATATTCAATACTTTTCCTCTCTAACACATATACCTTTGTATAAGTTATTACTTACTGCATTCTTCAACATCAATGTTAAACATTCAGTGACCAAAATGAATAGAAAAGGGGAGAGTGGATCCCCCTGTTTGAGGCCTTTATGAATTTTAAAATCTCTTGTTGGACTTCCATTTACCATAACAGAAGCATAACTGTTACAAATGATTCCTTTAATCCAATCAATCCATGTGTGACTGAAATTCATTGCCTCCAACACCTTAATCATGAATCTCCAATTAACACAATCATATGCTTGTGTGAAATCAACCTTGAACATGTAACCCTTTTTCTTTATTTTCATCAAGTGGTCATAAACTTCATTTGCAACCAGCACCCCATCCAATAATTGTCTTCCAGGTGCAAAAGCTGTTTGTGAGCTAGACACCAATTTTCCTACTATTCTGCTCAATCTCCTTGCCAGCATTTTAGACAAAATTTTGTGTAGACTTCCAATCAATGCAATTGGTCTATATTCTACTAAGGATTGTTGATTCTCATTCTTTGGTATTAAGACAAAAAATGTTGAACTAAATGCCTTAGGCAACAATGCCTTCTTTTGAAATTCCAATATACAGTTTGTAAACTCTTCTCCAAGAATCTCCCAAGCTTTTTGAATAAACTTGAAATTGATCCCATCTGGTCCATGACTTTTGTTGCCATCGCACTCAAAAATTGCCTCCTGAATCTCTTCTGCTGTGAAATCTTCTGTCAACCTTCTATTATCCTCTTCATTAAGTTGCACCACACCATTCATATTCATATTCATACTCCTCCTATTTTCCTCCTTGTATTTATCAGCATAATGCTCTTGTATGTGTTGTTTAATAACTTCTACCTTCTCATTTTCATCCATACCAACATTCAAGGCATTCAAGTTATTTCTTCTCCTCCTTGCATTAATTACTGAATGAAAGAACTTTGTTAATGGTTTGATTCTTGCCTCATCTTTCTTTTGCATTTTTTATGCAAAAATAAAATTAAACAATATTTATGTTTCATTTTATTGGAAAAAAACATTTAAAAAATTTAAAATTTGTTAATTTTTTATAAGATTAAATATATTTTTTATCCTTATAAAAAATAGCGTGTTTTAGTCTCTACAAAATAATTATGCACGTAATTTTAGTCTATACGGTTAAACAAATGTATATTGTATTTTTGAATGATTATTTTGTAGATATATTTAGAATGTTATAAAAAGTTTCTTGAAAAAAAAAACTCAAAATTTGATTTATAAATAGAGATTTTCATTACTTTTATCATTATCTTTTTAAATTTAAAAAATTTATATTTAATTCTTCTCATTTTAAAAAAAATTATATAATTTGATAAAGAAACATTTTATAGTAATCAGAATACGTATGAAAAAAATTATTCAAAAATTTAAAAGTTTAGAGGTGATTAAATAGTTTTTCAAATTTAAAAAAAAAATAGTAAAAACTAAAACTGCATGCATAAAATTTTTATAAGGACTAAAATATGTTCTTTTTTTATAGGGACTAAAAATGAAATGTGAGATATTTATAGAGACCAAAAACATATTTAACTCTTTTTTATATTATTAAAAACTAAACTTAATATATTGCATTTTATAACAATCATACACATTGTTTGGATTAGACTTTCTATGGTAAAAGGGTCCAAGCATTTTTTATCCCTCTAGTTTGATGAATTTTAACTTTTAATCTTTTTATTTTAAAAATTATTTTTCTCTCAAATTTGGATTAGTCTTTGTGCGGTAAAAGTGTACAACTAATTTAACAATTATAATTTAAGTTTAAATGCATTTTTTTTATCTTTTTAATTTGATGAATTTTAATTTTTAATTCTCTCATTTTAAAAATTTGCTTTTTGCTCCCTCAACTTTATCTCCCCTGTAATTTCGTTAGTCCCTTTCAATTTTGCGTAAGTGACCGCGATAATTAGGATATAAAGAATATTTTTTAATGACATTGCATTGATGATTATAATAATTTATTATTTAATATTTTTTATTTAATAAATTAATTAATTAAATTAAGTTTTTATAAATATATTTTGAAATTATTTAAACATACATTTTAAAAGAAATTTTCTAGGCTTGAGGCCCACTTGATTGAAAGATCTCTTCAGCCCACAAGTATTACTCATTGTGTTGTGTTTGTTTTAACTATATAAACATTTAAACATTTTTTTTAGAGAAAACAATGTGGGACTTTACCAAGTCCACAACAGAAGCATTTTCTCATAAATTCATGTTGCACCATCATGCTAGATGTTGGGTCATGAGGGGTCCGAGAATCATCACATCGGGTTTCAGGAACAACCACGCAAGTGAGAGAGACACCACATATTAACCCAAAACCTTAAGGCATTGAGTATATGGATCTTCTTACTTATAAAGTGTTTAACATTCTCTTTTCACAAACAAGATGACTGTCTAAATCAATGTGCTTTATGCGCTCATGAAAGGAATCATTGTCACAGTACAACAAAGATGGTGTGATAAATGAAACCTGAAGTTCTTGGAGAATGTTGGTGAGTCATTGAAGTTCACAGACCGTTGAGGTCATCACGCGGTATTCTGCTTTAGTGGAACTGCATGAAACTGTTAGTTACTTTTCGGATTTTCAAGAAATCAGCGAGTCACCTAAATATATGTAGTAGCCAGTGACATTTTTGCAGGTATCAGGGCATGTAGCCCAATTAGAGTCAGAGAAAGCTTTGAGTTATAGTTGTGTAGTAGCAAGAAAGAATAAGCCTTGAGCTGGTGAATGTTTCAGATAACGTAATACACGAATAGTTGCCTTGTGGTGATGGTTGGTGGGATTACTCATATGTTGATTGTGTTGTTGTTGGGGGGTTTTTCACTAGGATGCATTGAACATTGTGGGACTTTCTTTCTAGAGCAAAAGCTTTGTGAGAGACACACTATATGTTCACCTTTCTCACCACTCTTGTGTCGACGTTTTGTTGGGGTATTTTTTTCTCTAGGGAGCATTAAACATTGTGGGAGTTCTTTTTTAGAGCAACACCTTTATGAGAGACACACCACAGATTCACCCAAAACATTAAGGTGATATGTGTGTGGGTTCTCCCACTTATAAATACTCAAGTCTCCACATTTCTAGTCAATGTGAGACTATTACCCATACTACTCACACTTGTTATACTCAACACTCCCCCTCAAGTGTGAGTCTGTAACGCCCCAGACTGCTTTCAGGATTACCGACTGACCTCACAAACTAACACGGGTTTTTTCAGCATGTTTGTCCTCACTCACACGCTTTCTGGGAAATGTCCCAGAAGGTCACCCATCCCAAAATTACTCCAAGTTAAGCACGCTTAACTATGGGGTTCTTATTGGTTAGGCTACCGAAAAGAAGATGCATCTTGTTGGTATAGGTAATACCAATTAATCCTTATAAGCCTTCATTTAACCATGCAGTCGCATACCTGCACAACCTCCGGATCCCTCTCAATCCGACGTGAATTCAGTTTTTCCCCAGAAGCTGCTAGGAGTGTCTCATTGTCATGCCTCGTGCACCAATAACCACTCCCTCGCCAAGCTGCTAGGAGCATCTCATTGTCATGCCTCGTGCACCGACAACCACTCCCTCGCCCTCGGGTGTTACATGTAACCACTCTCCGCCCTCTTCGACCTCGGGTGTTACATTTCCACCAGCTTTCGCTTGGTTCTTCCCCGAACCACATCGTACTGGGAGAGGTCTGGCTTTGATACCTTTTGTAATGCCTCAGACTGCTTTCAGGATTACCGGCTGACACGCTTTCTGGGAAACGTCCCAGAAGGTCACCCATTCCAAAATTACTCCAAGTCAAGCATGCTCAAATATGGGGTTCTTATTGGTTAGGCTACCGAAAAGAAGATGCATCTTGTTGGTATAGGTAATACCAATTAATCCTTATAAGCCTTCATTTAACCATGCAGTTGCATACCTGCACAACCTCAGGATCTCTCTCATTCCGATGTGAATTCAGTTTTTCCCCAGAAACTGCTAGGAGTGTCTCATTGTCATACCTCGTGCACCGATAACCACTCCCTCGCCAAGCTGCTAGGAGCATCTCATTGTCATGCCTCGTGCACCGACAACCACTCCCTCGCCCTCGGGTGTTACATGTAACCACTCTCCGCCCTCTTCGGCCTCGGGTGTTACATGTCCACCAGCTTCCGCTTGGTTCTTCCCCGAACCACATCGTACTGGGAAAGGTTTGGCTTTGATACCTTTTGTAACGCGCCATACTGCTTTCAGGATTACCGACTAACCCCACAAACCAACAGGGGTCTTTTCAGCATGCTTTGTCCTCACTCACACACTATCTGGGAAACTTCCCAAAAGATCACTCATCCCAAAATTGCTCCAAGTCAAACACTCTTAACTATGGAGTTCTTATTGGTCAGGCTACCGAAAAGAAGATGCATCTTTTTGGTATAGGTAATATCAGTTAATCCTTATAAGCCTTCCTTTAACTATGCAGTCCCATACCTACGCAGCCTCAGGATCCCTTTCATTTCGATGTGAATTCGGTTTTTCCCGAGAAGCTGCTAGGAGTGTCTCATTGTCATGCCTCATGCACCGATAACCACTCCCTCGCCAAGCTGCTAGGAACGTCTCATTGTCATGCCTCGAGCACCGACAACCACTCCCTCGCCCTCGGGTGTTACATGTAACCACTTTTCGCCCTCTTCGGCCTCGGATGTTACAGAGTCTATCCACAATGCTCCCCCTTAACCGGAAGCTCTTTTCATCCATATACACTTGTACCACCGTTGACACTCTTCAACGCGACACCTCATGCCCACGACCAGTGAGTAGTACTTTCGATACAAGTTAGACAGTCCTTCACTCGAACTGAAGGCTCTGATACCATTTGTTGGGGGAGTTTTTCACTAGAAAGCATTGAACATTGTGGGACTTCCTTTCTATAGCAACACCTTTGTGAGAGACACACCACATGTTCATCCAAAACCTTAAGGTTTTGGGTGAATATGTGGTGTGTCTCTCACATAAGTGTTGCTCTAAAAGAACAAGTCCCACAATGTTAAATGCTCCCTAGTTGAAAAAAAACTTCTCCAACAATTGTTGGACATAATAAGCTAAATATAGACAAGTATTTAGCAAATAAATTATATTTTATAAATGATCAAAATAAAAGTTAAACACAATAAAAATCGAACGGTCACGATAATTAATCATGTAAAATCTCTTTATATTATCGATACATATCAATTAAATTCTTTAAAAATTAAAAGTGATTAATTTAAGTTAGTATGTCGAATTGGGTCTTGTTTCTAAGTCCAATTGTTAAGTTAGCTTGTATCCTAAGTGACCTTAGTAGTCTATAAATATAGTAGTTCTCTCAGGTTGTTGAGAGATGTTAATTGTTGGTATTCACTTGTAACCTTTGAACCCTTATTGAGAAAGTGAATAGTAAAATACTTTTAACCAATTCATATTCTTCTTCCTTCTTCTATATATTTTGTAAAACCTAATAGGGTTTCTTGTGTTTGTTCAAGGAACTCAATCTTTTTCTCATATTTTGGTTTGTTCTCGACGACATCAATTTACAATAGATATCTAAATGCTTTGTTTTAACTGAGTATTTTATTTATGCTTCATTTTCCAATCTCTATTAATCTTTTACTTCTGATTCTTTGTTTTGAAATGGGTTTTATGGGTATTTGTTTTGTAGATTCGTTTGTGTTTTTTATCTTGAAGCTCTTTTCATGGTGGAATCTCTCTCGGTGATGCTGGTGACTGTGCTCCGTAACCTCGCTGACAAAGTCTATGTGATACGCAAAAATGCTGCTCTCGGGGTTTTGTTCACTTCTATCTTTCATCGTGATTTTTTTATTTGTGTTTGATGATTATTTCAATTTGGTGAAAATTGTTGTGGAAATAGGTTGGGGGATTGTGAAGCAGCTTGCTTCTGCTGGTGATGTTTTTAGGTGGTAATTCCTATTCCTCCAAATAGCTTGAAGAAGGCATCCATGTCACTTAAGTTCCTCTTCTCAAGTTCAATCGCATTTCTATGCTCTTGATTGTTTCATGGCACTGTATATTTTATATCTTATCATCATGTTCTTCTTAGGATGGTAAATGGACTTCTTCAAACGGCTCAAGGTGTTCCTCCTGGTGTTACAATGATGAAGTTGATTTCAACAACAAAGACTTTCTTCTTTTCCTGCAGATATAACGAATGGTTGGCGACCAATGATAAGCTCGAGAAGAACCTCGCCAAAACTATTCATTAGTATTACTTCCATTTGGTGAGAAAAGGTTATTTGTTTCTATATGTTGAAAATGACTATTTCCTGATTCGCAACATGGATTTTGTGTTTTGATCGAGACAACTGGCAGTGATGAATCTTCAGACAAGTAAATTCCCTGCTATTTTATGCTGGTTGATTTGTTCATTTTAGTAGAGTATAAATTACACTTCCCATGTTCTAATTTTTCCTACTTGAATACCACCATATAAATTGGTTTTTTTTTTAGTCGTTAGCATAAATTAATGTAAATTATCATGTTAATGGATTTGTTTAGTTTTTAACTATGTAGCACCGACACCTCTGAAAAATGACGTGTCCGTGTTGGACACCAATACCTACACCGACACTTGTAAATACCTTTAATTTATTCATTTTTCAAATTATTATCGGAATTGTCGAGTCGGTGGCAGTGTCATATTTGGGATGTCCGTGCTTCATAGGTTTTTAATGTTGTTCCTTTATATTTAATATATCTCTAGATAAAAGCTTGAAGCATTTCTATTTGGCTCAATGAAAAATGAATTGAAGCATTTTTAAATCTTACTGGATTTTTTAGCTTTGAAAGTTGTGTGTTTTTGTGAAGTTTTGATCTTGTTGAATGAGGATTTCAACACAAAGTTTTCAGATTTTGGAGATCTGATATTTTATAAAGAGAGTAATTTTATTCTAATAATAATCATTATTTTGATTTATTTATATTTATTTACGGATCTCCCGTTTTAACAATAAGTATGTAAACTTTGTGTTGTTGATGGTTGTAAACCATTTGTGGATCAGATTCCAAAGGTAATAGAGTCAGTGATGTGATGAACTTAAATTATGAAATATTAGAAGACATTTATTCACAATTGCAGAGGGGTGTAATGAAAGCTTCCAGAAGAGTTATGCTAGATGGGATTATTGACGATATCATTTTAGAATTTGTTACTGAAAAGAAATGCAAGAACCAAAAGCTTCATTTTTCTGATCGAACTTCTGAAACTTGCAAGTTAGACAGTAACACAGTAATGTTTAAATGCTTTACAATTTTTTAATACCTGAAATAATCAAACTGTTGTTGTATAGTTAGTTATCAGGTTTGGATCCTCTATATACAATGTTGATGCTGATATCTAATCTGGTGTGATGGCGACTGAAAGAGATTGTCATCATGAGTTATTTTTATCTACTAATAACCTCAAAACCCGAAACATAGCCAAAGGTCAAAGAGTTTCACGCAGTTATCCTAATTCTAAAGTTTTGACATGCATTCTTGAACGTGTGGAGAACGATATTTAATTCTCTGCAAAATTCTTTGTTGCTCCAGTTTGAAAGACATTATATAAGTATAGATTTTCGAATTTCACAGGGAATTGCAGAGGTTTGTTTCAGCAACTGCTGATTTGCAGTATTTATCTATTTAATTTCTTAATTGATATTATGATTATTTGCAATTTAAAGAAGTGAAATATTATCATGCTATATCCATTTTTGACCAGGTGCAGTGCCGTCCTCCTTAGTGATACTTGTGATGTGACAGGTTCCTTTAATGTACTCCCTCTGTCCCTCCCACAATGAGTGACTCATTTAAATTAAAAGAGTGACCTAAAATGAATGACCTATTTTAATTTTCAATGCATTTTTTTCAATTTTACCCTCTAATTAATATTACTTTCACATTTCCAATACATAATAAGGGTACTTTAGTAAAAATATTATTCTCTCTCTTTCATTTATTCTTTTTTCTTAATCTGTGTGAAAAGTCAACTGGACTACTCATTCTACGACGGAGGGAGTAATTGTTATTGTATCCTCTTTTTATTGATCATCAAATATCAAATTGTGGACTTATCTCCATCACACACTTAGATATTGGAAGAAGACTCAAAGTAAATAAGATTCTTGCCTATTATTGTATTTGACTTGCTTTCGAATGATATCGATTATTTGTGATTATGACGAGATATCATTTATTTATGAATTGTGAAAAGATTTCTCTATTTTCAGTTCTGCTAATGACAGAGATGATGATGATATTGTCGAGTTCTGGAAATGTATACAAGTAGGCCGATAAAGTTGGTTTCTTATCTACAATAAACATCAAATCAAGACGAAGCAGGTCACAGGCGGCGTGACACTACTAGTGGTAATAATTCTTGATCCTTGAATTTATCATGGAGTAAAACTTGCATTATTTGTAACATTGTGATCCGAAGTGTTCGAACTGGTCCACGTAAGCTGGTCGTCAGATGGCGAGATGCTCGGATGGAAGCTGGTCGTCAGGCGTGCAAAGTGTTTGGCTCGTGAATGAGGAGAGGA